>CM053769.1:117615590-117648686 GCA_028658325.1 Potorous gilbertii
CAAGTCTTTCCAATAAAGTTCCCATTTCTCAAATATATAGAGAATTGCATCAATTCCTTACATGAACTGATGTTGAGTAAAGTGAACAGAACCAGGAGCACACTGTATAACAATATTGTATTATCAACCATGATGGACTTAGCTTTTCTTAGCAATACAAGGATCCAAGATAATTCCAAAAGACTCATGATGGCAAATGCTATCTATATCAAGAGAAAGAACTCGATTGTATTATCAACCATGATGGACTTAGCTTTTCTTAGCAATACAAGGATCCAAGATAATTCCAAAAGACTCATGATGGCAAATGCTATCTATATCAAGAGAAAGAACTTGAAGTATTTAATTTTTACTCTTTTCCCCCTGTGGCTTTTCCTTTTTGTTCTGTTTCTTTCACAGTATGACTAATGTGGAAATGTTTTAACATTATTGCACATGTATAACATACATCAAATTGCTTACATCTTTACATCTTGGGGAGAGGAAAAGGGAGAAAAATTTAGAAATCAAAATCTTATAAAAATAAATGTTTAAAATTATCTTTACATGTAATTAAAAATACAAGAGAAAAATAAAGAAATTATGTGTTATTTATGGACTTGCAAAAGCTATTATCAGTTTCATTTTTAATACAGAAACAGTTTCTATTGAAAAATTAAAAAAATACAAGTCATTCTCCAATTGATAAATGATCAAGAGATATTAACAGGCAGTTTTAAGACAAAAAAATTAAAGCTATCTATAGTCTGAGAAAATGCTCTAAATCCCTATTAAAACAACTCTGAGACTCTACCTCACACCTATCAGATTGACTAATATTACAGAGAAGGGAAATTTTACATATTGCAGGGGATGTGGGAAAACTGGAACTGCATTGTTGATGAAAATGTGAACTGATCCAACCATTCTGTAGAGCAATTAGGAACTATGCCCAAAGGGCTATGAAACTGCATACCCTTTGACCCAGTAATATTACAATATTGCTACTAGGTCAGTATATCAAAAAGATTAAAAAAAAAAAAAAGGAAAAAGATCTATTTGCATCAAAATATTTTTAGCTCTTTTTGTAGTGGCAAAGAATTGGAAAGTGAGGAGGTGTCCATCAATTGATCACTGGCTGAACAAGTTTTGTTGTATGACTGTAATTGAATATTATGCTATGATAAATGAGAAGTATGGTTTTAGAAAAACACTTGTGAAGACATGAACTTAGGCAATGCTAAGTGAGCAGAATGAGGAGAACCTTATATGTAGTAAAATTCATATTATGAGCATGATTATCAATTAGGGAATGGCTGAACAGTTGTGGTATATGATTGTAATGGAATATTATTGTGCTATAAAAAATGACAAGCAGATTTCAGAAAAACCTTGACTTACATGAACTGATACAGAATGAAGTGAGCAGAACCAGAAGAACATGGAATACATAGTAACACTAATATTGTGCAATGAAGACCTGTGAATGACTTAGCTGTTCTCAGCAATACAATGATCCAAAACAGTCTCAAATGACTCATGGTGAAAAATGTTATCCGCCTCCAGAAAAATAACTGGAATCTAAATACAGACTCGAACATAACTTTTCACTTTCTTGCCTTTAATATTTTTTTGGTTCAGTGCTTCTCATATAAAATGACAGATATAGAAATGTTTTATATGATTGCATATAACCTATATGAGATTGCTTAGCTTCTCAGGAAGGGGAAAGGAGAGGAAGGGAAGGATAAAATTTGGAACTCAACATTGCTCTTATATGTAATTGGGGAAAAATAAATTTCTTTTAAATGAGCAAACAACAAAAATAACCTGACCATAAAAAGCTAATACAGGGACAGGGAAGGTCAAGACAAAAGCAAAAGGCAAGGATGTGAAAACATCTATAAGCAAAGTCTCAAAGGAAAAATGCAGATTGGATATAAGCCTAACAAGAATTCCTAGAAGAGCTAAAGATTTTTTTAAAAGTCACAAATAGTTATATAGAGACCTCATTTTATTTCTTTTTTGACCTTGGATTTTCTTGGTGGTGCTGTATGATCTCTGGAGAGTTCAAAATTCTTCCTTTCATTAAGCACTATTGATTAAACATGTTTTTGTTTTACTCTTGGGTTTTACTTATTCTTCCTTCTCTTTTTAGGATCTCCTTAAATGGTTTACCTGCTTGAGGACTGGCCTTCTGTTGACTTTTTCTCCATCTTTTTGATGTTTATACTTTTTTCTCCATATTGTCCTATCTCTTAATCTCTACTTAACTTACAACATGAAGTCCCTTGTCTCACTAGTGCAGACTCTAGAGGTTTATTCATGATACTGCTTTAGCCTCCTTGTATTGGGGGATATGGAAGCAATACACCCTTTAACTTACTTACCCTGAATAAATTCTTCAGTGACTGACTTGGTCCCAACTGGTTTCTCATTCCCCTCTATGTCAAGCCCAATGAATTGACTTCCAGCATTTAGCACAATGCCTGACACATTGTAGCTGCTTAATAAATGTCAGTTGACTGATTTACCCTGGTTTGTGCTTCTGAGTTGTTCTTAGACACCAAGCTAAGATTTTCCTGTGGCTCATAAAGTTCTTCAGCATTCCTAGAATGTTTACCTCCCTTAATAGTTCTATCTACTTAGCTTTTGGAATCATCTGTAATTTTCCTGTCATTAGCATATAATTACTTCCTTTTGAGGCTTGAGATTGAGGACATACGCCAAAAATGACTAATTTACCATCTTTCGGATCACATAAAATTAGCCTATGAATGTTAACTATGTTGCTATGTGGATCCCTGCTTGTAAGATACACCATTTTCTGGGGAAAAAAGAAGCTCAACCTTTGCCATTCATAATCAAAATCTGCTAATATCCCACTTCCCCCAATGTAAATGTGGAGATGCAGCCCAAACTATTTCAAGCAAATTCTCAATGTCAGCAAATTCTATATTACCCCCAAATTTCCACATTACAATTCCACATAGCTCCCATTGCTACCTTAGTTGTAGAATATGGAGTATGAATGCCAAGATAGCATGGACTCTGGTAGAGACAGGGATCAATCAATAATTATCAATAAATATTTATTAAGCACTTAGTATGTGCTAGGCATTGAAACTAATAAAGGGGTACAAATATTAAAAAAAAAAAAGACAGTTCTTAACCTTACAGAGGAAGACAAACAAAAAGAAGTGGAAAAACAGGAGTTTGTGGGGAAGGTACCCTATGTAGGGACATAACAGAGATTTGTGGGGAAGGTACCCTATGCAGGGACATGATAACGAATTCACAAAGGAGCGCAACCAGTACGAAATGAAGCAATGTTTGAGCCGGCTCTCTCTTTAAACGAAGGACTGGAATTCAGGGTGCTACTTTCCAATCAGGCAGGGGGATTCCTAAAAGGGATGAAATCTAATGGGATAATGAGATTATCTCAATGAGCTTCCCAGGGCATGATGGGATGAGGGGCTTCTCTTCCCTGGGAGATCCCAGAAGAAGCAGTTGAAACTGCCCAGGGAGGTTTGTGTACCAAGATGGAGCACTATGGGAGGGCAGTGACCTCATGGCTGACAGTAGTAGACTGCAACATCTTCAAATTCCAAACTGCTGATTATGAGGAAAATAATCTGTCCCAGATCCACTCAACCAGCTTTTTCCTTATTTGGCTTTCAAAAACAGCCCCCAAAAACAACAGAGCAAGCTCTTCCTTGGTTTTTCCAGTCGTTGGCTTTCATCCCCTTGACCTCTTCCACCTGCCCGGTGCCCGCTTCTGCGCTGGCTCTCCCAACTGCCCTCACCACCATCTCCTCTAGCATCCCCTGAAGCTCCAGGCTGAGCCCCGGACAACTCCCGCTTCCCTTCGCGTCCTCCTCATTTAGCGCAGCACACAGGAGGCATTCATTCCCAGCTTGCTGACTGTTACCGGCTGGCTGCCCGAGTGAACCTGCGGGGATGGACTAGATTCTGAGGAGCCCAACCTCCAGTGATGAGGCCCCATAATTCGTGACTCCCCAGAGCCATTCGGGCTGCGAAGACCAAGGGCGAGGCAGCGGGAGGAGCGGCGGAGGGCTCCGAGCCAGGAGGAAGCGAAATAGGAGCGCTTTCCAGACCGAGGTGCCGAGTTGTACGCATGCGCAAAAGATACAGCAGCATCCAGACTACGTTTCCCAGAGGTTGAGGGAGAAGGCTGGGCCTTCTCTCTTGCGTCACTTCCGTCTCGCCCTCTTCCAGGCTTTCTCGTAGCCGTTTCCCTTTCTCAGTCCCTAATCGACTTGTGACGGGGTGAGCAGGAGCTGCAAGAGGGGCCAGACCTACCTGAAGGCCGGTCGTTCGGGTGTGGCGGTTCCGGAGCACCGAGGGGAGTCTAGTGGAGGAGCGCCCACCAGAGGGCGACTGAAGCCTTCCAGGCGCTTTCTGTGGCCTGCAGGCGGCGCATGCGCAGAGGTGGATGGGGGGTGGGGAGGAGGGAAGGTGGACTCTGGGGGTGGAACCAGATTCAAATACCGCTTCAAACACACCCTTGCCATGTGATTCCTGGGCAAGTCGTAACCCTCCAGGTCCCAGTCCTTCCTCCATTGCAAAGAGTTTTAGGGGCGGAATTTCTGGTGTCCGTCTGGTCTTTGGTCTAGACCTCGCTGACGCCTCACTTCCTTTTCCCAGCATCCCCCTAGTCCTCCAGAACCTCTCCTGGGTACCCCCTCTCCCGGGAAGCCTTCGCAGATGCTGGGGGTGATCTGTGCTGTCCCAAAAGTATCATCCTTTTGTCCTCCAGTTTTGTCCCTAAAGAGATATTGTGCGCCCCGCCCCCCAGAAGAGAAGTGACTGTTTCCTTTTCGGCCCCTCCCCAGGGCAGAAGTGGGGCTTCCTAGTCTTTGAGTGGGGCAGACCCCCCAGCGTGGCCCCTCCTTCTCACTGTTCTCCTTTCCTCCCCAGCCCTGCCTTGTGTGGCCTCTGCCCCGCCCCCGTAGGAGGGAGCCTGGAGGAGGAGGGATGGCCCCTGTGCTGACAGCCAGGCCCAGACAGGTGAGTGCCACGTGCTGCTTTCCTGAAATACCTTCTCATGGAATACTTTCTAATATGCCATAACCCTAGAAATTGTGACCATCAGCAGATCGTGTATTTAGAGTTAAAAGACACCGTAGAGATTTTCCCCACCCAATAAAAAGTTACATTTACTTTTTTAAACATTTAAAATTTTTGATTTCCAAATTCTTTCCCTACTTCTAGCCCCTCCCTCAACCATTGAGAAGGCAAGCAACCAGATACCCATTATGCTTGTGATGTCATGCAAAACATTTCCATGTTAGTCATGTTAAAAAAAAAAAAAGCAAAAATATGCTTTAAAGTGCACTTAAGTCATCAATTCTCTCTTCATTATGCCATATGAGTCCTTTGGAATTTTCATGGATCATTGTGTAGATCAGAGAAGCTAAACCTTTCACAGCTGATCTTTGTTACAGTATTGCTGTTATTATATGTAGAATGTTGTCCTGGTTCTGCTCACTTCACTTTGCCTCAGTTCGTGCAAGTCTTCCCAGGTTTTTCTGAAATCAACCCCCTCTTCATTTCTTAGTGCACAATAGTATTCCATCACAGTCATAAGTCACATCTTATTCAGTCATTTCCCAGCTGATGGACATCCATTCAAGTTCTAATCTTTATCACTATCAAAAACTTCTGTAATTTTTATACATTTAGGTCCTTTCCTGTTTTCTTTTATCTCTTTGGGATCCAGACCTAAGGGAGAGATTGCTAGGTTAGAGAGTATGTAAAGT
Source organism: Potorous gilbertii (assembly GCA_028658325.1). Lineage (NCBI taxonomy): Eukaryota > Metazoa > Chordata > Mammalia > Diprotodontia > Potoroidae > Potorous > Potorous gilbertii. The sequence goes on from CM053769.1 coordinate 117,621,353, forward strand.
TTTATAGTCTTTTGAGCATAACTCCAAATATAACTAACCATATAAACAACTTTATATTATAGTTATAACAATATGTAACATAACTTCAGAATAACTGGATCAGTTCACAACTCCACCAACATTTTTCCACATCTCTTCCAGCATTTACATTTTCTTTTTCTGTCATGTTAGCCAATGGGATAGGTGTGAAGTAGTATCTCTGAGATGCTTTAATTTGCATTCCTCTAATTATTACCGATTTAGAGCAGTTTTTCATATAATTGTTGATAGCTTTAGTTTCTTCGGAAAAGTATCTATTCCTATGCTTTGATTATTTTTCAGTTGGAGAATGGTTCTTATTTTTATAAGTTTGGCTCAGTTCTTGTTATATTTTAGAAGTGAGGCTAGTATCAGATAAACTTGCTGCTGCTGTCATAACTTCCACCATCTCCAAGGCCCACAGCTAATATTACTGCCCTGTGTACCTAGGCCAGCCCCCAACCCCAGTGTCATAAGCTACTCCTGATCCCCTAAGTAGTTTTGGGCTGAATAAAGATCTCATCATGATCTTTTGTTGGCTGTGCTATTCCAGAATTTGATTTGATGTATTATTTTAAAGTTTTTAGGAAAGAAATATTGGGAAAACTTGAGAAATACCCCTCTACTCTGCCATCTTTGCTCTGCCTCACACTTTATATGTGTTTTGTATTTATAATACCATATGTGTGCATTTTGTTTCCACCTAAAGAATGTAGACTCCTAGAACTTAGGAAATACTTTATTTTCCTTTATGACCCCTATACCTAGCATAGTATCCTATACGTAGTGGTGGGCACTTAATAAATTCTTGTAGATTACTAAAGAGCAAGCTAAGGCTCTCTGACAGTGGAAGTAATGGAGCAGTGTGAGTCAGTGAAGATCCATGCAGAGTAAGAGCACCAAGATTTCCTACAGGTATATAAACCTCAAATCATATCAACCTGTCCATGGTTGTGACTCAGAAATCAAGCCCTCTGTTACCCAACACAGTCCTCCTAAGTGACATTCTTCACATGAAATGCTTCCTGAGTGCCTAGTATCTCTTTCACCCAACTTTTACATATTCATATCATCAAACATATCTTGATTTAAGATTTAAAAACATTTTCCTTGAAAAAACTGATAGGTGTTAATAACACCATTTAACAAATAAGGAAACTGAGGTTTAGGGAAAGGAAGCAACTTTGCAATGATCATATATTGAATGTATTAGAACCAGGAATCCAGAACTTTGACAAATAACATGAGCCTGCCCACCGTTTCTCACCTTCTAATCCAGCACCAGAGAGGACTAAGACTACTGGTTGAATTGATATGTCAGTACTACAGGGAAGTAGGGGCAGCTAGGTAGTGCAGTGGGTAGAGCACCAGTGTAGGAGTCAGGAGGACTTGAGTTCAAATCTCACCTCAGACACTTGATACTCACTAGCTGTGTGACTTTGGGCAAGTCACTTAACCCCAATTGCCTCATCCTGGGTCATCTCCAGTCATCCTGATGAATATATGGTCACTGGATTCAGATGGCTCTGGAGAAGGAAGTGAGGCTTGTGACCTGCACAGCCCTCCCTCACTCAAAACAAAGTCACGTGCAAGTCATGTCATTATTTCTGATGGCATGGTTTTCTTTGGCAACCAAGGAAAATCACACAGGGAAGTCAAGATTAAGTTTCTAGGAGGATCCTTAGAGTCTGTAAGTGTTAAGAGAAGGAAGGATATAAAAAACCTTGTAATGGTCTCTGATATTTTCCTTTGTATCACTTGGTTCTCCTTGGGCTAGTTTCAATGTTAATTTGTGGGAAGAAGCAAACTTTAGTCTAGATTTTGTGTTTAAAGTCCTTTAGTCTTTACTCAGAATGCAAGCAATTTCACTTTGAGGCACCAGTTGATTCACAGAGATCCTTCTTTCATTTTGCAGGGATCTGATTACAAAAAAATTGCATCTAGTATTTAAAGCATACAATAAAGAGGAAAACCAAGCTCAGTTGGGCAATTTTGGAAGCTGTTACTAATATCATTAAAAAAAAAAAACCCAAACCATTGCCTACAAGGGGAGAGATGGACAGAGGTAACTTCTTAGCTATGATATTTTACCAACTTACAACCTTGTGAAAAGGTTGATGAACAGTTTGGAATAATCAGGGCCTAATACATACTTCTTCAAATTCTTTCATTGTGATGGTAACCTTTAGACTTATTTGTTTAGTTTGGGGTTCCCTGGGGGTTTAGATTTGCATCTTGCTCTTTTAAGCTTTCCAGAATATTTGTCGTCATTAGTTTCAGGATTTTAGCCTGATCCTTGTAGTCAGTATTTTTGTTCCTTAGACATTCACAGAATCATTGTTGGGGATCATTGTTTTATCAGACACCGCATAAGTGTAGAATTCTTTGCGTTTAAGTTCTTATGTAATGGATGAAACAAATGAAAAGAGCAAGAAAAACACTTCCCTTGGAGTGACAGCCAGAGCCAAATGGTTTGAGTGATGTGAGGCATTGCGAAGATTGTCATAAGAACAAAGTCTTTTATATCTATGGTGGTGCAGAAAGAGGTCACTTGGAAACATTGACGCACACTACTCTAGGCCATAGCTGTTTTGGAACCTGGTCTGAGTGTCTAGTTATTAATTAAATATTATGTAGGAGATGATAATGATTAAGAAAGTAGTCTGTGAGTGTGTCAGTAACCAAAGCAACAAGTCACATGATTATGTAGAGAGATGCACAAAAAGCTTTTGAGCAAAACAAACTCATTCCTATTGAAAACACTCAAAAGCATAGGAATAAATGAAGCTTTTTTGAAAAGGGTAATTGGTATCTAATTAAAACTAAGAACATGGGGATAAACTTGAAGCTTTGCCATTAAGATCAGGTATGAAGCAAGGATGGCCATTATCATCACTATTACTTAATATTGTACTAGAAACATTAAAGAAAAAGAAATTAAGGATTAAAAATAAACAGTGAGGAAGCATATCTTTGCCAGTGATGCGATAGTATACTTCAGTTACTTTAGAGAATCAAATAAAAAAATTAGTTGGCACAATGAAGAACTTTAGCAAAGTTGCAGGATATAAAATAAACCCATATAAATCATCAACATTTCTATATACTACCAGCAAAATCTAGCAGGAAAAGATTAGAGAGTAGTGAGGACCATATTTACATGGATCAGATGATGGTGATAAGGAAGCATCCTGCAGGAAGGCTAAACAAATAAAATCTCTCTTGATTTTAGTTTTCTCTTTGAAGAATGATTATCTTTGAGCTGGGAATTATTGCCTCAAAATTTTCAACAGGACGTGGATACCAAAAGTAAAAGGAGACAGGATCCAGCTGTTGTGATGGGAGTGTGTAATGGCTTTGTGTAGGAAATTCATATATGCCTGAAAGACCTTGGAGAATGGAGGAGCTGCCATAGGACCAGAGAAGGGGATATATGCCAGGTTTCAAAAAATAGGGTAGATTCTGGAAAACCTAGACCAGTGACTGAATTCTGGTACATTTCTAGAGTATATTGCTAAATGAGTGGTTAGGGAACAATTAGAAAATGCTGTTTTGTTTTGTTTTTGTTTTTTTCTGTAATGTTTTTTGCTGTCTTACCTATAATTTCTGGAAAAGTCTTTCTTCCACAGTCCAAATTTCACCTTGCTTTATACCTAAGAAAAATTTATACAAAAATGTCCATTTGGTGACTCTACCTGATAATTCCTACAATATTCTCCTGTGGTAGTCTCCATCTTTGCTATGAAAAATTGTAACATCTTTTCAATTATTTAAAGTTCAGCATCTTTTCTATTTTTTTAAAAAAGTATGTTTTTATAGAATATTTTAATATATTTTATAGTTCTGTTGGCTCTGCTTATTTCACATGGCATCAATTAATATGCATATTTCACTACTCAGAATTCCTTGTATTTGTCATTTCTTATCGAATAATAGTCCATTGTATTTATATGCCATATTTTCTAGCCATTCTAGCCATTCTTTATGAATGAGAATTCAATTTGTTGCTGGTTCATTGCTACCCCAAAGAGTGCTCTTATAAATGTTTTTGTGTATAAATTTAGTTGTCCCCTTATTTTGATTATAGAGAAAAGATATGGCAACATGATACAGTGAAAAGAGCTCTGGATTTGAAGTTTGGAAGACCTGATCTCAAATGTAGATTTGCTGTTTACTCCCCTTTTGACCTTGAGCAAGTTACTTTGCCTCTCTGGGCCTCGCTTCCCTAATTTGTAAAATGAAACAGTTGAACTCTAAAGTTTCAGCTAGCTCTGAGTATATGAATTAGAAAGTAATGACCTTTTAACATCATTTTCAGCTATAAAAACCTTTTCTTGTATTGTTGCAGACAGGAGATAGTAGTGCCTTGTGCTCATCCTTTGCTCTCATGGCTCTAAGAGTATTGAACACAATTGTGTTCATTTCATAGCACCACATTTTAAGGAGCACTATAATTGAATGAAAGGAGGAGGTTGACTACCTTAACGGTGAAGAGACCAAGCTGGTTGATAGAAGGACCTGGGACTGTTCAGCCTGGAAGAGAAGACTTAGGGTCACATATTAGCTGTCTCCAACTATATAATTTTCAAGGAAGTAGTCATATTATTGCTTCAGCTCAGGGCAGAAGTAGGAGCCATGGGTGTACCTTTTAAAAAAACAAAGTTTAAACAATGTCATTGGATCCATTCACAACAATAAGCATTTATTAAGCTATGACTGTTTGTCAGGCATTGTGCCAAATGCTGAGGAAATAAGGGAAAAATAGCTCCTACTGTCATAAAGCTTGCAGTCTAATGGAAGAATTCTTAAGTGCCTTCTATATACCAGGCACTGTACCGGGTTGCAAATATTCAAATGAAGCTTTCCCTATTGTCACTTAGCTTACATTAGAACTTCAAAACAGAATGGAAAGGATTCTTGGAAGATGCCAGAGTAGGTCAGAAAATTCCAGGCTTTCAAGATTTTCCCCCACAAAAGTGATAAAATAGTGCCTCAGGCAAACAGAGAGCAGTAAAAATAAATAAAAGTAGAGGCAGAAAATGGGTCCTCCTGGGACATTTGGAGAAGATCTGAAGAAAAATCCCAGGATGAGGTTTGGTCCCTATGAAGAATAAACACCTCCAGGATGGGATCTGCTTAAAGAACAAGTGGCAAACCCTGGGATTACCTGGGTTGGGAGGCTGCCTCAGCCCTACCTATAGGAATTTTTACCCCCGGGACAGTGAGGAGAGTTGGGCATCTGAGCTGGTGAAGATTGAAGGAACCTCTGCTGATAAGGAACAGTAATGGGCACTTACAGGGAGGTTGCAGGTCTTGCTTTCAATTCCGGGACAGAGGATCTGGAATGAATGAGGATTTGAAGCCAAAGGCACCATCTCCCATACCCTAGGACTAGAGGCAATTACAAAAACTAAGCTACTGCAAATTTTTTTTTTAAATGCACAGGCAAAGGAGAACAAATCCAAGGACAGAGTTACTATGGGAATAGAGAAGATCGAGGTTTGCCTTCAAAAGAGGATGCTGAAGCAAAGAAACTCTTTTCTCCTCAAAGAGGAACATCAAATGGTCACCTGCCCAAAAAGAATTCATAGAAGAACTTTAAAAAGACTTTAAAATTCAAATAGAGAGATTGAGGAAAAATTGAAAAAAAAACAATCCAGAAAAAACGAGAATATGAAGAGAAAGTCAACCAATTACAAAAGGAGATCTAGAATCATAAGGAAGAAAATGACTCCTCAAAAATCAGAATTGGTCAAGGGGAAGCCAGCAAAGTTATAAAAAATCAAGAAATGATAAGACAAAATATAAAGAATGAAAAAATAGAAGAGAACGTGAAACATCTCAATAAAAACAATTGATCTAGAGAACAGATCAAAAAGAAAAAAATATAAGAATAATCACACTACCTGTAAGCTATGATAAAAAAGAATCTTGATATAATAATATATAATATTAATGTGCACATTAATATCTACATATAATAATACAAAAATAATTGATGAAAATTGTCCTGAACAATTGGAACAAGAGGGGAAAGTAGAAATAGAAAAAATCCATCTATCACCACCTGGAAGAGATCCTATGAAGAAAACCCATAGAAATATTATAGTAAAATTCTGAAATGTCTAGCTCAAGGATAAAAATTATGAGCAACAAGAAAAAATATGGATTGTTACAATTAGAAACAGACAAGATCTAACAGTGGCAACACTAAAAGACCACAAATCTTGGAACACTATATAATAAAGAGCAAAACAACTGGGATTCTGGCAGAAAACATATTCAGCAAAAGTAAGCATAAATCCTGAATGAGAAAAAAAGAATATTTAATGAATTCTTAGATTTTCAGGACTTTATTTAAAAAAAAACTGAACTTAATAGAAAATTTGACATATAAGAGCCAAGAGAAATGAAAGTTACATACCAAAGACTAATTACAAGGGAATCAATAAGGACAGACTGTTTACCTTTTATGTATGTAAAATTTAAGCATATGTCTAAGATTGTCATTTGTAATTGAGTAGTTTGTAAGAAAGATTGAAGTAGACATGAGTATGATATGACTTAAAAAGTAAAGTCATTTAGGAAAAGCTGAAAAGAGTAATTATCTTATACAATGGAGGTGATGCAAGAAGAACAGATACAGAGGAATTAGATGAGGGAGAGGAGGGCTGTTAGTCCTGGAAAACTACTTCCATTGGGAATGAGTTCAAGAGGGTACAATATATACACACATACACATATATGTGTGTGTGTGTATGTATCTAGAATAGTGTAAAAGTCTTCTAAATTCAGAAAAAAATAAAACACTAAGAGGATAAGGGGAGGGTTTAAGGGATCTCTGGAGTGGAGAGTGAGGGAATATATTAGAAGGAGGTATACAAGGTGTCAGCCATTACTAAGTTCATTCTTAGAAAGACAAACAAAACTGGGCTGTTTCTGTGTGTTTATTTCTCTCAAGGCTTGTGGAACATACATATAGAGATATGCATGGGAGCTCAAATTGTAAGACAATGAACCCAAGGATGGGCAGACGAGAGACCTTATATCTTCAGAGCAATTCCCTCTCACCCCTCCCTCCTTTCTTGGCTCAAGATGCCTATGTCAGCCAAAATTATAGTTAACCATGATATGAGAAAGGAATTTCTTAATTGGAAAGGTTGTAAATACAATAAGATCAGAGAATGTCAAGGTGTCAATTGAAATTATAGATCCAGGATGTCTGTGTTTCTTTTGCAATTAACATAACATAATATAAGAAAACATAAGAAAAATCCTGTTATTTAAGTTAGTATCTGGTTCAAGGCACCTTGTCTTTGGTAGTCATAAACAGAAGAATGCTCCTGGTCAACTTCATCTGGCCTTGTACTTGCTGACACAAGAAGGGGCATTTTGAGCTCACTCAGAGAGCAAAGCCTGTATGTTATGCCAGAACACACAAAGAATTATTGTAGATTAAGCTCAGAGTAGGCCATAACACCTCACCTGATCAGCCAATCGATGTTTTAGGCCTTTCTCAGATCTTGGGGGTTCAGAATGGTTTGAGGAGGGGTCTACAAAGGTTATTTAGATTAATGGAAGTGGTATGGTAAGGCAGGGATTCCTGGAGGGTGGTGAGGGGGGTCAGTTAAGTAATAGGAGGGCAAAGTATCAGGTAGAGAAGTAGAGAAGAAAAGTGGAGGAGTCAGGAGGGATGGGAAATAAGAGATATGAACAAACATAAAAACATAGATCAAGAGTAGAATTTATCAGGGAAAGTATATGTCTATGTATTGTCTACCTAGATGTTTGGTTAAAAAAGGCAAACAGGCTAAATGCATGTTGTTTATTCCCTTAAATCTACCTAGATGTTTGGTTTAAAAAGGCAAACAGGCTAAATGCATGTTGTTTATTCCCTTAAATCTACCTAGATGTTTGGTTTAAAAAGGCAAACAGGCTAAATGCCTGTTGTTTATTCCCTTAAAGCTAGTGGTTGCATGATCATGGAGCCAGAAAAACTTCTGACTGACTTACTGAAATGACCAGGCTTAAATCTGTTTTAGGACAATCCAAGGATGTCTGTGTCCCTCAGATTTATGGTCTCCATAGGTGGTTAACTATACCATGCAAAAGGAATTTCTTAATTGCACAGGTTGTAAATACAATAAAATAACAGAGCTGACAAAGTTTCAGTTGAAATTATGGACCCAAGGTATGTGTTTCTTTTACCATTAACATGCCATAATATAGTATATGTCCACAAAGTATTAAGATATGGAAAAAGTCCCATTATTCAAGATAGTATTTAGGGTTAAAGATCTAGTAAGTAATGCTAAGTCAGCCCCGTCTGGCTTTGTTGACCTAGGAAGAGGTATTCTCTGAGTTTACTTCAGAGAGCAAAGAGACTATTAGGTCCAGGCTCTTCTTAATTCAAACTCTGGCCCTTATTAAAGTCCAAAATTTATATTAAATGATTATCAATATGTATATGTTTTATATATCTATATCTCTATATAAATATATCTACACTTAATTGTAGCCTGGAGGGTGGGAGGAAGGGGGAAAAAGAACAAAGAAAAAAGTGCACAGCAGAGAACAAAAGAAAACTTACAAGGAAGCAAAGAAAAAATGGAAAGCTCTCATTTCAATATGTAATATTGATTCTATAGACTTTCCTGAAATGGAAATTTATTGCTATACATTTTGAATCCTCTCTTTTGTTCTATTGCACACACGACATGTTTAAAATTTTTTTTATTTCTTTCAATATTTAACTTTCTAATGATTCTTTTTCTTTTCTCTCTTGTGTATTTGTTTTGGTATTTAAGCCTAAAATTAAAAAAAAATTAAAAAAAAAACAGCTCTACCTGGGTAAGCACCAATATTTTTGGTGTTTCAGGAATCAGTGACATTCAAGGATGTGGCTGTGGAATTCTCATGGGAGGAGTGGGTACAATTGAACCCATCTCAGAAAAAGTTGTACAGGGATGTGATGCTGGAGAACTATGGGAACTTGGTTTCTTTGGGTAAGAACAGCTACCCCTTTGGAGTGTTGATACATACTATGGGGACTTTCAGTATTTTAACAGTTTACTCTTTGGCATACTAAAGGAAGGTATTTCTAATCCTTTTGTTGCCAAGAGACAGAGTACTTGTGCTACCTGTTTCCAGGAAAAAGATCTTTGCTTGTTATTCTTGAGAGAGAATCTTCCTCTCTCTGTTGCTTCAAATCTACAATTTTCTGTTTAACCTCAACATAAGTATCATCTAAGAAAGGAGTGAGACGGATGAACCAATTTTCCTGAGTCCCATTATGTAACCTATACCCTCATAATATAGCATGTCATTCAGTGGTCCTTTGTAACTATCTTTGGGATTTTCCTAGCCTGTCTACTTTTTATTTTCCCAAAGAGAACTTGAACTACTTTTAAATTCTTTTATTGTTTCATGGATGCTTTTTTTAAAAGTCATTTTTTGTCCCCTTTCTTATCCCCTACCCCATCTGAAAAAACCCCAAACCCTACCTTTCCCTTCAGACAGCCCATTGAGCCCCCTAGTTGAAAAAAAAAGTGAGACAAAGTTAACTAACATAACCAGTGCCCTTGATACGTTTTATTTATTCCCCTACCTTTTATTAGGAGTTTGAAGGAATATGGTGGAATTCTGAAATAACTGTTTCTAGCACTTTTTCATTTTCAATTAACAGGATTTGCAGTTTCTAAACCAGATGTGATCTACCAATTGGAAAGAAAGGAAGCATCTTGGATACCAGAGGCAGATATTCCAAGAAGCAACTGTACAGGTGACTGCATAAAAATCAAGTAGAGAGGTCACTGCAAAATACGGCTCTGTTGGTCATTTTAGGTCAAAGCTTTTATAAATTGTGGAACAAAGTGTTTTTATTAAAGCTTCTCAGGCCTATTGAGAGAAGCTGAGATTTTAAAACTTCATTTTTTAGCTCAAGAAGTTACTTCATTATACATCTCTTTACTCACATGTACCTTCACTTTCAAAGAATATTGTTGCATCAGAACAGGGTATATATTTTTCTTATGTTCATTGAAAATTCTCTTATCTTAACCAGGCTTTCTCCCACTTCATTTCCATCCATTCATTCTCCCTTTTAAAATAAACATATTACTTAAGATATTAATAATATGCCCTTTTTACTTCTGAGTCTCCTGATGTTTTCTTCTGTTTTGTTTTTATGATTGTATTGTTTTGCTCCTGTTCCTTTTAAAAATAGTTAATCATAATGTAATTCCCCTTTCTTCAGTCTACCATTTTATATGTCATTCTGTTTTCCTTCATGCTTTCAAATTATATTCATATAGTAATATGTTCACTTGACAGGACTTGTTTAGCCATAACCCCATTTGTAAACCTATAGGTTTTCAGTATTTTGCTATTTCACAAAAACCTACTGTGAGTTTTAAAAAAAAAGGTCTTTGCTTTCAACAACATTTTGAGGATGTTGACCTAATAGTGGGATCACTGAGTCAAAAGATATGAAGTTTTAGAGATCTAGATTAAATTCTTGTGTTGATTTTCAGAAAATATGACAACACAGCTTAGTGGGTATGTATTTTTACATAACTCCCAAATTTGATATCATTTTAAAGTATCTTTGCTAATCTGATAGCTGTTTAGTGATACCTCCAAATTGCTTTCATTTTTACTTTTCTGATTACCAGAGTTTGAGTAGTGTTTCTGGTAACTATTAATTGTTTGTGTTGTTAAAAATGTCTGTATGTCTTGATCATTTACATTTTTGGAATTGAATCCTACTCTTACAAATTTCATTCCTTACAAATTCGTTCAATTCCTAACAAAATAGATATGTTGAATTTTTAGAAAAAATTTATGGCAACAGTCATCTGATATTACCTTCTTTCCTCATATTTCTTTATTCTATTTATTTCATATTTCTTCCTCACTCCAAACTCCTTTATTCTCCTTTTTTTTTTTGAAAAAAAAGTAAGTCTTTTTCCTTTCTATTTTTATCTACTTTTTATGAATAGTCTTTCATTTCCTTATTCCAAATGTCAATCATTTAGAGTAAAGGACTTAGTCATCTTCCAGGTAATTCCATCCTGTCAATTGATTTACATATGTTAACTTTGAGTCCATATACTTTCACAAGATTTTCTCAGGTGGGAAGGCAAGAGAATACCTCTAAAACCTTTGAGCTGCCAGGAACCTTGGGAAAAGGGAAAGGGGCAGGAAGGCAGTTAATCAACTCTTTATTCTTCCTTTCAGAGAGCAAAGAATTTAATGGAAAGAAACCTTATGTGTGTGGTGAATGTGGAAAAGCCTTCAGAAGGAGGGCACATCTTACAGTACATCAAAGAATTCATACTGGAGACATTCTTTATGAATGTAAGGAGTGTGGTAAGGCTTTCCACTACAATTCAGCACTTATTCTACATCAAAGAATTCATACTGGAGAGAAACCTTATGAATGTACTGAATGTGAGAAGGCTTTCAGGAGTAAGACACAACTTACTGTGCACCAGAGAATTCATACTGGAGAGATTCTTAATGAATGTAAGGAGTGTGGGAAGACTTTTCACTACAACTCGGAACTTATTCGACATCAAAGAATTCATACAGGAGAGAAACCTTATGAATGTACTGTATGTGGGAAGGCCTTCAGGAGAAAGCCACATCTTACTGTGCATCAGAGAATTCATACTGGGGAGAAACCTTATGGATGTAGTGAATGTGGGAAGGCCTTCAAGAGGAAGGCACAGCTTACTGTGCATCAGAAAATTCATACTGGAGAGATGCTTTTTGAATGTAAGGAGTGTGGAAAGGCTTTCCACTACAACTCAGCACTTATTCTACATCAAAGAATTCACACTGGAGAGAAACCTTATGAATGTACTGTATGCGGGAAGGCCTTCAGGATGAAAGCACGTCTTACTGTGCATCAGAGAATTCATACTGGAGAGATTCTTTATGAATGTAAGGAGTGTGGGAAGGCTTTCCACTACAACTCAGAACTTATTCCACATCAAAGAATTCATACAGGAGAGAAACCTTATGAATGTATTGTGTGTGGGAAGGCCTTCCGCCGGACTGTAGATCTTACTCAACATCAAAACATTCATACTGGAGAGAGACCTTATGAATGTAGTGAATGTGGGAAGACCTTCACACTGAAGAAGTATCTTGTTCAGCATCAGCGAATTCATTCTGGCTAGGAACCTTATGAGTATAATGTATATGGGAAGGCCTTTAGACTGAGAACACTACTTAATTTCCATCAGAATTCTTCCTAGGGAGATTCTTCGTGAATATAAGGAGTGTGGGTAGGCCTTCCATCACAATTCAGATCTTATTAGACATCATAGAATTCATACTGGAAAGAAGCCTTATGAATTTAGTGAATGTGGGAAGGCCTTCATGAGGATAGAATATCTTACCTGCATCAGAGGATTCATACTGGAGAGAAATGTTATGAATGTAGTGAATGTGGGAAGACCTTTAGACTGGCAACAGAACTTCCTCAGCATCAGAGCATTCATTCTGGAGAGAAGTCTTATGAATGTGAGAGGATGTTCAGGTTGAGGACTCAATTTACTGAACACCATGGAATTCAGGTGGTTTCTTATGTTCACACCATACCTGCATCTAGGCTCCCAGGCTAGCAACCCTTGGAGGTCACCACCAAAACAGGACTTTGGTACAGTGGGGTCTGGTGACAGCCCTGGAAACAAAAGTATCTACTGTGGCAGCAGCCTTGCTCAAGTCATGACTTCTCTCCAGGAAGAAAGCAAGAAATGGCAGATGAGGAGTTCTTCTTGCTTCTCCAAAATGAGATGGTGACCAGCATCTACAAGTTGACAGAATGAGGGGAGGTGGAAAATGGAAGCTACATTAATAAGCTGGAGAACATAGGTTTTAGAGTGGGAAAAGGCTTGATAGAAAGGTTTTCAAAGGACACTCCAGGGTTCAAGAATGAATTAGATATGCTGAAGTTCATTTGCAAGGTTATTGGGATCAGTGTTTCCAAGAAACAAATTGATAATCAAAGGACAAATAATTAGCGTATCTATGTGCTTCAGTGCAACAAATATTGACTCTTGACTCACATGTCTTTAGGAAAACAGTATTTTGATCATGCATCTAAGTATTTACATTTACATGTGGCTTAATCAAAGATAGCTTATCAAATTTGGGGATAAAAAGTATTGTGACAGTGGAAGAGTCAGCAATTTCAGCTTGTAAATTTCAAGTGAAGATGCAGATGACATAGCATGTACTCAAATGCTTCCACAATGTAAGGAGATCAAATTATTGATGTATAAATTTTTTTGAATAGTAACTTTTGACTTATTGGTAGTGTCATAAGTTTCTATGATACATTGATTCATGTAAGCTATATGTTAATTTATTTTATGATGTAATATGGACTGTCAAATAAGATTACCATATTAAAATATAGATATCATCTGATGGAATAGGAGAGTATCAAAGAAAATTTTACTGAGACTCTATACTGTAGCTCTTTACAGTACCAAATATAACATTTCATCAAAAAAAAATTTTAAGCCAGCAACCAAGTAACATTTCTTTGTGCTGCTTCACAGGTTCATGATAATATCTATTTGACATTAAAAGGAGGGCAAAACCAAAGTCTTAGTGAATTAGCAGGGAAGAAAAAGTTTAATCATTTGTACCTAATTTTTTTCAGGTTCAGAAAAAAAGACTAAATGGATTTTTAAAGTTGGAGGTATATGTTAATATGAACTTAAATGATATTAGAAATGATACTGGAATAAAGTTTGTTCCTAGTAAAAGCAATTTTCATATTTTTATAAAGAGGCTTTGTATTTAATTCTGGTTATAGGACTACAAAAACTGGGAGTGGAAGAGGATTTCTGAATTCAGCAGGGATGGAAAGGAAGGAGGTAACTGAAAGAAATCAAATGAAAGAAATTAAGTTGATGGATTGGATATTATATAGATAAATGGTCAAAGGACTGTATCTCTAAAGAGATACATGAGACAAATCAGGATGACGCTTTGAATACAAAGTCAAATGTCAAAGTCAGTTGCAATACATTTAGACCCCAGGGTAAGAACCCATATTTTGGGGTATCTCCCAGAAGTTGATGAAAGAAGCCATAAGATCATAATTATAGAGGTGGAAGAATCCTCCAAAGCTCATTATGGACTCCAGTTTTGGGTTATTGTCCTTTCAATACCACCTCTGCCTTCCTTTCTCCTATGGCTCTCTCCTTGTCCATCTTCTAGTATTTTGTGTGTTGTATTTAGATGGACACTTTACTCAGTATTATTCAAAGTCATCTTTCTTGCTTTTCCCCGTAAGAATTTTGTTTCATTGGGGTGTTTCTGTGGTTGGCTGAGTGACCAGCCAACAGGCAGCTTGTTTCCCTGGTGACCTCCTTATCAACATTTTCCTGGAAGCCCGACAGCCCTTTGCACATAGTATGCCCCGGCATTAGTAGCCGTATAGCCCCAAACACATGATTCCACTGTTTCTATCTCTATCATGTTTATCCTTCCTTGATTTTAGGTGTGTGCGTATCACAGATGACAAGGCAAAGATCTCATGAACTAAAAGTACAAACCAGAGATACAATAAGTAGAATCCTTAGCAGGGTTGTCTCAGGAACTGTGCTAACCCTGAGGAATGGCCTACATGACTCAGACAAGCCATGAATAAACAAAGAAGCCAAGAAAATATGTTTTGCAAACAAAAGAGTAGTTAATCCATCAACTATGCTGCACCTAGTAGTGACCTTGATTCAGTCAATTTGTCTCTCCTAGACACCAAAGTGGTGGAAGAGAGTGGCTCCCAATTTCAGAGGGTTCCATACTTTTAGTCTTTTGGTGCTCAGTAACTCTTCATTTTTAAACATAGTAGAAGTTAATTGGATAATTTATGTTGAAGAATTATCAATGGATTAGTTGATATGGGAATAATTAGTGGTTAGTTTTATTCTGGAGAGCATGCTTTATGGGTGTTCATAATCTATTGTACTAATGAGGCACTCTCAAGCCCTTTAGGATTACCCCTAGAACTTTGAGGGGAATAGTAGTCCAGCTCTGATGACCTGACCTGCAGGTGGGTTTGGAGTTGGGAGAATAACTTTACTGCATGTGTTTGTCATGTTGAATTAGTTTGTCTTAAATGTTTAACAAAATTTATCTTTAAAAAGTTTCACTGTTTTCAGTGTTCCTATTACATATAAAATTTTGTTGTTTTAAAAACAAATTACTTCCAAGGAAATCGCTTGCTAAGGTCCACTATGACCAAAGCATTTTATGAAAACTGAATGGTGCTGCCTGCAGCCAGAGCTTTATAGTTTTCTAGCTTGTTTAGTTTTTTTCAGATATAGCCCTTGTTTTGAAGTAGTTGGAGTGCTTGAATCCACTTCAGTCAACAAAATGTTACAGTTCCCTTTAACCTCAGTCACAACATCTACACCAATGTCTGTTCTTCCATGCCAATTTGAAATTTGAGCCCTTTAGTGAAGACAAAAAAAACCCCCAAAAAACAAACCATGCTGATTTTGTGGTGACATGACTTTCTTGAAGTAAAAGACTAAGGAGGGACTGAACCTTCACTGGAGTTGTTGGATAAGATCATCCCTCTTTCCTATGTATTCCTCTGGAGATTGATTTCACATCCTGCTTTCCCTATTGACAGTTTAGGAGAAGGAGCCAAAGCATCACAGAAAGGAATGGCTTGTATTGAATGGAATTGTGGTCCAATGGAAACATTCTGAATTGGAGTCATGGAACCTGACTTCAAATCCCAGTTCTGTCACTACCTCTGACTTAAAGCAAATCACTTCTCTGCCCCAAAGTGCCTACATGTTTATAATGAAGGGCTTAACGATATGGATAATATTCTGCTTCACTGTGAAGTTTTGATCTTTGGAAATACTCATGCCTAATTCAAGAAATGAATAGACAACTGAATGAATGAGAAAGTCTTTAAGTGCTTGCTAAGTGTAAAACGATGTGCTAAGAGCTGGGAGTGCAACTGGTAAAGAAGAGCCAATCTCTGCTCTGAATGGGCTCAGATTCTAAGGGGAATAACAAGTCAAATCAGTGAATATTTGTGAGGGCCCTGCTCTGTGCCAGCTGCTGTGCTAGTAAGTGGTAGGGATACAAAGAAAACCAAAAGACAGCCCCTGCACTTAAGGAGCTGACAATCTAGTAGAGGAAAATAACATGTAAAGAGTTATTTGCAAATAGGATATACAGAATATCCCCAAACTCTTAGTTCAATATTGAGCTTAGATAGAAAAAATTAATGAAATCTCAAAAGGAAACCACTAGCATTAAGGACTGAGCAAGACCCTTTGTAAAAGGTAAGATTTTGTTGTTTACTTTGTGTTGTGTCCGATTTTTCATGGTCCCATGTACCATAGCACATCAAGCTGCTCTGTGCTTACTGTCTCTTGAAATCTGTCCAAGTTTACATTCATTGTTTCCATTATACTGTCTATCCATTTCATTCTCTGCCATCTCATTTTTCTTTTGCCTTCAATCTTTCCCAACATCAGAGTCTTTTCCAATGGGTCTTATCTGTTCATGTGGCCAAAGTATTTAAATTTCAGCTTCAACATTTGAATTTCCACTGGATAGCATGGATTAATTTCTTTAAGCGTTGACTGATTTGATCTTGCCATCCAAGAGATTCTCAAAAATCTCCAGCACAACTTAAAAGCATTAATTCTGTAGCTCTCAGCCTTCCTTATAGTCCAGTTCTCACAGTCATACATTGCTACTATAAAAGGCAGTACCTTGCAGTGGATCTCTGGAGCTTTTAGAGCTTGGTCAGACATCAAAGATAGCAAGGTCATCCACTGATCCCAGACCATAGCTTATTGTCTTAAGTTTTGTCCTGCCACTAGAGTTTGTGGCTCTGGAAGAGAGACTAAAGTTAAAGACTGAGCAACTCTACCTCAATTAAATCCATATTTTGGGCAAGTCAAGATATCACCTTGTGATGTCATTGGTCCTCTTTAAAAAGGAAGGATGAATAATAATGAGTTGAATTTTAGTAAGGTATTGTTGCTCAAAGTTGTCAGACTCACTGTCTCTTCTAGAGTCATCGAAATATGTTATGCTAATGCTTCTCAAAAATACTTCCATTGATGCCCCTTTGTCGTCCTCTAATCTCATGTCTCTAACCTCCTACTGGACATAACAAATTGGATGTCTCATAGACATCTTAAACTCAAGAAGTCCAAACCTGAAATCACAAATCACGAATTTTGAAAAATAATTTTTATTGTTTTGTGTTTCTTACATCACCATAGTATTCCCTGCATTCCCTCCATCTCACAAGGTAGCCATCCCACAAGACAGATAGTGGTTTGTTTGGTTTTTAGAGAGGAAAAATAATTACCATAACTGATCAATACATTGAGAAAGTCTGTAAACATGTTCTGTGTGTAACATCTGTTGACCACCCACCTCCACTAAGGGGTAGATTGGTACTATTTAATCATATCTTCATTTGACACCTACTTGATTTTTAATTTTGTTAAATTTGTTTTTTGACTCTTTGGTATGTCGTTGTTCTTTCCATCCATGTCTTTGGAAATCAACTTCCTCATCCTTGCATTTTCTAAACTCAGTTTAGTAAGTATATTCTTTCACTCTTCTATGGACTGTCAATGTATCTTATGCTGACCTCCCCCTATAATGTACTGCATAGGCTGAATATTTCAAGACAAATTTCTCACTGCTCCCAAAGTGAGGTACATCACAATCTTTCCCCCCAAACTCTCCCCTTTTCCTGACTTTTTTATTACTGTCCAGGGGACCAATATACTCCCAGTCACTCTGGCTTGCAGCCTAGATGTATCTCCATTAACTTGATTACGATTTCAGACAAAGCAACAACAAAATAGACTATGGTATGATCAATAGTAATCTTACTGTTTGAGGGATGCAAAGGAGTAGAGGAATAGCATCAAATATTTATATCCTCATTTAAGATTTACAAAATATTTTCCTTGAAGAAACTGATAGGTCTTTATATTTCCATTTAGGGAGAAAGTGACTTTGCAAGGATCATATTGAGCATGTTAAAACCAGGAACCCAAAAGGTCCACAAAGAACTTGAGCCTATCCTGCTTTTTCACCTTTTACTCCAAGACCAAAGCAGACCAAGACTATGGGTTGAATTGGCATGTCAATACTACTGGGAAGTCAAGATTAAATTTCCAGTTGAATCCTTAGAGGCCTTAAGCATTTAAAGAAATGATATGTAAAACCTTGTAATGGTTGCTAACTTTTTCTTTTGTTATCACTTAATTCTCTTTGGACTAGGTTCAATATTAATATATGGGAAGAATCAAACTTCACTCTTGATTTTGGGGTTAAAGTCTTTCAGTCTTTACTCAGAATACAAGCAATTTCTAGAAGAGGCAACACTTGACTCATGGATCCCTCTGTCATTTTATTGGGATCTAATTACAAAAAATTGCATCTAGTATCTATAGGATGAAATGAAAAGGGAAAACCAAGCACAGTTAGTTTTACAAGCTATTACTAATATCATAAAAATAAAATTGCCTACAAAGAGAGAGATGGACAGAGGGTACTTCTTAGCTATGACATTGTATCAGCTACAACATTGTGTAAAGCAGGACAAATATTTTGAAATAATTGGGGCCCAAGGCATACTTCTTCAAGTCCTATCATTATGAAGATAAACTTTAGCCTCATTTCATTTATTCAGTATGGATCCTATCTTTAGACTTGCATCTTTTACCCTTTTATTTTTTCCAGAATATTTGTATTAATTAGTTCCAGGACTTCAGCCTGATCCTTATAGTCATTATTTTATTTCTTAGGTATTCATGGAATCATCATTGAGAATCATTTTATCAGGCATTGCATAGGGTGCAATTCTTTAAGGTCTTATATAATGGTTAAAAAAGAAGAGGAAGAAAAAAAATCTTAGAATAACAGCCATATGCCAGTAAGTGGTATGAGTGACCTGAGGCATTGCAAGAATTGTCCTAAAAACAAAGCAGATTATGTCTGTGATGGTATAGAAAGAGGTTGCTTGGGAAAAATAGGCATCCACTGCTATGGGTCATAGCTATTCTGGAATCTGGGTCTGAGTTTCTAATCATTAATTGATTAGTGTTTAGGATATGATAATGATTGAAACATAATCTGTGACTGTATCAATAAGAAAAACAACAAAAAATCATGTGATTATTTCAGTAGATGCAGAAAGAGCTTTTGACAAAATACTATCCCTATTCCTATTAAGCATAGGCATAAATGGAGACTTTCCTAAATTGATAAGTAGTATTTATCCAAAACCAAGAGCAAGCACTATCTGAAATGAGGAGACACTTTCCAGTAAGATCAGGGGTGAAGCACTATGGTAATTAATACTACAACTACTCAATATTATATTCAAAATAATATTTACCACAATAAGATAAAAAGAAACTGAAGGAATAAAAATAAACAATGAGGAAATAGAACCATCACTTCTTGCAGATGATATGATGGTGACCTTAGAGAATCCTAGAAAATCAACTAAAACAAAACTAACTGAAACAATGAAGAACTTTAGCAGGGTTGCAGTTTATAAAATAAGCCCACATAAATCATCAGCATTTCTATATACTTCCAAAAAAACCCAGCAGGAAAAGAGAAAAATTCCTTTTAAAATAACTGCAGACAACATCAAATACTTTGAAGTATTTCCAAGTACTGCCAAGAAAAACACAAGGATAATATGAATACAATTGCAAAACACTGTTGGAGAAATATTATTAGTTCATGGATAGGCTGAGTCAATATAATAAAAATGACAATTCTACCTAAATTACTTTACTCGTTCAGTGCCATAGCAATCAAACTACAAAAGAATTATTTTATACAGCTAGCAAAAGTAATAACAAAATTCACCTGGAATAATAAAAGGTCAAGAATATTAATGGAATTAATGGAAAAAATGTGAAGGAAGTCTAGAAGTTTCAGGTTTGTTTGTTTTTTTTAAAGCTGGTACTGGATAAGAAATAGATTGTTGGATCAATGGAAAAGATTAGGTACACAATATGCAGTAGTCAATTACCATAGTAATTTACTGTTTAATAAATGCAAAGACCCAAACTTTTACCATTTGCCAAGAATTTCTGGGAAAACTGGCAAGCAGTTTGGTAGAAACTAGCCACAGATCAACATCTCACACCATATACCACTATAAGGTGAAAATGGATTTAGACATATAGGATGATAATAGAAGTAAATTATAGGAACACAGGAAAATGTAACTTTCATATCTACTGATAAGAGAAGAATTTATGCTCCCAAAAGAGGATTACAGGAAGGAAAAAGAATTATTTTGATTACATGACATTTAAAAAGGCTTGCATAAACAAAACTAATGCAGCCAAAAAGAGAAAGAAAACAGGAAACTGAGGGAAAGTTCTGGGCTTAGAAGAGTAAGGAAGTTCTGAGTTCAAATCTAGTCTTACACACAACCTGTCTTATAAAAAATCAAATTCCTTGACCTCTTTCTGCCTCAGTTTTCTAAACTACAAAATGGGGATAATATTAACACCATCCTGCCAGGGTTGTTGTAAGGATCATATGAAATAATATTTGTATAGTGCTTACTTAGCACAGTGCCTGGCACATAAAAGGTCCTTAATAAATGCTCATTCCCTTTCTCCCTTTTCTTCCTTCCTTCCTTCCCTTCTATCCATCCATCCAGAAAGGATAGAAAGTTTTCTTAATTTCAAGTTCAAATTCCAAATAATCAGTATTATTTTAGATGCATTTATGTATTGATTAAGTTCTTTGTAGGGGGCTAATACTGATCTACCACATTTCATGCATACTTCTGTGGGGGCTAAAATTGTCCAATCTACAACATAAGAAACTGAGGCAGAGCTCTGAGCCAGTGACACTTTATTAAAGAGAACATGGTCCCCTTTAATGAGGTGGACCTTATATCTTCCTCACAATCTGAAATGCCCCCTTCCTCCAGGGCTTTAGTTCTATAGTGCTTGATACCTACATGATACAGAAGAGGCAAAGTAAACTATAGTCTCATTGATTGATAGACCTGTCTACTGACCTTCTAGAGGAAATTTCAGTTTACATCTATGGTTAATGACCAGTAGAAGATGTTCAAAAACGAGCAGTGCTGATGGCCGTTCACCAGTCTTGCGTTGGACAACAAATTTGTGGTCAGCTCTGATTCAGGGCCATTCATTGGTCAAGTGCTCATAGGACTGCTGGCCAAATGCCATAGGCCCATTCCCCTAACAGAGGAATGTTAAGGGGGGAAGAAGAGTTAAAAATTACCGGGGACTTTCCATGTCACTGAGTCACCTCTTCCACACTGGGTTTGGTCAGCGACTCAGCAGAAAGGGTGGAGATCCTCTAAGTTAGCTTCCTATGGTTAAGGAAGTGAATTCACTAGATTTTGAATAAGTGTATATCACTAGACAAACATAACAATAGTAGTAATTTCCCCTATAGAATCATGATAACCTGAAAGTTTGGAATAAAATAGAGCTCTAATTAATCATCAATCACATTACCCAGTTACAGATACAATCCATCTTTGAGGTCCAAGTGTTCAGATTCCCTCAGTGGGACCATAGACTTTGAGTGTACTTTGAGCATGTACACTCCTGACCTGAAAACCACCAGCTGTATCTCCAAGGCCATAAACTGAGAAGGAATTCCTTGTGGATTTTTCCAGATTTTCAAGACAATGGCAATGAATGAAGTCAGCATGTATGGCCTCCATCTATCTGGTCATTGAGTGAATCTTAGAACTCTGAACCCACTGTATCCCATTTACATGCACTGATCTGTTTAATGATACCACTGATCTATGATGAAAAGAAGATTCTCATATTTTTGCTTAGAACACATCCAATGCAGAGCTCTCCCCAGACCACCTTATACATGTAGGCACCACTGATAGAAAATTAATTCCATGAATAAAAGCAGGTGCTGTTTCCTTTTTGTTTATCTCCAGCAGCCAGCCAATGACTGGCATATAGTAGACACTTAATAAGTACTTTTTGATGGTTTAATTGAGTGAGATGATTTAACTGGGCACCTGTTATGAGACTAACGGTTTCTCCTAATTGTTTGTCCCTTTTTAGGCCTTTCTATTCTAAAATAAAACAGCATCAACTCTCTCACAAACATGTCCTTGCACTCCAAGGGCCAGTAATAATGTCAGGTCAGGCCCTAAATTCCTATCAACCAGGAATTCTTAATCTGTCATCTGTGGACTTATTTTAAAACATACTTTCATTTCATTTTTTTCAATATAACTTGTTTCCTTTGTAATTCTGTGTATTTTATATTATATTTATATTATATGTTTAAAAACCTCATACTGAAAGACCTTTGCCACACTGGCAAAAGGGTCCATGATTCACACACAAAAAATCCCTGTTCTAGTGAATGTATCATCATTGCACCTAATTGCCTACTCTTGGTTTTTTATGAATACTTTTAATGATATTAAATACTTTTTATGATATTAAAAAAGATCCCTCTATATCTATATTTGACAGGGCTTTTTTCTTTGTTAGCATAAATAAGGTCAGTGCTTTCTCAAAAAGTTTTCCTATGTTTGTTAAGATTATCAAGTGGTTTGGGATATTTTTCTTTTTAATATGATCAATGATGTTACTTGCTTTCTTATTGTTGAATCATCCTTACCTCCTTGTTATAAATCTAATTTGTTCATAATAAATTTTTCTTGAATGATTTTCTGTAGTCTGCTTAAAAAGACTATTTAAAATTATCAAATTGGTATTCATTAATGATATTGGTTGGTATTCATTATTTATCCTTCCTTGTTTTAGGAACTAGTACTATATTTGTCACATTAAAGAAGTCTGATGGAGTATGTTTCCTATCAGTTTTTGAGAATATTTTGTGAAGTATGAATATTTCATGTTCAGGAATGTTTTCTCCCACCTTGTGCCTGGGGTAGATACCAACTTGGGGACATAATATTGATAGAATTGGAACCCAGCAGAATACCTAATGGAAAATGTAAATGGATACCATCTTCCTTCCTTCATAGGTTCTTTGTAATTGATCTGAGTTTCTGTAATACTCAAAATGACTTACTCATTCAAAGTTGTTTTTAGAACAAGGTTTCTTAACTAAATTAATTTACATATTCAGTGCCATAACAATCAAACTACTAAAAAGTTATTTTGTAGAACTAGAAAAAAAAATTACAAAATTCACCTGGAAGAACAAGAGGTCAAGAATATCAAGGGAATTACTGAAATAAATGCAAAGGAAGGTGTCCTGACTGTACCAGATCTAAAATTATTTTGTAAATTGGTCATCATCAAAACTATTTGTTACTAGCTAAGAAGTAGAGTGGTAGGTCAGTGGAATAGATTAGGTACACAAGGTACAGTAGACAATGACTATAGTAATTTACTGTCTGATAAACCCAAAGACTCCAGCTTCTGAGATAAGAAATCAGTATTTGACAAATACTGCAGGAAAACTAGAATATAGTATGCAGAAATTAGGCATAGATCAACATCTCACACTATATACCTAGATAAGGGGTACATGGTTTAGATATAAAGGATGATACCATAAACAAATTAGGAGAGCAAGGAATAGTTTACCTCTCAGATCTATGGAGAAGAGAATATATGACCAAACAGGAGAAAGGAACATTATGAAATGCAATATGGATCATTTTGATTACATTAAATTAAAAAGGTTTTGAACAAACTACACCAAAGCAACCAAGATTAGAAGGAAAGCAGAAACCTGGGAAACAATTTTTATAGCCAGTGTTTCTGATAAAAGTCCTCATTTCTCACATATGGAGAACTGAGAAAATTCATAAGAATACAAATCATTCCCCAATTGATAAATGATCAAACTGTACGAAAAGGAAGTTTTTGAATAAAGATTAAAGTTATCTATAGTCATATGAAAAAATATTATAAATCACTATTGATTAGAGAAATGCATATTAAACAATTCTGAGGCACTACCTCACACCTATCAGATTGGCTAATATGGCAGAAAATGAAAATGATAACTATTGGGAGAAGAGGTGGGGTAGAGTTGTGAACTGATACAACCATTCTGGAGAGCCATTTGAAACTATGCCCAAAGGGCTATAAAACTGTGCATGCCCTTTGATCTAGCAATACCACTACCAAATCTGTATCCCAAAGAGATCATAAAAAATGGGAAAAGGACCAGCATGTACAAAAATATTTATAGTAGTTCTTTTTGTGAGGGCAAAGAAATGGAAAACAAGGGGATGCCCATCCATTGAGGAATGGCTGAACAAGTTGTAGTATATGAAACTAATGGAATTCTATTGTGCTATAAGAAATGATGAGCAGGCAGATTTCAGAAAACATCTGGAAAGATTTACATGAACTGATGTTGAATGAAGTGAGCAGAACCAGGAAAACACTGTACATAGTAAAAGCCATACTGTGTGATAATCAACTATGATACACAGTAATGGTAATTTAAATGGGCACATCTTTCCCATTCATTAATAGGTCCATGTGACCTGATTAAATCACATGGAAACCAGTCACATGTGCTGGGAGAAGCTTGCTGAATGGGTAGAACAGGAAGGGTGGAGCAGAACTGGGAGGAAATTGGTGAGAGTTGTTAGGGCAGAGGAGAGAGGGCACAGGCAGGCATAGCTAGTCTTGTGTGTGTGTTTTTGGGGGAAGGCTTGGGAATGACTTTGTCCACTGGAAAGTCTGTTATACTTTGTGATTCAGAATTATGCCAGCATATTCTTAGTCATCGTCGGTGCTGTGAATATTGCCTTGGTGATACATAGACTTAGCTGTTTTCAGCAGTACAGTTGTCTAAGATAATTCGAAGAGCTCTTGATGGAAAATGCTATTCACATAGAGAAAGAACTACGAAGTCTGAATGCAGATTGAAACATACCATTTTCACTTTTGTTGTTTTTTTTAGTGTTCTTTTCCCCTTTTGTTCTGATTCTTTTTTCACAACATAACTAGTGTGGGAAAATGTTTAACATGATTGTGCATATATAACTTATATCAGTTAGCTTGCTGTCCTGGGGAGGAAGGTGGAGATGGAAGAAGGGAGAAAAATTTGGAACACAAAATCTTATAAAAATGAATACTAAAAACTTTCTTTACATGTAATTGGAAAAAATAAAATACGATTAAGTGCAAAACAAAAAAGAACAATATTGCTGTTGTACTGTGTACAATGTTCTCCTGAGTTTGCTCATTTCGCTCTTCATTATTTCATGTAAATCTTTCCAGGTTTTTCTAAAATCACTCAGCTCTTCACTGCTTATCACACAGTAGCATTGCATTACCATCATATACCACAAACATTCCCCAATCGATGGGCATCCCCTTCATTTCCTGTTTTTTGCCATCACAAAGAGAATTGCTATAAATATTTTAGAATATTTATTTTCTAATAATATATGTTATCTAAATATATGCCATTTTCATTTTTTCCCTAATCACCTTGAAAAACAGACCTAATAGTAGTATTGCCGGGTCAAAGGGTACAAGCAGCTTTTATAGGTTCTTGGGCACAATTCCAGATTACTCTACAAAATGCTTGTATCAGTTCACACTTTCATCAGCATTGATTGAATGTCCCAATTTTCCCACATCTCCTTCCACATTTGTGACTTTACTTTTCTATGACTTTATCCAACCTGACGGGTGGAAGGCAATATCTCAAAGCTGTTTTAATTTACCCTTCTCTAATCAATAAAGATTTGGAGCATTTTTTTCATCTGATTGTACATGGCTTCGATTTTTTGACTCACACTCTTACATGTTTGACAGAGTTCTTTGTATATTTAAGATATGAAACGTTTATCTGATAAACTGTCTATAAAATTTCCCCCCATTTTTTGCTTTTCTTCTAATTTTGGCTAAATTTTTATTTTTATGAAACATTTTAAATTTAATATTATTGAAATTATCCATGTTAGACCTCACAGTGCTCTTTATCTCTTTTTTATTAATAAATTATTTGCCTTTTTGTAAGTCTGATAGGTTATATGTTTTTCCAATTTTCTTGTGATATCTCCCTTTACATCTAGGATATGTATCCATCTGTAACAGCAAGTATCCTAGCATACCCAGGATGACCTGCTAGTACAGGTTCTTGTATCTGCTTTTCTAAGGAAAGCAACTCAAAAAGGAGCCAACAATCTTCTTCATTTACATTCACTAACAGAGAAAATACAAGCAGAGAAATAAAGACAGACAGAGCTTCCTACTGTTGGACCATAACATACATACATAGTTACCAGAGGAGCACCAACATCTGAGTTTTTAAAGCTGGGGGCCCCTTAACTGCAACCAAGAGTTTCCTCTGACCAAAGGAACACTTGCAATAAGTAAGCCCCAAAGCAAAACCTTATCTCAGAGTATTTATGCAGTTTTCAGAGCCCGAAGGCGTGACCCCTAACTCAGTGCCTCAGTAGAAATTAACAAAATGTACTTGAGACCTATTAATTGGGGGAAGATCTTTAATAATATTACAAAAATTCAGTCATCTTGGATTCTCTTCTCCTCCTAATTCCCCTTTCCTCCCAGTAGTCAAGTGCTCTCAAACAGGCAGTCCCTCAGAGTCAAGTGTAGACAATCAGGGACCCAATCCAGCAGTATCAACTGCTTTTAGAGCAAACAAATGGGACATAACTTCCTAGATTCCACTAAGACATAGTTGTTGTTGTTGCTGTGTTCATCCTTCATTTTTGAAGAAGATCATGACATCAGAGAAATGATGCCATGACTTGCACTTGATCTTGCTTTTGAGTAAGGGAGGGCTGTGCAAAGTCATCAGCCTCACTTTCTCTTCCTGAGTCATCTGGATCCAGTGACCAGATATTTATCAGGATGACTGGAGATGACCCAGGATGCAATAGGAGACTTTGGCCTTTTCAAGCTAAGGCCTTTTCAGGTACTCACTTAGAGGGAGGTAATGCCCATTCAGTGAATAGGCTTCTTTAAGAAGTAATCAGGGAATATTCCCTTTAATAAGCAAAAGAAAAAATAACTAAATCAAGTTGGAAGGGAAAGAGAAACAGTTACTATTGATAATCACTCTAAGACAGGAGGGTCCAGAGAACAGCCATTAAGTGGAGCTTGGGCAGGGACCTATTGTTGTCTGATCTATGGGCTTCAGAGTGCACTGAGTTTAAAGTTTTGGGAAAGACAAGAAAGAAAGAAAAAGAGAAAGAGAGGAAAGAAGGAATAAGGAAGAAAGGAAAGAAGAAAGGGAAAAAGAGAAAGAAAGAGAGAAAGACATGGAATAATCC
>CM053769.1:117649186-117674344 GCA_028658325.1 Potorous gilbertii
TACTAGCCAGCCAGAATATATCTGGCTCCATAATGCATTATGTTACTGTTATCTTTAATGGGGAATTGATCAATTAATTAATTAAATCATAAAATGTATGCATTTAGCCTGTTGCCTTTTCTTTAACCAAGTCTTCAGGTCAACAGCTCTTACCTATGTGTCAGCAACTTCAAAGACCTTATGACAGGATGCCTGGAACCAGAGTGATGGAACTTATTTTAGTATCCCAGAGGTATGGGCAGAGACAAACAGACATCCTGGAACTGTAATTTCCAACTGACTACCTTGTCAATTGTATTGTCTCACTGTGTTTACAACTTACACAACTAAGAAAATTCCTTTCTCACGGTATAAATAAAAAAACCCAAACAAATATATGGAGACCATAAATTTGAGCTGGGATTATTCTAAAGTCAATCAGAAGTTTCCTTCTGCTCCATGATCATGGATCTTCTAGCTTTAGGGAAATAAATAATAAATATACATATCACCTAGCCTTTTGCCTCCTTTAACCAAACTTCCAGGTCAACAGTTATGGTGCTGTGACAGACAAACATAACTGATGGACAGAACAGAAGACACCCCACCCTAGTAATGCTAGAGACTGAGGTGCCTCAGGATCCATTTTTTCCTGGAGTTTTAACCTCGATGGAGTCTGGCAAGTTATTCTAGTCCCAGCTTCCAAAGGACTCCCACTACTTTGGCTGAAGTCTGAAATTTCCCTTTAAAGCTATTTCAGGAAGCAGGGGTCAAGTCTGTGATCAAACACTCTGTATAAATCTCCTGGAAGTACAGATTGATCTTAGGAAACTTAGCACAAGTATTGCCAGCACTAGTGTCAGTTAACTAAAGAGTGCTCCAAATTATGTTGGTCACAATAAGGTTCTTTTGAGCCTTAGTTAAAGTTACTTCATCTTAAAACCAAATTAAGTTTAAAGGCCAACAAAACATCTAGCTAGGACTGGGAATGTTTTCATTCTGGGCTTGCTGAGATGGCAGAGCAAGAACAAAAGGGAGGAGTCTCCTCCTTAAGATTCAGCAATCCAAGTGGAAATCCTGCAGAGGCTCTTGGTGATCTCCCAGGCCCGAGCAGTGGTGCCAGCACTGACAGATAAATTGGTGAAGGACTACTCAGCCTATGGTTCTATACTTCTCTTTTGGGCCCTAATCAATTTCATTTACATTTAAGAAGGTGCCTATCAGTAACACAGAGGGAGGCTGCTTCTGCTCTCTAGCTGAGTTTATCTGCCAGAATGACATGCCTATCTATGAAGCTGCAAACAAGGCCCTGAAAACTTTCCAGGAGGAGTTCATGCCTGTGGAAACATTCTCAGAGTTCGTGGATATAGCTGGACTTCTCTCCGAAATCAATTTTGCTAACAATTTCCCAAAGAACTTTTTGAACTCAATCCCCTGACCACCAAGCCTGGAGCAAAACTGCTTCCAATACTGACTAATTCCCTCCACCCTACTCTCCCCTCTTTCCCAACAACCCCAGATGGTTTTTCTCCTCCAACCTCCACTCCTCCTCTACACTATTCCTTGCTTCTTCCCTTCCCCCTTTCCTTTAAGGATTTCCCACAGATTATAGCTGAGCCTGCCTCCCAGTTTGCCAAAATGCTAGGAACACAGGCTGAGGAGGACCTTAAAGCAAAAAAAGAACTTTAAACAGCTCCTATTCCAAACCCGCACCCCACCCATAATGTGGTGAGGGATCACAAACCTGGTATTTGTCACTATTGTAAAAGACAATGGCATTAGAAATCTGAATGTAGGACCCATCTCAAGGTTATGGAAAATCAGACTTTGGGGGCACCAAGGTTCCCCCCTCCACATCATTAATTATGAACTCTGTTTGTATCTGTCTTGTCAATTTGTCAGCCAGTGTGTGTCTCCATGTCTGTATCATGTGTGCTGTGATATATTTAAGGACAAATGAAAGAAAAGATATTGAGTAAATTTCAGAAGGCCTGCTAAACTTAGTTATTGTAATAAGGTTAATCTAATTGGGGATGTTCTTCTTGACTTATAAAAACAATCTCTTCTCCATTACAAACACCTTTTTGACTAAGGAACTTTATGACAGGAATTCTGTAATGACTAGGAATTTAGTTTGTTATAATACTTTGGACTTAGTAGAAGCAAGAGAGAGATATCTGTCATTTTAAAGGTTTCCAACTAATTTTCTTCATAAAAGTTTAGTGAACATCAGGATAAATTTTAAACTATTTTTAAAGCAGGGGAACTACTTTTAAAAGAAATGTTTTGAGAAATCTTTTGTGATTTTTTTAAGAGCCTGCTAAATTTTCATTTGCAAAATAATTTATTGCTAAATTAATGTAATGAGCTATAAAGCAGAAGAGATCTTGCTGTTTTGACCTGAGTTTATAGTCATTCCATGGCCTAAGCAAGAGTTAAATTAACTTTTGAACTTATCACATGTGTAAGATTCAAATCCTGTATATCATTCTTACAGAGTAAACATAATTAGAGAAGAATAAACAAGCTTATGAAACCAGGACATAAATCCATCAGCCTGTGAGGTTAGCCATTAACCTCTTTGCTTTGTTTAGGCTGGGATTTAGACGGTACTTTTGAGTTATGTTGTCTTATAGTTAAAATGTACGGAAACCTGAATCATCTGAATAATGGCATAGAGAGACTTGGAAAGATAAATAAAGGTCTGACTGAAAATATGGAAGGAAAATAAGGTTTGGGGACAAATAGGGGTTATCCAGCTCCTCCTGTCCCTCAGATTAGCTGCTCTTGGATCAGTTTCAGATGGTTTAAGTATGTTGAGAGTGTGAGGAAATATTTTAAGAAGACAGAAAAATTATATAACTTGAGCTGATAATTAACAGCTCAATCAAATTTGAGATGGCCCTATCTGAAGGATACCAGTCCATATTTATTTGCTATTTAAGACTTTATGGGATTGCAATTTATTATTGTTTTAAGCTCTGATGATAGGAATAGCTGAGTTGTCATAAAGTCAATGGTAAAATGGCATGTGTTGCAGGCTGAGGACTGCTAAAGGTGGTTATGTGTGCCTGGGAAGAATTTGAAGACAATCTTGGACATGACCTGAGTAGGCTCTTCCTACCATTTATCAATTTCACTATTTCCTTTCTGAGAAGGAAAATTCCCCACCTGATAACTCCTAAGCCCTGCTTCAGCACCTAATGACCACATGATTGGCAGTTAGATACTGACTCATTCCTGGAAGTCCTTTCCTTTTGTTAAGATATATAACATTGTCCCTCCTTTTCTTTTATAGCAAATTTCAACAATCAAGAAGTTACAGTACTGTCTATTAAATAATAGACAGAAATTGGAACATCTCTGAGTCATCTCTCAGTCTTGTATCCTATTATAGGATACAAGAATGAATAGCTTACAACTTTAAGCTATATTTATAGACAAATAAATATAATATAGACATAACTTTCAAATGAGGAACTGATTAGACAAAATAATAAGACAAAGATACAAAATGATAGATGTCTAATTAATTAAGACAACAAATTTTGAGAAAAGCAATGGGATCAGACTGATTCCTCTAACAATTATATATAGATGTATATTGATTGGCTTCTTAAATTTATCAAGATTTGGTAATAAGATCTCAAATTTGGATTTTTGCACAAAATTGTATAAGATAGTGGTAAAAATAAGTGAAATTATTTCTTCTTTGTTAAAGTATCTGTCCAATAATTTTAAAAGGCAGATGAGCTCATTTTAAGATTGGAACCCTCACATTTTAAAAGATTCATATACCAGGTAGAAGATTTAGGTAAGGACAGAAGCAGCAAATAATATAAACTAAAATTTTCTGAGTTTCAAAAATGGAGAACTAAATTTAAATTATTGTACTAATTTATATTGTGAGAATTATCTGGGAACTTTTAGATCTGAACCAGAGAAGCAGAACTCCCTTTTTGAACTGTCCCAAGAATAAACTCTCTTGCCAAATAAAGGATACTTAGGAACCAGATAACTACATGAGACAAGTGGGATACTTAAATGGACATTAAGAATGGATTACTGGGATACAAGACTTAATGTTAGTTAACAATGGTAATAAAGACTGCATGATTTGTATGGTTCATGTTTAAATTTTCCTGGTTATCTTAGTGACATGTAAATCCCCCTTCTCAAAACTGTGATTTTGAACTGTACTTGACTTAATGTAATTATGTGATTTTGTGAATTGTGAGAAAAACTTTATTGTACTGTTTGAAATTAGCCCTGAATGGCTGGGAAACTGAACCATTTCTATGTGCCTTTAGTCAGGTTAGCTAGGTTGTGCTATTTCCTTTCAATTATCAGACATGTTTTCTGGGAGACAGGTCTGTCTGACTATAGGGGCTCTTGGATCCAACTTTCACATCTATTGCCCCTACTCCTGAGTGGACATCTGAACCCATAGGGGATCTTGCCCTCTGGTTTCCAAGGAACCTGAAAAAGACAACATTAGTTGCAGACAGCTTTCTCAAGAGTCCAGACCAGACCTACATAAAGAACAGCTCCCTCCCTACCTGAGTCCCTTGCATACCCAGGACTGGTTGCTTATATCTTTGTAGAATTAGCCTATTTTTACTTAGTTCCTCCGTACTCCTAGTATGCTCCCTATCTTGATTCCCCTTGTAGCCTGCTCCTTTTGCTTGTTTACAATTGCTTTGCAATGGCTGCCCATCTCTGGGGATGTCCAGCCACAGTGAAAGAGTAACTCCTTCTCCCATCTCCCCACTCACCCCATGAGGCTCATTCAGTGTAATAAAGAATTCGACCTTATCTTTAATTACCTCTATTTCAGGAAGTGGTTGGGAAAAAACCTGAATCTACTTAGATAAAGGATTTTTTAGAACTTCTCCCCTGAGGAAGAGAAAGGTTTTCCCACACCTCCTTCTTTGGTCTAAAGATGAAGCCTTCACTTACCTTTGACCAAAAGGAGGAAATGATAATCAATTAATATCATTTTTGGACTTTAATAAGGGCCAAAGCATGAACTAATCAATGAGACTGCTTTGCTCTAAAGATGCCCTTTCCTGTGTCAGCAACTTCAAAGACCTATCTATGATAGGATGCTTGCAAAAAGAGTAGTGGAACTTGTCTTAGTATTTCAGTGGCATCTGAGAAACAGAAAAACAGACATCCTGGGGCTGTAATTTCAACTGACTCTACCTTGTCAATTATCCTACCTCACTGTGTTTACAACTGTGTTTACAACTGATACAACTGAGAAAATTCCTTTCTCATGATAAAAATAAAATAAAAATAAAAAACAAAACCAAATATATGGAGACCATAAATTTGAGTTGGGAATGTTCTAAGGTATATCTAACCCTTCTCACTCTTGTATCAGTCAATCAGAAGTTTCCTCCTGACTCCATGATCATATATCTGCTAGCTTTAGGGGAATAAATAATAAATATACATATCACCTAGCCTGTTTGCTTCTTTTAACCAAACTTTCAGGTTGACAAACCATATCAGCAAAGTGAGCACAAGGGATTGCCATCTCCTATTGGCAGCACTATGTAAAAAAATTTTCTGTTGAAAAGGGAGTTAAAGGACCCTGACTTGCTAGTTCAAATATTGAAAACTGGAAGAGACTTCAGAATGCAACTTTCTCATGTTACAAATTAGGGAAATGAGGCCCAGGGAGGAAAAATAACTTGCGTAACATTAAAAGAGTAGTAAACAAATCAGTACTTTGAGTTGAGAGAAATTAATATTATAACATTATATTAATAATTAATTATTAAGGACAAACCACTCTTTCCCCTTAATTTTCCATAAAGGTCCAACTCCTGTTAAGGTCTAATTGCTCCTAGCCCTCAATGAACATAATTTTGGGCAGGACATCACCCAACTGGGAGACCTAATTTCTGTTTAGAGCATAAAACAAAATCCAGTCTAGGCAAGCCCTTAACATTGGGGAAAAGAAGCCTGTCCTGGATCTCCTCTATTAGAGTTGAGATTGACCTAGCTTGTGAAAGAGCAAACTAGTCAAAGTGTTCCAGCTGGAAATTGTTTCTCTTGCCCAGACTGCTCCTGAGCCTCATGATCAAGCCATATTCTCAGGAGGAGAAACTGAAGACTTTTAGCCACCTTCTCATTAAATGTCCACCAATCAAGGCTGATTTTTCACTTGTGAGGGGAATTCCATTTCAGAAGGGATTTAAGGCATTTCAGGATCTCCTTTAGGGTCTATGATTATGGAGAGAGACTACTGACCATCAATTTATTGATTGCTCTGTCAGAATTCAAAATCATTGGCCTAGGTTTTGCAGAGTCTACCCTCTTTTTTGAAACTTGGCACATGTCCCCCTTTCCAGTTCTGTGGCACCTCTCCCCATTTTCCAAGTTTTTTCTGTGATACATGATAAACGTCTAAGCAATTAAATACCTTATATATTCCTATTAAAACTGCTAAATCCTGTTTGTCTCCTATTTTGATTATCTACTGCTTACTGTTAATTTTTGGCTTTTTACTCCCACCCCTAAATAAGGCTCTCACTATTCTCTGATCTCTTCCTTGCCTCCAAACTAGGTTTTAAAAATCTTTATCACTAGAATCATTTCTTTAAGAGCTTTGTTGTCATTCCACTAGTTTTTTTTTACATTGTTCTATTACCTTTTTTATTAATCCTTTGTTAATGGTACTTTTTTTATCTTGCTATTTTATGGACATATACTATGTTATGTCACATTAATGGTAAAGAAAACACAGATATCCTGAGTTGTAATTTCAACTGACACTTTGTCAACTCTCTTATCTTACTAAATTTACCACCTATTCAATTAAGAAAATTCCTTTCTCATACTATGGTTAAAAATATATGGAGAACATAAATTTGAGTTGGGATTGTTCTAAAATGTATTTGAGCCTTCTCATTCTTTTTATCAGACAGTCAGATTTTATCTGGTTTCATGTGGGCATGTATTCTGTTAGCTTTAAGGGAATTAATCAATATGAATTTATATATGACCTAGCCTGTTTGTCTCTTTTAACCAAACTTTCAGGTTGACAGTACATATCATTTAGGGCTTAGCAACATTTACTACAATATTTTTTTTTAAGTAAGAAACTATTTAGCTTCCTACAAAGTGGAAAAAAATTCATTTTTAGCTTTCCTTTGGCTCTTATTGGTAAATAGCATGGTCTAACAGTATTACTTTAGATTGTATCACTGGCTTATCTGTTCAACTGTACATCAGGTCAAAAAATGTTTCCCCCCCACACATGCTTTGACCTATCATTCAAAGTTATTGAAAAATCCAGTTACTGAACATCAGCTCTTTCTCCTGCTCAGTCTTGCTTATTGAGTTATACTTGTAAATAAAATTTGACTAAGACTTTTTGCTGAATTCCTTTACCTTGAGTTTGCAGAAGAAGCAGTGAGCCAGAAATCAGCAAATTTTTTTTGTGTCCTGAAGTCCCTTAGTTTCCCCTTCTGTAAAACAGGTTTTCCCTAACCTATCTCACCAAGTTATTCTGAGGACCAAAAGTGAAGTTTAAAGACACTCATTTCTAAAAGTGCTAAACCAAGGTGAGGTCTTAGAGGCCAATTATTCTTTGATAACATTCAGAACTGTTAGATAAATTGTGCTGACAAATGGCTAAGCTGCCAGAAGTTCATTTACTGTCTAGAGGCAAAGACTATTGTTGTTGCCTGTCCTTTGTTATGGAAGAGGATCATGACATCATGAAGGTGATGTCATGACTTGCAAGTGAATTAGATTTAAGTGAGGCAGGGCTGTGCAATGCTACCAACCACACTCTGAGCTCAAATCCCTATTCTACCTGTGTGACCTTAGAAAATCATTTAATCTCTCCAGCTCTATATCTGACTGGGTAACTATGTCATTAAAACTGGAAAGCTCTTTCAGCTTTCGTCTTTTTTTTTCATCTTCAAAATCATCTGATTTAGATCTTTCATTTTCTGTTAAAGGAAACTGATGCCCACAGGAGGTAATTAGTATACCTAATTAATAGATGGCAGAGATAAGATGTGAACCCAGACCCTCTGGGATCTAAACCTAAATCCCTTATTCTTTCTACAGCTCATCTTAAATCCTATTCATTTTTCTAGTTTAATATGGCATAGATTACCATATGTTATTATTTTGTTACTAATTTTTTTTAAACTATGGCAGCTAGGCGACAGTGGAAAAAGAATAAAGTTTTTAAATGTACAAAATGAAATACACAGGGTTACAAAACAAACCAATTATGCTGAAACACAACAATCAAAACTTGTTTAATAATAATAAAAAACCTCATCCCAGGTTAAGAAGTCCTGGATTATAGGGACTTTGGGCCTGAAGCAACAGTAGAACCCATGGGACATAAGTACATCTTTGGGAGAGAGTCAAAGTTGTTTCATTTTACAATACAAATAAAGGCCTAAAAGGGGACTAACAATTAGGACAAAACACTAGCCTTAAAACGGGGGCTCAATGAAATCATCTTAATTAAACCATCAAAAATTGATGTGCATACAAAGGTGCCCTAAGGGTTGAACTGCTCTTTCCCTGGCACCCTAAAGTCTCCTCCCCTTATTTTGAAATACCACAAACTTTCCCTTATCCTGGACCATAAATTCTTTCTCTCCCCTCCCCCCCATCCTGGGTCATAAGATTCCCTTGTCTCCCTTATCTTATGTCATTCACTGTCCTCATCCAATGTCATCATCTTGCAAGACTTATCCTGTGCTTAAATCTCCAACCTCCATAAGAAACCTTTAAATCATCCTAGAGGCTGTACAGCTTTCTGTTTACACAAGTCTGGTTCTTCTCTTATATTGGGGCCTTTGTTTAGCTCCTTGCTAAATCTCAGGTCTATGTGCTTTTGAGTTAATAAAGCTCCCATTGACTAAAGAGAAGATCTAAGTGAATTCTTTAATATCTGAACCAGCTCTCCCAACTCTGACCTCAACAAAATCACCTGTTAAATTTCTATTATGTACCAGACATTGGCTAGTTACTGGAGATAAAGAGAAAAAAGGAAACAACACCTGATTTTATTTATGGAGCTTATTTTCTATCAGAGTGTCAACATGTATTTGGCATGCTAGGGACAACTCTCCATTGAATGTGTTCTAGACAATAATATGAGAATCCTCTTTTCATTACAGATCAGTGATATCATCAAACAGGCCAGTGCATTCAAATGGGACAGAATGGGTTCTGAGCTACAAGCCACACATGCTGATTTCATTCACCATCAGCGGCTTGAATATCTGAAAAAAACAACAAGGAATCCCTTAGCAATTTATAGTTCTGGAGACAGATCTCTTGGCTTTAAGGCTGGGAATATACATGCTCAACCGGAAAAATTCTATGGCCCCATTGAGGGCTTCTAGGCACTAGAACCTTGGGCTGGATTGCATCTGCAACTGGGTAGTACACTGGGAAATGTGGGAGATTGGTACCACCACTTACAAAGAACCTAATCAGTACAAAATGCTCTTAGAATAACACTGGTTATTTTGCATGCACTTGGAATTAAGAGAGAAGGGAAGGAGGGAGGGTGGGAGAGAAGAAAGGAAGAAGGCATTTAGGTGCCGCCTATGTGCCAGGCGCTGTGCTAATTAAGCGCTTTACAAAGAAAATTTCATGTGGTCCTTACAATAATCCTGGGAGACAGGTACTATCATTATCCACATTTCACTCAGAATTTCCTAACTCTAAACCTCCATCCAGGGTACAACCTAGTGGATGGAAACCAAAGGATAGCAAAGCAAAAAAATCAATCATGTGTTAAAGTGTTTTGTATGTTCAAGGCACTATCAGGTTCTAATATAGGATAACATGAGCTAAATAGCAGATATTTCTCTCGGGGGTCTTTGTTTCATGCCAGTAACAGCTGCATTGTTGCTATCACTAAAAAAAACCTACTTTATACTTACATATATATCCAAGGGGAAATATTCAGCTTACTGGTCAATTCACAAATAGATTAATGTTATTCTTAAGTACCAAATACTATTTAATTGGACTAACCAAATTCCAGCCTACACAGAGCTCCAGGCCTGGAATCAGGAAAATAAAATCCAATTCAAATCCAGCCTCAGTCACTTTATGAGCTGTGTGACCCTGGACAAGTCCCTTAACCTCGTTTACCTCAGTTTTCTCATCTGTAAAATGAGCTGGAGAAGAAAATATCAAACCACTCCAGTATATTTACCAAGAAAATCCCAAATGGGATCACGAAGAATTGAACATGATTAAAAGAAATGAATGACAACAGCAGTTCCAGATTACTTTCTTTTTTTCCTGAACTTAAAAAAATTCAATTTATTTTTGAAAAACACATATTTACTTCATTAAATATTTCCAAGTTACATAAGAAAACACTTTAATATTCCTTTTAAAAATTTTGAGTTCCAAATTCTTTCTTTCCCTCCCACCACTTCTCCCAACCTTGAGAAGGCAAGCAATGTAATTTCAATTTTACATGTGGAGTCATGTAAAACTTACTTCTATATTAGCCATGTGGCAAAATAAAATACCCCCCCCCAAAAAAAACAAAACAAAGAACATAAAGGAAAAAAAAGCATGCTTCAATCTGCATTCAGTGTTCATCAGTTCTCTCTCTGGACAAGGACAGCATATTTCATCACTGGTCTTTTGAAATTATCTTGGATCACTGCTAAGTCTTAGTGTAATTAGTGCAATTTCTTAGTACTTCATCATCATCATATATGCCACATCTTGTTCAGCCATTCCCCAAATGATATTCATCCCTTCAATTTCTGATTCTTTGCCACTACTAAAGGAGCTGGGGAGAATGGGGTGGTGGGGGGCAGTGCTGAGTCAAGTTGGCAGAGAAAAAGCAGGTACCTGGCTAAACTCTCCCAAATTCCTCTCTAAACAATTTCAAATCACAGCTCAATATGGATTATGGAGTGACAGAACCCACAAAAGGACTAGATGAAACATTTTCTAGCCTGAGATAACTTAGGACTACAGGTAAGATCTGTCTCACTCTGGTAAAAGGGAAATGCAGTATCTGGGCAAGCCCCAGCACAGATCAGACACTAAAGCTCATGGCTCTAACAAAACAGGCCACCCTTGGCCCCAGTACAAGAAACTTGGGAGAGTGCCCTCTGCAGCCTAATAGCAGAGCTCACCTTTAAAAGTCAAGGTATAGGTTGGAAAATGAGTAAAAAACTAAAAACAAAAATCCCTGACCATAGTAAACTACTATGGCAATAGGGAAGGTTAAAATACCAACTCAGAAGAGGACAATAACATCAAAACTCCTACATGTGAAGCCTCAAAGAGAAATATGGATTGGTCTCTGGTCCAAAAAGAATTCCTGTAAGAGCTCAAAAAAGGTTTTTAAAATCAAATAAGAGAAGTAGAAGAAAAATTGGGAAAAGAAATTAGAGTTATGCAAGAGAATCACCAAAAAAGGAAGCACAAAAAATGAAAAAAGAGGTACAAAAATCCACTGAAGAAAACAACTCTTCAAAAAGTAGAAGTGACAAAATGGAAAAGAAGCACAAAAGCTCACGGAAGAAAATAATTCCTTAAAAATTAGAATCGAGCATGTAAAAATCAATGACTCCATGAGACATCAAGGATCAATCAAACAAAATCAAAAGAAAGAAAAAATAGAAGAAAATGTGAACTATCTCATTGAAAAATTTTAACTGACCTGGAAAATAGGTCTAGGAGAGGGAATTTCAGAACTATCAGATTACCTCAAAGCCATGGTCAAAAAAGGAGCCAGGATAGCACCTTTCAAGAAATTATCAAGAAAATTCCCTTGATATCCTAGAACCACAGGGCAAAATAGAAATTAAAACAATCTATTGATTACCTCCTCCATAATATACCAAAATGAAAACTCCCAGGAATATTTTACAAATTTCAGAATTCTCAGGCCAAGGACAAAATGCTGCAAGTGATCAAAAAGAAACAAGTTAAATATCATAGAGCCACAATCAGGATTACACAGGATTTGGCAGTTTCTACATTAAAAGATCATAGGGCTTATAATATGACATTCCAGAAAGCAAAGGAGCTTGGATTACAACCAAGATTTAAACTGCCTGGCAAAACTGAGCATATTAAACCTTCAGGGAAAAATAATGACCATTCAAAGAAATAGAAGATTTTCAAAAGATCCTGAAGAAAAGACCAAAACTAAACAGAAAATCTGATTTTCAAATACAAGACTCAAGAGAAACATAAAGACTAAAGAGAAGGTAAATAAGAAAAGAAAACATAAACTGTTTACATTCCTACCAGGGAAGATGACACTTGTAACTGTTAAGAAGTCTATCGTTAGTGGGCACTTAGGAGTAGTATTGTGTGTTTGTCCTTCATTCTAAAAAAGGACCACGACATTAAGATGATGACATGACCTGCAGTTGACTTTGATTTGAGTGATGGAGGGCGGTGCAAGGTCACCAGTCTTGCTTTCTCCACCACAGCCATATGGGTGCAGTAGCCAGAACAACTGGAGATGGCCTAGGATGCAATGGGAAACCCTGGCCATTTTAAGCTAAGGTCTTTTCAGATTCTCACTTTGAGTGAGATATGCCCATTCAATGAATAAGTCTCTTTAAGTAGTTACTCAAGGGATGGCCCCTTTAATAAAAATAAAACAAAAAACTAGGAGGAGAAGATCTTCTTGGGCAAAAGTGAAAGTTACTATTTAGTATTTACATTCACTCTGTTCTAGGAGAGTGGGGACCTATTGTCCAATCTCTGAGCTCCAGAGTGAACTGGGCTTAAGGCTTGGTCTTTGGCGAGAGGAGAAAGGGCAGAGGAGAGAGGAGAGGAGTTGCTCTTCACTCACAGGTTGTGTTTGTCCTTCGTTCTCAAAGAAGACTATGACATCAAGATGACGACATGACTTGCAGTTGACTTTGATTTGAGTGAGGGATGGCTATGCAAGGTCACCAGCCTCATTTTCTCCTCCAGAGACATCTCAAAAAGGAATATATACATAGACAGAAGTTTAATGGCAATTTAAATGGGAAGACTTTTCCCATTCATTAATAGACCCATGTGACCTACCTGAGTCACATGGAGGTCTGAGTCACATGGAACCTGTGGTGGAAGGAGCTTGATGAACTGATGGAACAGGAAAAGTAGAGCAGAGCTGAGAGGAAGTTAGTCAAACAGCAATCAGAACTGGGAAAGGCAGCAACTAGGCTGAATGAGAGAGCTTGTTTGTGATTTTGTTTAAGGGAGCCTGTTTGTGATTTGTTTAAGAAAGCCAGTTTGTGGAAAGCCTAACAGTCAGAAGGTTTGGGGATGGTTAGTGCTCCTTGCGTTGTTACTGTGTACAGATTTCTTCGTTGCTATGACAGATATGGCTTTCTGATGTTTGAATAAATGTTTTGTTTCTGTCTTCCATGTGGAGAGTCTGTTATATTTTGTGATTCAGAACTGTGCTGACATATTCGTAGCCACCATAGGCACTATGAATTTTGCACTGGTGCTACAAGAGTGTATGGGTATAAGTCTACTCTGATGGGAAGATTAAAAAGAAAGGGTAAGAAAGCAGACTACACTGAGAGAAGTGAGAGATAGAATATGGTAAATTATCTCTCATGAAAAGGTACAAAAGACCCATTACAGTGGAGGGAAAAATGAGAGGGGGGTGAGCATCCTTTGAACCTTACTCTCATTGGATTTGGCTCAGAGGGAATATCTTCTATATAAATAAGAGCTTCTATATAAATAAGTCCTTTTCGCTTTTCTTGATCTCTTGGATATAGTGGTATTGCTAGGTCAAAGGGTATGCACAGTTTTATAACCTTTTGGCTGTAGGTTCAAATTGTTACCCAGAATGATTGCACTACTTCATAACTCTACCAACAGTGCATTAGTGCCCCAATTTTTCCACATCCCTTCCAGCATTTGTCACTTTCCTTTCCTATCATGTTAACCAACCTGACAGTTATGCCTTGGTACCTGATAATTTTTAAAATTTTCATTTCTCTAATTACAAGTCATTTAGAACATTTTGTCACATGATCATTGATAGCTTTGATTTTGTCTGAAATCTTCCTGTTTCTATCCCTTGATCATTTATCAACTGTGAATGGCTCTTACTTTTATAAATTTTTCTCAGTTCCTTGTATATTTGAAAACTGAGGTCTTTATCAGAGAAACTTGGTGAAAATTTTACCCAGTTTCCTTTATTTTTCTAATATTGGGTGTATTCATTTTGCTTGTGCAAAATCCTTTTAATTTCATGTAATTAAAATTATTAATGTTATTTCCCATGATTTTCTCACTCTTTCTTATTTGGTCATAAACTCTTTCCTTATTCCTACATCTGACAGGTACATTTTTCTATTCTCCCCTAATTTGCTTATGGTATCATTCCCTTACATCAAAGTCATTTATCCATTTTTAATCTTATCATGAAGAATTTCTACAAAAATGTAAATTACCCAGATTAACAAAAGAGGAAATAAAAAACTTAAATAACCATATGTTAGAAAAGTAAATTGAACAAGCTATAAATGAACTACCTAAGAAAAAATCCCCAGGACCAAATGGATTTTCAAGTGAATTCTACTAAACTTTTAAAGAACAATTTATTCCAATACTATATGGGGAAAAAAAACTGGGTAGAGGAGTTCAGCCAAATTCCTTATATCATACAAATGATTTAGATGACAAAACCAGAGAGAGCAAAAACAGAGAAAGAAAGCAACAAAACCAATTTCCTTAATCAATACTAAGGCAAAAATTTTAATGAAAATATTAACAGGAGATTACAGCTACATATGTGTGTGTCTATCACAAAAATCATACATAAACTTTATACCAGCAATGCAGAGTTAGTTTAATATTAAGAAAACTATAAGCATAACTGACCATGTCAGTAACAAAAAAAACAACAAAAAAATAGTATGTTCTTATTAAGAGATACAGAAAAAGCTTTTGAAAAATATGTTTAAAAAATTATGTCTGTGAGACGTCTTATAACTAGATTTTACAAGGGAATTGAACAGGCATGAGAACTCCTATACCAAGCGCAAAGAAGGTCACAATCTATTTAGGAGTTACAGAAGGGAGAGAGGTCTCACAGGAGGAATTGAGGGCAATCCCCTCCCAAATAGGAGTGGTATGGAGGAGGAAGGGAGCAAAAAGGGAGGAGATAAGTAGGTAGGATGGTAAAAGCAGCATTCTTTTCCCTTGGCAATTTCTAGACTATGAAGATATGATGATCTGCTCATCTATATGAGTCCTAGCTGCACAAATAGTTTGACAGTTTGATGCAGACTCAACTGGCTGCCACCTTGCAGCTGGTTTGACCCTCAAGTACACACTGAGAATCCAGCTAAAGGTGCAGATAACAAATAATGTCAGCTAGGGAGTGGGGGGTGTGGGGAGTGTGTATTCAACCTGGATGTGTATTCATTCAGGGCCTCCTGCACACCCCAGGTCCAATGTTTATGAAAAATATGGGAACTCAAGAAGACAGGTTAAGTTGGCTTCAGGGCAACAAATACAACACCCATTCCTACTAAAAACAGTAGAGAGCATAGGACTAAATGGAGCTTTTCCTAAAATGGTGAGCAGCAGATATGAAAACCAAGGGCATGCCTTTTCTAAAAGAAACCTTTACAAAAAATTCAGGGGTGGAGAGGGGCTGGCCATCATAAAGACTTATTCAGTATTGTACTAGAAATCCTGGCTATAGTAATAAGCCAAGAAGAAATAAAACAAGGAGGAAACAAAATGATCCCATCTTGTGGATGATATGAAGGTATACTTAAAAAAGAGCCTAAAAATAACTAAAAAACTAGTCAGAACAATGAAGAACTTTAGCAAATTTGCAGGATATAAAATAAATCCACATCATCATCCTCCTTTCTATATACAACCAAAAAAGTCCAGCAGTAAGAAAAAATGAAATTCCATTTGAAATAACCGCAGACAGTATAAAATACTTGGGAGTCTGTCTGCCCAGACACACCTAGAACTATATGAATATAATTACTTAATACTTTAAACGCAAATAAAGACAGATCTAAACAACTGGAGAAATATTAATTGCTCGTGGGTAAGTTAAACCGATAAAACAAAAATGACAATTCTTCTAAATTAACTTATTCAGCATCATGCTAATCACACTACCAAATAATTTTTATAGATAGAAAAAAATCAAGAATGTCAAGGGAATTAATAAAAAAAATGTGAAGGAATACAGTGTAAGAGAAATAGATTCCAAACTCAAGTAATTCAAACTCATATTAACCATCAAAATAATCTAGTAAGGGCAAAGCAATACAGTGGTTGATCACTGGAATAGAATAGGTACAAAATATATAGAAAGTAAATGAAAGTAATCTAATTGATAAAAATCCAAAATTTTGGGGGAAAGAACTCACAGTGGGAAAACTGCTAGAGGGAGGGGAAGAATTTGGAACTCAAAATTTAAAGATGTTTTTAAAAAAGTAAAAGTAGGAAACCTTTTGTGGGGAGAAGATAGATGCTCTCTACGACATTTTTAATATCTAATAACTATATGATTCCCTGATGCCCACAGTTTCTAGGGTTATATCATATGGGAATGAACCATATCCAAGGTCTTTGGCTCGATGGTATTTCAGAAAGGCAGCACGTGGCACTCACCTGTCCCAGCACAGGGTCCATCCCTCCTCCTCCAGGCTCCCACCTACGGGGGCGGGGCAGAGGCCACATCAGGCAGGGCTGGGGAGGGAAGGAGAACCGTGAGCAGGGTGGGCCACGCTGGGGTCTGCCCTACTCAGGGACCAGGAAGCCCCAGTTCTCTCCTGGGGAGCGGGGTCGGAGGGAGAAGCAGGCCTGGGGTGGGGAGGAGACAGGCATTTATCTTCGCGGCGGGGTGGCGGCAATCTGCCTTTAGAGACAAAACTGGAGATCCGACACGTGACCCTCTCAGGGGGGATGGAGGGAGGGCGCGGACCTCGGAAGCATCAGGGAAAGCTTCCCGGAGGATGACGGGAGGAGATGAGGCTACAGGAAAGGCCAACCAAGGACCAACACAAACTCGTAGTTACCCGCCAAAGACTGGGGCCGGAAGCGTCAGGCGCAGCCAGGAGAGGGGCGGGGGCAGGAGGAGGGGAGAGGGGGTGGTGAGTCCGGCCCCGCCTCCAGACTCCGTACCGTCAGGACCCACAGCTCTGCCCATGCGCCGTCCGGCGGCCGCTGTAATCCCGTAAGGGCTTCTCGGTGCGCTCCCGAGCCAGTCCGCAGGGCCCCGACCCGTGCTGCCCCGCAGCCGGTCTTCTCCTGGGCACCCTCTCGGCTGCCCCTCACGCCGCCACAGGTTGGCCCAGGACGGAGGA
Source organism: Potorous gilbertii (assembly GCA_028658325.1). Taxonomy (NCBI): domain Eukaryota; kingdom Metazoa; phylum Chordata; class Mammalia; order Diprotodontia; family Potoroidae; genus Potorous; species Potorous gilbertii. Next base: position 117,666,505 of record CM053769.1, read on the forward strand.
GGGAAAAACTATCACAACCAAGTAAGGAGAAGGCGAAGGGCGGGGTGGAAGTGACGTCAGACGAAAGTTTCATCCTCGCTTTGGAAAAATGCTCCTGGGGTGAACAGTCTTCTGGGAATTGTAGTCTGGAGGCTTCGGTGTCTTCTGCGCATGCCTGGGGCTTGGCTCCTCTCCCTTAGCCTAGCCTGTGGTTGTCCGCCTGCCTGCCCCTCCCTCCCAGCCTTTCCTGCCTTCATGCCCAGACCCCTCCACTTCTCTTTACCTGGTGCATGGTCTTCACAGCCCCAAAGCCCACGGGAAGTCACTAGGCGTGGGGTTCCTGACCTAGAGGGGCCCTGGGACTCCTCCAAGTCTACTCTAGGGATGGAGAGTCTTTTCATCAAAGAAGGCCATGTTAATATTTAGCTGAACCAAATAAGGCAGAATTCACGAAACTTCATTTAGATATACATAAAAATGTACTCTATTTCATAAAACTCTACTGTGTACTTAATAATTTCAAAAAATGAAAACTGTTAACTTTAAAGTTAACCTTTTTAATGTAGGAAAAAGTTTTTAAAAATTAAATATATAATTTATTACACATATGCGTGTATGTACATACATACACACATATATACATTTACATACACATATAATATACAAATACGTATACATATAGTATATATATACATACGTGTATATATCTATATAGATATAAACACATGAGTATGTATATGTAAATATATACATATATACATACACACACACACACACACACACACACACACACACATATATATATATATATATGTATGTATGTATGTATGTATTCCTTCAAACTACCCTAATACTGAAAAAGGTCTCATGAGTTACAAATATCATCTTTCCATGCAGGAATTAAAGTTCAACTTTAATGAGTTTCTTATGGCTTCTTTTTCCTGCTTACCTTGTATTTGAAAGTCAAATTTTCTATTCAGCTCCGATCTTTTCAACAAGAATGTTTGGAAATCTTCATTTTATTGAAATTCCATTTTTTTCCACTGAAGTATTATACTCAGTTTTGCTGGGTAGGGGATTCTTGGTTTAATCCTACCTTCTTTGACCTCTGGAGTATCATATTTGAAGCCCTTCGATTCCCTTAGTGTAGAAGCTGCTAAATCCTGTATTATCCTGATTGTATTAACTCAGTACTTGAATTGATCAGGAAGTGATCAGTGAATTCTTTCCATTTCTATTTTACCCTCTGGTTCTAGAATATCAGGGCAGTTTTCCTTGATAATTTTTTGGAAGATGATGTCTAAGCTCTCTTTTTAATTATCATTTTCAGGTAGACCAATAATTTAGGGCCTGTTTTCCAGGTCTGTTGTTTTTTCAATGAGATAGTTCACATTGTTGTCCATTCTTTTAGTTTTGTTTTATAATTTCTTGATTTCTCATAAAGTCATTAGCTTCCATCTGTTCTGTTCTAATTTTTAAAGAACTATTTTCTTCAGTTAGCTTTTGGACCTCCTTTTCCATTCGGTCAGTTCTGCTTTTTCAGGCATTATTCTCCTCATTGGCTTTTTGGACCTCTTGCCGTTTTGGACTAGTCTCTTTGTAAAGGTATTATTTTCTTCAGCATTTTTTTGGGTCTCCTTTAGCAAACTGTTGACTCGTTTTTCATTATCTTCTTGCATCGCTCTCATTTCTCTTCCCAGTTTTTCCTCTACTTCTCTTACTTGATTTTCAAAATCCTTTTTGAGCTCTTCCATGGCCTGAGACCATTTCATTTTTTTTTTGCAGGTTTTGGATGTAGGAGCCATGACCTTGCTATCTTCTTCCAGTTATATGCTTTGGTCTTCCTCTGGAGCTTCATGTCTGGCATATCTCTGATATGAGTACTCTAAGTACTTCTCTGAATTTTCTACTACCTCAAGGCACAGAAGTACAGAAGGGAAATAACTTGGCTAGAGGAAAAACTGCTCCTGATTGGGGCTACATTTGAATTAGAAACAAATAAGTAGAGCTGTTGTTGGGAGCTCATGGCAAATTCCAGAAAACCCTTTGGACATATGAGGTTTTAGTCCTGAAGAGGATTATTAAAAACAAAACAAAACAAAAAACCCTCTCATCTCTTAACATGATAAAACATGTGAATCTCTTTTTGTTTTCTGGGGGATGGGCAGATTGGGGTGGAAAAAATGGAGACAGAAGATAGAAAAATAGGCAGAGAACCCTTTAATGTAACACTCCTGGCCAAATCTCAGACTGTATGTCCAGTGGTTACCCCCTTTCCTTCCCCCAGATAGTTCCAATCACTTCTAGCAAACTCTTGCCTAAAATACCTCTGGTTCTAGAATATCAGGGCAAAAATCAGCTGATTTTTGCTTGCAGGCAAAATCCATTATAATAGTGCAAATAGCAAATAAACATGATTTAAGAGTAAGTAATGTCAGTTCATCGAGCAGGGTAAGGAAGGAGAGAAAAAAGTGAAAAGGGAATAACTTCAAGAAGCATAGCAGCAATATTCTGCCCTGGCAGATTACACCAAAATGGGTCCATAAGTTAGAGAAGACTCCAACTACTCATGATTATATTCAGTTTTTGGTAACTGCCCTTCATTTATTATCAGGTATAAGCCTTCCAGCCAGCTCTAAAGTCCTCATTCCTCCTACCCCCTAAAATTTCTAACTCTCATCATTCTTTGGCCTCTCCTTCTATTTGGGAAAATGATAATTAAACTCCTTATGGATAAGGGACTACACATTCCCCATCCCCACTCCTCATCAGGTGAGGGACGATGATATAAGATAGATTTACAAATAAATAATTAAATGTCTGCTTATAAGTCCACAGAGTCTGAGTCTATACATAATACATATTCAATAATGGTGACTTGGGAGAGCCAATTCAGTCTTTTTCTTCCCCTCCCATGACCCCTGCAGGGATTCTTGCTGTTGAGGCTCCAAGTTCTGCCTTCTTACCAACTTTCGTTCTGCCCCTCAAACTCCCTCTTCTGTGAGAATGGGATGTTCTGTTGTTTCAGTCTTTTCTGACACTTCATGACCCCATTTTGGAGTTTTATTGGCAAAGATACCGGAGTGGTTTGTCATTTCCTTCTGCAGCTCATGTTACAGATGAGGAAACTCAGGGAAACAGGGTTAAGTGACTTGCCCAGGGTCACACAGCTCATAAGTGACTGAGGCTAGATTTGAACTGGATTTTTATCTTTCTGATTGCAAGTCCAGTGCTCTATCCACTTTGCCACTTAACTACCTAGGGGAGTGAGAAGGAAGTGTAAATGCCCAAAATTTCTCCTGTTGGGTCACTAAAGACCATTCCTTTGAATTTGTTTTCCCCATTTATTCGTATTTATTCTATTTATGTATATTCTATATATAATTCTATATATAATGGTGATCTAAATTTATAAATAGTTTCAACTTTACTTAAGTGGACCATTCTGTAGAGTTCTATATAAAGCAATTTTTATGTAATGTGAATTTAGCGTTTAAGTTGGATTTGGGGGTGTGAAATTAGGGTTAAGAGTCTGAGTCACAAACTTAGTGTTATGATTCAAGGGTTAGGGTTAGAGTCAAGCACAAAATTTAGCGTTTGAGTTAGAATTAAAGTCAGAGTTAAGGGTAGGGTTAGGGTTAGATTGAGAGCTGAGTCAGAATCATGCATTTAGGGTTAAAGGTAGAGTCAGAGACTTTTAAGGTTAGGGTTAGAATCAGAGTTGGAGGATTACAGTTGGAGGAAATGATAAAGAAAAATTATTCTGATATTTTAGAATCAGAGGGTAAAATAGAAATTGAAAGCACCCACTGATCACCTCCTGAAAGAGATCCTAAATGAAAACTCCCAGGAATATTATAACCAAATTTCAGCACTCCCAGGTCAAGGACAAAATACAGCAAATAACCCAAAAGAAATATTCCAAATATCATGAAACCACAATCAGGTTAACACAAGATTTAGCAGTTTCTACAGTAAAATATCTGAGGACCTGGTGTGTAATATTCCACAGGGCAAAAGAACTAGGATTACAACCAAGAATCACCTACCCAGCAAAACTAAGTATAATCCTTCAAGGGAAAAAATTGAAATTTAATGAAATAGAAGATTTTCACGTATTCATAATGAAAAGACAAGAGCTGAATACAAAATCTGACAAATTTCAGGTAAACAAGAAAGAGAAATTATAAAGGTTGAGGTTAAACTATTTACTTTCTTCCATGGCAAAATAATACTTGCAACTCCTAAAAACTTTCTCAATATTAGAGCAATTAGAGAAAGTATACCTACACAGAGAGCTTGGATGTGAGTTGAATATGATGTGATGACTATCTTAAAAAATAATATTAAGTGATGAGCAAGAAGAATGCACTGGGAGAAGGGGAAAGGGAAATGAGGAAATTATGTTTCCTAAAAAAAGCCTGGAAGAGCTTTTATGATGATGGGGAATATACAGGAGGCTGGAGGGAGTATGTGGAGCTTACTCTTATTGTAATTGGCTCAAAGAGAGAATACCATGCACACTCAGTTGGATGTAGAACTTTATTATATAGTGAAGTGGGAGGGGAAGGGGATAAGAGAAAGAAGTGGGTGGGTAGAGACAATAGAAGGGAGGGCAGATTGGGAGAGGTAAAAGCCAGAAGAAAAATACTTTTGAAAATGGACAGGGTGAATGGAGAGAGAGTAGGATAAACAGGTAAAATGGGATGGAGAGAAATATATGGTATTCATAATTGTGAAAAAAAGTTTACAACAAGCTTCTCTGATGAAGACCTCATTTCTCAAATATATAGAGAATTGAATGATAGAAATAAGATAGAAATAAGAGCCATTCCTCAGCTGATAAATGGTCAAAGAATATGAACAGTCAGTTTTCAGACAAAGTAATCAAAGCCATCTATAGTTATATGAATAAAAATCTGTTTTATTTCACAAGATGACTAACATGGAAATATGTTTTGCATAACTGCACATATGTAACCTATTTCAAATTGTCTGCTTTCTCAATGAAGTGAGAAGGGAATGGAGGGAGAAAATTTGGAAGTAAAAAAAAAAATTAAATGAATATTAATAAGTTGTTTTACATGTAATAGGGGGAAAATAAAATATTAAAAAATAACAAAAATGACAAAGTTTTAGTCAAATTTTTTTTTAAAAAGAGGGAGGAGAAGATGGTGGAGTAGAAAAGACACACATACCCTAGCTCTGAACCCATAACCTGTAAAATACCTATAAAGAAGAACTCCCAACAAATTCTGGAGCAGTGGAAGTCACACAACAATGGAGTGGAGATTTCTGTTCCAGAGAGACCAGAAAAACCAACACCAAAGGTCCATGGCGCACCAGACCTGGAGCAGAGCCCATTCCTGCCCTGGCCGCAAGGCCCCAAGAGGAGCAGATCCGAGCAAGCTTCAGGGACGAAATCTCCAGCAGCTGCGCAGTTCCCTCCACCCACAGGTGCAAAGGTCAGTGAGAGAACATGTTTGGCTAGCCAAGAGGGGAGCAGGGGTTTCTATAACTCAGGCCCCTTCGGGAGGCAGCAGTGGAGGCAGCAGCTGACAGGGGCTCCCAAAGCAGGCAGGAGCTCAGATCCATTGTTGAAGGTCTCCACATAAACCCTCTGAGGGAACTGAGCACTGTGTGGTGGCCCTGCCCCTACTTGAGCAGCTGAACTTAATATCACATTGAATAGCAGCCCTGCCCCCACCTGAGCACCTGAATTTAATCTTACATTGAATAGCAGCCCTGCCCCCGCTAAAAGCCCTGGGGCTGGGAAGCAGCATTTGAATCTCAGACCCTAGCACTAGCTGGGTGGAACTGGAGGCAAGGTGGGTGTGGAAAGGAATCTCAAAAGTCAAGTAACTGGCTGGGAAAATGCCCAGAAAGGGGGAAAAAAATAAAACCATAGAAGTTTACTTTCTTGGGGAACAGATATTTCCTCCCTTCCTTTCTGATGAGGAAGAACAATGCTTACCATCAGGGAAAGAAATAGGAGTCAAGGCTTCTGTATCCCAAACATCCAAAATAGATATTCAGTGGGCTCAGGCCATGGAAGAGCTCAAAAAGGATTTTGAAAATCAAGTTAGAGAGGTGGAGGAAAAACTGGGAAGAGAAATGAGAGAGATGCAAGAAAAGTAGGAAAACCAGGTCAATACCTTGATAAAGGAGACCCAAAAAAGTGCTGAAGGAAATAACACCTTGAAAAATAGGCTAACTCAACTGGCAAAAGAGGTTCTAAAAGCCAATGAGGAGAATGCTTTAAAAAGCAGAATTAGTCAAGCAGAAAAGGAGGTTCAAAAGCACACTGAAGAAAACAGTTCTTTAAAAATTAGAATGGAACAGATGGAAGCTAATGACTTTCTGAGAAACCAAGAAATCACAAAACAAACCAAAAGAATGACAAAATGGAAGATAACGTGAAATATCTCATTGGAAAAAGAACTGACCTGGAAAATAGATCCAGGAGAGACAATTTAAAAATTATGGGACTACCTGAAAGCCATGATTCCAAAAAAGAGCCTAGACATCATCCTTCAGGAAAACTGCCCTGGTAGTCTAGAACCAGAGGGCAAAATATGTATTGAAGGAATCCACCGATCACCCCCTGAAAGAGATCCAAAAAGAGAAACTCCTAGGAACATTGTGGCCAAATTCCAGAGTTCCCAGGTCAAGGAGAAAATATTGCAAGCAGCTAGAAAGAAACAATTCCAGTATTGTAAAAATACAATCAGGATAACACAAGATCTAGCAGCTTCTACATTAAGGGATCGAAGGGTGTGGAATAGGATATTCCAGAAGTCAAAGGAACTAGGTCTAAAACCAAGAATCACCTACCCAGCAAAACTGAGTATAATACTTCAGGGGAAAATATGGTGTTTCAATGAAATAGAGGACTTTCAAGCATTCTTGATGAAAAGACCAGAGCTGAGAAGAAAATCTGACTTTCAAACACAAATATAAAAAGAAGCATGATAAAGTGAACAGCAAAGAGAAGTCATAAGGGACTTACTAAAGTTGAACTGTTTATATTCTTACATGGAAAGATGATATTTGTAACTCTTGAAAGTTTTCAGTATCTGGGTAGTTGGTGGGATTACACACACATGCACACACACACAGAGACAGAGAGCACAGAGTGAATTGAATAGGATGGGATCATGTCTTAAAAAAATGAAGTTAAGCAGTGAGAGAGATGTATTGGGAGGAGAGAGGCAGAAATGGAATGGGGCAAATTATCTCTCACAGAAGAGGCAGGCAGGAGACTCTTTAGTTCAGGAAAAAAGAGGGGAGCTGAGAGAAAAACAAGAAGTTTACTCTCATCACATCAGACTAAAGGAAGGAATGAAATGCATACTCATTTTGGTATGAAAACCCATCTTACAATACAGGAAAGTGGGGGAGAAGGGAATAAGCAGGGTGGGGGGATGATGGAAGGGAGGGCAATGGGAGGAGGGAGCAATTTGAAATCAACACTCTTGGAGAGGGACAGGATCAAAAAAGAGAATGGAAGCAATGGGGGGCAGGATAGGAGGGAGGGAAATATAGTTAGTCTTATACAACACGACTATTATGGAAGTCATTTGCAAAACTACACAGATATGGCCTATACTGAATTGCCTGCCTTCCCAAAGGAAATGGGTGGGGCAGGAGGGATGGGGAGAAGTTGGAACTCAAAGTTCCAACTCTTGAGTATTGTTCTTGCTACTAGGAAATAAGAAATACAGGTAATGGGGAATAGAAAGTTATGTGGGCTTACAAGGCAAAAGAGACGATGGGGACAAGGGAAGGGAGGGATGATAGAAGAGAGGGCAGATTGGTGATAGGGGAAGTTAGAATGCTTGATGTATTGGGGTGGGGGGAG
>CM053769.1:117674844-117712577 GCA_028658325.1 Potorous gilbertii
GTTTCCTCATCGGTCAAATGAAGATAATGGTAGCGCCTGTCTTTCAGGATTGTTGTGAGGATAAAATAAGGTATTTTAAAACATTTTGCAAACCTTAAGGTGCTACATGAATGCTAACTATCATTATCGTGTCTATGTCTCCCATGAACTCCTATTCCAGGTGCCTCCATCCTTTTCCCCATCTTCACTGCCTGTTCCTTTTCTCCTACTTCCAAGTTTGTTCAAATTCTAAATATTCCCTGTTCTTACCCAATCTCTGCCCCTCATATTCCCCTTCTCCACTATCCATTACACATCTTTTAATCTTTTTTAGTATTGATAATTTATATCTTATTTTCCCCAATTACATGTAAAAACTTTTAAAATTTGTTTTTAAAATTTTGGGGGTTTCAAATCCTACCCATTGAGAAGGCCAGCAATTTGACATAGTTTATAGTCTTTTATATTTTTAATTTAATTTGTTTTTAATAACAAAAATCTATTTTCTTTCTCTCCCAATCCCTTCTAGCATTAGGGAGGAAAAGAATGTCATTATAAAAAAAATTCTGTTGTAATCTATTGTCTTCCCTGCCTGTAAGTTATCTAATGTTCTCTGCATTTTCCACTCTGTGACTTCGCATAGACTATATGCCCACAACCAGTGGGTTGATAAGAGCCTTCTAGACTAGAGATGTGAGTCCAAGAGATTTATGGTAAATTGATTTCAACAACTGACAGCCTGAGGGCACCAGGTCCAAAAACAACTTTATTGCAAAAATCAAAATATAACATTCTAATATGTAATTGTGGATTGCCGATTAATTTACTTAAACTATCAAGTTAATTAGTGTCCCGACAGGCAAGAGAATTGTACATCTAATTTCTGGCAGGTACAAACATATACCCAATTTCTTCCTGCCATATTCATTTATCCTCTATCCTTCAATTCTCTTAGAGATTTCTACTTCTACTACTTCTATTCCCATCTTATCTTGAGGTTTGTTTCCTTAACCGTAGAGCTAAGACTACAAATAATAGATTTAGATCTATAAAGAACCTCATAAGCCATCTTTTCCAGCCCATTCATTTTATAGATAAGGAAAATTAGTCCAAGAAAGGTTAAGAGACTTACCCAAAGCCAAACTGCTAGCAAGAGCCAAAGGTAGCATATGAACCCAGGTCATCTTGATTCTAAATAAGTGCCCATCCCACTGCACCACACTCCCTCCCTTGTTAGACACATCTATTTTCCATGTTTGTTTCCTTACGCATGTGTTTCCCTGACAGATCACTGCTTCATGCAAGAAAATCAAGATGGCACTCGAGAGGAAATGACCTGTCAGCCTGAAGTAGATTTTGGTAATATCCCTAGATCTGTAATTCTTAACCATCCTATTGACTTGCAATGCCATAAAAAGCAGAGCAAAAAACAAAATGAAACGAGGAGCTGGGGATGTTTTAGTCTTTGTGTGAAGTGACAAGTCTGTGAGAGTTATATATATGAAGCAGAATTCACTCTAGTATTTGACTGAGAGATGGTTTTTGAAAATTTCTACCTGTCAGTAAACTCTTTAAGCCCCCAAAATCATGTTTTGGGGTGGCCCTCTCCTTATGTCTGTCTCGTCTTTGTGTTTCAGTGTACAAGACAACACTCCTAAGCATAAACCAGAGCAGCAGCCATGACAACTATGTCATGAAAATCCTGAGGGTCATCAAACCAGCTCAGAGCCCAATCTTCCCCCTTGATCCTCTAAACTTTAAAATTGTTTCAACATTTATACATGGTGTAAGTGAGATCCTTGAGCCTTCCATACCTCAGACCTTAGGATGTGGACAGAGCTCAGATCCTGTGGAACTCTGGGGACTCCATCTCATGTTGCATTGCATCAGAGCATCACTGGCACCCCTCCTTTATAGACAGAATTGAAGGGGGACAATTCAGCCTAATTCTGACCCTGAGGAGACCAGACTTCATTCTAAATATTTTTTCATATTTTTTCCCCTTAGGGTCTGATGACAGTCCTGAAGGGAAAGAAAGAAATTTTATCAGCCATGTAAAATGCAGAGGTACTCTGAGACTACAGATCGGTAAACATTACCTGATCTGGGGTACTACCAAGGACCTGTGGATGAAGAAGTCTGAGTGAGTTTTCCATTTGGTGGTGTGACATTTAACATCTCTTTATAGGTTTATTCTAAGATAGGAATCCCAAGGGGAAGGAGATATGATTCTAGCTAACATTGGACATTATTTTGAGAGCCAGTTAAGCAGTGGATAGAGTGCTAGACTTAGAGTCAAGAAGACAAGTTCAAATCCTAATTCAGATACATGATAGTTGTATGACCATGGGCAAGTCACTTCTTTGAGCCTCAGTTTCTTCATATGTAAAATGGGAATAATAGAAGCATCCTATTTCCCTAGGTGATTTTTAGGACCACATGAGATAACATATGTGAAGTGCTTTGCAAATCTTAAAGTGCTACATAAATGTTAGCTATTGGACCAAAGTGAGCCATATTTCTTTACACAAAGAAAGTAACACAAACGTTGACCAGGCTAAGACCATATCCAGAGATTTTCCTTTATATTGTGACCCCCAAATGTTCCCATTTCCGGATGTGTTTAAGCCTAAGCATGAGAACTAGGAAGGCTAGTTCAAATTATGCCAAATTCTTGACTTTGGTCTTTGCCAAATCCTCTTTCTTTATCAGCTCTGCCTCTATCATCAATTACCTCCTTCAAAACCAAACTCTAATCTCGCCAATTCAATTATTCAGTGGAATTGAAAGCAGTAACTCCTCTACTCTGCATTCCCTACACAGAATTGCTCTTAGGTTACCTCATGTGTGTTTGTGGTCCTCCCAATGGGATTATTACCTCCTGGAGGACAGAAATACCTTCTCTTTATCTTATAGCCCCCCTTCTTTTCCATCCATAGCTCCTAATGCAAGGTTTAATGCAGAATAGATACTTAAGAAAAGTATACTGAATAGAAGATTTCAACATACTCCAAAAGGTAAAGTCTGTGTGCATTAGAAATTTAGTTAGGAATTTGGTTTACAGTTTAAGTGAAGCACATTTTACTTAGTCCCCTCCCCCAATGTTTACAATTCACAATTATTAAATTTCGGTGGATCCCACTACTGATGGGTTCTAATACAAATTTCTCAGTTTGGCATTTAAAGTCCTTCATAAACTAACTCCAACCTACCTTTCAACCTTTAGTATATTCATCATTTCCCTTCACACAATCTTTGGTCCAGCCAAAGTGAGCCTTCTTGCTATTCTGCACAGATGACATTGTATCTCCCATCTCCATGTCTTTACAAAGACTATTCCCCACCCCCATGTGGAATGTACTCCTTCCTTACCTCTGCCTCTTAGAATCCCACAGCTTGACTCAAATGCCATCTCCTAAATGAGAACTTTTCCAACCAGGAAGTCTAATGCTGCTAATACTTCCCCTGCAAAATTAGCTTAGATTTATTTTGCATATATATTTGTATCTATTTCTATGGTACAATAAATTTCCCCTCCCATTGAAATGTAAGCTACTTGAGAGCAAGGACTGTTTCATTTATATCTCTAGTGTTTAGCACAGTGCCTAGCTCATAGCCTGCTTTTTGGTAGATTCATCACTCAATTGAATAGTGAGGTCATTAAAGTCTTCAGGCAGCCAGGACAAAGCAGTCTGAATAACAAACAGAATAAATTTCACTGTGAAATAGTCAGATTCATTAGTCAACTTATTCAACAAGTATTTATTAAATACCTATTATATGGAAGGCATAATATTAGACTAAATAAAATACAGAGAGACAGTGAGGATAAAGTAATCTTTCAAGAAGTTTAGCAATGAAAGAAAGGAAAGGTAATTTTAAGTACAAACAGGGCAAAGTTAGCACTTTATTAGGGAGTAGCATGATCATACATGAATGGGAAGGTGGAGGGAGGGAGAGGGGGAAAAATCAAGATGCCAAGAGGAGAGTTGATTCATAAAACAATATTATAGAGGAATTAGAGAAGAATTGAGATCAAGAGCACATATGGATGGTTTAGCATTGGTTGTAAGGAGATCAATCTCTTCTTCTGAGCCAGGAACAGAAGAGAAGACAAACGAAAAAGACCCAAAATGTTTTGAGGTGAGGAAGAGGATAGTTAAAGGAGAATGGACAAAGATTTTTAAAATAGAAGGCAACGGAAGAACAGAGTTATGTTTAGCAAGAATTAGCACCTTGTTACAATTAGCAGGGGTTTTTTTCTCTACAGTCTATACACCCCCAACAGGTTCATGGATAGATTTTGCAAGGTTCATGAACTGGGATAGGGAAAAAATTATATATTTTATATAACTGATTTCTTTTATAATCTGATGTATTTTATTTTATGTATTTAAAAATAGGATTCTAAGAAAGGGTTCATTGGATTCACCAGATCACCAAACTGATCCATGATACAAAAGAGGTTAAGAACTCCTCTTCTAAAGTCACCTTCTTAATTAAGGAAGACTTCCATGTAACAAGAAAGTCAGGAAGGACTTTGAAATTCCAACCCATCTCTTCCTACATAGAATGTGGAAGTAGGGAAAGGATCAAGCCCTGGTAACTGGTTAGATAAGTGAATTCCTTCCAAGGAATTACAGAGAAAGAAAGCCACAGTAAGGCCACTTAGGAGCAAGTTCTGTAGGGCCAGAATCAAAGACAGGTGAGGTGGTGGAAGGGAGAATGGCAACATAGATGCCCTCTCTTTTCTACTTACTCCAATGTTAACTTACCTTGGTTAGGCTCTTTGCTATTAGGGATACGCTAGAAAATTATGACCAGGGAAAGTGACCTTGTTAACTTTGTTATGCCAGAAAAGGAATTTGGTATTCTTCATCTGAATTTTGCTTACTAAGAAGTCTCTGTCTTACTAAAATTTCTCTTTGTGATTTCTGCAATGACTATCTGTTCAGTATGTTGAAGTGAGCATTCTTTGAAAGGTATGTATGGGCTAGGCCCTAGGTACTAAGCTTTGGGTGTAGCCTTCTGACTTAGTCCAAGTTTTACAGAACAAATCCTTTTATTAAGGGGACTTGTTCTGTGAACTTTGGATTCAGTTAAAGGGCAGCACTGGAAGACCTAGAGGGCTACATGGGGCCTTGAAGCAATGTGGCCTCTGAGGTCTATTCCAACTGTCAAATTCTGTGATTCTGCGACTTTCAAACGATTTTTTTTCTAATAATAGATACAAATTAATGGCATAAAATCTCAGGTGGACCCTTGTTGCTACTTTGTAGTCCTTCATTTATTTTTTATATTTATTTTATAAATTTAGCATTTCCCCTGAGTTTCTGTGATTGCTTCCTCCTGCCATAGCTAAATCTAAGTACCTTCTTGGATACTACCATTTTCAGTATAAAATTTTTCCTCCTTTAGTATCTACCTAATAGCATGGATCCCAGAGGCATCTAGGATTGGAATTTCCTCTCAAATCATGGCACTTCATCTTTTTGAGATAGAGAGGAGAGGGTGCCTTCATTTCATACAGTTAAAGAGCTTCTTGGAATGTGTCCTATTACTGAGTAGCTTGAGCAGAAAGCTTTGACTCCTTGTAGTCAAACTCACTTCACGCAGGTGCTGATATGACAACCTCTTGTTCCTTCAAGGGTATCTTATATCATTACCAAAGACACCAATATTGAGAAGTGGCCCAGTGACGAGGAATGCAAGGATCAGGAAAACCAGAAGCTCTGTGAGGACCTCAATGACTTCACCAAGAAGATGATATTTGGCTGCCACAACTAAATGGTAGAAATGGTCTAGACAGACCATGGGAATAAGTGTCTATTGATTGACTGACTGAAGACAAAAGCAAATCCAATACTCACTTGAAATTCCCCTCCTTCAATACTTCTTCCATGGTTTATCATGTCTATATCTTGTTTGTATATAGTTCTTTGTATGTATGTTAAACTGTAAGATCCTTGAGAAGAAGAACCATCTTTTACTTTTCTTTGTATCTCCAGCACTTAGCACACTGAATGGCACATAGCAGTCACTTAATAAATGTTTACTGACTGGCTAATTTTCTTTTCCCCTGTCTTTATAAAAATAGATTTTACTTAGTTTCTTGCATGACTATAATTTAAATAGTTTGTTCCTTTAAAAAATAAGTGATAATTTTCTCCTGGATACATCAGGGACAGTTGTATTGCCAAGGTGATACCCACAGTGACTGGTATGAACATGTCCACATATTTCCAGGTTTGAATTGCAAAAATATAACATACCTTCTTAATTGAAGACAGAATTAAGATATTTATTCATATACCAGAAAACCAGATCCATCCTAGTAAGAGGTCTATACACATTATCCCTGCAGGGATCACCACCATTCCTAAGCTTTCCCTCTGTCAGGCCTTCCCACAAACAGGCTCCCCTAAGCAAAATGCCCTTCTCTCACCCACTCTAGCTGCTTTTTCTGTCTCTCTCCAAGCTCCAACTCACATAAACTTCCTGCTCCACCCATTCTGCAAGCTTCTCCCACCACAGGCTCCATGTGACTTAGACTCATGTGACTCAGGCTTCCATGTGGCTCAAGCAGGTCATGTAGACCTATTAATGGATGGGAAAGATCTTCCCATTTCATTAAGAATACATTAATAATATAGAAGGTATCATGGAGGAAGTGGTACCTGAACTGGATCTTGAAGGATGAAAAGAATTTTCATAGATAGAGACATAGACAATGAGTATTTTAGGGATTTTGAAGGCAGGAATGAGGAAGAAGTTCATTCTAGGCATGTGGGATGGACTTTAAAAATACACAGAAGCAGGAAGAATGTTGTGTTTGGAAGAGAGTGAATAGTACAGGTTGGCTAGAATATAGAATATATAAATAATAGTAGTATGAAATAAAGCAAGAAAGGAAGATAGAAGTAGTATTGTGGAGAGTATATTCAGGAGTACTATATTAATCAATCAAAAAGCATATTTGGTGAGTGCCTATTATGTAGGTCTAGGCTCCAAGGGGATGGGGTTTTTAGTTCTTGGTATCATATTTTAGGAAAGATGTTGATATGCTCAAGATTATTCAGAGTTGGGTACCCAAAATGCTGAAGGTCCTTAAGAGCTTGCCATACAAATATCAATTGATATAACTGGGCTTGCTTAACCTAGAAAAGAAAAGAGCTAAGGAAACAAATAATAAGTTGTCTTCAGGTGTTTGAATGGCTGTCATGTGTAAGAAGAATGAAGCTTATTTAGATTGTTCCCAGAAACAGAACTAAGAGAAATGGGTGAAAATTTGAACAAGGCAGATTTAGGCTTGATGTAAGGAAAAGTTTCCTAATGATTAGGCCTTCCTAAAGATGGAATAAGCTGCTACCAAGAGATAATGAATTCCCCCACATTGGAGGTCTTTAAGAAAAGCTAGTCATGCTTATAAAGTATGCACTAATGGGAATTCTTGGTCAGGTATAGACTGGGCTACTTGGCTTCTGAGGTCTCCTAATTCTGAGCTTTTAGGATGCTATAAAGGTCAAGATCTAGGCCATAAGGGAGAATCTTAGGTTGACATCTAGAACTCTGAGTAATAGTCATGAAAGTCATTGAATTAGAACACTTTGATTTTGGAAGAAATCACAACAGTGAAAGGGGAAGAGGAGAAGGACTGATGATGAGAAATGTATCTTTAATATTGACTGGAGAAGAAATAAGGGAGGCCAAAAATGAAATAATAATTCTCAAGGGGTAGAGGCAAGAAGACTACAATCTGGGTCTGAGAACTAGAAAGGGTCTGTTTCTGTGTGAACTGATAGGAGAGCAAAGGGGCAATAGATGGGAAGTCCTGGATGAAGGTAACAGTGGTTCAAACCAAGTGGAATAGACATGGACTAAACCATTTATCAATGTGCGTGGCTAGAAGAGGGAAAAGATGACCCACATTCCAAACTCCCATCTCTACTCTTCCTAGACATCTTCATTTCACTAAGCTAGGGAAAGAAAAGTAGAAAATATAGCAGAGTAACAACGTCCCCAAAGCATAAAGTCTCAGGAACATTTTACTTTAGAACATACTCTAGGAAAAAAGGGATATGAAATTCCATTTAAGCCAACTGCCTGATTTGCATTAGTCCTCTGCCTTATCTCCTTCCTTTTGGAAGCTGAAGCAAGGAGAGAAAAGATAGCTAGAGAAGACTGTTATGGGTTTGAAGTCAAGAAAACCTGAGTTCAAATCCTGACAACTACTTAGTAGCTGTGTGACTCTGGGCAAGTCACTTAACCTGTCTCCAGTCTCAGTTTCCTCATCTATATAATGGGGATCATAATATCACCTACCTCATAGGTAGCTGGGATGACCAAATGAAATAACATATGATAAATACTTTGCAAACTTAAGCATATACTAATGCTAGTTACCAAGATGATGGTGGTGGTGGTGGTGGTGATGATGGTGGTGGTAATGATGGCCATGGTGATGATGGCCATGGTGGTGATAATGGTGATGATAGTGAATAATAATGAAAGCAAAGACTAGAGGGTCTGCTGAAATGCTAACTTTAGATTATTAGATGAGGGATGTGTACATGTGACATATAGGAGAAGGAATCTGGTCCTGAATGGCCCTGCCTGGACTAAGGAGGCTGAAGAGTAATAGATGGTCTCAGGGTACATAGACTTTTCAGTTCCCCTCCCTATTATCTGACCTTTCCCCTACAAATCCAGAGAGTCTATATGAGGCGGGCACCCCTGTCTCAGAAGGATAAGCAGCTGGGACAACCTACACTGGGGGAAATTTAGGTTCACTACTAGAACAAGGATGATAAGAATTCTGAACACAATAATAATATGCAGCAGCCTCAGCCTCCGTATCACTGATTGTGAACTTGAAATCTATGTCACAAACACCGTCAATGAACCTGGCAGGGACCAAAGAGCTCCAGATGGAAACCGAGCAGATGAGCCATAGGTTTCTCTGAGAGCCAATTTGGGTATATTTTACCATCAGAATGTTCCTCACTGACTGTTCTTGCAGTTGACAATGACTCTCCTGGGATCCCAGAAAGGAAGTCAGTCTGAGTGAACATTATGTCCCCACTGAAGTCTAAAGGCAGAAATAAGGGATAAACTGTGATGCCCCAAAGAGAACAAAATTTTCCTGAATCTTGATACTAAGTCCACAAATATTCTGTTAGGACAAACTACCTTGTGTTACAATAGAAATACAAATTCCCACTCTGTTGCAGACTCCTCTCATTTTCACAAGTGACTTTTAAGCCTCCTATCTCATTAGAAAAGAGTATATCTGCCTCTGTCATTATCACATGTTCTCACCTGGAACCAAGAGAAAAAGAAGAATGAGGAACTTGGATGGTGAATCCATCTTGCTGTGTTTAAGCCCATCACTAGGAAAATAACTTCTTTATAACTCACTGGCACCAACATTTCTGCAGAATTCTGCAAAGCAAGTGATTATAACTGGGGGATAAAGGAGTAGAAAGGAGTCACTCCAGCTCCTGGCAGACTCTGAAATCTTGCTATCTTGAACAGTGATGACCTCTAAGAGTCCTGCTAAGGTATGTGGTACTAGGTGGGAGATCATTTTTACACTGAAGAAAATTCTGCCATCCCTAAGACACTTAGGTCAAGTGCTCCAAGAATCCAGAGAAAGGTAGAGAATCATAGGATCACAGATTTAGAGATGAAAAGCATTTTAGAAATCATCTAATCAAACATTCTCATTTTACAGAGAAGGAAATTGATGACCAAAGAGGTCAAGTGAATTAGTCAATAGTTAGTAAACATTTATGAATCACCTGCTGTGTGTCGGGCACTATAGTGAGTCCTGAGGAAACAAATACAAAATAGACAGACAGTCCCTGTCTGCAAGGAGCTTATATTCTTTTTAAAGTTTTTTTTAAAATCTTTGAGTTCCAAATATAATTTGCTCCCTCCCCTTCCTCTTCCCTGAAGCAGTAAACAATCAGAGATAGATTACACATGTGCAATAATGTAAAATTTTCATATTAGTCATTTTATGCAAGGAAACTCAAATAAAAGATAAAAATGAATGAATGAAAGAAAGTAGAAAAATAGCATGCTTCATTCTATATTCAAACAATAACTGTTCTTTCTATGGATACAGTACATTTTATCATTAGTTTTTTGGGGTTTTTCTTGGATCATTGTATTGCTGAGAATAGCTAAATCATTTACAATTCTTCATCAAACAGTATTGCTGTTACTAATGTATGAAGTTCTCCTGATTTTTCTGTTCACTTCACATTGCATCAGTTCATGTAAGTCTTTCCAGGTTTTTCTGAAATCATGCTGTTTGTCGTTTCTTATAGCACAATAGTATTCCATTACAGTCATATACCACAACTTGTATAGCCATTTCCCAATTGATGGGCATTCCTTCACTTTCTAATTCTTAGCCACCACAAAAAGATCTGCTATAGATATTATTGTACAAATATGTCCTTTTTTGGTGTCTTTGGGATATAGACCTAGCAGTGGCATTGCTGGATCAAAGAGTATATGCAGTTTTATAGCTCTTTTGGCATAGTTCTAAATTGCTCTCCAGAATGATTTGATCAGTTCACAACTCCACCAACACTGTAGACTCCCAAGTATTTTATATTTCTACAGATATTTTAAGTGAAACTTCCTCTTTCTATCTCCTGCTGCCAAAAAAAATGCCAATGATTTATGTGGGTTTATTTTGTATTCTGCAACTTTGCTAAAGTTGTTAGTAATTCCAGGTAGGTTTTAGTGGATTCTGATCATATCATCTGGAAAGAGCAATAGTTTTGTTTTGTTATTGCCTATTCTAATTCTTATCATTTATTTTTCTTCTCTTCGCTTTCTTTGTGTGTGTGTGTGTGTGTGTGTGTCACAATTGATTAGACAAATGCAAATTACAATACCTTTGAAATGCCAAAAGGAAAATGACAAATGCTGGAAGACATGCGGAAAAATTGGGACACTAAAGCACTGTTGGTGGAGTTGTGAACTAGTTCCATCCCTTGAACCTTGTTTATATTTACATAGACCCAAAGAGTTCACATCCGAGCAGTCCACATAGCTTCTTGGAAGAAGAAACAGCAGGGACAGTGCCACTGCACTCATCAACCAGACTGGACTAGAGGACTGGTGATCCTGAATATTATAGCCCTGCTAACAGTAAAAGTCAGCAGCATCTTCTGCCTCCACATTACTGATTACAAATGTGAAATCTATGTGCCACTGAACCATGCAGGGACCCCAGGGCCATCACAGAAGCATGTTAAATGAGTAACCTTGGGACTTGGCCAGGCTTCTGTGGGTACCAGTGGATGGAGCTGGTGCCTTGGCTTTCAATTATACTCTTACTGGTCTTGAAGGTGATAGTGATCCTCTCTCCTGGGGTGGCAAACAAAAAGGCTGGGGACTAAGTTACCGAAACTTGTCCTTGGGAGCCTGAGTTGGAAAATACCATAAAAACTTCAGAGTAGAAAATTTTCAGATTAAACATCTTTTCAAATATTACCTTAGACCTATAAAGAGCATGTTTCTGGAGTCAAAGAAACTGAAATTAAATCCCATCTCTGACAATACTAGTGTGACCTTGGGGAAGTCTCTTAATCTTTGTAGGTCTCCATTTCCCTATGTAAAAATGAGATAATGAAACCAAATGGCCTCTGAGGTCTCTTCTGGCTCTAAATTTATAACCTTACATTATCTGAAATCAGCACACACCAACATGTACCCTTATCACTTCGGTAACTCTTTTTCTCTTAATCACATCCTGTCATAGAGATATGACATCATAGGATAATATCATTATTCTACTTCCCCACACCCCAAGACAAGAGAGAACCCATAAATTGTTCCATGGACACTTGAGTCTGTCCTATTTCTCAAAAACCTGGAATGATATTCCCTCCCAGTCTCACTTCATGAGGGTGAACAGAAGGACTAAACTGATTCTGACTGAGTGTTTCTATCACTTATTCTTTCTTTCTACTTTCCCTTACCCTTCATCCAGAGCACCAGCAAACTCAAGAATCCAGCCAGGGACAACATCCTGCAGAGTCTGAGGATATTGATTAAAAAACATCAGTTACTGAGATGCCCCTTTATCCCATCTCTGAAAAGGAACAGTCTTAGAAAGCAGAGGAAGTTATGCAAAGTAGCTGCAATCATGCAAGGAAGTCAGCATATACAAGGACCTCCTAACCACAGAACTTATTATTAGACCTGACTTCCTTTGAAACCTGTGAGCACCACTGCTTCAGCAAAAAATGGGACCAAACTTCTCTCTTGTGGCCAGAGAGCTGAGTTATGGTCCCTCTGAAAAGGCAAGTGTCAGAATTTTCATAACCTGTCACCCATCCTTCTTACACAACCTTGTGTTGTTCAGTAGAGCAGAGGAGTGCCCTGAGAAACCTGGACTCCCACACCAATTATGGTACTCATCTCTACTCCAAAAAAACATGGACATCCCAACAGACCCTCCCCACCCAGCTGGAAAATCTAGATCCATGAGTTCAAAAGGCATTCTAGCCAGGCAATCAAGAAACCAGTCTTGATCGACAAGGAAAATTATTTGAAGCCTTCCTGCCAAGTTATCAAACTTAGATCCCTGACATGACCAGTAACTAGAACATAATAAGGTCTTAATAAAGGTTTGTTTATGGACTGACTGGCCTAGAGCCCTACCTCATTTTTCTGGATATCAAAACCATATCAAGCCCAGATATTTATAGAGACTTTTAAGGTTTGCAAAGTACTTTAAATGTATTATCTTATTTAAGTCTCACAGTATTTCTGTGTGGCAGGTCCTACCAACATATTTGAATGAGACCTCAATGTTCTAGTCCATTCCCTGCCTGAATAAGTATCCCTCCACAAAAATGGAGAGGTTAGTCTAAGTCAAGGGGTCTTAACTTTTGGGGGGCTGTGGACCCCTTAGGAAGTCTTGGTGTAGCCAATATACCCCTTTTCATAATCTTGCTTTTAAATACATAAATGAAAATACATAGGACTACAAGGAAAACAATTATATTATCATTTTTTGAAAAACAAGTTCATGAACTCCAGCTAAAGAACTCCTGTTCTTAGTAATTCTCTAAGACTTTAAGTTACAGCAAAATTGTGGATCTGAATCAATGAGGAAAAATACTTCCACACCAGAGAGGTTCCAATGTTGATGAAATCACAAGTCTGAAAGAGAGAGGGAGAAAGGGAGAAAGAGACAGAGGGAAAAAGAAAGAGAAAGAGAGAGACAGAGAGAAATTTTTAATGATGCATTAAGTACTATACAATATATAGTAGGGGACATTAGTACAAGAAGTGGTGCCTGGATTTCAATTCCATTCAACTTTCCTCCTCAATTGGTACCATCTCACCCTGGAACATCCCTCCCTCAAACCAGCCTCCTTCTCCCATTGGTGAGTTCCTTCCAGAGGCCTCCATTTTGGGGAAAAGTTCAGTCCATTCATGCTTTGTTCTGGCTCTGCATCTGACTCTTCAGACTTCAGGACCATGTATTCACAGATACTCTTCCCACCTCTCACCCCCATCTCCTTTTAGCTCCATTTTATGGGTTGTCTTCCCCCATTAGAATATAAGATCCTGAGGGTAGGGATTGCCTTTCATTTTGCTTGTATTTGTATCCCCAGCATTTAGCACAAGATCTGGCACATGGATACATGACATAGAGTAACAGAGACAAGCAGAAATCTATGACTGGATGTAAAAGGAAAGGAACTTGGCCATTCCTGTGCAAAGCAGTCAGCCCAGGACACAGGCAACGTCAAGGCCATTCAGCTGCTACAGGGCGCTCTTTGGCCCTCTCAGGGCTCCGTTCCCTCTGAGTCCCATAGAAGTCCCTTTAATAACGGTTCATCAAATTGAATAGAATTGAACCGAGAATAACTTTGAGTTGCTTAGATTATTTCAACCTGACATTTCTCATCTGGAGCTCTCCAGTTTAACTGATGTTACCTTGGATGCAGCAGGTCATTTCACCTGGCTGCTATTTTTCCACTAAAGTTTCTTGAATATTTTGAAAAAGTAAGAAACGCATGGGTAGGATAGTCCCAGGGCAGGTGACATGAATGGAATTGCCCAATAATAACGGTAACGATAGATCTCTAGGGTTTATCTGGTACCTTAGGGTTTGCAAAGTGCTTCACAAATGTTGTCTCATTGGATCCTTATGACCACCCTGGAAGATGGATTCTGTTCTTGTCCCCATTTTGCAGATGAGGAAATCAAGGCAGAAGAATGTGAAATGACTTGCACAGAGTCACATAGCTATTAAGCCTCTAAGACAGGATTTGAACTCAGGTCTTTTTGACTCATTCCTGACTTGCCCAGGTTCAGACAATTAGCAAGTGTCTAAAGCAGGATTTGTATTCAGGTCTTCCCAACACCAAGTACAATGCTCTAATCACTACACCACCTACCAGCCTGTTTTTATGTTATGAATGAGATCATGAAAAAGAGAGTCATCATGTTTAAAAGACCTGTGAGAGAAGCTGAGAGCAACAAGTGTCCTTCAAAGTTCACATGCTTTGACTAGGCCCCCAGGAATGACTATGAGACCTCATGAGGAGACCTGGAGAAAGACAATGGGGAAAGTTCTCTAGCACATCTGGCCCAGGGGAAGAGAGGAGCTGCCCTGCAGGTGATTAGGACTTAAGCAAGGATAAGGCACGCTGAAAGTACCTCCTTGTTACTAGCCAGCAATGGTGAGATGACTTTTATGAAACTGTACACTCTGTACTTTCAAAAGGAGGCTGACTTTCCAGGGCCACACCTGCCAATGGAATTATGACTACAGCTCCAGATGAAACAGTTTGATGATTATGGGCAGAGTCCCTTGGAGAGATTATTGATCTAAGTATGAATATAGCAACCAAAATGAACCAAGAGATGACCAGTCCTGGCATGGTGGAATGAGGAGAGGTGTAGAAAAGAAGGAAGTTGGATTATGGAACAGATGAACTAAATGATGTCCAACATAGTAAGCACTTAATATAAATGTTTTTGTATTGAACTGAAATCAAATCAATAGCAACTTTGAGTTGTTCATCTTTTTTTAGTTAATTTATTTTTAGTTTTCAACATTCACTTCCATTAGTTTTCAATTTTCTCCTCTTTCCTCCCCACGCTTTTCCCAGGATGCATGCAATTTGATATAGGCTTTACATATATGTTCCTATTAAACACATTTTCACATTAGTCATGTTGTATACAAGAATTAGAATGAATGAGAGGAACCATGAGAAAGAAAAACATAAAATGAAACAAAACCAAATTGAAAACCGTCTGCTTCCATCTGTATTCAGACTACATAGTTCTTTCTCTGAATGTGGATATCATTTGCCATCATGATTCCTTTGGAATTGTTTCAGGTCCTTGCATTGCTGAGAGGAGCCAAGTCTATCAAAGTCAGTCTTCACACACTGTGGCTGTTACCATATACAATGTTCTCCTGGTTCTGCTCACTTCACTCAGCATCAGTTCATAAAAGTCTTTCCTGGTTTTTCTGAAATCCACCTGTTCATAACTTCTTATAGCACAATAGTATAGGGATCAATTCTCTGCTGCCTGTGCTAATTTTGGCCTAGTAATTAACACCAAAAAAACACAGGTGCTCCATCAGCCACCACCACACCATACATATGTGGAACCATCAATTACAACAAATAGAGAAGTTTCGAATGCTGTGGATAAGTTCACCTACCTTGGTAGTGTACTTTCCAGGGATATACACATTGAGAATTAGGTTGAAGCATGTATTACCAGAGCTGGATCAGTGTTTGGGGGGCTCAGAAGAAAAGTTTGGGAGATAAAAGGTGTTAGACTGACTACCAGATTGAAGATCTACAGAGCTGTTGTGCTGACCTCATTGTTGCATGCCTGTAAAACATGGAGAGTCTACCAGCACCATGCCAGGAAACTGAATCATTTCCATTTGAACTGTCTTAGGAAAATTCTGAGGATCACCTAGCAGGATAAGGTACCAGACACTGAAGTCCTTGCTCGAGCTGAACTGCCAAACATTCAAACTATGCTTCAGAGAGAGCAACTCTGATGAGCTGGCCACATTGTCTGAATGCAAAATGTACGCTTGCCAAAAAGACTATTTTATGGAGAACTCGCATGGGGCAGGTGATCACATAGTGGCCAGAAGAAAAGATACAAGGTCTCTCTCAAGAACTTTGGATTTGATTGTGCAACATTGGAGACACTGGCACAGCACCACTCAGCATGGCATGCCCACATCAGAAAGAGTGCTGTACTCTATGAGCAAAGCAGAATTGAAACAGCACAAAGGAAACTTAGGATGCACAGATTTAGAGAATCCACCCCAAATATTCCCATAGACTATCTGTGCCTAACCTGTGATAGAGCATTCCAAGCTCATATTGGTCTAATCAGCCACAGTCAGACACACTGAAACTTTACTTTATTGTGGTGATGTCATTTTGGTCCTCTTCAAGAACAAAGGACAACAAGAAACCAACTAACCAACAAGTTACAGATGGAGTAGATCAAAGATAACAGAGGGGAAGGCATGAACAACTTGGGAAACCAGGAAAGGCTTTCTGCAGAGTGTTGTATTTGAACTAAGTGTTGAAGGAAGCTAGGAAGTCTAAGAGACAGAGTTTTGGGGGTAGAACATTTCAGGCAAAAGGGACAGCAAGTGGGAGTAGAGTATCATGTGAGGGTCAAATAAGTATGGCCAATGTATAGATTGTATTAATTTAATATGTGAGGAAACTGAAAATGCCAAACAGAAGAATTTATATCTTATCCTACCAGATAATAGGAAACCACTAGTGTTTATTAAATAGGGAGGTGAAATGGTCAGTTATACTTTAGGAAAATCAGTTGGACAGCTGGGTTAAGAATAGACTCTAATGGACTTGAGCTAGGGAGACTAATAGGAGAGTTTTCTCAATGTGCCAGGCAACAGAAAAAGGCATAGAGTCATGACTGAATGAGTAGAGAGGAAACCCAATGAAAAACGCTGTGGATGTAGACATGAAAAGATTTCACAGATGATCCAGGATGAAAATGAAGTGTCAAGAATGATCCCAAGACTGCAAACCTAAGGGATCTGGAGGATGATGGTGACTTCAAGACACAGGGATGGGAGGAAGAGATGATTTGGGGTGGAAAGATGATGAGTTCCCTTTGGGACACTCCTTCTGGGACCTCTAATGATAATAGCATTCAGCAGAAGTGTACAGGTCCCCTCCCTAAATTAAAATGTAAGCACTTTATTCTTGTTTGGCTCTTTATCATTGTTCATTCATGTTCACCTTTATATGTCATTCTTGATTCTTGTGTTTTCATGCCAAGGTTTCCCCACAGTTATGGTATTTTCATCAGGAATGCTGGGAAGTCCTCTTATTTCATTAAATTTCTCTCTTTCCCCTCTAAGAGCATGCTCAGTTTTTCTGAGTAGTTATGCTTGGCTGTAAGTCTATATCCTTTGCTTACTGGAAAACTGTATTCCAAGATCTCTGCTTCTTTATAGGAGTGGTTGCTAAATCATATTTTATCCTCTGTGGCTTCTTGTTCTTGTCTTTTTTCATTCCATCTGCTTGCAATACTTTTTCTTTCCCTTGGTAACTCTGAATTTGGGCTAAAATGTTTCTGAGAGTTTTCATTTAGGGACTTTTCAGGAGGTGATCAGTAGATCCATTCTCTTCCCACTTTGCCCTCTGGTTCTAAGAGACTTGGACAGTTTTCTTTTTAGGATCTCTTAAGATGTGATATCTAGATTCCTTTTTTGGTAATGACTACTAGTTTAGTCCAATGATACGTAATTTTTTTCTTCTTGATATGTTTTAAGGTCAATGGTTTTTTTGGTTTTTTGGTTTTGTTTTGTTTTTTTACTATAAGAAACCTTATATTTTCCTAATTTTTTCTGTCTTTTGACTCTGTCTAATCTTTCTCATTGTCCCATGGAGTCTCTGGCTTCTATTTGAGGCCAATATATAAAAACTCTATTTTCTTGACTGCCCTTTTACTGTCACTAGAATCGTTTGACTCTCACAGTATAGAAATGTTTATCATTTTCAAGAAGTTTGGGGCTTGGGCAAGTTTTGTACCTATTGTACCAAACTGTTCATTCACCTGTAAATCTTCTGTGGTCATGAATTTTAGTAACATTTCTCACCAAGGGGCAGGAAATAGCCACAGCAAAAAAAAAAAAGTGACTGGGTGACTAATCCTGTTCTTTTATTGAAACTTTAATCTGCCCCAGTTTTGGAACTGAGTTTTAAAAAATCTAAAGCATGAATCTTTACTAACATCAATTTCAAATTAAACACCAGGCTTCATGGTGAGACCTTCTGAGCAAAAACCAAATAGAAGCCAGAGAGGTCACTTTAATGGCACAGAACATGGAGTGCTTTTCCTGGTGTCCCAAAGACCTGAGTTCAAATCCAATCTCAGATATCTAATAGCTTTGTGACTCTGGCTGAGTCGCTTAATTCTTGTCTGCCTCAGTTCCAGTATCTGTAAAATGAAGATAAAAATAGTACTTCCCTCCCAGGGTTGTTGTGAGAATCAAACGATTTGTAAAACATTTATACAGTAGGCACTTAATAAATGCTTTTTTTCTCCCTTTCATATTCTTAAATACATACATATGTCTTTCTTAACTGGTAGGGAACATTCAGTTCTTTCAAACTTCATGATCATTCCCCTTTACTTAATCTCAAAACCCCATTTATTTTATATTTACATGACAGGATCATTTGGCATCAACATCCTGATATCTTGTCCTTCAGCGAGGTCTTTCATTTGCCATCATTAGTTGTTATAGTGTGCCCATATAATGTGGCACATGAAGGGGAAAAATGAGACTGACCCCATCTTGGAGCAAGTTTAACAATTAGAACAGATATGATAAGTACATTCTTGTGAAGCTTCAGTTTGAGAATTTAAACATAGAAACCACTAGATGTTATCATCTCCTTGATGTTCTTCCACTATTTTGTGACCCATACACCCTTTACAAATGAAAAGTTGTATGTTCCATGTGGAGTGGAATCAGTTCGGAGTGATCTGACTCTTATCTAAACAAGTAAAATCTCTTAGTTCATGTAACTTTTAATCAACTAGATGGAGGGGGGAGCAATACCTCATTATAAACTGACTTGGTTATTCACTGTTATCCTTACAACTTGGGTTGCAACCTAGATGAGATCAGAAGCCATGTCCTATACTTCTTTGTCCCTTGAATGCCCTCTGCAGTACTCAAGAGGTATTTATCAAATTCTTTTGAGTTACTGAATGATTGACTAGGGAAATTTCCCTGATTCCTGAATGATTCAAAAAGACTTCTCTATGTGACCTTTAACTTCTATAAAAAAGGGGCCATCCATGTAGTGTGTAAGTTGTAGGCGTTCTGCCTCCTCTCCCCATATGATGTGACCAATAGCAGGAAACAGCTGTCATGTAATAAGAGCAAGAGGCTCTGAGTTTAACAAGGAGGTTTCTGTTGGGGTCTGTATCACTGTGGGAGGGTGGAAGTAATGCTGCTGGCAGTGATAAACTCCAGCATCTTCAACTTCTACTCCACGGATGGTCAAAGTGAAGTCCAGTCTGGAGCCACCTCCTTGGAATCGTGCTGGGGTTCCAGAAGCCAATGCAGAAGAACCAAAGATAAGGAGCTTGGGGGCTTGTCCAAGTTTTTGCTGGTACCAAGCAATGGAGGTACCCACCTTAAAGATGGTTCTGCAGTGGAGAGTAACATGGTCTCCTAGAGACACTGCCACAGTCTCTGGATATTGATTCATCACAGTCTGTCCCCTGGAAGCTGGATGAGATATACCATTACAATAACACAAACCATTCCTTTCACCTAATGTTAGAAAATTAACTTAGATCTATAAGTATTTTTTAGCCTTGGCATAAAGTAACTTATAGATGGACTGTCCATATAAGAAATATTTCAGGATCAGGATGCAGAGTCAAGGTCTGGGACCCTCACTATGTCCTAGTTACCAGGACACTGCCATATGTGAGACAGGACAGCCCTATTCTGGGAAGCTGATTAATCAAAACATTAATGACATTATTGATGGAAGCATTATTAATGGTGAGCATCTTATAAATATAGAAGAGAAAGCCCTGGATGAGACCCCATGTGACAGTGAAGAGATAAAGATCATCTCTGTCCAAATTCTAACTCCACTTCCAGTCATGAAGACTAGATATCTGTGCCTCAGTTTCCCACCTGTTAAGTAGTGGTTACAATTCTTGCCCTGTTTTGGTTTCTCAGGTTTGTACAGGAAGGTTCATACCTTGAACAGAAAACACCAGGAGCCAGAGGAGCTGAACCAAGGAGCTCCCCTCAAAGCTTCCAGAGAACATGCTGTCCTGTGTCTTGCAGCAGAGTGATGTCAATGAACTATCTGATTTCCCCTAACTTTGAGCCAACAGTTCCAAGGGTTTAAGTAGGCGTAAGAGTTAAGTGGGGTCACTTTGCATAGTCCCTCCCAGAACCTGCTTTTAAGAGCACAAGATCATAGGGTTGTTAGAGTTCACCTCGTCCAACTCTCTCATTTTACAAATAAGGAAACTAAGACCAAGAATCCAAGGTCACACAAATAGTAAATAGTAAAAACAGATTCTAGCCATATCTGAATCCCTTATCTTATCTCTATGCACCTGGGTGAAGATAGAATTGTGACCACTCAGCCCAGAAAGCAGCTGTCACACTGTCCCTACAGCATCTGAAAGTCAGTGATTGTCATCATTTTGGGGGTAGGGAAAATAGTTTTCTACTCATAGTGGCAACCCTAGCATTTCACATTGCTATCAGCCCCAGTTCCAGGAATGAGAGGCCAGAAATTTCCAGAATGACTGCTTAACTCTGAAAAGAGGGGTATGGGGTCTCTTAAAAGACCAATAAGTCCTTGCGGGAGGTTTACAGATTGTTCCCTGCTCTGTTCTCTCCATCACTTGTAAGGATCCAAAAGTGCCTGAAACTGTTCCCCATGATCTGTACCAGATACTTTGACACACAGTCAGGGAAGGGATAGAAGGAGCAGGAGACATAGTGGCAACATTGCCCTAGGTCCTCAGAGCCGCGGAAACAATCCTGGAGAAAACCAGAGGCACTGATCTTTAGGAAGGGAGGAAAGCAACAGACAAGGCAGGAGATTCCCATTCATCCTCGATTCAGGATCCTGTTACAAGGGCTGGAGGATCTGAGCCAAGAGGCTTCCATGTAGGAAATACCAAGAACCTTGTGGATATTCTGGGACAGCTCATGCTACCTACATGAGTGGATGCTACTCAGCATTTCTCTGAGTAGATGGTGAGCATAGAACACTGAGAGCAGTGATTTGGGAAGAGGAAGAAGAAATAAGAGTTTCCTTTGGCCATGAAGTTAGAATTAGAAACAGCCCAGGAATAGGGCCTGAAGAAGACTTTGTTGTTATTGGTTATTCAATCATGTCTAACTCTTCAATGGCTCCATTAGGGGTTTTCTTGACAAAGATAATGGAGTGATTTGATATTTCCTTCTCCAGCTCATTTTATGAGAAACTGAGGCATTCCTAGGTTCACGCCGACGTTGTCTGAGACCAGATTTGAGCTCATGGAGATGAATGAGTCTTTCTGATTTCAAGCTCAGTGTTCCATGCGCTATGGCGCCACCTAGCACTTTAGAAGAGAATAGAATGATGTGGTCCTTACCCAGGGCAGGGTACGATCATTTGACACTGTGGTTGTACCCTTCAGGAAGCAGCTGATGTCGGGGGTGAGACCAAAAAAAGTCAGAGCGGAAGTTTGTGTTCAGGTCTGTATCCCTATGGGAAAGAAGTTGCCATGGTTCTGACCAAACCCTTAACTGACAATTTAGGAGCATCACATCACACAGCTGGTGAGTGAATACAGGAAATCATTTGCAATAGTCTAGCATGTCAGGAATTTGGTATGCTATTGAAGGACAAATATGCAAGAGAGGATGGCAAACACAGGGAGCAAGGGAGGAGGATACCCTGGTACACTGGTAATCTACAGAAGAGAGAGGCATTGCATTCCGGAAGGAGGCTTCTCCTGCCACTGTAGTCACTGAAGGGGAAGCAGAGGAAATGAGGATTTGTTAAGTGCCTACTTATGTCAAACACAATGTGAAATACTTAACAAATATTACCTCTTCTCATCCTGAGAATGAGATAGGACAGAGAGAGAAGTGCTATCAGAAGCTGATAAATTTCCTACCCTGAAGCAAAGTCCCAGCAGCCCCACCTTACTTATATAACCTCCCCCTAATAGATACTCCTCCAGTTGTGCTAAAAGGTGTAAATCACATTCCCTTTCTGAGCCAGTAGAGGAAGGCTAGGGTGATTTTAAGGATGTCCCACACCAAAAGAAATGTCTCCCCACCTGCTGATAGCTGACAATCTTTTACAAAGGGGCAGAATTTTTCATTCCACAGTTAAGGGGAAACCCTTAATAGGGGAAAATAAATTGTCAGTTAAGGTACTATGTAAGGGAAGGTTTTGTTGGAGAAGGCTTAAGAATGGGAATCATGTCAGAGAAAGATGAGGGTGAAAAAAAATCACTTAATAATGAGCTTAGAAGTTAGAGGGAAAAAAAGGTCACTTAATAATGAGCTTAGAAGAAACATGCTAAGTAACCTGTCTTGAAAAGGAGGAAGTTCTTGGTTTAGAGTTGTAGAATTGGATTGTCTCCAGGGCTTAAAACATGGATAGTTTCATGTGTCCCAAGTTAGGACAGGGCTGCTCCTTGACTCTCAGGGAGATTATACAGCCTTCTTTTATAGGGCTTAAAAGAAAAAGACTTATTTTTTTGATTTCCTGTAAGCCAAGCATAACTGTAGAAGTCTTTAGGAGTCCCCTGCCTAAAAAGTGCATTCCTCGTTTTAAAAAAAATGCATCTTCCCTGTCTCTGAAATCTCCTAGAAAAATCATAGGATCCTAGATTTAGAGCTGGAAGGAACATCACTAGCCATCTACTCCAACCCCCTCAATCTACAGAAGGGGAAACTGAGACAGAGCAAGTAAGTGATTTACCTTTAGTCACATAACATATAAGTGTCAGCAGTGGGAAATTTGGACTGGAGTGTGAGGATGGAAAGCATGATGAATTACAGGGATATCCTTCTCTTTACCATCCCTGTTTCCAGATATAGTCTACAGGCCCCCTCTGCGGGCAACTGCTTTGTAGAATATGCAGGAATATTTGCCCTGAAAGTCAGACCTAAACTGAATATACAGGCTAACTCCTCTCCCAGGGTTTTCAAGTCAGACTGACAGTTGTGGACCCAGAGTCACCCTGCTCTCTCTTCAGGTCCTGACAGCCAGGACAGTTGGGGGCTCTCATTCATTTCCTTCCTTTTCAGAAACTCAATGGTATTTGGCCATCTGACTCAGACTCCTGAAGATCTCAGATTAAGAAATGCAGTGATTTCCCTTTAGGGCTAGATGTCCTCCCTCCCCATGGCCCCATGGCCACTAGGGAGAACATGATGACAGTCAGTAACTCAATGGATAGTTAATAATGATAAAGGCCAAAGAACATTCAAAAGTGAAAGCAAACCATCATTTTCCCACTTCATGAAGTCCATTTTGCACAGTGAAAAGACCACTACCAAGTCCATAGTCTGAGTTCAAATCCTACCTGTTATCCTTATGCTCACCAGGGCTCCTTTAGGCCTCAGACATCTCATCAAAAAAAGTGAAGGGGTTGGATTAAATGGTCTCTAAGGTCCCTTTCAGCTCTGGATTTATCAGACTATACTCTATATGATTCACTACCTCTCTTTCCTTTAGAAGTAATACAAGAACAGAATTTACTCCTTAAAGTAAACTTTATTTTCCCTTTTGTTGGTGTCCTTTAAGATTTATTCCTTCAATGTAATTTACAAAAAACAAGTCTAATAAATTAGGGTGTTGGGCATGGGACAAGACAGCATCCAATCATAACTTTCACACATAGGAGCTATGTAACTTTGAACAAATCATTTAACTTCTCTGGGACTCAGTAGGGAATTTCCCTGGACTTAGCTGCAAGATCATCCAGTTGTTATCTATCACAGGTGAAGGAAGTCACCATACCATGAGTTTCCTACCTTGATGAAGTCACTGATACTCCCATATCAACAGAAAATAGTATGTGTTATCATAGACACGTATGCATACATACATACACCCATGTATATATAACACATTTTTATTCAATGTATTACATCTTGGTGCCCTCCAAAAGGCAGAGCCTCTGTGATCTTCCTTTCCAAACCCCCCAACCCTTTCACTGACTCAGTCCATCACTTCTTTCCTTCCCATTCTCAGTTTGTGGAGTGGGGGAGTGAGGGTGAGGTGATGCAGGGAGAGAGATTTGATGAACAATTTGATGCCTCTGTTAATGTCATTGTTGTTGAATTAGTTTCAGTCCTATCCAACTCTTCCTGACCCCTTTTGAGGTTTTCTTGGCAGAACTATTTGCCGTTTCCTTCTCCAGCTCATTTTACAAATGAAGAAACTAAGGCAAATGGGGTTAAGTGATTGGTTCAGGGTCACACAGCTACTGTCTGAGGTCAGATTTGAACTCAGGTCTTCCTGACTCCAGGCCCAATGCTTCCATAATGTATATGTGGAATGTGTACCTGGTTTTTCTCTAGATAAAAATGGTCCACTGAAAAGAGAATTGGCACAAAAGCCATAGGATCTGAATTCAAATTCTGCCTCAGATTTACTATGTGTATGACCTTAGGCAAATCACTTCTCAGTTTCCTCATCTATAAAATAAAGGATTAAGATGACTTTTATATCCCTTCAGCTCTAGATCTATGATCCTATGATTTCTGACCCTAACTGTTGTTTTACGTGTTTTAGGTATGGACTCTACAATTAATTATTTCTTCTTAGCAACTTTGCCTGGAATTAAAGTAAGTGGCTATAAGAAAGCACTGATAATTCCACTGGATGGTCCATGGACCCAAAAATAGGGTTTATGATGAATTCAGCCCAAAGCATAATACTCTTCACATTTTACAGAATATATTCTGTAAATAAATAATAACTTGATTGAAATAGTCAAACACAGTAATCTTACATGGTATTACTAAATAATTTATTTGAAAGATAACAACATTTAGAGCAAGATGTAGACATATAACATCTAGGTATAATTCACTTCTTTCTCACTAATCTTTATTATTTTACTTTAATCTTTCCCTCTTTTCCCTTTAGGTTTGAGAGAGAGAAACCCTTAGTCTCTGCTCTCACCTACTTCTCTCCTAAAATACCAGACTTTTAAATGCAGGGACTCAGGCAAGAAGGTAGCTGCCAACCAGGCATAATTTAAGGGGTACCCAGAAAGTTGCCATTCCCACAAAATGGCAGCCCCACTTTGTTGGCAATTCTTTACTTTATAACTCGTTGATGCCTTTTCATCCTTCTTTTGATCTTACACAAATTTTTCCATGAATCCTTCATAGATAATTCAACCAATGTTCAGACCTTTGGATCTTGTGAGTCCCCATGTAACACTTAAATTATCCATCTGTTTTCTCATTCTCACTACAAGAGGAGCCTGCATACTTTTCTGGGCTAGTCCCCACTTTGATGCCTTTGGAGCTACATCTTATGAACAAGTCATCAGTGAAAACAACTCACTTCTGCCATGCATCTTTCCTTTGTCCACTATGTTATCTTTGTGTCTTCTGAGAATTCGGTGTTCCATGATCAATAGCCTTATAATGTCACTCAGAAAATACAGCATTAAAGAATTGGATTTTCACAACAATGCAGTTTGGGATCACTAAAAGCAAAGAATTACACAATTCACTATGTTCAATTCAACCTAAACTTTTCCCCTGAAATTCTGGATCCGTCTCCTTGCTCATAAAACATCTATCAATGGAGTATCTAGTTGGATTGCTATCCCCATGACATAATTTGAGGAATGTTTATTTTTCATCCACTTTGTTCTTCCATATTGGATACACAAAGCACTTTCACGTTTCTGGATATTTCACTATCAGTCAGCCAGTAAGCATTCAAATGCTTACTAGATACCAGGCACTGTACTAAATATTAAGTGTATTCCTGAGTTTGATCCAAGTCACTTGTACACAGGAGCATTTGGAGAACTTTGCCTTCAACAAGAAATCCTTTCATTTAGACTCTATAAAGGACCACTGCCATATTGAATTGAATTTGTTCTACCATATTGAATTACTCAGTCCTATTCTAGCTATAAATAAAACTAGAAGCAGTCACAAAGCCACAGCAAGTGCAAGAATAGCTTGTAGATCTCCTTCAGAGAAGTAAATAAGTGGAGATGTTCAAGTTGTTTTTATCATACTCCAATGCAACAAGAAATACCATTTCATGCTGTGCTTTGTTATCTTATCTTGCAGATTTCACCAATTTCACAAGCCACAGCAAAGTTGAATAAAGCTTATATACCAAAAATCATGCAGAGGAAAGGGCAGAAAATATTTTTGAAAAGAACGTGATGAAATTCTCTAAACTAAATCAACAATGTTGGTGCTTAAGTTGTCACGTGAGAATGATAAAAAACTACATTGGAAAATATGATTCAGGACCAAGAAACAAAAGGAGTCAAAGGCTTGTGGACCACTCAGAAGCCTCACATGAATAAATCATGAATATTTTCAACCGAAGTATTAGAAAGCACTTCATGAGCTAAATATCTAACTTACATTAAAAGATAGGAAACCATGGGTCCACTTTAGCAGTGATTTTTGGAATCATCTGATGTTATACAACCAGATCAATTACTGATTAGAGCAAAAGTTGAAACAAGAATCAAGTTGTTGAAGGAGATGTTCCACAAAAACAAGAAATGGGCAAAAGACAGTGCATTTACCACCATTTCCTAGGAAATGCTGACTAGTTGTCATGACAAGGAGACCAAAAGAGTCCAGAAACTTCCACAAGTGGCAAACGCTCAGTTTTGCATAGCAGAGACATAGCAGCCATAGCAGTTAGAATGTGAGCTCATCTGCAAAATTATATAGAGGAGGACAAAACACCAGTGTCATTGCTGCAAAAGACAAGAAAAGCAGTGAATGAATACATGGAGTGATTACAAAAGCAGTGAATGAATACAAAGATCTTGATGTGAAATCCAGGTAAGTTATATCATATCAAGAACATCTATATCTGAAAACCAGAAAGACATCCAATAAATGTGAATTGAAGCATATCTTTCAGTGATTTACAATGACTGGTTCTGAGGAGGGAATAAAAGTGGACCTGGCACATTGAGACTCGATCCCTCAGGACCAGATTTATTGGTGGCAGTGGTCTTTGAGACGATGAAATTGAGAAGAATGACTGGATTTGACCCAATTTGCACAAAGTTAATCTACGCTGGAGGTGCCATGATTTTTTTAATTACCTCATTTAAACTCATTTATTGGATGGGTAAACTGAGTCAGAATATTGAAGTAAATTGCATCTAATTAGTGATAGGGGTAAGATTCAAACTCAAGTCTTCTGAGTTTGAACCTGGTGCTCCTTCCATTACTCTATACTGCCTTTGGAATAATAATGTAGATTTTGGAGGATATAGACCCCAAAGCATAGGGCTGAGTCAAGCTGTATCTTGATATGAGAGCAGTGGCTACTCTGGACCTAAAATTCATGATGAAGCAGGTGATCCTCTGAGCTAAAGGACCAAATAGGTCCAGTGAGGTGGGGGAAGGCTAGAATAGGGTCTGGAATACTATGGTAGATAGGATGATTGTCAGTAATAATCTGCAAAATCTTCAGTTTTCCAGCTTCTGATTTTGAAAATGAAATCTGTCCCACATCTACCACCACTGAATTAGACTGGACCTCTCAGAGCACAGAATGGAAACCAAATAAATGACGAACTGCGTAGTTTCTTGGCATCCATTGGTATCAGGACAAGTAGGTGTTTTTAATCACAGAATATATGAAGTCTTGGATTGGCATTGCAGGTGATGGCAACTTTCTTCTCCGGTGCCGTAATCAGGGGAAATGGAGATGTAGTAAAGCACAATATCCACACTAGAGTCTGAAATGAATAATGAGACATACATTTAAAGTCATAAAGTCAGTAGTGTGTGTTTCGCTTCTCAAACTTTCCCTTTGTTTTTATCACAATATATAGGTTGTTATTTCACCAATACTTTAATTTTCTAGTATCTGTCCAATCCTGTATTTTCCTCAACTGATAGAGAAAATGTGGATCACTCTTAGAAAACAATCTTTCTCTCTACTCTCTGCCCCTGACTCTTAAGCATTACAAACTGAAAGACAACTGGATTTGGATTCAAATGACTTGAATCTGTTCATTTACTACTTCCATGACTTTGGACAAGTCATCTCATCTGTCTGGGACTCAGTTTCCTCATTTGTAAATTGAGATCTATGATCCTAGGGTCTAAAAGCCAGAACCAAAAGAGAAGCATTTTTATGTCAAGTCCCTCAAATACACCTTATACCTATACCCTCTGTCTAGGTTATTCTTTTTACCTGTACTCTCACTGATACAATTAAGAGTTACAAGTTTCATCTTCCTATTTCTTCTCAAGGGTAGGGTCAGTTTTTTCTAGCACCTTGAACATGTCTGTCATGTTGTGGCACTGTATGAGCACTTAACCAAATCAAATTGGATAGAATTGAATTGTGACAAATGGTGAATTTTATAATAATTTTATCAAATATGTTTGGGACTTGATCCTGATGTTAGAAACAAGAGATTTCTGTTAAGCTACTACAGACCACAATTGCTCTTCCACGGACAACTGATGGAAGAATGTAAAAAACAGAAGTTGTTCAATAAGCCAGAAAACACAAATTTCTTTTAAAAAAACTCTCTACTTGATAAAACTTCTGGGGAAACTGGAAAGCATTCTGGCAGAAATCAAGCTTAGACCAACACCTTATACCATATTTCTCAATACGTTCTAAATTGATGTGTGATCTTAATTTAAGAGTATACTATTAAAAAATTATACCTTTCATAACTATGGGTAAGAGACATATTCTTAACCAAACAAGGGATAGAGGCAATTACAAGAGATAAAACATTTCTTGGATAAAAGGTTGGTATCAAAGATATATAAACAATTAACAGGTACAAATTCTATATATGTATATATACATATATATGTAAATGTGTGTATGTACATTTGTAACCATAAATCTATTCCTCAATTGGTTGTGTGGTCAAAAGATGTAAACAAACCATTCTCAAAAGAATTGCAAATTATTAATAATCATATGAAAGAATACTTCTAATCACTAACTGTAAAAGTGCAAATCAAAACAAAGTTGAGGTTTCACCTTATATTCTGAAAATTAGCAAAGGGGACAAAAGATAGGAATTGTCAACATTGGAAGGACTGTGTAGAAAATCACACTAGTGCATTGTTGGTGGAGCTGTGAGTCAATACAATTATTACAACTATTTAGAAATGCAATTTTAAATTATGCAAAGAAAGTGACTAAAATGTTTATATCCTTTGACCCAGAGATTCCATTACTAGGAGATCACTGGTAAAAAGAAAGTACCCTTAGACAATGAAAATATGTATCACAACACTTTTTGTGATCGCAAATAATGGGAAAAAGAAGATGTTCTATGAGTGTGTAGAGGCTCAACAAATTGTGGTACATGAATGCAATGGGACATTATCATGGCATAAGAAATGATGAATGTAATGAACAAAGAGAAGCATGTAAAGATTCACATGAATTGACGCAAAACAATATGTATGTATGTTATCATAATAATATAATAATATAAACATAAAGAATATATAATTATAATAAAATTATATAATAATTTATATAATAATATAATAAAAATTATAATAATATAAACATAAAGAACAACCACAAAAAAATTAAAATGTTGCAAAATTACAAAGAACAAAACTGTGACTGGAAACAAGAGGTGGGAAGTCCACAAGTGTTGTACATTGCACATATTTACAGACTTTTTCAATGTATTGCTCAGTTGTGCTGCTTCTCCCCTTTTTTCTTGTCTATAAAATAATATATTTTATATGGGATGGCTCTTTGGTAGGGGAAGGGAAGAGATACTGAGGGAAATCATGGCAATGTAAAAAAGAAAAATGTATCCATAAAAACTTGGTTTTGTTATTATTTTTAAAGCCTATTCTGATATCTCATCTTGTTGTGATTGTGACCCTTGAAGGTTCTGCCAGCAAGAGCCTGAATATAGGACTGAGGAAAGACTGTACGTTTCTTATATGGAGCCCTACATATTCAATCTGAATAGTTTAATCATCAACAGGTTAGCCACCAAATACTTGATTTTTTTTCAACCACTGTAACTCATAACTTCTAAAGCATGGAGGAGAAGGGAGGTGTCGCCTGCGTTGGTGGGGAGCACATTCATCTTCCTAGTTGCGTGACTCTGGACAAGTGACTTAACTGTTCTGAGCCTCAGTCACCTGTGAGTGGGAATATTAATCTCATACAGTAGTTGTGACAATCAAATGAGGTAGTTATACGAATTGATCTGCAAAACTTAAAGTACTATAATAAATGAAAGCTATTAATAGTGGGTACTAGTGACATCATGAACCCTATTTTATAGCCAAGGCAATGAAGCCTCAGAGAAATAAAGCAATTTGCAAATAATCTCACAGTAAGGTGCAGAGGAAAACAGTGAAGAGGTCCGAGTTTGAATCCCAGCTTTGCCGAGTACTCTTTGTATGACCCTGGACAAGTCACTTCACTTCTCAGGGTCTCAGTTTACTTCTCTGTAAAATTAAGGGATGGGCATAGAAGCTCTCCAAATATATGACCCTAAGTGTCAGAGGTGAGAGTTGAACTCAGGACTTCCTGATTCCAGGAGTATCATTCTATCCATCCTGGTAAATCTCTTCCCTGTAAGCCTGAGTGTTTCAAGTCTATTACTCACTAGATGACTAAAATCATCTAGCTCTGAATTTTTTTGTACTCAACATGCAAAAATGAATTATCATGACTACTTTCATTTACACCATGTGTAGATATGTGTAGTGTATATTTGTGTAGGTGTGTTGTATATATACAATTTTTTCACATTGTTTCCCCCAGTGCAATGAAGGTTTTTGCCTTCCTTTGTATCCTCAGCATGATTGATTCATACCTAGAATCTACATCATCCCCCTTCTGGAAGAGGGTTAAGTGATATTCCACACACACACCCCCAACAACATCCTTCCACACGTTAGTGCCTTCCTTCTGCGATTGCCTTCTATTTACACTGTGTGTGTATGTGTCGAGTGTATAATATACACAAACGCATACATAGTGTAAATGGAAGGCAAGTATATATGTGTGTGTCTTTGCAATTACAGTTGTTTTCATGTTGTCTCCTCAATTTTTGCCTCTCTTTATACCCCCATTGCTCAGCACAGTGCCTGGCATACAGTACGATCTTAATAAATATCTGTTGACTAGAATATGACAGAAGGGGTGAGCTGAGCACAATAAGAAAATCATAATTCACAAAAAGAATACTTGAAATACTTAACACTGGAATTCTTCTGAGTTAATGCTAAATTCAGTTGACTAATTTATCATAGTGAAAACTGAAGCAAGAATTTCATTCAAAGCTGCCTCGCGGGATCCTTTTTATATTTGTTTCACTGTAAAGAGGAGCAATCATCTGGCTTTAGCCTCACCGTCTTTCTTTCTCCTTTCCTTCTCTCTTCTCTCCATCCCCTCTCCTTTTCTTCTCTCTCTTTCTCTGCAATTTCATTTGTTGCCATGGTAACAGCTTTTACTTCTGCACTATTGACTCCTGAATCTCTTATCTCCATCTCTGACGTCATTCTACCTCCCTCCCCCAAGCACCTAACTTAACCATATTAAGGTTCCTCAAATTCAATTCCTTTCTATTCGGGAAACACTTATTAAGTGTCCTAAGTGATCAAAGCACTTCACAGTAAGGGGAGAGGCTGTGATTTAACAACTCCTCCCTTTCCACTCAAGATATCCTACTGAAAAATTCACCATGACGCTCGAATATTTAGATCAATGTGCTCCACTAAGGTGCCGTCCAGCTCTATGAATAAGATCTATGGTACTATGAGCACAGGGATATATAGATTCATTTTATTGTGCCCAAATTAGAGCCTCTCCTCTAGTTAAATATTAGCATAGATTCTAGTGAGCGCAGTGATTTCCTAAATGGAGTGGATTCTGCCAGCATACTGAAAACATGTCCCAAACCTGTTTTCAATCGTAAAACATTCAGCTCCATTCACCCCACCATCCACCTTCCCAGAAGCGTGAAGTCGGAATGAACGAATGGCAACCGCGCTTACCTCCTCAAACTTTCACCAGTCGGGTGGAAAGCAGCGTCCGCCACCATCGGCCCTGCCCACTCATGCCCAAGCCCCGGATCTTCTCGTTGGGCACCCCTTTCCAGCTGGGGGATATGGGGGTGGGTGTGAGAGAGGGCCGTCGGGGCGGGGCTGCTGTCCTATTCTAGCTTGCTCGCCTCCTGCCACTGTCGGGTCCCCTCGTTCCAGGCCATGTAGACGAAGAGGGCCAACACTATATGGACGGAGACTACGGCCACGATCGCGGAGTAGAAGTAGCTGTCGATGACAGGCAAGCCCAGCATGCCTTCGAAGAGGTACGTCTTAGACACGAAGTAGAGACCGATGGGCAAGGTGATCATCGCGGCCGTGAAAAGCATGAGAGTCCGCAGCGTGGCCAGCAGCGCGCGCCCCTTCCCCAGGCCCGGTGGCTGCAGCATCTGCAGGGCCCGTAGCTTTTTCTCGTCAATGGGATCCATTTCTTTCGGCATCTGGCTGGACAGCGCTCTGCAACCTGAGCGTGAGACTGAAGCCGAGGGGCCGCAGCGCCGTCAGCTGACCCTGCTCTGCACCAGCCTCTCCGCCCCAACACTGAATGCTGGAGCTCCTGTGACTCAGGGGTAATGAGGGGCTGAAGGGGGGGATGCTGTCACATGTGTCTCCCCGGTGCCCCTCGCAACAACCCCTCCTAGCGCTGATGGAAATGCGTCGCTTTGACGCGCTCTTACCGTGTGTGCGCTCTGCTCTGCCTACCTTGGCAACGTCGCTCGTTGCCAAGGCTCTGAGCATCATTAACTTCACACAGCAGAACACCTAGATCTCAGCCCCCAGTCCTGCCCTCCCTACATTTCCTGCATCTTTAGCTGCTAATGAGGCATCACTACTTCTTGTATCACTGGTCTCTCAAACTTAATTCGTACTAAATCAAGTGAGAGACTAACTCGGTGATAGATACAGACGACAGGTAGGCAGACACAGGTCAGCCACACTTACAAGAACAGAAACACTGAGAGACATACAGGCACACACATAGCCTGCTTCTAGGGTCCAGAGTCATCAGAACTCCAGGATGCGTCAAATACCCTTCATTTTCTGACACCTCCTTTCATCATCCATTTATTCTCTCTTAAACGCTAAAGGAGAGATTTTTGACTTTTTTGTGTGTCACAGATGACGCAAAAGTCAGGCTGGAGAAGACCATATGTTCCAGGCACTCTATAAATATTATCTCATTTGATGCTCACAACCGCCCTGAGAGGTAGGTTGCTATTTTTCTCATTTTACAGTTGAATAAACTGAGGCAGACAGAGGTTTGCCCAGCATGGCAACTAATTAGTGTCTCCCCCCACAATTGAACTCAGATCTTCCTGACTCCAGACTCAGTGATGGATTCCATGCTGGTTTTTAAGTACATAAAATAAATACAAGAAAACCAATTATCTCTAAATAGTTATTTTTTAAAATTTAATTTAAGTTCTCCAACTCTCCATTAAAAACCCTAGTACTATAAAGTCACATGTAGCTTTGAGTCCCTAAGACCTTTCACAGTTGCCTGGGATAGAGCTGCTCCTCTTAAGTAGATTAAGTTTAGGGAGCAAAAACATGATTCAGTGGCAAATTTGCTGAAAATTGGAGTCTATTAATAGAGGTCTTCATTCATATTCTCCTTCTGAAATTTACTAAGTATATGGCAGTGGAAAAATCACAAACTTTTCTGAGCCTCAATTTTCTTATCTCTAAAACAATGGTAATAGCTACTAAACCCATTTCACTGAGTTGTTGTAAGGATAAAATGAAATCATGTATGCAGAGCATTATATTAATGCTAGTCATGACTTTTATTTGAGAATCTACTCAAGGCCCTCCAGTTTTACGCAACTGTGTTGTCTTCCTAACTCAACTGGGCAATTGTGTTTTATACCTCCAAATAATCCCCACTGCTTTGTAAAGTGCTTCATAAGCATTCTTTATGTGTGTTCATCCTTCGTTGCTGAAGAAGACCATGCCATCAGAGAAATAATAATATGACTTACACTTGACTTTGTTTTGAGTGAGAGAGGGCTGTGCCTCACCAACCTCACTTCTCCTCCAGAGCCATCTGAATTCAGTAACCAGAGATTCATCAGGATGACTGGAGATGCCCTAGGATGAGGCAATTGGGGTTAAGTGACTTGCCCAAAGTCACATAGCTAGTGAGTGTCAAGTGTCTGAGGTGATATCTGAACTCAGATCCTCCTGACTCCTGCACTGGTGCTCTATCCACTGCACCACCTAGCTGTCCTAAGCATTCTTTGAGTGTCTGTAGGGATGATGACGTACCCATGGAGCTAAGGAGCAAGCAGGAGCCTGAGCCCAGGGGGCCTATTTTGGATACTTCCCAATTTGGCACAGGCTTCCCCTGGGTGGGGAGAATCAGGAGCTTGACACTGAAGGGCTCCAGACCAGGTATCATGCAAAAAAAAAATCACTGGATTTGGAGTCAGGTAATTTGGGCTTGTACTAGGACTCGGCCACATAGCCCCTGTGACCTTTGAGGCTTCTCAGAGCTTCATTTCCTTGATCTGTAAAAACCAGAGGGTCTGACTAGAAAACTCCTAAGGTCCCTTAAATCTTCAATCCTAAGTCATAGGGCAGTTAGAAAGTGCTGGGCCAGGAGCCAGGAGGACCTCTGTTCAAATCCAGCCTCAGACACTTACTAGCTGTCTGACTCTGGGCAAATAGATCACTTTACCTGTGTTCATATCCTCATTCACATAATTTCGATAACAATAACACCTATCTACTTGGGTCACCGTGACAATCAAAAGAGATGAAAATTGTAAAGTACACAGCACAGCGCCCGACACGTAAGCACCGCAGAAATGTTAGCTGTTCTTCTTTATTATAATTTCCCCTCTCTGAGTGAGTCTTAGTTTCTTCATTTGTAAAATAAGATGACTTCTGAGGCCCCTTCCAGGTCTAAATCTATGATCCTTAGCACTTCTGTTCTTCAGCTTGGAACACAGCCTCCAGTGACTTCCAACCCAGCCAACATCCTAACAAAGAATATTCCAGGATTTTTCAATGGAAAAATTCCTGGAAGCTCATTTTCCTAAGTTGCAATGCTTCTTCATCTTTAGGGATATCTCTGGGAGAGTTTTGGAAGAGGTAAGTGGTTAGTGCTGACCACCTTCAGTGCCTTGCTCATAGTAGGCACCTAATCAGAGGGTTAATGGATTTGCTGGACCTAATTATACACATGTGGTCTCCCAATTTAGAATGTAAGCTCTCTGAAGCCAGGTACTGGTTTTGCTGTTTTTGTATCCCTAGCACTTAGCATAATGTCTGGAACATATGTGAATGTTTAATAAATGCTTGTTAACCACACAGGAGACAAGAGACCTAAGAAAGGTAAATTCATCTGAACAGTTTGAAAGGGCTAAGTAATGATCATCTAATTACTTCTCAGTAGATGGAGAAGAAACAGCTTCTTCAGATTTCCACTATTTTCACAGAGAGAGTAAAGAAAGAAAAAAAATTTAAATGGTCTTTGAATGATTGATTGAGTAGTTGATTGGAGTCAGACTAGGAACCATTCTGAGAATGCAGCTGCCTCATCCTTTAGTTCATCAGCGAATTTAAAAGTAACTATAGGATAGGAGTTCTTAACTTTTGTGCCCTATAGACCCTTTGGAAGTCTGGTGAAATCTAGAAGAAAGAAGAAAGATGCTGACCCTTTCTCATAAAAATGCTTTTTAAATAATTGAGGGGAATTGAAATTCTAGTTAAAAGTTAGTGAAAAATTTTTTCTTATCCAAGTTCGAGGACTCATTAAAATTAATCCATGGATCTCTTGGAGGGGGGTCTGTGGACCCCACATTAAGAACCACTACTCTCAAGAGAGTTTGGGGTCTATGTTGAAGAGTTCTTAAGTCAGGCCCTCATCTACTCCAATTACCTAAAATATGCAAAGAAAGGTTTTTTTTCTTTTTTTCCTTGAATAATATAGGTAGCTATACTGAGCCTCTGT
The DNA here is from genome assembly GCA_028658325.1 of Potorous gilbertii. Lineage (NCBI taxonomy): Eukaryota > Metazoa > Chordata > Mammalia > Diprotodontia > Potoroidae > Potorous > Potorous gilbertii. The sequence goes on from CM053769.1 coordinate 117,711,150, forward strand.
TCCACATTGACTATGGAAATCTGACTTGTAAGGGTCAAGTATTTGGGTCCTAAGGGGATGAGAGTGATGAGAAGAGGACCTCAGGAGATTGACCATCTAAGCTGGATGGGGTAGCTAGCATACTGGATGATGGAACCAGGAAGCAAAATGGTCTTGACAGGCTAAATCATTGGTCTGAATTCAATAAAATGAAATTTAATTGAGATAAACATAGTTGTATACTTGGGTCCAAGAAACTGACTACTCAAGTACAAGATGTGTGAGATGTAGTTCCACAGCAATTTGAAATGATCTGAGAGTGATTGCCTGAGGTTCAGATACTCCAAACAGAGCAGAGAAGTTTGAGCCTTCTCTGAGTCTCTAAAATCATTCCATGGTGGGAAGAGCCAAGATGGTGGAATAGAAAGACACACATATTCTAGCTCTGAACCCACAGCCCATAAAATACCTGTAAAGAAGAACTCCCCACAAATTCTGGAGCACCACAGAACAACATAGTGGAGGAGATTTCTGTTCCAGAGAGACCAGAAAAACCAACACCAAAGGTCCATCACACATCAGACCTGGAGCAGAGCCCAGCCCTGCCCTGGCCACACAGCCCCGAGAGAAGCAGATCCCAGCAGGCTTCAGGGACAGAATCTCCAGCAGCTGAGCAGTTCCCTCCACCCACAGGCGCAAAGGTCAATGAGAGAGCCTGTTTGGCTGGCCAAGAAGGGAGTGGGGTATCTCCATAATTCGGGCCCCCTCGTGAGACAGCAGCAGAAGCAGCAGCTGACAGGGGCTTCCAAAGCAGGCAGGAGCTTGGATCCATTGTTGAAGGTCTCCACATAAACTCCCTGAGGGAACTGAGCCCTGTGTGGTGGCCCTGCCCCCACCTGAGCAGCTGAACTTAATTTCACATTGAATAGCAGCCCTGCCCCCACTGAAAGCCCTGAGGCTGGGAAGCAGCATTTGAATCTCAGCCAAGCACTAGTTGGGCAGATCTGCAGGCGAGGTGGGTATGGAAAGGAATCTCAGAAGTCAAGTAACTGACTGGAAAAATGCCCAGAAGAGGGAAAAAAAATAAGACCATAGAAGGTTACTTTCTTAGTGAACAGATATTTCCTCCCTTCCTTTCTGATGAGGAAGAACAATGCTTACCATCAGGGAAAGATATAGAAGTCAAGGTTTCTGTATCCCAAACATCCAAAATAGATATTCAATGGGCTCAGGCCATGGAAGAGCTCAAAAAGGATTTTGAAAATCAAGTTAGAGAGGTGGAAGAAAAACTGGGAAGAGAAATGAGAGAGATGCAAGAAAAGTATGAAAAGCAGGTCAACACCTTGCTAAAGGAGACCCCAAAAATGCTGAAGAAAATAACATCTTGAAAAATAGGCTAATTCAATTGGCAAAAGAGGTTCAAAAAGCCAATGAGGAGAAGAATGCTTT
>CM053769.1:117719487-117740239 GCA_028658325.1 Potorous gilbertii
TCTTCGGCAATGAAGGATGAACACACACACACACACACACACACACACACACACACACACACACTAACAACACCATTAATAAATAATTATTAAAACAAAGAGCAGGGCGATGTCAAGTCCAAGAACTGAGCTGTCCTACTAAACCTTAACTAGGAAGTTGAAAAAAGTAATGGTCACAAATTCAGACCGGCAAAAATTGAAAGCAACAGACTCCTTTCTACTTGCATTCCATCACAGTAGACTCAGAGATGCTAGGTGATTATAAACAAGAGGATTCATTATAAAACATTTGCAGTTCTTCCGCCATGACCAGAGAAATTTACTACGAAAATAAGAAGAAACATGGCTGAAACCATATCAAAACTATTCCTTCAGGCCTAAGCCTAAAGACACAGACTAACCTATCATAGGTATACCAGGACAAAAGTCCCTTTTCTCAGTTTGACTTTAGGTAAAAGTTATAAATACCTTTTGGAAAGCCAATCATTCAACAAAGTTCCACCCCACAAAGGCTCCTGATTTAGCAAATGGAAAATTTTCCTGTTCAGAAAGTAAATAATATAGTGGGGAAAATGAGTCAAGAGACTCCTCTATTACCTTCATATGGCTGTCTTCTCTACCTTTCCAGTCATCTATATCCACTTATAACATTTTCATATAGCACTCCATCTGAGCAGCTCTTAGCATTTTCTCTTCAATGGTGGGGCATTGGTTTAACAACAATTTAAACAGTTACCCCTGAATTTGAAACTTGGAGCAAATCAAGTTACAGTTCCAAGAGGTTCTGACTCACCTAGCAAGTTCTACCACTTACAATTTAGATGAGGTTACAATTATTTTTCATATTGCAATAAAATTTAGTTGACAATAAATAATAACTCATAAAAATATTTCCTCTTAATATTTATTAAATACACATAAGGCTTTTCTCATTTTTTCTCTTCTATTTTAAACATATCCTAATATGAAAAATCAATTATTATAAATTAATAAAAGTCATAATTCAGGATTTTTATATATAAAATAAATACGTGATTTTGTCCTTGTTCAGTTATGTCCAACTCTTTGTGACCCCATTTGGTGTTTTCTTGCCAAAGATACTAGAGATGTTTGCCATTTCTTTCTCTAGCTCATTTTACAGATGAGGAAACTGAGGCAAACAGGGTTACGTAAAAGTGTCTCAGGCCAGATTTGAACTCAGGAAAATTAATCTTCCTGACTCCAGGCCCAGCAATCTATCCATGGCACTACATAGCTGCCCCCAAATACATGATAGTTCACACAAAACCCAGACCTATTGTTAGCCTGGCTACTGTTAGTCTGAACATTTTAAGGTATTGCTTATCAAGCCTTGGGGGAAAAAAGGAAAATCCTTAAACTTTGATCTGATGATCCAAAGTTGACACAAAGATGTAACTTTAATATGTACTACTCCAGGTATAATTTATCCAGACAATTTACGTAGAGTTCATAATCAGTAGTCAGACAATATATCCTGTAAATTACTTCTATATTATAAGGAAACTTGTAAGCCATCTCCCACTTTGGTTGTTGAAGGTTTGTGCTAGAGGAAGGGATCTCAGTTCTTCAATAAATAAAATAAAATTTACAAAGTTCTCATTATTATCACGTGTATTCTTACCACTTAGCACAACTGATAAGATTTTATGACTTTGCCAGTGCTAAAGATCCAGAAAACCAGGCACGTCCCCAAAGAACTTTAGGATAATGAAACTTTCCAAATGCTTCTGCACTTCTCTCAAATATTAAGTATCATTATTCTCTTTAAAGCAAAACAAACCCAATTAAATAATTACAACAGCCTTTTAACCATAAGGGCATCATCCTACAAAGAAAAGTCTAATAAATAATAGCTTAAATTCAAAAGAGTTGTTAACCTACTAATAATATGAATGCATCACACTTTAGGTATAATTCCTCAAATGAACATTTCTCATACAAAAGTTTCCCAAATCACAATGTAAAAAATTGAAAGCATAATACAAATATAAAGCCATATCATGGATTTAAAGTATGAAACACAAAACTTATCACCCATCTAATAACCATTATCCAATTGAATGAATTTCTGGATTAACTTACATGAATTTCTGAATTTACTTACATCTTTTCACTCATCTTTCAATTTTGGAATTCTTTTCTAGTTCCATTCAGAAATCAATACAGAATCTTTATCTTTTGGTTCATATAGTTACAAAGGAAGCACAAATAGTTGACATTTAGAGCACAGATCAACTATGCTATGAATAATAATTTCCCCAATTAATTTATCAAAACCCAAATTAAATCCAAATTTTCATTTTCTCAACAGTACTGTATCACTCCAACTAATGTTTTATATCCTTGAAAAAAATCTATGGAAGCAATATTAGAAATATTAGAAAATCATGAAAAATAAGAAAACTAAAAACTATTAAACTTTCTGCAAAAAAAAAACCCCAAAAACAAGCATTTCCCCAAAAGAGCTTATAATTTTACAGGCATGGAAATCTTTCTCTCCTCTTCTCTCAATGATATCTAAAACTTCCTTAATCTTTTCTACAATATTTTGCCAATGCCTGAATTTTTCTTTTGGTCTATGTTGAACACTTTGATAGCTGATTAAGATGAGAATCTTGCATTATTCCAACTTGCATGAAAACATTAGTTCTATTTTCCTGCTCTTTGACAAATCAAAACTTTACTTCACATGCCCCAAGTGAGCTTGCCACCCTCTTTGTGATAGTCCAAAATATCTCAAACTTCTTTGAACTTTCTTTCCTTTTATTCCTATGAACTTTGATAAAAACTCTGTTAACTTCAAAATTTTGCCCTGATTCAACCTTTCCTTCACTATTATTTTCTTAATCCCTCATATCTTTATTTCCTAATCCAATCTCAATTCATCTTCACTTTACACATCTTTACTCCGTTGAATCTCTCCTTTGCAAATTAACATGTTTTCTCATGCAATTTTTTTTACTTTTCCTGATAAAAATATGAACTTCAAGATTTACAGATAGTTTCTTATTTGATCAGGTAAACTGTTTCCAAATTGGTTTACTAAGAGCTTGAAAATGAATAGTGCATTCCAATTTATTTTTGGTGTTTTGCCTTTAATTTGTCTATGCAATCAAGTTCTACTAAATCATTCACATAACACATTAGGATAGTAAACCATTCTATTAAAATGAATTTTTGCCTATTCCTGAAATGATTGTTTTTAGATTTAAACAAACCTTTCTTTCTAAGCTTGAAAAAAATAATTGTTAGTTGCTCTAGGTAGTTCTGATGCAACAGATTAAAGCTTCAAAACCTCAAAATGCAAAAGTGTTTGCTTGGGTTTTGTTTTGTTTTCCTACTTTCAGAATCACTAGAAACAAAACTGAGCATTCTTCAGTTGGTAAAATCACCTTTCCCTCCCTATGCTAATGATAATAAATCTTTCACCACCCAGGGAAGAAAGAAAGTGATAGAAGGATCTAGGTGCCATTTGTATATAGAGTAGTTCAAAAATCTTTCTACTCTTAAAATCTTAGGGGAGCCTCCCCCTTAAAAACCTGCTACAATATTTTAATGTATGTTTAAAAAATCAAATGACATTTTCATCATAATTTGGAAATGCTCAGTAAATACATTTACTCTCTAATTAGACAAAATTTAGTCTAATTAGCCTGCAATGTTATAAATTTCTGCAAATATAGAAAGGATCTCCTTCCCTTTTACCTGCCTCTCTTTCTGTGCTCTGAATCTGTCCAAAATTAGGAACATGGAGATGAGACTATATCTTCTGAAAGCTTTGAAATTTTCAGCAGAAAACTTCTCATTCCTTTCCTGCCTAGACTTTGTGTTTTCATTCTTTAAAAAAATTTTTCCTCATGTCCCTTTGAAAATTTAATCAAATGTTTTAATGGAAGTCCCTCACTCTAGTGGAAACAATTTAGCAATAGAATTGACTAGGTATCTGGAGTGGAATGGACATATCTTTTTCCAACACTCAATTTGTTCACAAGAACTACAGATTCCGACAGAAAATCAACTAAATCCTTCCTTCTTTTATATGCAGTAGGAGTGCAAATAACAATTGTTTTTGTTCTGGTTAGGGAGGGATTTTTCTTGCTTTTCAGGACCAGGCTCATGTGATGGTATAAATTTTGGGGGCAAATTAATCATTACTGCACCTCTGGAGTGCTTCTATCACCAAAGAGAGGGTATTTGAGGGAGATAGTAGGAAAGTAGGTACAAAAGGGAGAGTAAGTGGCCAACAAAGCCAACATGCATCCTCTGCTGAAGTCTTGTGTTTTTTTCTTTCCTTTTCCCAAGAAGGAAGAATCTCTTTTGCACTTGAATGAAAAATTCATGTATTTCAAAGTTACTATTTAGTACTAGATTAAAAAGAGAGAGATCAAACAATGGAACAGATGAAGTTTATAATATACAAAGCCAACCACTATAGCAACATAAAACTTTATAAACCAAAAGATCCCAAACCTGTGGTAAGGACTGACTATTTGAAAAAAACTGGAAAGCAGGCTGGCAGATATTAGGTATAGAAAAATACCTCATATCATGTATGAAGATAAGCTCCAAATGGATATGCTTTACATATAAAAGTCACACCAAGAAAGAGCTAATAACCCAACTAGGAGTAGAGGAGACCACAGAAGACAAAATGGATAATTTTTATTAAATAAAATTTAAAAGATTTTGCAGAAACAAAACCATATATTAAAAATTAAAAGCAAAATACATAAGTGGGGGAAAATCTTTGAAAAAAAATTTCTCTGATAAAGGACTCACATCCAAAATATATAAGGAACTGACTGAAATGTTAATGAATGAACATCATTTCTCCAATAGATAAATGATCAAAAGATATGAACAGGAAGTTTTCAAAGAAAGAAATCCAAACTATAAAATCCATATGAAAAAAGATGTTACAAATCACTCATTGAAACAACACTGACGTTCCACCTCACAATTTCAACTGGCAAAACTGATCCCCCCAAAAAAGAGGAAGAGAAAAATTATTAGAGGGGGAAACTGGTACATTAGGTGGTCTAATCATTCTGGAGAGTAATTTTAAATGATTTCCAAAATGTTATTTAATTGTGCTAGCCATTTGACCTGATATTATATTAGGTTTATTCTCCAAAGAAATTAAAGAACTAGAAATTAAAGGTGTGTCCATCAAATAGACTGACTGGATTTGAAGGCAATAGAATATTATATTGAGATGTAAGAAATTACAAAAGGCATGGTTTCAGTGAAATCTGGGATGACTCATGTGAACCAATACAGTGCAAATGAAAGGGCCAATTTCTTCAATAAACATAAAGAAAAATGCTTTCGAAAGACGAGAACAACAAACAATGCCAAGACCAACCATAATTCCAGAGGAACGATGATGATTTAATCAGACATGCTATCCACCTCCTGATAAAGAGGTAATAGAATCATGATATAAAGTGAATCACACATTCTAAAACACAGCCAATAGAATACATTTTGCTTAATTATGCCTGTTTGCTACAAAAGTTTTGATTTTCTTTTCCAAAAGGTAGTAGTAGCTGGAGATGTGGGTAGGGGTGTAGGAAAGGTGGTAGTACTGACTCCACACAAAAGAAAGACAAGAAAAATAAGGGGAAGTGGGAAAAGAGTCCTTAAAGGATTTTTAAAATGAAGAGAAGAGAATGGAAGACCAGAAGAGAATCACAGACAAGCAGAACTTTGAATTACATGCAAATTTATTATACATAAAAGAAAAGCAAATTTCATGTGAAAGTCATCAGTACTATATACAATCCTCTTCTGATCCACTATATATACAGAAGTGCTCAATTTATTTTAAAAATCTATTATTAAAAAAACCCACAAAATAAAGGATTAAAAAATGTGCTACCCTCTTCTCTCACCTTCCTAAAAGCATAGTTTTCCTCACATTAATGTCCAAGATTTTGTGACATGGTGCTTCAAATAGAGGGTAAAAAGCAAATCATTAAGGTAAAACACACTAATTGAATCACACTGTGCATTGGTTTGATGCAGGAATAAAGAATAAACAGTCTCTTCAAGTACTGCTGATTACTGTTGCCCTTTTCTAGCTTAAAAGCTTCTTTTCCAGTTGTTCACTCTTGACATTGCATTTTATTTTTGTTTTTTAAGGTATTAACTGTGATATCTTTTTCTTCCCTTCTCTTCTCTCTTTCCACAGGGCTCTGGAAGCCTTAGACTTTGCTCAAAAGGCACATTTTTGTAACTAAACTTTTAACATGATGAAAATATCAACCAACCTAAACCTGAGCTGCTTTTGGATTTTACTTAGTATTCAGAGCTAAGACAGGGAGTATGGGGTGGGTTTTCCTTTCAGGAGACCTAAGCCTGTTTGTTCAGTGGCGACTATCATAAGGACCAGATCTTAAAACTAGAGGCCAGAGGTAAACTAGGAAACTTTGATCACATGGCAAACAAGTCAACATCAAGGTACTCCCAGCAAAATTCAAGCTAAAAACTTCACAAGTGAGCCAAGTCAATAGGGATTGACATTTTGGTGACTTGTTTTGAAAAGGTCCTGATTCTGCCAAGAGAAGGGACATGAGTTTCTGGAAAACCCCATGACAGGTAATTCTCTAGGCATGCTCACATAGACCTTTAACTAAATGGGGATAATTTAGATGCTTCACTTCCCAGTGTGACCTGGTGATTATACACACACACATCAGTCATGCTCTACAAATCCAATCTTAAAAGCACCACAGCATTCCACAAATATTCTGTTCCATATTCACGACCAAGAAAGATTTGGGATCTAGAGATTTAAGTACAAGGTAAAAAACAAAGATACAACTGAAGTAAATCTTAGTTACTACTGTGTCACATATTTTTACTTGATGTCCCTTCTAGTATTCCTTATCATTGTTCTTTTCTAGTTCTGTAACATCTCTGACAAGTAGTATTTACCACTTAAAACTACCAGAAGTAGGGAAACCACTAACTCATGAAAACCGTCTAACCCACTTTTTTCACAGGCCTGTAGTCAGAATGATTGCCCCTAATACAATACCTGCCTCTCCAAATGTAGGCAGCCAAAAAATCAACACCAGGTTTGAGTCAGTTGAGTCTTCAGAATCATCCCCAAAACATAGCTTTCCTGTTCCATAAATCACTTTTACTTTTTCCAGATGGGCATAAGAAAAAAAAATAACTCAAAACAAAGGATATTTACTCTAACAGCATAACAAATAAACTAACAAAATACCCCCTGCAGACACGGGGCACATTTTCCCACAGGTTATCAGAAGATCAGATGGAAAGAACATGTATGGAGAGTACATACATGACCTGGGAACCAATATGGAAGAGGCACACATCATTTTCAATGAAATATATTAAGAACTAATATGGCCATCGCATGTGTGTAACTGGGGTGATGTATCTCCAAACTGCAGGACTTCTAAAATCTTCTGGTGATGTCAATGAAGTGTTCTTTGCTAGATGCATCACACCACCTTTGCTGGATGTTTCATTTCAACTCTCCAATGTTGCCTCTAAAATGATCTCCTGACTACTGAGCTATACTCTACTATCTTGTGCAGGGCTTTAGGCATTAAAAGCTACCTATTGTTCTCTGTTTCCATCTACTGTAGTGTAGTGTTTAAAATGCCTTTCCCTATAAAGGGAAGGGTGGTGCTTTAATACATATCTTGGAATTATGACATGTGACATCCATCTGGGGAACTACTGAACACCAGGAAAATGCCCCCAATCCAAGTCTTCTCTCTTGATTCCTAGTGTCCAAATTTCAAGTTCATAGTATTAGTCACTATCTGACTTTGAGTTAGAAAATTCCTCATAACTGCCACTATATTACAGATCCTGAGCCTGTGTCCTCCCAAGCATTTCTTATATAATTTCTCCTAATGCCCCATAGGAGTTTTCTATAGGTTGAAGCACTAAGGTCTATCTTATACCTAAGAACTTCTATCAGTGGCACGTAAATGAAACTAGAAATCAGAATAATAGCTAAGTGAAACACATAAGTCCCACAATCCTATCTTATTCTGCTTTAGCTGCTACTTTTCAGTTAGACTCAGGTTTCCTTAGCTTATATTAATGAAGTGAAATATGCCTCTACAACTTCTACTCTTGTTTGTCTCTCTAGGTCAAAGCAGAATATAGAACTCATTCTTCTATATGAATTCATCCTGGCTTTCCCTTTTGTTTCTAAGAACATCATTCTCAAAGAAGGCACATTAGCTTCCCTGAAGTCTGCTTCCTCTCACCTCCAGCAGCAGCTGCTTCCTTAGTCTATGCTGACATTACTCTGTCCTTACCTTAGTTATCCTGAAAGGTCCAGTATGAATTCACTGATGTGCAATAATACTCTACTTTTTCTGAAGTCTTTCTCAATTTCCTTAAGTTTAAGTGAGGTTTTTCTCATTGTTCCCCTAAAAATGGGCTAGAGCTAAACATCTCCCTGTATTGCTTATATTCAAAGGGTTCTTCTACTATGAATTTTGTTATGTAAAATAAAGTTTGGATCAGATTCTTCTATACTCATTACAATCAAAAAATTTATCACTAATAAGAATTGTGATGTTCTTAAGGATTTCCACTTCATTTGAAAGCTTTTTGACATTCATCATGCTGGACAGATTTCTCTTAAGCATGAAAAATATTTAACGTTGGGTTGGACTTTGATTATTGGTGAAAGTCTTCCCACATTACTAAAATTCAAAGATCATCTCACTGAGTGAATTCTCTTACATGAATTAAGGCTTCCCTTCCAACTGAAGGGTTACCCATATTCATTATATACATAAAGTTTCTCTCCAGTATGAACTTTCTTATACGTACATTAAGGTTTCCTCCTGTGGCAAGACTTTTCTTACATTCATTGCATGAAAGGTTTTCTCTCCAGTATGAGTCATTTCTCATATTGAGAACTTCTCATTGCAAAGAAATGTTGCTGGGAATTTAGACATTCATAATTATATTTAGAGGGTTTCTCTCCAGTACGGATTTTAAAATATATTTGATATTTTCCCTTCAGGTTTTGCAACATTAATTAAATTCAATGTGTTTTTGCAAGTAAGAGTTATTTTATGTGTATTACTTTTCCCTATCTGATCAAAGGCTTCCCTTATGAGTTCTTGAATGTCTATTAAGTTTTCCTTTTTGGATGAAGGTTTTCCCACACTCATTGCATTGAAATGGTCTCTCTCTAGTATGATATACTTGATGATAAATTAGACTTTGTTGATTGGTGAAGGCTTTTCCACATTCATTACATTCATAGGGTTTCTCTCCAGTATGAATTCTTTTATGTCTTTTAAGACTCCCGTTCTGTCTAAAGGCTTTTCCACAATCACTACATTCAAAGGGTTTCTCTCCAGTATGAATTTTTTTATGTATATTCAGATTTCCCTTGAGGTTGAATGCTTTTCCACATTCATTACACACATAAGGTTTCTCTCCAGTATGAACTTTCTTATGTATGTTAAGGTTTCCTCTTGTGGCAAAGACTTTCTTACATTCATTGCACTGAAAGGTTTTCTCTCCAGTATGAGTTGTTTGATGATGGATTAGGCTTTGATGATTGGTGAAAGCTTTTCCACAATCATTACATTTATAGGGTTTCTCTCCTGTATGAATTCTCATATGTCTTTTAAGGTTTCCCATCACAATAAAGGCTTTCCCACATTGATTACATACATAGGGCTTCTCTCCAGTATGAATTCTCTTATGTCGATTAAGATTTGCCCTCTGTGTGAATGCTTTCTCACATTCATTACACTGAAAAATTTTCTCTCCTGGATGAAATATCTGATGATAAGTTAGGCTCTGATAATTGGTGAATGCTTTCCCACATTCATTACATACATAGGGTTTCTCTCCAGTATGAATTCTCTTATGTGATTTAAGACTTCCATTCCACCTGAAGGCTTTCCCACATTCATTGCATATAAAGGGTTTCTCACCAGTATGGATTCTCTTGTGTTTATTAAAATCTCTTCTCAGCATGAAGGCTTTCCCACATTCATTACATTCAAACGGCATCTCACCTGAATGAAATTTCTTATGGTTTAGAAAGTTTCCCTTCAGGATGAAAGTTTTCCCACATTCATTACAAATATGTAGTTTCTCTCCGGTATGCATTTTCTTATGTACCCTAAGGGATGTAGGGTACCTGAAGCCTTTCCCACACACATTACATTTCAGGTGTTTTTCTCTAGTATGACTTAATTTATGTGTCTTAAGGATTCCCCTTTGGCTAAAGCCTTTCCCACATTCATTGCATTTATAAGGTTTCTCACCACTATGAATTATCTGATGTTGCTTAAGGGATGAATGGTATCTGAAGTCTCTCCCACAAGTACTACATTTAAAATGCTTCTCTTCAGTATGAATTAGTTTATGTGTATTAAGGCTTTCTTTTTTGCTGAAGGACTTGTTACATTCATTACAGTTATAGGGTTTCCCTTGAGGATGTTGTCTATGGTAAAGAATAAGGTCTGACTGGTAATTGAAGGGTTTCCTGCATTTCTTATACTTGAGTTTCTTCCCAATAGAGATTCTCTTGGGTTTAAATGGATCAAAAAACTGCTTCAAACTCTTTCCAAGGGTACTGTATTTAGGAAGATTTTCTCCTACATGAGCTTTCTGTTGTGGAATAATAACTGACCCCAGGTTGAGTTTTCTCCCAAATAGATGACATTCACGAACAGATTCATTAGTGAATATTACCTCCTGAGACTGTGTTTCTTGGTTTTCTTTCTGCCTTTTTAACCTGATATCACAATCCCAAGTTTCTCCCAATGTAGAATGCCAGGTGCCTTCCTTTAGGAATCTCTCTTTCAATGACTGTCCCATAAAAATATTATGCTTCACAGTTGACTCCTTGCTTTCACATCTTGTCTTCTGAGTAGGAGAATCTGAAAATAACAAAGGCATGTCATTATCTGTTTTCCTCCAAACTAGGAACTGTAGAATTCTGATCAAAGTAAAGATATTCATGCTATGTTGTAGATTACATCCTTTCCGTCAATATGGAAAAAACCAGAATGATCATTGTTACCAGGAAATTTAAACCAAAACAGGTGAGGAAATAGTAACAGAGCAACTAGCTGTCTAGGAGTTAACTGAATTAATTACAAAATACTGAAAGTATTTGTAAATAGCATCAGAATTTCAATAGTGGTAATACTTGGGGAGATGTCTATCTGTTTAGAAAGAAAAAAGAGTTTAATTTTAGAAACTAGTAAAAGCTTCAAAATGATCTCTAGGAAAATTCAAAGGAAAGCCTACCAAATCAATGACTTATAATCACTTAGGGGAAAATATATTGATTTCTAAATAACAGCATAAATTCAATGAGAAAAGATTATGCAAACCAACCATACTTCATTTACTTATAAGATGAATGGACCAGTGCATGAAGTGTGGCTGTAGGCATCAAGGTACCTAGGTTTCAGCAACCCATTTAGAAAAGACACTCAAGACATCTTTCATAATGAGATTAAAAACAAACGTGGGTTAGATGAGAGTATAACTCAGTGAATTTTGAACTGCTCAAATAACCTTGCCCCAAAAGTCCAGAATATGGAGTTTTTGTGAACCTAGAGTATGTTCTCTTATGCCTTAGAACTATGGGTCTAACGCTAGCCATATTTACCATTTTTGATGAATTCCACATGGCACTCTTACTAAAACTGCTATTGACACAAAGAAAGGAAGCCTAACCATTAGAGCCAAATTGGGTGTCCCTCCTCTTGAGATACACTGCCTGGCCAAGCTGTTTAACTTCTCAGTTTTCCAGGAAACTCTTTAAACCTATAAGCAGCACGCAAGGGGCCAATAAGCATTGGTAAAGGTAATTTCTTCCCCTTATTCCTATTCAATATTTTTATCCAAAAATTTAAGGAAATCATAAAGCGTATGCTTACCATTATTGTTGATAACACAAGTGTATTTGACATACCAAATATGTTAGATGAATAAATCAAGATAAAAAACTCAAAGATAGAGAAATGGTTGCATAAACAATGTGTAATAGAAATACAGAATTGTAGAGACAAATCATTTTGAACAGCAAATCATTTTGAAAAGGCCTGAAAATTTAAATGACCCAAAGCTGAGTATGGACCAACAATAAACACTGATTCAGGTTATCCTCAAGCTATTCTTATGGACAAGAAGAGGGATTGGCTAGACAGTAGAAAAGGAAGATAGCATTACTGGCCAATAAGGAGTCATTAATATCTAGATGTTAACTTGTTAAGAGTTCCTAAAGGATCCTTTCATCCCACAACACAGCTTCTAGGGCTGTATCCCAAAGGAGATCACAAAAATGGGAAAAGGACCCACATGTACAAAAAATATTTAGAGTAGCTTTTTCTGTGGCGGTTAAGAAGTGGAAATAGAGGGGACGCTTATCAATTGGGGAATGGCCAAATAAGTTGTGGTATATCAATGTAATGGAATATTATTGTGCTATAGGAAATGATGAAAAGGTGGACTTCAGAAAATTCTGAAAAGACTTATATGAACAGATGCTGAGTGAAGTGAGCAGAACCAGGAGAACAATGTACACAGTAAGAGCCACACTGTGCGATGACTTACTTTGATAGACTTGGCTCTTCTCAGCAATGAAAGAACTTACAACAATTCCAAAAGACTCATGATAGAAAATGCCATACACATCCAGAGAAAGAAATATGGAGTCTGAATGCAGAGAGAAGTAGATTATTTTCTTTTTTGTTTTGTTTTCTTATTTCTCATGGTTACTCCCATTCATTCTAATTCTTCTGTACAGCATGACTAATGTGAAAATATGTTTAATAGGAATGTATTTGTAGAGCCTATATCAGAGTGCATGCTGTCTTGGGGAAGGGAGAAGGGAAGGAGGCAGAAAAAAATTAAAACTTATAGAAGTGAATGTTGAAAACTAAAAACAAATAAATTACTTACTTAAAAAAACCCTCTTATTTAAATATTATTTTGCAATTAAAACAATATTTTTTTAGAAAGAATTCCCAAAATGCCTGAGGGGTCTATCCTTGCCTTTGAACTCAATATTCAGCAAATTGAAACCATCACGATTTTATATCCACAATAATTCTGAGTTGTGTGCAGGGATTACATCACACACTGACTTCTTCTAGTATTCCCACCATTTCTCGATCTGTTATCCAATTCAGATCCCTGCTCTACCACCATTTCTTAAGAGCTTCTCCCCTTTGACAGTTCATTCACTCTGGGTGTACCACTGTCTCTCATTCTCATGACTATCATCTATTGACTCCCAGGTCATCCTTCTGACATTTTTGAAACTCCAGTCCCTGCCTAAATCTTCCTCTTTCACCCATCTTTGGCTATATCTATCTTCTCCCCTATACCAATTCATTTCCTAAATGGTGGCACACCACAATATTCCAGGTAGGGCAGAGAATAACGGGATTCCCAAAGAACTTTTGAGTTAGAAAACACCCCAGCAGCTATCTAACTAGTAAAACCCACATAAGATTGAGGGTCCCACAGGCATCATCCCCAAGAAGTGCCATTAAGGGCTGGTTATAGCTGAAATGTGCCAGAGAGTGAAATAAGATTAAAAATTGAGAAATTATCCTTGGAAGATAGAAGAGAAGCAACAGGAAAAACACTGAATTAGAAAGAGCAACAAAACAAGCCTCAGTTGGAGTCCTAGTAACTACAGCTACTGGGCAAGTAAAAAACTTCCCTGAGTTTCAGCAGCTACAACCATAAAATGCAGATAATAATATATACATGACTCACATGCTGAAGAAGTACATAGTAAGACAGAAAATGATCTTTGTATATAAACTATTGACACTGTCACAAAATCAAAAGGAGAATGGAGAAGATCATTTTCCATAAAGTGGTGAGAGAGAAGCCAGACTGTAGCATTTCAAGGGAAAGAGATGGGAGTAGAGGTGGTTAATTGGAGGAGGCAGTAGAAAGCATAGTAAAGCCTACGTATAGTACAGGTATATGTGTGTGTGTGTGTGTGTGTGTGTGTGTGTGTTTGTATATGTATGTATGTATATATGTATGTATATAAGTAGAAGCATATTAAAGTATAAGTATAATGTAAAGCATATTAAAAAAAAATAAAATTATATGACCATTCCTGGTGGTCATAATGCTATGGACTGGCCATCTCCTAGCACAGGGAGAGATGAAAGATGAAACAGAGGGAGAGAGGGAGAAACTGGAGGAGAAGGAGGAGAGGAGAGAAGAAGAGACAGGAAGACAGAAGAGATAAAGAGGGAGATTGGGGGAAAAAGACTGCAAATGATATTCTAGGTGGTGGCAATGGGATCTCACACAGAAAGGAAAGATTAAAAAATTCAAGGAATATAAGAAATGACTTTGTTTTAAATTCAAGTTGGACTTATATTTGTGTGTATATACATATGTACATATTTGTATGTACATGTACAGTTAGACATATCTGAAAACAGAAAGATTTCAAAAGAGATTAAAGAAGTAGAAAAAAATAATCATAGGGGGCAGCAGAAAACCACAGGATCCAAAGTACAAGTAGAGGGGTTAGCATCAGAAAAAGAAAAATCTTTCTCGAAGAGATGAAGAATGAGTGGAGGAAGGTCAGCAAAGAGGTGTTTTAAGTGAGAAATGAGTTCATGGGAGAGTACTCCAGGGAAATGGAAATAAGCAATCTGCGATGACCTTGGAGAGCTCCCTGTCCAACAACCACAAAGATCATTTGTGATGGTGCTTAAAATGTTTTCTTGATGTTAATTCTTCATTCACTCACCTAGGAAAGTGCTAATCAGGACTCCTCCCTCTGCCATCCATGGGGCTTCTATTCTTTCCATTTGGGAAATCACATCTGGTGGGGAAACAGGAACACCTCCTTGTGGGGAAATAAATGGGAGAATGCTGATGTCAATCTTCTTCTCTTTCTCAGTAGGGAATAAAGGGAAGGCCAATATGACACAGATAAGAGTTCAAAGGACTTATGAAGTATTCTCCATATTGTGTTCCCAGAACGCATGGGGGATGAGTCACTAGCTCAAAGGAAATGACTTTATCCTCACACACTCTCTGCTAGGAGGATGCAAACTGTTCAAATCTTCCAAGAATCTACACTGATTCTTTGGGGTAACTCAATGAATTGAATGAACAGCCAGTAATAGAGGTACACAGCCTTAGGGGCAGCACAATAAAACTACTGATTTCCCCTTGTACCACACAAACACTTTTCACTTAAATACAGAGAGCAGAAACAGTAGTGACCCTGGGTAGCAAACAACTGTGAAAAAACTCCCCACTACATACACCCAGGACATTAATCCTCCATGAGAAGGGAAGCACTTCAGGCATCAGTCAGTCAAGAGGAAATGCAAAGACAACCCAAGGGAAGCTGATAATCTATCTGGGGGAGAGCCAACCTTACCAAGAGAGACAAAATTCTCATAGTTCTCCAACATCACATCCCAATACATGTCCTTCTGAGAGGGTTCCAAGAGTCCCCATTCCTCCCAGGTGAAGTCCACAGCCACATCTTGGAATGTCAGTGGTATCTGAAATAGCAAACAAGACACCTGCTCACTTGGGGACCAGCCCTCAATGAGAATAAGAGGAAGAAATGGAGCTGGCAGAATGGAAAAGTACTGTTTCTCAAAGCAGTAAGCAAAAT
Organism: Potorous gilbertii; assembly: GCA_028658325.1. Taxonomy (NCBI): domain Eukaryota; kingdom Metazoa; phylum Chordata; class Mammalia; order Diprotodontia; family Potoroidae; genus Potorous; species Potorous gilbertii. Next base: position 117,735,170 of record CM053769.1, read on the forward strand.
TTTAATTTTTCTGGAGAAATTACTTACTGGATACATCACTTAATACTATATTCAATATTGCAGAAAAAGTTTGTTATTCAAAATTAGCTTTACAAATGAGTTCCCAAAGCGAGTCATACTTGCAACACCCGCCGCTGTCCCGTTTTCCCAGCTATAAGAGCAATTTCCTAACACCTGGTCCCACTCAAGTCAAGCTAGTTTTTTCTGAAAAGATATTGAGACTAACCTAGAGAATTGGTTGGCTCAGGAAATGAAAGACTCAGGCTGTTGACATCACCTCTGATCATCTGAATATGAAATTACCTTGAGCAAGTCCAGGCATAATCTCTGATGTTTGCCTGGTAGAACTGATTGGTATGCTACTCAGCTGAGTCCTGGATGCCCATCCTTTCTGAACAAACTACCAAGGCACTGACCTGAGGCTAGCCCAGTCCACAATACCCCAAAAACACATTAGGGTAAAACTGAGAGGCAAGTTATAGAAACAGGAAAAACTACCCATCACACACTTATAATGGGCGTCAAGGTTTACAAATGTGCCAAGTCTCTTGTCAGTTACCCATCAGCTGGCTACTTGACTTGTGCCCATATTTGATCTAATGTCAAGCTCCAGAATGATACTTTTTTATTAACAGATTTACAACTTCTTTCTCATCTGTAAAATGGGGACAAAAATAACAGTCCACTGGATAGCACTAACAGGGCATAGGACTAGATGCTGCAGCCCTGATTTTTACACCCCTATGGAGCTCCCTGCTGAGGAACCTCCATTTGCCAATGTAGGCAGCCAGAATGAAAAGAGTTAAGAAAAAAAGGAGAGGAAGGAAACAGAAGGCAACAACATTAGCTAGCCTTCTTAAAGAATTAAGCCACAAAAGGGAACAAAGGATGATAGCTGGCAGAGAAGGATATATCAAGTAAGGTGTTTTCTTAGGATGGGGGAGACATGGGCTTGTCTGTAGGAAGCAAGAAAGCAACCAGTAGACAGGGACTGAAAAATAGCAAGAGAGGGATGATTGGCGGATAGTGTGCTAAAGAAGACAAATAGCATCTTCTGCATGAAAGGGGGGTTTCAGTGAAGTGTTTGATAAAATTTCTCAATATATATTTAAAGAAGATTGAGAATTGTAAACTACTTGACAAAAGAACTAAATAGATTCAAAATTGCTGGATGATCTAATTTGGAGTGGTTGTTGATGATTCAGCAACCACTTACCAGGACTTACCATGTCCAATGGCATGCCCAAGAGATCCATGCTTGATACTGTGACATTTTGAGTTTTTTGTGGATTATTTGGATAGAGTTAGAGACGGCATATGGCAGGCTCATCCAGCTGGAGTCTAAGTTATTGATAGGCCAGAGAACTGAACCAAAACTAATAAAATGAAATTCAATATGGAAAAATGTAGTCACAGAACCACAGAACTCCATAGGAAGAACTGAAACCATACACCAAAAGACTTCCCACTACCACGTATATGACATGTATGATGTATATAGTCTAATGAAATGTTAAATATAAGACACAGGAAGAATAGTAATGGAGTTGTTTTGGAAAAGGACAGGATTTTAGTAGACGGCAAGTTCAACCAATACACGTGAGCAGTAGGATATAACAGTCAAAAAAGCAAATGGAATCTGTCTATATTAGAGGAGGCATCCCTTCCAGAAATAGGGAAGACACAGCCCCACTGTAATCTGTCTTCTTGAAGAGGGAGCAACACTGTTTTAAAAGGGCATTGAAAATAAGCTGAGGGGTTTCCAGGGAGGAGTGACCAGAATGACAAAGAGCCTTGAGTCAACATCATATAAGAATCAGCTAAAGAACTGGGCAGGTTTGACCCAGAGAAGACTCAGGGAGAAGGAATTCTGGTACTGCAAAGCTGATCCTCCACAAGAGGTATCAGTCTTGTTCTGTTTTCTCTCCAGAGGACAAAATCAGGAGAGATGAATGTAAGGGACAGAGAGGTAAAATTGGGCTTTAGATAAAAAAAAAGTCCTAACAATTGCAGCCATATAAAAGAGAAATGGGCTGCACTGAGTGGGAGGGGGTTGTTACCTCCTTTAATGTCTTCAAATAAATCCAGTCCACTGCAACTGATAAACACATGACATCCAAAGTCCACAAAGAATTTAGACCAACCTCCTGCCCCCAGTACATAAATGGAAAAGGATATTAGTGAAAAAGTCTCTATTTCAGTACACTTCCATTCTTTTCTCTGAAGTATTATACTCAGTTTTGCTGGGTAGGTGATTCTTGGTTTTAATTCTAGCTCCTTTGATCTCTGGAATATATTCCAAACCCTCCAATCCCTTAGTGTAGAAGCTTCTAAATTCTGTGTTATACGGATTGTGTTTTCGCAATACTTGAATTGTTTCTTTCTGGCTGCTTGTAATATTTTCTCCTTGGCCTGGGAACTTTGAAATTTGGCTACAATATTCCTAGGAGTTTTCCTTTTGGGATCTGTTTTAGGAGGTAATCAGTGGATTCTTTCCATTTCTATTTTTCCCTCTGGTTCTAGAATATCAGGGCAGTTTTCATTGATAACTTCTTCAAGGTTGATGTCTAGGTTCTTTTTTTGATCAGGTAGACCAATAATTTTTAAATTATCTCTCCTGGACCTATTTTCTAGGTCAGTTGTTTTCCAATGAGGTAGTTAACATTGTCTTCTTTTTTTTCATTCTTTTGGTTTTGTTTGGAATTCAAAATCTTACGGAAGTGAATGTTGAAAACTGAAAATAAATAAATTACATTAAAAAAAGAAAAGTACAAAAAAAAGAAAGAAAAATTCTCAAAAGATTTAATGCAGATGTTCAAGAACTACCCACAGTACCAACTCAACCAAGCTAATAACCAGACAAATACAAACTGCCATTTCACTGCAAGTCAATCTAAATGCCAAAGACAGAAAAACTCAATGTTTTTAGGGATGCAAAAACACAGGCAAACATTCCCTAGTCCTGGAGATGCAAGATGGTTCAACTAAGTTAGAAAATCCTTTGGAATTCCCTAAGAAAAGTTACAAAGCTGTTCATATTCATATTCTCTGCCCAAGCTAACTGTTCTCACAATAAATTAGCTATTTATTGACAACAGGAAAAAATTCGCACGGATTTTGAATAATATACACAATTACAACAGCTAAGTGAATAAAAACAACTTTAATTGGCAACAAAAATCAGATCAACAACAGCCCAGCTTGTAGAAAGTGATGGCTATGTGGTAGGAGAGCCTGGGTTCACACACTAGCTCTGCCAATTACTATCTGTATGACCTCTGCCACATCATAGCCTCTCTGGACATACTTCCTCATCTATAAAATGAGGCACTTGGATTAGGGAGATGATATGGAATGTCCCTTCCGCTTCTAAACTGATAACACTGGACAGCTACTAATTTATATTGGGTGACCCATCCTTACTTTTAACACACAGATAATTATTGGTGTAGCATTTATTAACAGTCAGTTAATAAATATTTATTAAAAATCTACTAAGTACCAAGCACTGGGCTAAGCACTGGGGAGAGATGCACAGAAAGTCAAAAGACAGACTCCCTGCTCTCATAGTTTAATGGAGGAGACACAGCAAAGGAGCAAAGGCATTAGAATTAACAGTGATGAGGAAAGGCTTCCTATAGATGGTGACATTTTAGCTGGGACTCCAAGGAATCCAGAAAATCTAGGAGGTGGAGGTGAGAAGGGAGAGCCTCCCAAAGCATAGATGGAATGTGTTACTCAAGAACCAGCAAGAAAGCCTGATTCACTGGACCATAAAATCCTTGTTGAGAGTATAATGGGTAAAAAACCTATAAAGGGTGTAGGGGGCAGGCTCTGAATGCCAAACAGGATTTTATAGTTGATCCTGGAGGTGACAGGGAATCATTGGAGTTTACTGAGGGGGGGGCAGACCTGGGCTTTAGGAAGATGATTTAGATGAACGGAGGACTCTTTGGAGCAGGTATACTAACCAGTAGCACTATTTCAATAGTTCAGAGGTAAGGTAATGGGCATCTGTACCAGGGTGGTTGCAGTCATAATCATAAACTTATCTTGTTCCACATATAAGCTTCCTGGAATTATACATGATAGGAGAATCAAATGAGAGTAATATGGAGCTTTGTATCAAGACGAGATTCATCGATACAAGAACCAAAGAACCATTTTTAAAGATTGCTTCTGGTGAGTATGGTTTGCTGCCTCAGTAAGACTGTTTAAGGATACAACTAGGCTTTAGGTTTCTTTACCTCAAAGAACTTGGGTCAGTATTGGCTCCATAAGAGGTTGGACAAGTGCCTGAATGTTCAAAGGGGAGATCAGCTCTTAGCCCAGTGTCCTTTCCCATTATCCTGTATCATCAGTCAAAATCAACAAAATCAATATAAACTGAGGTTCAGACCCCAAGAGGCAACTTAATCAAAGACAGCAGAAAACAAGAGAAAGAGAAGGTTGTATACATTGAGAAAAAGATGACATTTCAGAGGGGAGAAAAAGAGAGGGGAAGAGGGAGAGGGAGACAGAGAGACAGGGAGACCAGGGAGGAGTGGAGAGAGGGGAAAGGAGGGAGGGAGGGAGGGAGGGAGGGAGAGAGAGAGAGAGAGAGAGAGAGAGAGAATTCTAACTCACCTGGGATCTGGCTGTTAGGAGTACAGAAGTCATTCCCTTTTGTTCCTTAATTCTTCTTCCTTGGAGAAGAGCAGAGCTCTGAGAAGCCAGAACTGAAAAAGGAGAAAGAAGTCAGGAGGAAGATCAATCCTGCCTGTCATTCCCAAAACACCGGAGCGCTGCCAAAAAGTAGCAAATGAGACCAACAGAAGACGACCAAGTCTCTGGAAAATGAAAAAAATCACCCAAATGGTCTGCCTCCAAACTGCTGCACTGAGTGCCCTTCATTCACCAGGCTACTGAGTCATGGGAGAGGCAATTTCTTGGAATCATTCTCAGGGAACTCAAAAAGGGTAAGGGCAAAGGTTGTCCCAGCTTTCAAAAAAGGAAGAATCTATAAACTATGAGCCAATGAGTTTGACTTTCTTTCCCAGCAAAATTCTAGCCTCTGTCATTAGAAACTAT
>CM053769.1:117740739-117794291 GCA_028658325.1 Potorous gilbertii
GCCCTCTGCTCATTTCTCTCCACATGATCTGGCTTGGTGAACTCATTAATTCCCATGGGGGAATGATCATGTTTGAGCAAATGCTTCCTGGGTTTGTAGATCTAGTCTCTCTCTTGAACTACAGACCCATGTCATCTACTGCCTTTTGATATACCAGCTGTGTCTCAGGCACATCCAACTCAACTTGTCCAAGTCAGGACTTATTCTCTGCCCTGAGACCCTTCCTAATCCCCAACTTTCCCCCACTTGTTCTGGGCATCACCATCCTCCCATCACTCAACTCTTCCCTCTCACTCACCTCCCTCCCCCACCTCTCATCTGTTGTGAAATCTCATCATTTCTACCTTCCCATCTCATCCATTCAGCCCCTTTTCCACTCACACAGCCACTGTCCTGGCACAGGCTCCTGCCTGGACTCCGTCTCCCGGCCCCCAGCCTCTTTTCACTCCAATCTATCTTCCACTCAGCCTCCAGAGGGATTTTCCTAAATTCTGCTCTGACCTGGTCCCTCCCCTACTGTATAAACAACAATGGTTCCCTGCTGCCTCCAGGAACGAATAGGAAGTCCTGTGGTATTTATGCCTGGCCCCTGCAGACTGGTCTAACTAGGATCCCTTCTGCTTTCCTGCTACTCTCCTCCCAGCACTGGACCCTCTGGCTGTACTGGGCACTCTGCTCTCCACAACCCTCTACCTCCCAACTACATGGGCTATCCCCCAGATCTGGTAGCCTCTGTGTGGCCCTCCTGGCTTCCCCAGCCCCACCTCACCTCCTGTAGGAGACCTTTCCCTGCCCTGTCCCTTTCCTTGTCCCATCCGGCCCCTCCCCTTTCTCGGAGTCTCCCCCTAGATGACCTTTCACATCCTCTACAGGGACCTGCTGGTGCTTAATACCTTTACTCGGCCTCCTAACTAGTGTCTCCACCACTTTGGTAAGTGTAGACAAGCAGCACAACCACAGGTGGACCCTGCCTCGAGGCAATGAAATGTACCAAGGAAACAGACAACGACAATGTCAGGATCGTGGCCCCGGCACCCCCTCTCTGCGCAGGTACCTGAGAGCCACACGCTGCTCCCCACGCCCAGCAGGGGGGCTCCTGTCTGTCGGAGGACACTCCCCCCACCTCCCCGACCCGGCCCTGAACCTCCAAGACAGGAGATGCCCCCGAGCCTGGGTGGACCCCCTTCTCCTCTCCGTCACCTCTGCAAGGGGACCCCCCGCCCCAGCTCCTCTCCAGGACCAGCTCCCCCATCCTTTCTGGTGCCGGGTCTTGAGTTCGAATGCCGCCCCTCTTCCCTTTATCCACTCCAGCCGCCGCCCGTTCGGTTTCTGCACACTCACTTTCATACTCAAAACACACACACACGCACACACACGCACACAAACTCACTTTCACGCACTCAGACTCACACACTAGTGCCTACAGAAACTCAGTTTCATACCTGGGTGCAGACACTCGCACTTTCGCACGCGCGCGAACATACACTCAGATATTTCGGCACGCGCGGTCGTGTCAACACTAACCCATCCCACTCACCCACCGGCGGCGAAGGCCCCTCCCCCCCCAAAAGTCCTCCAGGCTCCAAACCCGGCCGCTTCCGAACCCGAGCTACGCCTGCGCAGATTCAGAATGGAACTACAATTCCCAGCGTGCCTCGTGACCGGGGCGGATAGGCCCAAGCTCTGGGAGATGCGAGGCCCTCTTCGAGAAGGATTCTGGGAAATGATCTTGGACTAGAGTGAGCTGCTGAGTTAAGAGGGAGTGAGGGCACGGGGCGTCGCCAGGTTCGGGAGCCTGAAACACTGGCAGCATGTCAGCCTTGGAGGGGGTAGGGGACTGTGAGAGAGGGCAGGGCTTTAGAGACAGAGAGGAGAGACAGAGGCAAAGGAGAAAGGGAGAGACAGAAGAGAAAGCAGGGGTGGGGAGAGGAGGAGGAGGAAAGAGCTAGAGGACAGGAGAAAAGGAGAGAGACGAAAAAAGAAAGAAGAGAAGACAGAGAGAGAAAAGGAGAAAGCTGGAGGGGAGAGGAAGAGGAGAAAAAGGCTAGAGGACAGGAGAAAAGGAGAGAGGAAAAAAGAAAGAAGAGAAGACAGAGAAAAAGAGAAAATGAGAAACAGGGAGGGGAGAGGAGAAGGAGAAAAAGGCTAGAGGACAGGAGAAAAGGAGAGTGGAAAAAAGAAAGAAGAGAAGACAGAGAAAAAGAGAGAAAGAGAGAAAAGGAGAAAGAGGGAGAGGAGAGGAGGAGAAAAGAGCCAGAGGACAGGAGAAAAGGAGAGAGAGGAAAAAAAGAAGAGAAGACAGAGAAAAAGAGAGAGAAAAGGAGAAAGCGGGAGGGGAGAGGAGGAGGAGGAGGAAAGAGCTAGAGGACAGGAGAAAAGGAGAGAGAGGAAAAAAAGAAAGAAGAGAAGACAGAGAGAGAAAAGGAGAAAGCTGGAGGGGAGAGGAGGAGGAAAGAGCTAGAGGACAGGAGAAAAGGAGAGAGAAAAAAAGAAAGAAGAGAAGACAGAGAGAGAAAAGGAGAAAGCTGGAGGGGAGAGGAGGAGGAAAGAGCTAGAGGACAGGAGAAAAGGAGAGAGAGAAAAAAAGAAAAGGGAAGACAGAGAAAAAGAGAGAGAAAAGGAGAAAGCGGGAGGGGAGAGGAGGAGGAAAGAGCTAGAGGACAGGAGAAAAGGAGAGGAAAAAAAGAAAGAAGAGAAGACAGAGAAAAGGAGAAAGAGGGAGGGGAGAGGAGGAGGAGAAAAGAGCTAGAGGATAGGAGAAAAGGAGAGAGAGGAAAAAAAGAAAGAAGACAAGATAGAAAAAGAGAGAGAAAAGGAGAAAGCAGGAGGGGAGAGGAGGAGAAGAAAAGAGTTAGAGGACAGGAGAAAAGGAGAGGAAGAAAAAGAGAAGCAGCCCAGACAGAACCTTGGGCTCTTTGTGTAGGGCTATTGGTTACAAGATAGATAGATAGATAGACATATATACACACATAAAAGAATGTATGTATGTTTGCAATGTATATATTATATATAACATATACATGGATACTGTCAGCACCTTAGATGCCCTTTTTCTCTGTCTCTCTTTAAGGCTCTATGCTTTTTTTTTTACATTTAAAAATACTTGACATATATATATATATATATATATATATATATGTCTGATGATGCAAAGTTTGTCATGAATCTTCTGGAGCTGGCCTTGATCAATACACTCCTATGAGTCTTTCAAAACTGGTTTGTTTTTTTTTATCATATTTTAGCCATTGTATAAATTTGTTCTTTTGGTTTTGCTCACTTACCTCTACGTAAGGGCTTATTGGTTTTCTCAGGTTTCTCTGAACTCATACATTTCCTCATTTCTTGTGGAACATTAATATTTTATTGATATACACCTGTAATCCTAGCCACCCATGCTGAAACTAACAGATCCCTAGAGCTAGGGAGTTCTGAGCAAAAGTAAGCTAAACACTAAGTATATTGTCAACGTGGTGAACCCTATGCCATGTCCACAGGAAGCCACCAAGTTGCTTAAAGAAGGCTGAGCCTAGTTCAGAAAACAGAATAGATCAAAACGTCTCTGGTCCCTGTATGTGAGATAGAGAAACTCAGTCCCTTTTTTTTTCTTAAATTGCTTCATGTTTATATAGCATAATTTGTTCAACCATTTCCAAATTAACGGGCATCCCCTTTGGTTTTATTTTTCTACTACTACAAAAGAACTGCTATGAATATCTTTTACCCCATGAATTCTTTTCCTCTTTTCTCTCTGGGGTACATGCCTAGCAGTGTCACTTTTTGGTATTGTTTTTCTGGGGGGAGAGATTGTCCTGTGATCCTTTTTTAAATATAATTTATTTTTATTTTCAGTTTTCAACATTCACTTCCACAAGATTTGGAATTCCAAAATTTTTCCCCATCTTTCCCCTCCCCCAACCCCAGGACAGCATGTATTCCCACTACCCCTTTTCCCAATCTGCCCTACCTTCTATCACCCTCCCTTTTCCCATCTCCCTCCTCTCTATTTTCTTGTAGGGCAAGATAGATTTCTATCTACCTGTACAACTTATTCTCAGTTGCATGCAAAACATTTTTTAACATTTATTTTTAAAGCTTTGAGTTCCACATTCTCTCTGTTCCTCCCTGCCCACCCACCACCTTCACTGAGAAAGCAAAAAATTTGATATAGGTCATACATATGTAGCCATGCAAAACACTTCCATAACAGTCATGTTGCAAAAGACTAACCACATTTCCCTCTATCCTGTCCTGCCCTCCATTTATTCCATTCTATCTCTTGACCTGTCCCCCCACAATAGTGTTTGCTTCTGATTAGCCCTTCTCCCAATCCTGCCTCTCTTCTATTTTCCTTACTCTCCTATCTCCTTTCCTCCAGCCTTCCTGAAGGGTAAAATAGATTTCCACACCCAATTGAATGTGTCATTCCCTCCTTAAGCCAAATCCAATTGAGAGTAAGGCTCACTTATTCCCTCTCACTTCCCCTCCACTGTAAAAACTTTCTTGTCTCTTTTATGTGAGATAATTTACTATATTCTACCTCTCCCTTGCTCCCAATACATTTCTCTCAACACTTAATTTTATTTTTTAGGTATTCTCTCTCCCTTCATATTCAGCTCACTCTGTGCCCCTCCTTCTCTCTCTCTCTCTCTCCACACACACACACACACACACACACACACACACACATATATATAAGGACAAGGGCAGCTAGGTGGTGCAGTGGATAGAGCAGCAGTGCAGGAGTCAGGAGGATCTGACTTCAAATCTCACCTCAGACACTTGGTATTCACTAGCTATGTGACTTTGGGTAAGTCACTTAACCCCAGTTGCTTCATCCTGGGTCATCTCCAGTCATCCTGATGAATATCTGGTACCTGGATTCAGATGGCTCTGGAGGAGAAGTAAGGCTGGTGACCTGCACAACCCTCCCTCACTCAAAACAAAGTCAAGTGCAAGTAATGTCATCATTCCTCTGATGACATGATCTTCTTCAGCAACAAAGGACGAACACATACACATACACACACACACACACACACACACACACACACACATGAGGGAATATATATACCCTAATATTGAGAAAGGTCTCATGAATTACAAATATCGTCTTTTCATGTAGGAATGTAAACAGTTCCACTTTAATGAGTCTTTTATGGCTTCTCTTTCCTATTTATCTTTTTATATTTTTCTTGATTCTTGTATTTGAAAGTCAGATTTTCTATTCAGCTCTGATCTTTTCAACAAGAATACTTGGAAATCCTCTATTTCATTGAAATTCCACTTTTTTCCCTAAAGTGTTATACTCAGTTTTGCTGGGTAGGTGATTCCTTGGTTTTAATCCTAGCTCCTTTGACTTCTGGAATATCATATTCCAAGCCCACTGATCCCTTAATGTAGAAGTTTCTAAGTCCTGTGTTATCCTCATTGTGTTTCCACAACACTTGAATTGTTTCTTCCTGACCTGGGAACTCTGGAATTTGATTACAATATTCCTAGGAGTTTTCTTTTGGGGAACTCTTTCAAGAGGTAATTGGTGGATTCTTTCCATTTCTATTTTACCCTCTGGTTCTAGAATATCAGGACAGTTTTCCTTGATAAATTCTTGAAAGATGATATCTAGGTTCTTTTTTTGATCATGGTTTTCAGATAGAATAATACTTTTAAAATTATCTCTACCCAGGTGAGAGTGTTTTCCCCCTAACCTTTGAAGCTTTCTTTGGCATTTGTGGGTTGAGAAATTTGGAAACCATTACAGCTGCCAGTGATTCAGTGCCGAGGCCTGCTCCAGTCTTGTTTGTACTGGAGAGGGCTGGGCTGCACTCTACTCTGAGCCGGTGCAATGGACCTTTCCTGTCTGCCTTCCAGATTGTCTTGGGCTGGAAATTTGGTTTACTCTATCATTTTGTGGCTTCTGCTGCTCTAGAATTTGTTTAGTCATTTTTAATAGGTATTTTGAGGGGTTTGGGGGGAGAGCTCAGGCAGGTCCCTGCTCCTACTCTGACATCTTGGCTCTGCCCTGGGATTTTTTTTTTAAATTCTCTCTTTTGTTTCAAAGAGGACTAATGACATCACAGGATGATGTCTTGCCTCCTGTGAATTAGATTTAAGTGACGCAGAGTTGCACAAAGTCTTCAGCCTCTGTCTTCCAGAATCATCAAAGTCCAATGGCAGGACTTTGGCAATGGTTCAGGATGTAACGGATGACCTTGGGTTCTTTGAAACCCGAGCAAACTCTAAGCACTCCACAGTGCCTACTTCAGTCATAATCATGACCATTGGAACAAATTGTTCTCATCTGCCCATTCTGAGGGGGAAGATGCTTACAGTAGACATCTCCCTAACTCATTGACAAGTATGAGACCTTGTCTGGCCCATCTGCTGAGATAATTTTACTGAGGTGTGGACACTGCATATGCTATAGTTTCTTGGAGCCACAGGTGAGAATTGGATGAGAGGTGGACATTAAAGGTGGATGAGCAACCCTGAAAAGTGCTTGGCAGCAGAGGTGCTGGCCTTTTCTGAACACCCCATAACAGTAATAGTATCTATGGGTCAAAGCACATACACAAGTAACGTTACTTTTGGGGGTACAATTCCAACTGCTTTCCAGAATAAAAGTTCTACCAAGTGTGCTCAGTACACAGTTTCCCAGCTCTTTCCTTACATTAAGCCTAAGTTTTCATCTCTTTCTACCCAGTTTGATTAGAATAATGTGTACATGAAGACTGGAATGAGGTAAGGCTGGAAGCAAATGTGAGCCAGATTATGAAGCCCCTACAAATGTCAGTACAATGAGTTTAAATTTCACATAATAGGCAATGTGGGAGTAACGTGATTAGAAAGCAGTATTAGGATGATTATTTGGGCAGCAATAATTCCTTGTTTTCATAGTCTTTCAAAAGTCAGCTGCTCAGCAATCACATTCACCAGTGTACTTTGAAAAGCCCAGCAGTCACTGATCTGAGCCTGGTGTCTTGAACTCAACAAGAACAGCTTAGCCCTCAATACCACTGGAGACATTTATTTGGGTCTGAACTCCCCCTTAGCCTTGGTTATTATGTTCCTTCCATTCCAAAATTTATGCTTCTATGCAGAGAAAGATATCAAGGAGGACCTTTGCCTTCTTTCTGACCTCTACTATCATTGTTCCTTCTATCCCATGTAGTGGTTGTGGGCCTTACAATCTCATGATCTCCAGCCTTTGCCTTCTCCTTATCAGTCATCTTTTTCCTCAGCTCATTGTGAGCACCCGTTCCTCAGGACTAGTGAGTGATATCCGGTGTCAGAAACACAGAACACAGAGCACAGAGATCAGGAGACGGGGTCACGTGGACCCTGGAACGAGCTTAACTAAAATAAGCAGCGGGTCTTTCCCCGCGAGCTCAAACACACTAGCGAACTTTCACGCGAGTCGTGCACGCTCACGCATTTTCGCGTTTCCTCGATGCTACTGCTCGGATTGGTCAGCTGAGCCCGAGCCAGCGCCTCCGACCCGTGTTCACTCAGAAGTGACACCCACCCTCGCCCCCACTACCCCCTTTCTCTCCGCTTTGGAACCACGCCTCTGGTCCCGGGGCTCTTCGCCTTCCAAGTAAAATTTCCCGAGGAGTTAGGAATGACGGTGGAAGCAGACCCGCATCCATTTCCCAGCATCCACCTGGAGAAAAAAAGCTCCTGCCAGGGCCTGGGGTCTCCCGTGTCTCCAGTCGCTCCGGTCGTCCCCTCTCCGCCCCCGGATCGTGAGGTATGCTGGGAATTGTAGTTCCGGGCAGACTCCGCGCAGGCGCACTAGTTAGATGAGGAAGCGGCCCGGTTTTCAGAGACCCGAGTCCTGGGCGAGCCTTGACGCCGCTGGCGGGTGAGGGGAGGGGAAGGGAGGAGGGCGTGTGTTTGTCGTGAATGTGTGCTGGCCCGAAAGGATGCGTGAGTGAACGAGTTTGCGCTCAGGTGCAATCTGAGTGTGTTTGTTGTGTGTGCGTGTGGGTGCGCCTGTGTGCGTGTTTTTGTCGTGCGTGTGCGCGTACAGGCGCTCCCGCAGAACACGGAGTTTCTGAGAATGGACGCTCCCGCTCAAGTGTGTAAATGTGTGAGCGTGAAAGTGTGTGTCTGACTGTGATAGCGAGTGTATACAGGAGTGGAAAAGGGGAAGAGGGGTCGGGATTCGAACCCAAGGCCCTGCACCATAAAGGATGGGGAGCTGACCCAGGAGAGGAGAAGGGGGTCTGCCCAGGCCGAGTCAGTCGGCCAGCATTGATTAGGCGCCTCCTGTGTGCTGGCTGGGGCGGGGTTATCCCAGGACCCCCCGCTGGGGGGTGGGGGTGCATGTAGATTTCAGGTACCCGCGCGGAGCGGATCATGACATTGTCATTGTGTGTTTCATTGGTACATTTCATTGCCCCAGAGTAGCGTCCGTCCGGGGTAGTGCTGCTTGTCTGCACTTAACAAAGTGCTGGAGACTCTAGTAAGAGGCAGAGTACAGATGTTAAACACTCACCAGCGGATGCCTAAAGAGGGTGTGAAAGGTCATCGCTGGGGGAGGCCTCTGAGTCTTGGGGGAAGCTGGGGAACCCGGGAGGGAAGGCCAGGGAGAGGCTACCGGATCTGGGGCATAGCCCACATAGTTGGGATGTGGAGGGTTGTGGCGAGGAGCCGGAGGGAGCCCAGTGTAGTCAGAGGGTCCAGTCCTGGGAGGAGAGTAGCAGGAAAGGGGCCAAGTGTAACAGCAGAGGACTTTCTGTTGGGTCCTAGAGGCAGCCGTTCTTGTCTATAGAGTAGGAGAGGGACTAGGTCAGAGCAGAATTTAGGACAGTCCCGTTTAGGCTGAGTGGAAGATAGATTGAAGGGAAGAGAGGCTGGAGGCCGGGAGATGGGAGTCCAGGAAGGATCCTGTGCCAGGACAATGGCTGTGTGAGTGGAGAAGGGGCTGTATGGATGAGATGGGAAGGTAGAAATGATGAGATTTCACAATAGATGAGAGGTGGGAGAGGGGGATGAGTGAGAGGGAGGACCCAAGAATGACCTCAAAGTCTGAGCCTGAGTGACAGGAAGATGTTGATGCCCAGGACAAGTAGGGGGAAATTGGGGATTAGGAAAGGTCTCAGGGTAAGTCCTGACTTGGACAAGTTGAGTTGGATGTGCCTGAGGCACAGCTGGTATATCAAAAGGTAGTAGATGACATGGGTCTGTAGTTCAAGAGAGAGACTAGATCTACAAACCCAGGAAGCATTTGCTCAAACATGATCATTCCCCCATGGGAATTAATGAGTTCACCAAGCCAGATCATGTGGAGAGAAATGAGCAGAGGGCACAGTACAAAGCCTGGGGTCATCCATGATCAGTGGGCATGATCTAGATGAAGATCCAGGAGAGGTCAGACAAGCAGGAGGAGAACCAGGATAGAAGAGGGTCATGAAACCTAGAGAGGAGAATGTCCAGAAGGAGAAAGCTGAGCAACACCAGAGGCCCCCAGATGATATGGTAGAGGGGAACTGTGCCTCTAGGGAGATCTCGCAGTCTAGTCATCCTTTTACCTAAAGAAATGATTATTCTGATATAACCTGTTCTTGATGAGGCTGTACTGCCCCTCCAGGATCCCTGCTTCCTCTTCTAGATGTCTCCTAATAGTTTTTAATAGTCATTGAATTTTCAGTAATTAGCCATGCATAGTTTTGAATAGTCATTAAAGTCAGACCCTACTTAGACAGGGTCTAGAGTTTTGCCAGGAATCAAAGACTCACTAGCATATATAGACCTCCTCTTTCTTTTCCTTTTTTCAAAGCTAGGATAACTTTTGCTCTTACCCAGTCCTTTTGCATCTCTCCTGTTGTCTACAGTCTTTCTGAGTTCCCTGACTTTAAATAGCCTGGTGAATGAGGGCCACTCAGTGCAGGAGTTGAAGGCAAGCTGTTAGGTGAATTTTCGTTTTGCACACAGGCTTGATCAGTTGCTTCTGCTCATTTGCTACTCTTGGCATAAAAATCCTCTCCAAATGAATGATTATATATTAAATCAGAGTTCACCCTAGAAAGGGAGGAAGAGGCAACACACATACACACACACACACACAAAATAAAACAACCACTTAATGTGTCCAAAACAGTTTTATTAAACGACATGTTTTAAAACCATCTGTAGATAAGAAGAAAGCTGAGATTCTCCTGGAACAAAAAATATGGTTGCCAGGACAACTCAAGTGATATCTCCCAGCTTTCCCTTTCTGCACTGGAAGCATTCCGTCTTTACCTATGTTAGAAATAATCTCTCATTTTAAGGGGTTTTTAATGTAATTATTGGTTGGGCAGTTATCCCTACTTCCAGGTCTATACTTCTGGGTTTTTGAGCACTGTAACTGGTTGATGGGACCCAGGAAAGGAAGAGGGAAGTAGGGGAGAGAATCTGACTGATGCTGGGCTCGCTTCAGATGTGTTCTCAGGGAAAGGAGTCTTGGTTGGACATCTTAGAATCTCTCACCAGCGCAGATGGTCATGAGCTCATTTATTTAAAGGACAAAGCCACTTGTTTGTTCATGGTCTGAATTTCTGATTGAATGCTTTAACTCATGTACTACTCTCCAGTTTCATGCATACAGTAGGCCCAGCTAAGTGGTCTTTTCTTTGTAAGAATAACAGCACGTGGGGAGAGGGGATATTACCCCCTAAGAGGTTGAGGAACAACAAGTTTCCCTCATGATTTTTTTCTTTTCCTTCAGTTCTGGCTTCTCAGTGCTCTGTTCTTCCCCAAGAAAGAAGAATTCCCCAAGGAATAAGGGAATGACTTCTGTGCTCCTAACAACCAGGTCCCAGGTGAGTTAGGATGTTTTCCCTCTCCTGAAATCCTTTTTCTCAAAGTGTGGAATCTTCTCTTTCCCTTCTCTTCAACATGTAGGGGTCTGAACCTAAGTTTTTGTCCACTGAAGACTTTTGGTAGTTCTGACAGGAAATAGAGTCAGTCTAGAGATCTTTAGATTTGGAAAGAATAGTCTAATGCCCTAGTTTAATCAGTGAAGAAACTGAAGCCCCTTGGGTTGATGACAGATGGATTGTCTCACTCAAGCTCACCTGTGACAAAACTTGGGTCTTCAGAGATACTGTCTAGTTATTTGTTTTGTTGCTGTACTTATCTAATGTCTTCATTCTGACTACCCCTTTGGACTAATTATTGCTTTGTTAACCCTAATATGTAGTCAGTGTTGAGCTAAATAAACCTAAAACCTAATTCCTATCCTCAGTCTACAGAGACAGCAAGACATACTCACCAGAAGTAGTTGTTTTTTTAAAGCTTTATTGTGCACACCCTCATATTACTGTCATTTGAATCCCCTATACTGTACAGTTACAGAAAAGATACAGGTAAACGAAATAAATGAGTGATTCTGGCTGGTTGTAGCAGAATGCAAAATTCACAGCACCCACGGCAGTCATGAATATCACCGCACAATTCAGAATCATGAAATACAATTGATTCTCCACATGGAAGGCAGAACCAAAACATTTATTCAGGCCTAAATCCATCACAGCAACAAAAATATATACACAATAACAATGCAGAGAACAATACCATCCCCAACCTTTCTCCCTGCTGGGCTTCCCACAAACCAGCTCCATTAAACAAATCTTAAGCCAGCCCTCTTAAACAAAATCACAAACAAGCCCTTTCATTCACACTAGCCAGCAGCCTGCATCCTTCCTAGCTCTGATTGCTCTCAAGATTAACTTTTTCTGAGTTCTGCTCCATCTTTCTTGTTCCACCTGTTCAGCAAACTCCTCCCATCACAGGTTCCATGTGACTTCATGGGACTATTAATGAATGGGAAAGATGTTCCAATTTTAATTACCACTACATTTGACCCCAAGATTTTTCATATTCATTACATAAGTCTGTGGGGTAACTTGTATGAACAGAACTGTAACAAGGATAACAGTAATTAAGCATATAAAACAATATCTTAGGCAACTGATGTCAACAGAACTTTATAACAGTGTAACAGAGATCACACAAAATGAGCACATAAAACAATATCTTAGGTGGGACTTGAGCACAAGTACCCCATCACTATCACCGCAAATGAATAGGGCCCAAAATCTTGGGGTAAGGGGTGAAGATCTCTTTTTCCATATCTACTTCCTGCTGAGATTGGACATAGAGTTGTCCCTGCCCCAAGATGTCCCATTCTAGGGGTCATTTCCTTAGCTGGCATCTAGAGTTGGTCGACTCCAGGTCCAGGGGTGACAACTCATTGGACTGGGGTAACAACTGGCTTAAGCCATCAGGCATTAACCAGGGAAAGGTACTAGGCCTGCAGAAAACAAATCTGACAAACAAGGTGAACGCACAAAAAGCCAAAAAAGAAACAAGGAGACAATAACCAGAAGCAGGGTAGATATAGGGTCAGCCATGCTATTTTATTTCTTGTTAACAAGGTTCAGCCTCTCCTACACACCTCCAAGAGGACTTTGCTTGGACATTGTTGTTTGGTATTGAGGAAGGAGGAACTGGTTGCTCATTCCCCAAAGACTGAAACCCAACCCCCCACCCCCCTCCCTTCCACCCCTCTCCCCCCACCCCTGCCAAATGATGTTATACATATACTTTTGTGTTTGTTTGAAACCATATGGTTACCATGGAAATGAGTTGTCATGTATTATGTAAATGTGAAGTTCACAGTATGTTTATTTTGTGGGAACTATGTTGTAATTATTTAAGAAATGTTAATGCCTATTCAGTTACAAGTTGCCCACGTAATGGTTATGAAAGATCTTGGGCCTGAATATATTGATAATGCCTTTTTGCTTGTTGTTAATATAATTTTGCTTCTTAATGGAAAGATCTTCCTCACCCATTAAGGGGAGTTTGATTAGGTAAGATTTGTAAGAAGGCCCACACCTTTTGTTAATTTTCTAATGGGATGCTACGTCACAAAGGGTCATGCCATCCGGCTTTGAAAAGTGTATATATATTCTGAGGAGAGGTTTTACTTTGGAGCTTACTGACTGGAAGTGTTTTGTTTGACCAGATGAGACTCTGGTAAGCTGCTAAGGAGCCCCTTGGCTTTGAAAACCCAGATGTTGGTGCTTCCCTCTCTGGTAACTATATATGTATGTCAGACAGTTTGGAAGCGCTGTCTAGTGATTTAGATTTTTCTGTATTTTCTACAATACATGTTCTTGATTAAAGGAGATTTGTTAACACCTCAAAAGTTGCCCTTTCTTTTTTGAATGCAGATCTTAGAACCTGTGATAGCAGGCTCCCCTGTGTATGTCAGGGTGCTTACTGTTGCACTGGTAACATTTTGTAGTTAAAATATTATAAAACCTTGTTAGTTTTCTGTTTGCTAAAAAGAATCTTGTTCAGTTTTTATTGGTGTAGAGGTAGGAGGGACATTCCATTCATCCCTCTGATCCAAGTGCCTCATTTTATGGATAAGGAAACATGTCCAGAGAGGCTGTGACGTGGCAAAGGTCCCACTGTCCTTGACCTGCCCACAGTCAACATTTTTGTACTTGGAGACCTGAATCCTCAGAGGAGAAAAGAGGCTGTAAATCTGTTAATAAGAAAGTATCATTCTGGAGCTTGGCATTAGATGAAATATGGGCACAAGTCAATAGTCCACTGATGAGTGACCAAAAGGAGACTCTGGTCTATGAAGATGTGATGATATTTGGTACATTTGAAAACCTTAAAGCCTGTTGTAGGTGTGTGATGGGTAGTATTTCCTGTTACCATCACCTGGCTCTCAGTTTTACCCTGATGTGTTTTTGGGGTGTTGTGGTTGGACCAACTTCAGGCCGGTGACCTGGTAGTTTAGGTTTGATATTGATACAAAATGAGATGCTCCATGGTCCTTCAGTAGTTAAGAAAAGGGTTACTTAGCTTTAGCAGGAGAAGACTATTCAGAAAAGATGGGCATCTAGGATTCAGCTGAGTGACATGCCCATCAGTTGCACTAGCCAAGCATCATGGAAGGTACTTGGTCTTGCTCAAGGTAATTTTGTACTCAGATGACCAGGAGGTGAGGTCAACAGCCTGAACCTGTCATTCCCTGGGCCAACCAATTCTCTAGGTTGGTTTCAATACCTTTAAAGGAAAAACTGGCCTGACTTGGGTGGGGGAAGGGGTTTTACAAGCATGACTTACTTTGGGCTCACTGTGGCAGCTCATTTGTAACCTGACTTCAAGCAGAAAACTTCTGTGCAATATTGAGGCTAGTATAAAGTGATGTAAAGTAATTTTCTCCCGAAATATTAAAATTCTGCTTACTGCTTTGAGGAACAGCGCCTTTACCTCTTGCCAACCCTACGTCTTCCACTTATTCTTATTGAGAGTTGGTCCCCAAGTGATCAGGTGTCTTGTTTGCTATTTCAGATACCACTGACATTCCAAGATGTGGCTGTGGACTTCACCTGGGAGGAATGGGGACTCTTGGAACCCTCTCAGAAGGACATGTATTGGGATGTGATGTTGGAAAACTATGAGAATTTTGTCTCCCTTGGTAAGTTCGGCTCTCCCCCAGATAGATTATCAGCTTCCTTTGAGTTGTCTTTGCATTTCCTCTTGGCTGACTGATGCCTGAAGTGCTTCCCTTCTTATGGAGGGTTAATGTCCTGGATGCATGTGATGGGGAGTGATGTCACAGTTGTTTGGTACCCAGGATCACTCGTGTTGCTGCTCTCTCTACTTAAGTGAAAGGTGTTTGTGTTGTACAATGGAAACTCAGTGGTTTTATTGTGCTGCATACCTCCATTATTGGCTGTTCATTCAATTCAATGAGTTACCCCAAAGAGCCAGTGTAGATACGTGGAAGACTTGAACAGTTTGTATCCCCTAGTAGAGAGTGTGTAAGGATAAAGTCATTTACTTTGAGCTGCTAACCCATCCCCCATGCTTCCTGGAAACACAATATGGAGAATACTTAATGAATCCTTTGAACTCCTATTTGGGTCATATTGGCCTTCCCTTTATTCCTTACTGAGAAAGAGAGCAAGATAAAATCCTGGGTTATACCTCTGACCTCAGCATTCTCCCATTTATTTCCCCACAAGGAGGTGTTCCTGTTTCCCTACCAGATGTGATTTCCCAGATGGAAAGAATAGAAGCCCCATGGATGGCAGAGGGAGGAGTCCTGATTAGCACTTTCCTAGGTGAGTTAGTGAATGAATGAGTAAAGAATTAACTGATGGAAAACATCATAAGTACCACCCAAAATGGTCATTGTGGGTGTTAGACAGGGAGCTCTCCAAGGTCCTTCCAGATTGCTTATTTCTATTTCACTGGAGTACTCTCCCATGAACTCATCTTTCACTTAAAACATCACTTTGCTGACTTTCCTCTACTCATTCCTCATCTCTTTAAGAAAGGTTTTTCTTCTTCTGATACTAACTCCTCTACTTGTACTCTGGATCCCATAATTTCCTATCTCTTCCTGTTTAATTTTTCCTTGCAGCTTTAATCCCTCTTTTTAGAACTACTTTTCTTAGATTTAAAATGTACAGAATCTTCTCTTTCTGTTTCCTTTTTCATCTCCTTCATCTCTTTCTCCTCCTCTTCCCTCCTCTTTCTCCTGTTCCTCTTCCCCTATCTCCACTCTCTTCCATCCTTCTGGTTTCCCTTCTATTCTCTCTTATCTCTCACATCTCTTCTTGTAGGAGGTGCCAAGTCCACATTTCATGATGCCTGGACATCTCCAGACATCTCCATCAATTCTCAAAACATCTCCATTTTTTTATGTCCCCCAGAAGACACAAGTGGAATTTTATTAGGTGGAGAGAGAAGTGAGGAAGGATTTTTGATAGGGAAGAATCATGTGAAAAGCATGCTAGGCAGCAATGACAGTTTGACTGGAGGAAATGTGTCTAGTGGGGTCCTTTCAGTGCTTCCTAGGGGAACTGACTGTCAGAGGGTGGAGGTAATATAGGAAATGGCAAATGTCAGAAAGGGAAATGCTATGATGAAGTTTGTTTGGGGAACAAAAATATGGCATCTATCAAGGGGGTGGATTGGAAGAGGAAATAACTGTGAACATGTTGAATAGTTGGGTAACTCAGTTGTGAGATGAAAGCCCAGAATCTGATCCTAAGTCACTTCTGCTAATCCTTACTTATTCCCATTTCCTTTCCTCTTTTCCTTCAGTAACCCTCTCCATCTCCCAGATACACACATCTAGATGAATTCTGCCCTCTCCTACTCAGAAGTGAACACTCCAGATGTGGTGTGCTCAGAACAGAGTCACTTCCCTTATCCAGGCCCCCAGACCACTTTGTGCACCCTAAGGTCATGTTAGTTGGTTTGCTAATGTGTTGGGGTAGAACAGAGCAAAACTCACCTGAATTGTCCTAAAATCACATTTGGTGCTTTGTCTGTTGAAACAAACTATTGACATGTTTTGATGTTACACTCCATTAAAGCATCAGGGTCTTTTTAGTGAACTTTAGTGGGGGAGGCCCTGCTCCTTTAAAAATGTGTATTTGTGATGTTTTGTGATCTAAGTGTAGAACTTTATATTTAACCATAATAAGTTTAAAGCACATTATATTGAGCCCAACGTTCTATTCTGTCAGGACCTTTCATCATCCTAACCCCATATTCCATGGTACTGGGCAGTCTTTCCGTTTTTCTCTTTCCACACATTTGATAAACCTGCCATTTGTGCCTTCTTCCAAGTCACTGGTTAAAATGTTAAATTCAGAGCCAAGGATAGATCCCTCTGGAAACTTCTGTCCAAGCTGACATTTGGATAATAATGACTCCTCATTAGGTCCTGTCATGCTACAAGTGCAGTGTCTACCTTATTTTTCTGTTGTCTGGCCAATACCTCTCCTTGTTCATAAGAGTAGCTTAAGAATAACGTGAATCTCTACCTTTTGGTAGAGTCCCTATTTACCCTGGGGTCAACTAAAAACCCCAGGTCTTTTGAACCTACTACTTAACATATCTTTACAATTCTTCATTTGTATAATCAATGTCTTGAGTACAGGAATTTGCATTATCTTTATTAAATAACAAATTGTTTTTTCTAGCCAATATTTCCATCTCCTTGAGTTTTTTTAAATCCTAATTCATTTGTCTAATATTTGTTATCTCATATACTTTCATATCAGCAAAATTGGTAAGAGTACTCTCTATGATTTCATTAAAGTTTTTTTATAAAACTATTGAATAGGGATAAGGTGAAGAAACTGCCTTTACCAATGCATGGTGGCTCCTTTTCTACTCCTCCTAGGCTGAGAGAATTTCCTAACACACAGAGGTTAAATGATTTGCCTACATAATGTATGCCATAGGGGAAATTGAAGCTAGGTCTTTTAGGTTCTCTAACGACCAAGATACAATGCCTTTCTTTGAGTAAATGAGAGTGCCGTCTGTTGTTTCATCAAAAACGGTCAGTGGGGCAAGGCTGGATCCACAGATCTAAGGCATAAAACTAGAGAACATATTGCAGGTTCACAACAGCTCCATATTTACTACTTGGGAAAATGTTATTTGAGTATCAACAATTCAATGAGTTATATTCTCATCCAACCCAAACATTTGTTTAATCTGATTATCAAGGGCATCTTGAGAGATGAATTTTTCCAAATAAGTTGCTGAAATCTGGCTATCTTGATGCCTATAGTAACACCTCATCCACTGGCTGATGCATTTTATAAATAGCATTTGTTGTTGGTTTGCATAATCTCATCTTATTGAATTTATGCTACAATGTAGAAATAACACTTTTTTTCTAAATGATTATGAATCATGGGTTTGGTAGGTTTACCGCTGTATTTTGCAACCTATTTGGTCACTAGTTTCCAAAATCAAATTATTTCTTCTTTCTGAGCATATAGAGAGACTCACAAAGGAAGATTCTTTGCAGTCCACATTGGGAAAAACTTAGGATTGTGATATCATCAGATTAGCAGAGGGGAAACCAAGAGATGCAGTCTTGAGAGGTATCCATCACTAAATTAACTCCTGAGCTGCTAGATGCACTGTTGCTATTTCCTTGACCACATGAGTCTTAAATTTCCAGTAACAGTAATTATTCTACTTTTTCCTCATTAGTTATCATTGTCCTTTCAGTAAAAGACACAATCTAGAATATAATGCATTGATCAGAGTTCTTAAAGTTCCAGGCATAGGGGTGAAATGGATATTGACATGTTTTTGTTGTTTTCAGATTCTCTTAGTCAGAAGACAAGATGTGAAACCAAGGAGACAACTGGGAAGCATGATATTTTTGTGGGAGAACCATTTAAAGAGAGATTCATAAAGAAAGGGCCCTGGCCTTCCACACTGGGAGAAACTTGGGATTGTGGTGACAGGTTAGATAGGCAGAAAGGAAACCAAGAAACACAGTCTCAGGAGATAGCAATCACTAATGAATCTATTCGTGAATGTAATCTGTTTGGGAGAAAACTCAACCTGGGGTTAGTTATTCCGCAACAGAGAGTTCATATAGGAGAAAGTCTTCCTAAATACAGTACTCTTGGAAGGAGTTTAAAGCAGTTTTTTGACCCACTTAAACCTAAGAGAATCTCCATTGGAAAGAAACTCAAGTATAGTAAATGCAGGAAACCCTTCAGTTACCAGTCAAATCTTATTCATTACCATAGAGTCCATTCTCGAGGGAAACCCCATAAATGTAATGAGTGTAACAAATCTTTCAGCAAGAAAGGAAGCCTTAATGCACATAAACTAATTCATACTGGAGAGAAACGATTTGAATGTAGTACCTGTGGGAGAGGTTTCAGATACCATTCATCCCTTAAGCAACATCAAATAATTCATACTGGTGAGAAACCCTATAAATGCAGTGAATGTGGGAAAGGTTTTAGCCAGAGAGGAATCCTTAAGACACATAAAATCAGTCATACTAGAGAAAACCACATGGAATGTAATGTGTGTGGGAAAGGCTTCAGATACCGAGCATCCCTTAGGGTACACAAGAAAATCCATACTGGAGAGAAACCACATGTATGTAATGAATGTGGAAAAGCCTTCAGCCTGAAGGGAAACCTTAGAACTCATAAGAGATTTCATACAGGTGAGATGCCTTTTCAGTGTAATGAATGTGGGAAAGCTTTCATCCTGAGAAGAGATCTTAACAAACACAAGAGAATTCATACTGGTGAGAAACCCTATATATGCAATGAATGTGGGAAAGCCTTCAGGTGGAATGGAAGTCTTAAATCACATAAGAGAATTCATACTGGAGAGAAACCCTATGTATGTAATGAATGTGGGAAAGCATTCACCAATTATCAAAGTCTAACTCATCATCAAATATTTCATACTGGAGAGAAAACCTTTCAGTGTAGTGAATGTGAGAAAGCTTTCACCCAGAGAGCAAACCTTAATCGACATAAGAGAATTCATACCGGAGAGAAACCCTATATATGTAATGAGTGTGGGAAGGCCTTTATTGTGATGGGAAACCTTAAAAGACATATGAGAATTCATACAGGAGAGAAACCTTATAAATGTAATGAATGTGGAAAAGCATTCACCAATCATCAAAGTCTAATTCATCATCAAATATTTCATACAGGAGAGAAAACCTTTCAATGTAATGAATGTGAGAAAGCCTTCACCACAAAAGGAAACCTTAATATACATAAACGGGTTCATACTGGAGAGAAACCCTATGTATGTAATGAATGTGGCAAGTCATTTAATGTGAAGAGAACCCTGACTATGCATAAAATAACTCATACTGGAGAGAAACCCTTTGAATGTAATGAATGTGGGAAAGCTTTCAGCCAGAAAGGAAGTCTTAAAAGACATAAGAGAATTCACACTGGAGAGAAACCCTATAAATGTAATGAATGTGGAAAAGCTTTTACCAATCAACAAAGTTTAACTTACCATCATGTCTGCCATACCCGGGAGAGACCCTTTCAGTGTAATGAATGTGGGAAAACCTTCATCCAGAAAGGAAAACTTAATAGACATTCAATAACTCATAAAGGAATGAAATTCTACATCTGTAATGAATGTGGAAAAACCTTTAACCAGATGGGAACTCTTAATACACATAAAGTAACTCATACTGGAGAGAAACAATTTGAATTACTTAATTCTAGGAAGCCATAAAATATGTGAAAGAATCCATATTGGAAAGAATCCATATAAATAAATGAATGTGAAAGCCTTCAAGTATCAAAACCTAAATTGCCATCAATCTTTCATACTGATGAGAAAGTATTTCTCTATAATGAATGTTGGAAAGCTTTCAACTAGAAGGAAGCTGTTAATTCATGGAAGAGAATTCACTCAGTGAGGTGCCTTTTCAATTTAATTACTATGGGAAAACTGACCAAAATTCAAGGCCCAATTCATTTTATATTGAAGGGAAGCCATTCCAGTGTGATGAATGTACTTAAAGAACATCAGAATTCTTAGTGGAGATAAATGTCATGTCCAGAATTTATTGTATATAATGAAATTCACAGTAGATACATCTCCCTCCCCTTTGAATATAAACAATGTAGGAAAGTGTTCAGGTCCAGGTCATATCAGATAATTTGTACTGGAGAAAAATCCATTTAAATTTAAGGAAACTGGGAAAGCCTTTAGAAAAAGTATAATAACTACATCTGTGGATATTGAGAGGATTCTCATCCATAAATTTGTTCAGAGTCATTTGGAGGCAAGTCCTTTCAAGGTAACTGACGGACACAGTAACCTCACCATGAGTCAAATGAGTGGTTGATAGGGAGAGAGCAGCATTCTGAGAACCTAATACACCTTCTTAGAAGACTGTTCAGAGATGTGGGGAGAAAGCCAAGATGAATTCATATAGAAGATGGATTAACTTACTGTACTTGTTCCTAGAGAGAAGAATAAGAATAGACGTCATAAAGAGGCAGTTTTCAGTTCATTATAAGTAAGGAAGTCTGGAAAGCTTTAGTATAGCTGGAAAACAACGCCAGGCATAATAATGAAGACAAGATTATGGAACCTACATGTTTCAACTATGTCTTGTTTTAGCCCTCCGTTTCAGTTGCATGCTACTTGTAGAGGATCTTAGGTGGGCCTAAAGTCCCAGCCTGCACGTAACTCCCATGGGACCTTAAGAGATGTAGTCTAAGATAATGCCTTTTGAGGACACAGGCTCATAACATATAATAGGAGTTATGAGAAATGGTCTAACCCAAAGTCAGATGGTGATGAGTAGCAATGGGCTTAAAGTCATCATCAGACAGTAGGATTCAGAAGAAAAGATTTGACATGAAGGCATTTTGTTGGCTTTTGTTAGTTCCCCTGATGAGTGTCATGTATATAATATTTCCAAACTGTGCACTAAGAATATAGGCCTGCCCTTTATAAGTTAAGGCCTTCTAAACAGTACCCTTAAGTTAAGAACAGAGAGAAGAAGTGTAGTCCTTAATGCTAGAAGCCCTGAACATGAGCTAGGAACTCAGTGACCATGAAATCATTAGAGACAACACAATAGAGCTGGAATGTAATAATTACCAGAAGATGTAAGCATTTCTGCCATTTGGAGATGCATTGCCCCAGCCACACATGTGCCATGGCTACATCAGTACCTGACTTGTTTCTCTTAACTTGTTCCTTTGGTGTGTGTCTTCTGTTTGTTTCCCTAGCTCATGTGAGTATTCTGTGAATGTTCTTTCCAAATGATATTGTAACCTCTGAGATATATACCCCATGTGTATGTGGGGGAAGGGAGAGAGGAGGGGGTGTACATTTTGTTGATTTATTTGCTATGCTGTTTGATTAAATATCTTTTGTTTTGAATTAGTGTGTCTTATGTTTGTCTGATAAAAGTAAACACTTGTTGGGACATGTGGGCTGTATTTTCAAGTGAGCACTCATCCATCAATAAATTCAAATCTGGGGTAGATTTTCTAGTAGCTCACACTGAAGGAGACATTATTTTAGGGAAAAGCATTATGACAATAGACCTATCCAAAAGCACAGTAGAGTTAACCGTTTCCCCAACATTGGTAGACTTAAGTGGTAGATGGATGATCATAGCTAGCTGATAATAAAGATGCCACTTACATAGCACTTTAAGGTTTTCAAAGCACTTTACAAATATGTCATTTTATCCTTACAACCCAGAGATGTAGGTGCTTTTATTATGTCCATTTTTCAGATAAGGAGACTGAGGCAGACAGATCTCAAGTGACTTGCCCAGGATGACAGCTTGCAAGTTTCTCAGGTGGGAGTTGAACTCTTGTCTTCCTCACTCCAGGTCCATTGTGTCATTCACTGTGTCACCTAACTGCCTCACTTGTTGAGATGTTACAGAAGGTAATCCTATGTAGGTTCAATAATTAGACCACAAAACCTGTGAGGTCTTTCCCAACTTAGATACTTTTAGTTGACTATGAATAGTTAGACTAGGAAAATACTCAAGTAGGAAAACCTTAAGGGCAAAGATAATGTGTAATAGAAGCAAAATGGGATGGGAAAATTGGGAAGAATGGGTTAAACCCATTATGGAGACAGATGACTCAGGAGGAAAAGTGAATAAGTAGCCAAGTGCCCATAATTGGAAGAAAAGTTAATAAGAGATTCTGTAGACTAAGCCCTGATAATACCCTAGTCATGAGTACTGGAGGGGGACCCACAGGATACAAATTTCAACCAAGAGTCAGGTTGGCAATTCATTTTTGTTGTAGGTTGGACTAGATGTCTGCTAAGGTCATTTTTCTATTTTTACATCCCATGAATTTGATTGTGGACCTGAAGCTTTGGTCAGAATAGAACTTATTCTTCCAGAAACTAGAAGATCCTAAAGAAAGTAGCAGTGCGTGTGGATATATGCTATTGTAGCAAAAGAAAATATAATTTAAAGTAACATGGAGAGATAGTGAACTGGTGAAATGTAATAGTGTTAGTACCATGTCATTAAAGGCCCTCCTTTCTGTTTTGTTGTTGAGTCAGTGTGCCCAACTCTTTGTGATCCCATTTGGGTTTTTCTTGACAAAGATACCAGATTGATTTGTCATTTCCTTCTCTGGGTCATTGTACAGATGAGGAAACTGAGGCAAATAGGGTTAAGTGACTTGTTCAGGCTCACTTAAGTGTCTGAGACTAGATTTGAACTCAGGAAGATGAGTCTTTCTGACCTCAGACCCAGCACTTTCCACTACACCACTTAGCTGTCTGCCCTTTCTGTTAGCAACTAACGAACTGTTTTGGAGGAGGTTTGTTTGAGTTTTATGAAGTGTTGTGTTATATCAATATTTTTTTTAAAGAATGCCATAGATCAAAGACTGCAAAATATCCTTTCAAATAGAAAAGAACAGATATCCTACATCAAGTGAAAGCATATGTGAGACAGGATTTATATCAGTTGTGTCTTTATCTTACCTCATACATAAATCTCTTGATTTCCTTGGTTATGAATATGGAACTGAATATTTGTGGAGTGGTAGGAGGAAAGCTATATGAGGTAGCATATATAAGATAGGATTTGTGGAATATGGTAGTGACTGATGTGTGTGTCATCCCCAGGTCACACTGGGAAGGGAAGCATCATGATTATCCCCATCAGGTCAAAGGTCTGTGTGAACATGCCTAGAGAATTTCCCATTATCTGTCCACATGGAGTTTTCCTTAGCAGAGTCAGGGCTTCTTCAAAAGAAGTGGACCATAATGATGACCCCCATTGACTGTGCTCATTCATGACTTTTTTCAGCTTGAATTTCACTGGAGTACCTAAGTTTAATGTGCTAAGTTTAATAATCTTTTCACTTTACCTTTAGAGCCTGTCCCCCAGCACATTTCCTACTAAACAAATAGACTTTCATCTCCACTCCATACTAGCTCTTAGCCCTAGAAGATCTGAGTTTGAAGTAAAATTCAAATATAGTTCAGGTTTACATTAGCCAACATTTGTATCATGTTAAAAGTTAGTTATAAAAAGTGTGTTGTTTGTGCAAAGTCTAACACTTCCAGAGCCTGGCTCATAAAACATTTGGCTATGGAGGGAGAGAAAAGGAAAGAAAAGGATGTCATTGAATCTCAATACATTCAAAAATAAAAAACCAATGAGTGTAATACCAACAGTAAAAGGCTGTAGAAATAATTTTTAAGCCAAAAAAGAACAATCAGGAATCTAGAAGCTGCACCAAGCTAATGCATAACATGAGTCAATTAGTGGGATTTGCCGTGACTATCTCCTTTTTACTCTGACAAGCCAGATCACCAAATCTGGGGCACAAATCTGACAAATTTATGATTCTAAAAAGCATAAACAAGAGGGTAGCGTATTTATTCTTTTTATCCTTTGTTGTGTTGTTTCAAATTTTGAACTTAATTGGAAACAAATAAATTGAGCACTTCTGTATATTCAGTGAACCAGAGAAAGAAGATTATACATAGAAATGATACTCCATTATGTACAGCTTGTGTTTCTTTTTACTCATATAATAAATTCAACATGTAAGTTGTCTAAGTTCTTCAGCTTGTCTGTAAGTCAAAAAATCCATTCCCTTCTGTGCATTTTAAAAGCGCTTTCATAACTCTCTTTTGTCCATTTCCTCTTCTTGTCTACTTTTTCCTTTTTCTTTGGGAGGAAAATGTGCTTTTCATTCTATCTTTTGAACTAAATAAATTGTTCCACTTCTGTTCACCTCACTGATTTATATCAGTTTTCCCAGGTTTCTCTGAAACCATGACTTAATCATTTCTTTTACCTTAATATGTTCTATTACCTTCCTATTCAGCTGTTTACCACTTGATGAATATGTCCTTAATTTCTAGTTCTCTTATTTCTTTGGAGAACAAGCCTAATGGTCTTATTGCTGAGTTAAAAGGTTAGTTCAAATTAGTGACATTTTGGGAATCATTCCAAATTGCTTTCCAGAATGGCTAGGCCAGTTCATAGCTCAAACAATAATGAATTGGTGGACTTATTTTCCCAAAGCCTTGTCTGAATGTTGAACAACATTCATTTTCCTTTTTTATCAACTTTGCCAATCTGACAGTTTTGAGGTGGAACCTTGGTGTTGTTTAAATCAATGATTCGGAACATTTTTTCATATAGGTTTTGTGGCTTGGATTTCCTTTTCTAAAAACTGCCTGTTCATATTCTTTGACCACTTATCTATTGGGTTTTGCTCATATACATTTGAATCATTTTTTTATATATCTTAAATATGAGACCTTTATCAGAGAATTATGTTTTAGATTTCCCTTCCCCCTCACCATTGTCTCCATTGTAATTTTAACTATGTTGGTTTTGTTTATGCAAGTTTTTTAATTTTATGTAATCAGGATTGTGTCTTGTGTGATCCCTGTCCTTTGGTCACTGTCTTTCCTTGATGTGACCATTTATATCTAAGTCATATCCATTTGGAGTTTAATTTTGAATATGGTGTAAGATATTTTTCTATCCCTAACTTTTGCCAACTTGCTTTCCAATTTTTGTCATTTTGCATGTTTTGTATCGAACAGTATGCTACTGTGTTCATTTGCTTTGTACATAGTATCTAATCTATTCCATTGACTGACCTCTCTATTTAACTATTTATCAAATAATTTTGATAATTACTGCTTTGTAGTATAGTTTTGAGACCTTATACTGCTAGCTTTCATTCCTTTCCATTCTTTTTAATTGCTTATTTTGAGATTATTGACCACAATACAATAAAATTTATATTTAATAAATAGACTTTGAGGGTGAGTGGACCTCTGAATCTTGACTTCCACTGCCCCTTAGAAACTAATTTTAGTAGTAGTTTATGTTTTTGTAAATATTCATCAATTTCATTTTAAATTGCAAGTTTTGTTAGCAGAGTAAAAAAGAGGTCTGTAATATATTTTATTTCTTCATTTATTGTGAATTATTCCTTTTAATTTTTGACACTAGTTTTCCTTTTCTTTTTAATCAAGTTGCTAATCATTTATCTATTTTATTATGCTCTCTTCAAAAGCAGTTTCTAGTTTTACTCATTAGTTTTAATTTTTTTTCAATTTTACAAATTCTTTCATTTTTGAGGATTTACAATTTGGTATTTAATTTTTTTTTACAATATGTTGGTTTTCTAGTATTTTTAGTTGTGTTCTCAATTCATTGAGCTATGGTTTATCTTTTTATTAATAAAAGAGTTTCGAGATATAAATTTTCCCCTAAGGATTGCTTTGGCTAAATCCCTGAAACTTTGATCTATTGTCTCATTGTTATTATCTCAAATGAAATTATTGCTCATTTCTATGATTTATTCTTTGACCAAACCATTCTTTAGGATTGTTATTTTGTTTCCAGTTAATTTTAATACCTTTTTCAGTGGCCACGTATTTAGTATAATTTTATGGCAATGTGATCAGTAAAGGATATACATACATATTATATATGTGTATATATGTGCATTTTCTTCTTGTATTTCTTAGTGAGGTTTTTATGTCTTAAGACATGATCAGTTTTTAAAAGATGTCATGCCCAGTTGAGAAAATATGTGTATATTTTTCTATTTCTATTCACTAATTGCTAGGGGAATATTATGTCTAATTTTAAAAATTGAAGTTCTTAACTTCTTTCTTGTTTTTTGGGGGGGTAGATTTATATAGAGCTGATAGTTGTAAATTAAGATCCCTCATGATTATATTTTTATTGTCTATTTGTCCTTGTAATTATTTTAGTTTTTCTTTAAGTATCTAGAAGTTATGCCACTGAGTACAGATCAATTTTATTGTCTATGTTATTCTTATGCAAAGTGTAGTTTCCTTCTTCATCGCTTTTCATTATGTCAGTTTTTGCTGTTGCCTTACATAAAATCAAAATTGCTACTCCTACATTTTTGTGCTCAGCTGAACCATAATGGATAGGGTTCCAACAGCCATGAAGACAACAGGAGCAGTCATTATAGGGCACTTCGCGTTCGGGCAGACCTAGGACACCAAGGTCATGCATTGCATCCCATGTCATCACGATTCATCTTGACTTTTGTCTTGCTACTGGACTTCAGTGACTCTAGAAAAGATAGTGAGGCTGATAACTTTGTACAATGGGCAAGTCAAAGCATCACCGTGTGATGTCATTGGGACAGACAATGAGCTGAACGAGCCAATTGTAGGTCTTTATTCACAGTATTCAGTGTGATTTTGGTTTGCTGCTCATGTGCCTTCAGTGGGTTGGGGTTTGCATTCTGCTTACACTCTGCTCTTGTACTCCTGCATGGTCCTGAGTACAGTGGCTAAGAATGATAATGATGATGATGGTTATAGCTAACATTTATGTAGCGCCTACTGTGTGCCAGGCACTGCGTTAAGCACTTTACAGTTATATCATTTGATCCTCACAAGAAGCCTGGCAGGCAAGTGCCATTACTATCCCCATTTTACAGATGAGAAAATTGAGGCATACAGAGCTTAAGGGACTTGCCCAGGGTAACGCAGCTAGAAAGTATCTGAGGCTAGATTTGAATCCAGATCTTTCTGACGCTCGGCCCAGTAGTCAGAACTTATAACATCCATGGTATTACCTAGCTGCCCTTAGTAGGTACCACATTCTGCAAGAGCTCTTTGAGCTTACGTTCTGGACTGAACTGGGCCTGACTTAAGCCAGTCTCTTGGTAGTTTAGATTCAACATTGGAACAAAATGAGACATTGACAGATCAATTCTATAGTTAACAAAAGGAGGAGGAGAAGAATATTCAACAAGGATATGCATTGAGGATACCCCAAGATGATTCAGCTGAGCAAAGCTATGTTGCCCTTTGTGGCTTCCTGGAGCATCTTGGATTTTTTTGGTACTTAGGCGACCAGGAAGTGATGTTGACAGCCTGAGTTTTTAGTCATCTCAGCCAATCAAGGAGAAACTAGCCTAACTCTCAGGGGCACCAACTTTCTCCCATTGCCATGGGGTTCTGGTTCTCTCTACCACCTAACTCTTTCTTTCCCTTTATTCCTTTGCTACAGAACTGCCTCTTCTCTGAGGCCCCTCTGCTAAGGGCATTTCTCCAGTGGCATTATGCGTACCTGGAAGGACTTTCCATTACTGCAGTAATTCAAGCACCTGAAAGTTTTTTTTTTCTTTTCCACACAAGTTCCTATTTCTATTTTTAAAGATTGATTTATAAAGGGCTCAACCTATGTTGCCTTACCTTAATTTAGGGTTTCCACAGGATTCTGGCAGTGTGTTTTGTGTAGTCTTGGACTAGATGGAAGAGATCATAGCGGCTTCTGTTCAGTGTTTGCTGTTCTTGAGTCATTTCAGTCACATCTGACTCTTTGTGATCCCAGTTATCTTGGGAAAGGCACTAGAGTGGCTTGCCATTTCCTTCTGTAGCTCATTTTACAAATGAGGAACTGGGGCAAACAGGGTTAAGTGACTTTACATAGCTAGTAAATGTCAGATGAAATTTGAAGTCAGGAAGATGAGTCTTCCTGATTCCAAACCCAGTGCTCTACTCAGTACTTGGTTACCATCAATTTTTTTTTAATCTGGTGGAATTAGTTTACTCTGGTATTTGTTGAAGAATTTAGGACTTAACATTCTACCATTTCTTCACATTCTCTACTGCTATCATTTCCACTAAGGAGTGGGTCCCCAGCCCTTCTATATGGAAATTCAAGGGAGAGTGGGTGTGGAAGGGAAAGTGAATGAGGCTTTTTCAAAGCTGATGCTGAGGCATTTCCTTACCATCCTCCCCACACAGGGAGAGGTTCCTTCTCAGGGGGGTTAAGTTACAACTCCATGCTGTCTCTACTTTATCAAATTCATCCCTTTTCAATTCACTCAATAACTTAAAAGATAATTCCTGGCACTGTGTCCAATTTTCCCAGCCTATCAAAATAAGGAAAGCTCTATCTTAGCAATTAGAAGGGTACTGATGACTGAAACAAGTCAATATTAAGCAAGGTGCAGTTTGTACAATCTCAATTTGATCAATGCCTTCACAGACAGTTGAACAACCTCATAGCTCATTTAGTCTTCCATTTATAGAGCATGACTGAGAGGAACAGGTATACAGACATCTTTTCCTCTCTCCTTCCCTCCCACATATTTTGTTTACTACCATCAGCTCTTAGGTGGTACCTGGATCATTTAAAACTAACTTTATGAGCTGCTAAGAACTGCAGTATATATTTTGCTTTACTATTGTTGTTCTCCAGTACAGACCATTTCCCCCCATTGTGTCTATGATATGTGCTGCTTCGAAGACGAGGAAAACTAGAACAGAAGGTGCCGAAAGCATTTTATCCTT
Organism: Potorous gilbertii; assembly: GCA_028658325.1. Taxonomy (NCBI): domain Eukaryota; kingdom Metazoa; phylum Chordata; class Mammalia; order Diprotodontia; family Potoroidae; genus Potorous; species Potorous gilbertii. Next base: position 117,769,906 of record CM053769.1, read on the forward strand.
TACCTTAGAGCAGAAGGGTCAAAGGGCAACCCCTTCCCCAGAAAAAAAAAACAATTGGTAATGTTTAACAAAATATGCAACATAGCAGATGTTAACTTGTTTTCTTAGTCAATATGCCATCTCCACATGACTGACATCATTACCTTACAGCGACCATCCTGAATGACTCCTCAGGGACTTTCCATTACTGCAGTAATTCAAGTACTTGAAAGATTTTTTTTTTCTTTTCCACATGAGCTCCTTTTTCTATTTTTAAAGGTTGATTTATAAAAGGGCTGGCACCAGGAATATTGGATACCCCCACATAACTATTTGATGTGTCCAATATTTTTAATATGATTTTTCTTTTCAGCTTGAGTTTTTTGTATGCAATTTTGTCATAGGGAAAGCTGTCTCCCCCAATCAGACATTGGTATTAAAGCAGCAACTTTATCCACAATGTTCTAATCAATGATCAAACAAAGTCAGTGCCTCCTTTATGTCAGGCACTGTGCTGCTTTGTTTTGTTTTTTACAAATGTTATCTCACTTAATCCAAGTTACATGTATTTCAAGACCTAAGTATTTTATTTGACACAAGTTAGGAAGTGCCTTGAGATTATCTGGTCCAACTCATACTTGAATAGGAGTATCTTCTGTAACATCGGACAGGAATTATCTTAAAACTTAAAACTATCAGTGGTGAGGAACATAAGCTCCCAGGGTCTAATACACTTTTCCACAACTCTACTGTCAGGATGATATGGGCCCCAAAAACCTTGTCCTAGTTTGTAGGGACCTTGCCCCCAAACTGTTTTATATTTACCGGTAAGTCTAAAGACACATTTTTTAAAAAAGATATTTAATGAAACTGCATGGTAAATAATGCAATAAGATACCCCCATGCACATATGGGGTACATTTCCCCACAGGTTGCCACAGTAGTAGTTGGCAGGAACACACAGAGAACATATAACACTTATAATAAATAAGAAATGTTTATATAGTACTTACTATGTGCCAGGCACTGTACTAAACACTTAACAATTATTATCTCTTTTGACCCTTTATAATAAATAACCCTGGGAGGTAGGTGCAATTGTTATCTGCATTTTGCAGATGAGGAAACCGAGGCAGACAGAAGTTAAGCAATGCCCAGGGTCACATCACTAGTGAATGAGGCCAGATTTCCTGAGCATAGACCCACCGCTCTATCCATACATATGACCAAGAAACATATAAAAGACATGTAGTGAATATTTGCCTAGAGAACATGTTAAGGGAAACACATGTGGACATATCACATGTGACGCTGGAGTGACTCACATCTCCACTATTCTAGAATGGCTGACTGACATTTTGTGGTAATTTAAAGCAAACCTGCTTTTTTTATCTGCTGCGTGAAGTGTGCCCTCCACCATGCACCATACCACCTCTACTGGTTATCATTTCAGGCCTGAGCTGTGTTGTCTTTGACACCTTAGGGTTACTGAGGTGCGCTCTGAGCCTCAATCACTAAGAACTACCTACCATTCTCTTCCCATCTCCTGGAGCACAGAGTTCAGAAGCCCTTCCCTGGAGAGTTCAGGTTGATGCTCTTGCAGTGTACAACTTGGGATCATAACACAGCATAACCATCTGGGGAACTAACAAAAGTCACTTGAATTCCCCCGGATTTTAAGTTTTCCTTTGGAATCCTGGAGTCTGATGATTTCAAGTCCATGGTGGTAGTTAATTATATGACTTAGGGTTAGAAAACTCCTTATAGCTCCTGTTATAACCCTGATCATTAGACTGTACCTGTTCAAGCATTTCTTACGTAATGGCTCCCAAGCTCCAACTGGAATTACGTGGCAGAATGAGATTTTAAGGTTCATCTTCCTCCTAAGATCCACTAAGATGTTAATTATGTTCAGAATGTTTCTCTATGGTTATTTTATGTGTGTTAAGGTTTCCCTTCTGGTTAAAGGCTCTTTCACATTTATAACAGATATTAGGTTTCATTTCTGTATCTGTTATTGCATCTTTGTTAAGTTTTCCCTTTCGGATGAAGGCTTTCCCACATTTACTACACTGAAAGGGTCTCTCTCGGTTATGATGGTAAGTTAAGCTTTCCTGATTGGTGAAAGCTTTCCCACAATCATTACATTTATAGGGTTTCTCTCCTGTATGAATTCTTTTATGTCTCTTAAGGCTTCCCTTCTGGCGAAAGGCTTTCCCACATTCATTACATTCAAAGGGTTTCTCTCCAGTATGAGTTATTTTATGTAGTGTTAGGGATCTCTTCACACTGAATGATTTTCCACATTCATTACAAACATAAGGTTTCTCTCCAGTATGCACTCTCTTATGTATAATAAGGTTTGCTCTCGTGGTAAAGGCTTTATCACATTCATTGCACTGAAAGGTTTTTTTTCCAGTATGAAATACCTGATGATTATTTAGACTTTGATGACTGGTGAAGGCTTTCCCGCAATCACTACATTTGTAGGGTTTCTCTCCAGTATGAATTCTCATATGTCTTTTAAGGTTTTCCATTGCAATAAAAGCTTTCCCACATTGATTGCATATGTAGGGTTTTTCTCCAGAATGAGATCTCTTATGTCGTTTAAGGTTTGCTTTGTGGGTAAAGACTTTCCCACATTCATCACACTGAAAGGTTTTATCTCCAGCATGAAATAGTTGATGACGAATTAAGCTTTGATGATCAGTGTATGCTTTCCCGCATTCATTACATTTATAAGGTTTCTCTCCAGTATGTGTCCTCTTATGTGTTTTAAGGTTTGTACACCACCTGAATGCTTTCCCACATTCATTACATATATAGGGTTTCTCTGCACTATGAACTCTCTTATGTCTGTTGAGAGCTCTCCTCAGGATAAATGCCCTTCCACATTCATTACATTCAAAAGACATCTCGCCTGTATGGATTCTCTCATGACTTTTAAGGTTTCCCTTGAGGCTAAAGGCTTTTCCACATTCATTACATATGTAAGGTTTTTCTCCACTATGTAGTTTCTTGTGTACCCTAAGAGATGCACGGTATCTGAAGCCTTTCCCACATAGATTACATTCCAAATGGTTTTCTCTAGTATGACTTATTTGATGTGTCTTAAGGATTCCCCTCTGCCTAAAGCATTTCCCACATTCATTACATTTATAGGGTTTCTCATTAGCATGCATTCTCTGATGTCTCATAAGACATGAGTAATATCTAAAGGTTCTCCCACATGTATTGCATTTCAATTGTCTCTCTTTAGTATGAATTATCTTATGTTTATTAAGGATTCCTTTCTTGCTGAAGGCTTTCCCACAATCATCACACCTATAGGGTTTTACCCCACTGTGATTTTTTTGATGAACAGTAAGGCATGAAATGTTGCTGAAGTTTATGTTACATTCATTACACTTATGGAGTTTCCCTTGAGCATGTTTTCTATGGTAATGAATAACATTTGATTGGTAATTAAAAGGCTTTTTGCATTTACTATCCTTACAAAGTTTTTTCCCAAAGGAAATTCTTTTATGTTTAAATGGATCTAAAATCTGTTTTAAGTTCTTTCCAAGTGTATCATATTTATAGAGACTTTCTCCTACAGGAACTGTCTGCTGAGGAATGACAACAGACCCCAGGATGAGCTTTCTCCCAAATATAGGATATTCACTAGAAGATTCATTAGCAATTTTTTCCTCCCTAGACTGTGTCTCTTGCTTTTCCTTCTGCCTAGATAACTCAACATCATGAGCGCAGGTTTCTTCCAAAGTAGATTGCCAGGGGCCATCCTTTGAAAGTACTCTTTGGAATGTTTCTCTCACAAAAATATCCTGCTGTAGAGTCGGCTCCTGGATTTCACATCTTGTCTTCTGACTAAGAGAACCTGAAAGCAACACAAATATATAAATAACCATTATTCTCTGTGGTGGAAGAAAGCAAAGGGATTTTATACTAAGTCTAGATTCTTTTACTTCAAAGACAATGATGATTAACCTTAAAAAAATTAGTCATTGTCACCAAGAAACTGAAGCCCAACATAATTAAGGAAATATTCTATCAGAGTGACTAGCTGCCCAAAATTTAAGGAATTACATTCCAGGGTATTTAAAGCATTTATAAATGTCATCAGAATATCCTGATTCATAACAGTTGGGGATAATGTCTCTGTTGACTGATACTCATAAAAGTAATCTCCAGAAAAATTCAGGAAAAAGCCTATCAAACCAATAATCACTTTGTAATAAAGTTTTGCCATACCAACAAAACTAACAAAACATTACTTTCAAGAGCTAGAAAAAAATAATAATATATTTCATCTGCTGGAACAAAAGCTCAAAAACGTAAAGGGGAATTTTTTGAAAGTGCAAGGAAAGGAGCCTAGCAACAGTAGTTCTCAAAACACCACCACAAAACAAAAATTTTCAAAACCACAAAAAAGAGAAGTTAATGAGTGAAATAGATAAGATATCTAACATACAGAATCAAATGAACCTAGTAGATCCAAATACCTCAACTGCTGAAGTAAAAGCTCACTATTTGGCGGGGAGGGGATACTATGCTTGAAAAACTAGAAAGTAGGTTGAGCAGAAACTAGGTTTAAAACACCTTACACCAAGATAAGTTCCAAATGGATACATAAATTAAATAAAAAAGGTCATGTTCTAAATAAATTTGAGGAGACAGAAATAAATTACTTTTCCTCTATATGGATGAGGGAAAAGTTTCATGACCAGACAAGGAATTAAAAATAGGATCACAGAAAATAAAATGGACAACTTTAATTACATAAGTTTTTGTGCAAACAAAATCCATGCAGCAATAACTAGAAGGGAAACAGGTAATTAACAAAAAAAAAAAAAACAACTCTGCAACATTTCTCTCTTCTAACCAGCCCTTCACAATATGTTCTCTAGCATCACATCCCAATCTATGTCCTTCTGAGAAAATTCCAAGAGCTCCCATTCCTCCCAGGTGAAGTTGACTTTCTCACAGCATTCATTTCATCAGACCACTTCCCTGCTATAATTCAATTCCTCAAGAAAGTCACACAAGGACCCCATGAAGCATCTTCTGTTCCAATTAAACAAATCTCTCTCTTGCCTGGCATACCTTTCACAAGATGCTTACCCAGTCAAGAATGCCTGTTTCCTTTCCTCTCTATCTAATCAAATTCCAACTGGGTCTTCTGCATATTTACCCAGTTCTTAATAAAGCTTTACCAAATCACTCATCCTTAACTGCCTGGTCTTTTGAACTCCCAAAATGCTACTAGTGGCAACATTATGTTGCATATAATCAGGTTACTTTCTGAGAAAAACTATTGCTTTTGAAAGTCCTCATTATCTTGCCCAAAAATCTCTCATACAGCCAACAGTGCTGTTAACTTCTCACTTTAATAGAGAACTCACTGCTCTGGGAGGACATCACATACCTTCCTTCTCCTCTCACACACTATGACACAGCCTTTCTCAAAAGACCTAAGGAAAGCTCCCTGTCCAACACCTTTATTCACTGGCTGGGATGATGTTTACTTGTTTCCCATCTGTTTATTTTTCATGCACTCACCTAGGAAAGTGCTAATCAGGACTCCTCCTTCTGCTATCCATGGTGCTTCTATTCTTTCCATCTGGGAAATCACATCTGGTATGGAAATGGGAAGGCCTCCTTATTAGAAAATAAATGATAAAATACTTAGATCAGGGAGAAAATCCAGAATTCAATCTTACCCTCTTACTCACTAGAGAATTGAAAGGATGCTGCCATGACCCAGATGGTAGCTTATGCTGCCATGAAACATGAGGAATGGGTCACTGGCTCAGAGGAAATGAATTTATCCCATTCGTTCTTAGGAAGATACAACTTTTTAAGTCTTCAAGCATCTACACTGGGTCTTTGGCAAAGACTCTTTGACCTGAATAAAGTACAAGCTCAGGAGAAGCCCAGTAAAACTACCAATTTCCCATCATACAACACAAACACCTTTCACTTAAGTAGAAAGAGCAGAAACACCAGTGCTCTGAGTACTAAACAACTGTGAAATCACTCCATCACATGCATTCAGGACATTATCCCTCCAGAGAAGGGAGGTATTTCAGACAGCAGTTAGCCAACAGGAAATCAAAATGCAGAAACAACCCAAGAGAAGCTGATAATCTGGCTAGGGGAGAGCCAACCTTACCAAGGGAGACAAAATTCTCATAGTTCTCCAACATCACATCCCAATACATGTCCTTCTGAGAAGGTTCCAAGAGCCTCCATTCCTCCCAGGTGAAGTCCACAGCCACATCTTGGAATGTCAGTGGTATCTGAAATAGCAAACAAGCCACCTGCTCACTTGGAGACCAGCCCTCAATGAGAATAAGTGGAAGACATGGAGTTGGCAGAAGGTACAGGTGCTATTTCTCAAAGAATTAAAGGTTTTAAATATTTTTACTATTTATGGTGGGCTTATTTATTGTTTACCTCACTAAATACTCAATATGATAAAAAAAAAGTTTACCACTCAAAGTCATCCTTACAAATGAGTTTCCATACTGAACCCAAAATGAATCATCCATGTTGCTTGAAAACCCCCAAACTGCACAATTGATAAATTGAGAGCAATAACATCACTGGCTCCCTTCCAGGTTTGTAAATGTTACATGTATAATCAGGTCTGTGCAGACCACACACTGGTTAGTGAAGCATCAATCAAGCTACTCAACTGATCATCCTGAGTGCCACAATTTAGGGATTTAGGCTAATTTTTCCTATTAATTAATAAACTTGCAACCTCATCCTCATAGTAAAAATAACACCTGCTTTATAACCTTGTTGTGAATACCAAAGGCTAAGGATTGGCACTGGTCTGTGATTTTGCTTCTAAGAGGAGCTCCTGGCAAGAGACTCCCTCTATCAATTCAGATCAGTACCTTTCCTATAACTATAATCACCTTAGAAAGCTCCCCAAGAACACTGAGTGGTTAAGTGACTTATCCAGAAGGAGAGCTAGCTTTGACTAGAACCTCTTATGGTCTAGCCAGAAGTATCAAGCCTTTCCCATAAGTCCACAATGCTTCTTACAATACAGTTTCCTCAGATAATATGCACTGTGTATTCTACTCTCAAGTTACCTTTGTGAATTTAAATCATCTGGCCCAGATAAGCCACCTGCTTTGGGCTGAGAGATCTGGGAAGTGCAACTGCTGAGTCATCATGAAAAATGGAAGAGGAACCACACATCGAGATAATAGAAAATATTGTCCTGATTCACACAAAATGGAAAAAGAGCAGAATCTGCAAAATAAAGGGGACCATGCAGAATGTATAATAAAGATTTGTTCTGTAGTTTGGTTAATTTTACTTTTTTTCTTTTTATTTTTTATTCTTTATTATATAATATAAGGGATAGATTTCTGCAACAGGTTGGGTGAGATACAAAGGGAAATGTAAGCAAAATAGAAACAAAAGATGCCAATAAAAATTCAGTTTAAGATCAGAGAAAATAGGAGAGGAGCCATAAAATTACAGAAAGGCAAATATTGTCCTGATTTACAAAAAAGGGAATATACATATGACCAAAAACTATTCCCCGACAGATAAGTAGACAAAGGATATAAACAGTTCCCAAAAAACTGCAAACTTAACTATAAGAGGTATAATTCTCATGAATAGGGAATAATCATTCCTGTGTCCTCAAAGTGTAGGATGGATAGAGGGAGGAGAGTCGAGGTAGGGACACTATTAGAACCTGAACTAAGTTAGGGTCCAACATTTATTCATCTCCTATCTCTCTGCAAAGGGGCAGGGTTGTCTTCTCATAGCTCTTCTTTCCAGCCATGGAAAAAATTTCTGTTTAATTGTGCAACATCCTTTTTTTGTGGTTCTATTTACATTATTATATATATTGTCTACTGTGTATGTTATTTTAGTGTATATTGTTTTCTTGGCTCTATTGCATCAATTCTTTAAGATCTTTCAGATCAGATCTTTCCATGCTTCTCTGTATTCATCACATTTTTCATTGCCTCTGAAATACCAAACCTAATAAGATGAAGTTTCACAGGGGTAAAGGTAATCACAAAATCACAGAATATGAGACTGGGAAGGGACCTCACTTATCACGGAGAGAGTCTATCCCATTCATTACCTGACAAGTAGTTTGTCTGGCGGGTTCTTGAAGTTTTATACCTATGTACAAAAAAGTCGATTTCACAGGTACAAGATTAGGGAGGCATAGTTGTTCTAAAACTTGTTCTAAAAATCTGGGAGTTTTATTGGAGGAGAGGCCAATTGGAAATGGCAACAGGATATAGCAGCCAGAAAATCTAAGGAGTTCCTAAGCAGTATTTAATAGGGTATCGCTTCCAGGAAGAGGGAAAAGATAACTTCACTATATTTTCCCTTTTGCAAAGAGGTCTTCATTTGGTAACCCACAGTTTAAGAAGGTCATTGATAAGCTGGAGGGCATCCACAGCAGGGCAGCCACAATGGTGAAGGACCCTGAATCAATGTCCTGTGAATCAGGTGAAGGAAATGAGTCTGTCTGAACTGGAGATGAGAAAACTAAACAGGGATATGATAGATGTCTTCTGGCATTTGAAGGCCTGTCCCCTGATAGAAAGATTGGGACAAAACCAGGGTCACGCTGGTAAGAAGTGGCAAAAATAGGATCTCAGGAAAACCATTCAACAATGAGAGCTGTATGAGAGTGGAATGGGCAACCTCAAGAGGCAGTGGCTGCTCCTGCTTTGGGCATCTTCCAATAGAGGCGGGATGGCCACCTGCAATTTTATATGTGGAGATTATGTTATATTGTGCTATATATGTTACAGTGACGTCCAGTCAACAAACATTTAAATGCCTGCTATGTGCCAGCCACTGTGCTAAATACTTAGAACAGAAAGAAAGACAAAAACAAACAAACAAAACACTCCCTGCTCTTTAAGAACTCACAGTCTAAGTGGGGTATAAGTTAGAATAACAGGTGGTCAATGAGGTCCCTTCCAACTCTCAAGTTCTGATATTTTTTATCTTTATCAATGCATACAAGTCTTACAAGTCTTCCAATGTTTCTCCAAAATCTTCATACTCATATTTCATTATGGCTTAAAGATCAATATTCTTTTATACAACACAATTTGTTCAGTCATTTCCCAGCTAATGAGAACCTACCTGGTTTACAATTCTTCACTACCACAAAGAGAGAAGTAGTAATATGAATATGTGGGCAGATGGGGATCTTCTTACTGTATTTAAATGCTTAAGGATACTGGGGTTGAAAGAGAAGCATAGGGTCAAAGAGGGCATGAGTTTTTAATCAGACACAATGAGAAGACCGTGTCACAAAAGGCATTAAATTACTTGAATTCAATGAGAATAAAATGTTTTTTGCTCAAATAAAATATACATGTATAGACTAAGAAAAGGTACAGCAGCACAGGGGAAAGAGTATTTGCTCTGAAGTCAAAGAGCTGGGTTCAAATTCCACCTCTGAGGCTAATAATACCTGTGTGATCTTGGACAGGTCACTTATTCTCTCTGGGCCTCAGTTTCCTCAACTGTAAATTGAGAAGCTTGGACATGACCTCTGAGGTCCCTTTAAGCTCAAGATCTCTGATCCTAAATTAAGATACAGACAAGAAAATCTCTTTGCAGAGTAAATGATAAAAATTTGAAATATAAAGTCTACAAAGAGTTCATCTAAATCCCCTGTCCTCAGTAGAAAAGTTGGAAAAGCTATCAGCAAGAAATTCTGAAAAGATTTAATGAAGACATTCAAAAGTCACCCAAAAGATACCAGCTCTTTAGGGTTGATAATCAGACAAATGCAGACTCTGCGCTTTTTATTCACACCTACCAAACTGGCAAAGATAAATAATTTAGTGTTTTAGGGATATGAAAACACTGGGTAAACGTTCCCTGGCCCCGGAGCTGCAAGATGGTCCAACCATTTTAGAAAACACTTTGCAATTCCATAAGAGATACAAAGCTCTTTACAATCTCTGACCCAGTTAACTGGTCCCACAATTAGTTAGTTTGTTTTTTACCCTCAAGGAGTTTACTGACAAAATGAAAAAACCTATATGCAAGAAAAATTCTAACAGTGATATTTGCAACAGAAAAAAAAAAGGCAATGGTATTTCCAAAGAAATGACTGGTTACTATGATCTAAGGAATGACAAATATGAAGATTTCAAAGAAACAGAGTAAGATTTATAAGAAGTAGGATAGAGTGAACAGAGAGGGATATGAGTAATTAATGTACACAATTACTACGGCAACATGAATAAGAATCACTTTAAATGGCAATATAAATCATGGCTAGTAGCGTTGAGTTTGGAGTTCAAATTCTGGCTCCACCAGTTAGTTACTGTGAGCCCTTTGGCAAATCATCTTAGCCTCTTCTGGTCTGTTTCCTCATATTTTACATGAAGTCACTGGACTAGATAATTAATTGACTTGTAATATTCCTTGTAGCTCTAAATCAATTGATGAATACTGGACAATATTGCTACTAACTTAGAAAGCAAACCCACTCCTATTTTTCTCAGAAAACTGCCAGAGGATATGGTTTTCTATGAAATTAGGGGGATTACATTCCTTCAAGCTCAAAAAAATCTACTAACTCTATATTGTCTCTCAAAATTGCCAAAGTCTTTGGGGGTGCGCAAAAGAGTTCTGGCTCCCGAATGCAAAGACAAAAGACAAGGCAAAGAGAAATGTCCACACTTTGAGAAAAGGGATGGCATTTCAGGAAGGAGAAAGGCTAACTCACCTGGGATCCAGGTGTGAGGAGCACAGAAGTCATCCCCTCCTTTTCTCCTCCTCCTTCCAGAGTACTGAAGAGCTAGACCTGAAGGATGAGAAGAAAGTCAGGAAGGAGATCAGTCCTCCTAGTAGTTCCCAAAGTAAGAAAAGAGTGTAGTTTCACACACACACACACACACACACACACACACACACACACACACACTCATGACAAGCTGAGCACAAGGGAGTGTCTAAAGGATGCACACAAGGGTCCCATCTCTGAAAAGTGGCTCAGGCAGCCAAGGCATCCGTCAGAGTCTCTCCCCATTTCTTTCTCCCCCTCCTCTGTCCCAGCAAGCGCCCCAACCCCCCAAAGAATCTATCTGGAGGTAGAGGTCACAGCGTCTTGCTTCCCTCCCAAGTCACAGAGGGACCTTTTCCTGCGCAAAAACAGAAAGCGGGAGCGGTCTCCGGCCCTATGTTATCCGCACTTTAACCTGGACAAAGAAGCAGATTCCCGGAAACCTCCCTATGCCAGCCAGCTGTCAGAAACAACCTGCCTCGTACCCATTCGGCTTTTAGGGCATTTGCTCTCTTTAGGGCATACTCGTTTGGGGTGCCAGGTCTTGGGTTCAAATTCCCAGCTCCACACTTGCAGCGCATGACACCTCCCTTTCCCTTTCCGCACATCTTTCCCTTCTCCCCTGAGTTCCCCAACACCACGCGCACACCACGCGCGCATGCACGCACACATACACATCTACACAACACCTGCACACGCACACCCCTGCGCACACATACACACACCTGCACACAAGACCACCTGCACACATACACCCCTGCCACATGCACGCACACACCTCTGCACTCACAGACACAAACGCACACATACCTACATACACACACACACACCACACACACACACACACACACACACACACACCCTGACTCACCTACCAGCACAAAGGGCCGCCAAGAACTAAAAGCAGGAATAATCAAACCCGCTTTGCCTCACTCACTTCAAGAACTGAGGGTGCGCTGAGCTCTCCTAGAACTACATTTCCCACAATTCCTCAGGCTTCGTCCAATCTGGGCTCCAAAAGGCCGGACCCCGTCGACTTTTATCTTAGAAGCGAGGCTGGAAGATGGCTGCCTGCGCGTCGTCTCCTCGGTGTCGCTCCCTGTTCAGGAAGTCTTGACAGAGAATTGACAGACCATGTCTCCGCCGAAATGGGCGGCTTTAGCTTTACTTAGGAGAAGGAAAAGTTTTTGTTTTTCTTTTAATTTTTAGAGTAGGTCATGTGATATTGAATGATGCTTAAAATAAGAAATTTATATGAAGTAGATTAAATGACGCAGGCAGTTTCGGCTGTGCAGCCAATAGAAAGAGTCTACTCCCACCACGTGGTAGGCCGTGGCGCCACGTCCACGCATGTGTCACCTCTGTCTCCAGGTAGCGGGCCCCTCCCCTCCCGCTGCGTGACGCCACCATAGAGTTTCTGGGCATGCGACAACCCCTTCTTTACAGGTGCGGGAACTGTCGTTCCATGTAGGAGTTTGTATTTTAAATTAGGAAAATACTTTAAATATTTTTTAAAGGGGAAATTTTATTTTTACTAGAAACAGTTGAAACATAAAGACCCACAGAAAATGATGTTAAGCAGGCTCCCAGGGTATTGCGCTATCGACGAGCCGGCTCGGGTGCAGCTTCCTTTTCATGGATGAGAGAGCGGGCCCTGCACGCACGAGCCGGGCGGGCAGGGTCCCTGAAGGACGCTTGCGCCCCGGGCTTCGGGCCGGCGTGCAGAGCGCCCCCTGGCGGAGCGGGCCCTGCACGCACGAGCCGGGCTGGCAGGGTCCCTGAAGGACGCTTGCGCTCCGGGCTTCGGGCCGGCGTGCAGAGCGCCCCCTGGCGGAGCGGGCCCTGAACGCACGAGCCGGGCTGGCAGTGTCCCCGGAATGCGCTTGCGCTCCGAGCTCCGGGCCGGCGTGCAGAGCGCCCCCTGGCGGAGCGGGCCCTGAACGCACGAGCCGGGCTGGCAGTGTCCCCGGAATGCGCTTGCGCTCCGAGCTCCAGGCCGGCGTGCAGAGCGCCCCCTGGCGGAGCGGGTCCTGCATGTGCCTGTGAAATCCGGGATCCAGTCCGACCCTCCCCGCTTCCTATCAAGACAACCTAGGGTAGCAGCCATGCTCCCAGACCAGGCCCCAGGAAAAGGGACGTGCTTGAGAGAGAGGACCCCGAAACTTTTGTTCAGTCCTGACCAACTCTTGGTGACTCCCTCTGTGGATTTCTTGGCAGAGACACTGGAGGGGTTTGCCATTTCCTTCTCCAGCTCATTTTACAAATGGGGAAACTGAGGCAAGCAGGGTGAAGTGACTTGTTCAGGGTCACACAGCTAGTCAGTGTCCGAGGCTGGATTTGAACTCAGCTTATAACTCCAGGTCCAGGGCTTCATCCTCCGTGTCACTTAATTGTCTAGTGAAATAATACCTATGTCAAGAAATATTTACTAAATATCTGTATGTGCTGGACACTGGGCTAACCTTTCCTGCCTTCAAGAAGTTTAGTCTAATGGTGGTATTATGGAAAATTGTGATTTGTTATTTCCTTTAAATCATTTCTGTCATTCAGGGCTCGGGGCTGTTCCTCCTGCAGTTTTAGACTCAGCAGCAGCCAGCCAATCTTCTGTTAATATTAACCACCAAAAACTGACCAAAACCTGACTGTTAAGGGGAGACTGACGTTGCTGTGCTAGAAATCAAAGGGTAATCTGACATTCCCAAGAAGAATTTCAACTGTTCTGACTCCTGCTTGTCTTCCACACATATAAATCCCTTCCCCTTCAATCAGCCCATTGAGAACCCCCTAAATGTAGTTTAGTCTGTAACCTTAGTTTATTTATAGAATCTTATTAAAAGCAGCTGGGTAGTGCAGTGGACAGAGCACCAGTGCAGGAGTCAGGAAGACCTGAGTTCAAATCTCACCTCAGACTCTTGACACTCACTAGCTGGGTGACCTTGGGCAAGTCACTTAACCCCAATTGCCTCATCCTGGGTCATCCCCAGTCGTCCTAATGAATATCTGGTCACTGGATTCAGACAGCTCTGGAGAAGTGAGGCTGATGACCTGCACAGACTTCCCTTACTCAAAACAAAGTCAAGTGCAAGTCATGTCATCATTTCTCTGATGGTACGGTCTTCTTTGGCAGCAAAGGATGAACACACACATGAGATTATGATTCTATTGAACTGTTCACTTTTTATGATGTTGAAAGAAACATGGGGTTATGAATTTGTCTTTTTTAACTTTCATAGCCTAAAAATGTAGGAAATTGCAATATGTAAACAAATTGTTTCTCTGTCACTCTGGCATACTTTTGTCTGTAAAAAAGCTTCTTGAGAATCCTAACCTTGTTCAGGTTGATTTTTTTTTCCTCTAAAGCCTGAATCTGTGCTTGAAGATAAGAAAGCCTGTGTTTTTCCTTAATAATTTTTTCACTGTAATAGACCTATTTCTACCTCAGTTAACTACTATGTGAACTCATAAAGGATGTATTTATCCCATAACAAATGTGTTGGTCAGTGTGCTATGTACTAGAGAAAACAAAAACTGTCTCCGTTCTCAAAAAATTCAATCTAATGGTGGAAACAACTATGTGAAAACAAGATACACACACAGGATAACAGAACGCAAAGATGGGAGTTGATCTAAAAAAATGGAAGGTGAGAGATGCACTGGGAGAAGGGGAAGGAAGGGGTAGAATGGGAGAAATTGTCATAGGTGAAAGAGATGTACAAGGAAGAGCTTTTACAGGGGGGGGGGGGGCTAGCAGGGTAACTTTCATAAGAATGGGTTCAGAAAGAGAAGAATTTTTATATACACTTTTGCTGTTGTTCAGTTGTTTCAGTCATGTCTAACTTCATTACTCCATAGGGTAATAGTACTGGAGTGGTTTGCCATTTTCTTCTCTAGCTCATTTTAAAGATGAGGAAACCGAGGCAAACAGGATGAAGTGACTTGCCTTGGGAAAGCTAGTAAGTGTCTGAGGCTAAGTTTGAACTCATGAAGATGAGTCTTCCTGACTCCAGACACTCCAGACCTGGCACTCTATCCACTGCCCCCCCATAGGAGCCCATATACACACTCAGTTGGATATAGAAATCTACCTTACCCTACTGGGAAGTAGAAGGGGAAAGGGATAAGAAAATAGGGGGATGTGATAAAAAGGGAGTACAGAGTAAAGGGGGAGGTGGTCAGGAACAAAACAGACTTTTCAGGAGAGATGGTCAAAAAGAGAAAAAGAAAGATTAAAGGAGAAATTGAGATGAAGGGAAATACAATTAGTAATCCTAACTGTGAATATGAATGGGACCCATAAAATGGAAGCAGATCACAGAGTGAATTAAAAACCCAGAATTCTACAATATGCCATTTTACAAATAAAATGCTCAAAACAGAAATAAACACACACACACACACACACACACACACACACACAAAAGGTTGTAACAAAATCAATTATGTTTTAGCTAAGATAAAAAAGAAAGAGGTAGCAATCATATCTCAGACAAAGCAAAACCCAAAACAGGCCTAATCAAAAGAGATAAGCATGCAAACTGCATTTAATTACTATAGACAGTGAAGTGATATCAATGTCAAATGTATATGTATCAAATGTCAGAGCATCCCTATTCTTAAGGAAAAAATTAAATTAGATATAGGAAAAAGTAGATAGTCAAACTATAAAAGTGAGGGATTTCTGAAATGAATAGAATTTTAGAAAAGTTAAATACGATAGCCCTTTGGACAAAATTGAATGGGAATAGAAAGGATATAACTGACTCAACTGTACATGGCACCTTCACAAAAATTGACTAGGACATAAAAACCTCAGAACCAAATGTGGAAAAACAAAAATATTAAATGTACTCTTTTCAGACCATACTGCAATAAAATTATATTCAACAAAGGACATTGGAAAAATAGATTAAAACCTAATTGGAAACTAAATAATCTAATGCTAAAGAATGAGTGGGCCAGAGAACAAATAATAGAAACAATAATTTCATTAAAAATAATGACAGTGACACAATATACCAAAATTTGTGGGATGAGGACAAAACAATGCTTAGGGGAAAATTTACATCTCTTATATTTTTTTTTTAAAAGAGAAAAGGCAGATCAATGAATTGGAAATTCAGTTGAAAAAAAAAACTAGAAAAAGAACAAATTAAAAATCCCCAATTAAACACCAAAATAGAAAATTCTGAAAAGCAAAGGAGAGATTAATAAAACTGAAAGTAAAAGAAAAAACATTGAACTATTAAGCAAAACTAGAAACTGGTTTTATGAAAAAAACAAAAATACATAAATCATTGGTTAATTTTATTTTTAAAAAAAGAAGAAAACCAAATTACCAATATCAAAAATGAAATGAATGAATGCCACCACCAATGAAGATGAAATTAAAACAATCTTAGGAGCAATTTTACCCAATTATTTGCCAAAAATCTATCAAATATGGATGACTATTTACAAAAATATAAATTGTCCAGATTAACAGATGAAGAATTAGAATACTTAAATCTTAGAAAACAAAATTGAATAAATTGTAAATGAGCTCCAAAGGAAAAAGAATAAAAGAAAGAAAATCCGCAGGACCAAACAGATTTACAAGTGAATTCTACCAAACACATAAAGAAAATAAATTCCCATCCTATATGAACTATTTGGAAAAAATACATAAAGAAGTCCTACCAAATTCCTTTTATATTACAAATATGGTTTTGATACTTAAACAAGGAGATCAAAAACAGAAAGAAAACTATAGACTGACATCCTAATGAATACTGGTGCAAAAATATTAAATAACATATTAGCAAGGCAAATATGGCAATATGTCACAAAGATCAAACACAATGACCATGTGGGATTTATTTATACTAAGAATTCAGGACTCATTCAATATTAAGGAAACTATCAGCATAATTGGCCGTGTCAGTAACAAAACCCCCCAAAGTCATATGATTATATCAATTGATACGGAAAAGCTCTTGACAAAATACAACTCCCATTCCTACTTAAAATACTAGAAAGCATAGGAATAAATGGAGCTTTTCTTGAAATAAGTAAAACCAAGAGCAAGCATATGTAATGTAATGGGCATAAGTAGTAGCCTTCCCAATAGATCTGAGGTGAAGTAATGGTATCCATTATCACCACTATTATTCAATATTGTAATTGAAATGCCAGTCATAAGTTAAAGAAAAGAAATCAAAGGAATAAGAATAAGCCACAAGGAAACAAAAATCACTCTTTGCAAATGATATAATGGTATACTTAGAGAACTTTCAGAGAATCAAAAAACTAGTTGACAGAATTAATAACTTTAGCAGAAGCTTCAGCACATAAAATTAATCCACAAAATCATTATCATTTCTATATATTACCAACAAACCCAGCAAAAAGAGATAGAAAGGGAAATTCCATTGAAAATATCTATAGACAATGTAAAATACTTGAGAGGCTACATGGCAGGACAAGGCCAGGGACTATATGAACACAATTACCAAACACTTTCCACCCATGTAAAGATAGATCTCAGCAAATGGAGATATATTAATTGCTGATAGGTATGTAGGTTGAGCCAATATAATGAAAATAACAATTCTACCTAAATTAATTAATTTTTCAATGTCATACCAATCAAACTACCAAAGAATTATCTCATAGATCTAGCAAATAAATAGTAACAAAATTCATCTGGAAGAATAAAAGGAATGAATCAAAAAAATATGAAGGAAGGCAATCTAGCAATATCAGATTTCAAACCACACTATAAAGTGGTAATCAAACCAGTCTGGTCCTGGTTAAGAAATAGAGTGATGAATCAGTGGAATAGATTAGATTAGGTACACAATACACAGTTTTAGGTGACCATAATAATCTAGCGTTTGATAAATCCAAAGATCTAAGCTTTGGGGGCAAGAACTCACTATTTAACAAAATTTGGTAGGAATTTGGCATAGACAATGTCGCGTACAACATACCAAAATAAAGTCAAAATGGGTACATGAATTGGACATAAGGAGTAATATCATATGCAAATTAGGAGTGCATTTAAAATTTACCTGTCAGATCCATGGATGAGGGAAAAGTTTATGACCAAAAAAGTGACAGAGAAGATTGTGGGAAGAATAATGGATAATTTTATTACATGAAATGTAAAAGATTTTGCACAAACAAAACCAATGAAGCTAAAACTAGAAGGAAAGCAAGAAACTAGAGGGAAAAATTTACAACAAGGTTCTCTAATAAAGGTCTCATTCTTAAAAAAATGTAGGGAGTGAAATAAAATTTATAAAAATAAGAGCCGTTCCCCAACTGATATGGTCAAATGATATGAGCAGAAGTTCAAAGTTATCGATAGTCATATAAAAATGCTCTAAATCACTATTGATTAAATAAATACAAATGAAAACCACTCTGACATACCACATCACACCTATCATATTGGCTAACATGACAGAAAGGGAAAATGACAAATGCCGAAGGGGATGTGGAAAAATTGGGACACTAATGCATTGTTGATGGAGTTGTGAAATAGTCTAATCATTCTAGAGAACAATTTGGAACAATGCCTAAAGGACTGTGCCTACCCTTTGAACCAGCAATACCACTACTAGGTATGTATTCCAAAGAAATAAAAAGAAAAGGATCTGTATGTACAAAAATCTCTGTAGCAGCTCTTTTTGTGGTAGCAAAGAACTGGAAGTTGAGGGGATGCCCATCAGTTGGGGAATGACTGAACAAGTTGTGGCATGTGATTACGATGAAATAGCATTGTGGTATAAGAAATGACAAGAGAGATGTTTTCAGAAAAACATGGGAAACTGGTGCAAAGTGAAGTTAGCCGAATCAAGAGAACATTATACAAAGTAACAGCATATTTAGCAGCTAAGTGGCACAATGGATAATGTGCTAAGTTCAAATGTAGCAAGTCACTTCACCTTTGTTTGCCTCAGTACCTCATTTGTAAAATGAGCTGGAGAAGGAAATAGCAACCACTCCAGTATCTTTGCCAAGAAAACCCCAAATGGGGTGATGAGGAGTCAGATACAACTCAAAAATTACAGTATGTTTTAATGATGATCAGCTGTGAAAGACTTAGCTACTCCAATCAATGTGATGATCTGGCATAGATCCAAAGGATTCATGATGAAAAATGTGATCCACCTCCAAAGAGAAAAATGATGACCTGCAAGCAAAAACTGAAACATATTTTTTACTTTCTATTTCTTGCTTTATTTTCGGCAACATGGCTAATATGGAGATATGTTTTGCATAATTTTGTATCTTTAATTTGTGTCTTATTCCTTGAGTTTCCTCATCTCTAAAATGAACTGGAGAGGAAACAGCACACCACTGTAGTACCTTTGTCAATAAAACCACAAATGGGATCACGAAAGACTCAGACACAACTGAGCAATAAAAATATAGCACGTACTAGGTACTTTACAATTACTATATCATCTGATTCTTATAACAGCCCTGAGAGAAAGGGAGCTATTATTTTCCTTCTCAGCAGAGAATCTTGCTTTATGTTTCCTTGAAAACTTTGAGGTCATTTACCAAGAGAATCCTCTTACCACCTCCACATCTCACATCACTGATGCTTTCCATTACTGTCTCTTCCTTCACCTTTCTTGCATGAAGAAGTAGGCCTTCTCCTTGCCAAGGCTTAACCCTCTACATGCACAATTGATTTCATTCCATCCCATCTTCTCCCTCAGATTACCCCTTCTCTCATCTCCATTCTCATTAGTCTTCTATCTCTCCCTTAATTCTAATGCCTTTCCTCTGTTATTTCCAATTTTTCATATATATAGATATAGATATCATGCAATACACACATGTACATATTAATACATGTACATATACACACATATATATGTATATATAGACATACAGATACATACACACAAAATAGACAATCTTATTTGTATTTAGTTGTTGGTATATGGTCGCCCTCCTTAGACTGTAACCTCCTTGAAAACACAGACTATCTTTTACATTTCTTTGCACTATTTAACGAAAGAGTAGGGGTTTAGTGTTTATTGATTATCCAGTCTTTTCAAGTCTGTGCCTCCCAGCACCCACAGTCCCATTGAACAAAAATCTGCAAAAGAGCTGACAAAAACTATAAACCAAATTCATAACATAAACTTGCCAAGGCAAGAAAACTACCTTCTTACATTGCCCATTCCCGAAAAGGTGACTTCCTGATTGTCAGCTGATGAATGAATAAGTTGGTGGGGCAGGGTGCATTTTATTAGTCTTTTATCATGTCAAGACGGGGTCTTGTGCCACAGGCTCAGGGGCTTCGGACTCTCAACATCCCAAGGACAATCATTTTCCTTTTAAAAAATTTTTACTTCAATAAATGATCCAATTAGTTTATTTCTCATTTTAAATACTCCAGTATCTTGCTTCCTAGTAGGGCCTGGTGAAACATCAGCACCTTCTGGTGGTTTCATATGGTGAAGGCAAAGCCTATCTGCCCTACAGTAGGAATTCCCAAGACAAGGTTTTTAAAAGGTTCTAGATAAGGAAGTGAGCAATAAAAGCAAAAGAAAAGGTCTTCCATCTAGTCCAGGACTAGAATAGTCCTAGGGTAGTCAGAGCCATGTAGAAGTTCTGGTCAGTAGCACGTGTAGAGGGGACTTGATGCAGCCAGGAGCTGGTGGGGGACAAGACCAGACACAGGTAGGTAAGTGCTCATGGAGCTAGGTGGATGGCTAGCAACAGTGTGTGCCCCACATTGAATGTTGACCTCTGGAGGCATGAAACAGATGCTGACTCAACTTATACTAGGGGCCCTAGAAGCCTGAAACAAGGAGACCCGACAAAGCGTAGCACGATAGAACATGGGATGAAGCCAACTGCCAGTGAGTGACTGAACAAAGAGGAGGAGACGGAGACAAGACTGAGGACATTGTCTGTGGCCACCAGGGGTTGGAGGCAGAAGGTATGGACTGAGTCAGAGGGGGATGTGAGGGAGACCTGTTCCTACTTCCTTACTCAGTACTATTATGGGCAGGCCTCCTCAGGTGACAGGAAGACAAGGGAAGGTCAGGAAATCACCATCAGTGTCAGCTTATCTCCATGATCTGTGCATGGCAACTGTGTCTTTGAAAACTATTGTACATAAGGTATTTTTTAGTGTGTGTAAAGTGAATTTTTGTTATTATTTCTTAGAGTTCAGTTTCCCAGGATAGATACGAGTTCCCACAATTATGGTTCCCAACATCTCCACCATGCTTGTGCAGCATTATATAATGATAAATATCAATTTCCACTGCAACTGCGCAGTGAGATACAGGGATGAGGTGATGCAAACTTGAGAGGCTATTGCTGGCAGTGTGCCTTTTTTGTCTGTTGCCCTATAAAACAGCTGGTCACTGGTCAGTGAATGAGGAATCCTTAGTATTGAATGCACAAATGCTGTGTGTGCCTCAACTGGTTGAGGCTTGGGGAAAACCTCTAGGATTAAGTGCACAAGCTGGAATGTTTTGTGTGCCTCAACTGGCCCCCAATGAAGCTTGAGGGGACTGAAGGGAAGCACAAGTTGTGCCTGTCTCAATTGACCCCATGAAGACTCAGGAGTAATTGCTCCCACTTCTCGCCAGCCCCTGTGAGAAGGGTGATTAAGGAATGCTGTAGGAGTTATGCTCCTGTTATCAGCAATCCTCTTCTGAGAAAACTAAACTAGAATAAAGTAAGATTATTAACCCCTTTTTAGTGTCCTATCTGACCAGATCAAGAGTGAATCTGTCATAGCAGCCCTCCTATGTTCTGTGTTTATCTGTCTTAGACCTGTTAATCTACCCTTGTGTTGGACTATTTATCCTGTTCTAACAATCTGAGTTTATAAGCGCTCCTGTCTGTTAGCTACCTAGAAGAAATTACCCAGGGGGAAAAATGATGAATTTTAAAATCCTGAATACTATACTGCATGAAATAATACAAAAAAACTAGCCAAAAGTTTTGAAAACACAGTCAAATGCTAATTACTAGCATCCACAGATCTCTACCATACCCAGTTCTTAAAACTCTTAAGTCATAAGTGCTTGAATTTCAGCCACAGAAAAAATTCAACTTGAAAAGCTCAAGAGATTTTTGATAAAGCTATTCTAAAAACCAAAGAAAATGATTCCCTACACACACATACACACACACACACACACATACACCTGTAACATATCTTCCAAAACAGATTACTCCTGAAACTTATGTCCCTTCAATAAAAGACAGGAATTTGAGTCAAAGTCAGTGATTAATAAAGATTTATTGAGTGACTCCTGCAAAAGAAACCAGAGTTAATGCAGGCATTCTGTCATAAACATTCTGAACAAGACAAACACAAGAAACATAAAATCAGGACAAAATAATGAAATAAGTTATTGTCATGCCTCCAGGACAAAAAAAAAGGCTATTTCTTAAAATAAAGATACGTGATCAAGGTTTAGAAGAAAGGACAAAGAGCAATCAAGGGACCAAGATCTACAGGCAAAAGATCCATCTGGAACTTCAAGAGCCTAAGTAAGAGACAGAAGAGGAATTAGGGTTAGAAGAAGAATTGGTGTTCCATACACTAAAATGTATATTCTTCTCTAAGTATAAGATTCTATATTTTGGGTTGTGGGGAATGGGGATATATATAATCAGTAGTTAATGAAAGAACAGAAAGAATCGAGAAGGAAGTTACAGGTGGAAGAGTAACTTCCTCAGACCATGCAGATCATGCCCATTTCAGCTGTTTTACCATCCACACTGGCACTAATATCTTGCTTCTTGCTGCCCGAGCCAACAACTCTGGGCTTAACTGCCAGAAAAAAAATATGACTCCATCCTCTGGAACATGTAATACATTCACCTCTAAGGTTGGGCTGTTTTAACGGTGAGGTGAACGCAGCTAATTCACATCTAGCTGGCCCCAGATCACTATCCCAGACCATTCTTCATATTCTATCCAAACACCCAGGGGTTCAAGATCTCCAGCATCCGGGAGGTTGGGAATAATGCTGCATGTTTTTCAACTGATTTTTTGAACAAAAGGAACAATTTGGGCTTTTCTGATTTTAAATATATAAATTCACCAATTTATTCTTTTTTTAGTCAACAAAATTACGTACTTAATTAAAAAAAAATACATTTATTTTCTTGGCCAACTTACGCTCGAAGCACCCTTGGAAAAATCTGGAAAATGCCTCCAAGTCCCTTCCCCAAACTCTTATTATAAAGAAGCCTGGGGTGTAACTTAGGGTGTCTCCTCCGTTAGACTGTGAGCTTCTTGAGGGCAGGAACTGGGCGGGCCACTTTTGATTGATAAACGCTGGTTGACTGACTCAATTGTATAGACTTAAAAATAATATGCCAGGGAAGTTGTTCCGGGTGCAATCGAGTCCGAGTAGTTGGAAGGTTGAATCCACCCCCAGGACACTGCTGAAATTGGCACCACGTGTTTCCATTGGCCAGGAGCCAACGGGCAATTGACATAATTCCAAATTTCTAAAGTGCGAATGTATTCTTTTCATTCTTTGCATCCGGAAATGTTTGTGATTGTTCATGGTGGTAAAATTCACGCACACGCACGCACCCCCCACCCGCAAAGACACCGCTGCCTGCCATACGGACCCAAGAGCCAAAAACAAAGCTCACGGCCAACAGGGGGTCTCTTCGGGGACAGATGCTGTGACGTCATAGCGGATCACGCACATATTCTCGCGAGGCTTCGTCTAAACGGAGGACGAGGTTTCTTGATACTAGGCCGCAATCATATCCCTTACCTCGACCTGTTATGGAAAATGCAGATCTAAATGTGCACTTTTCACTCTCTACGTCCATTCTTTCAAGTTCAGGGAAGTCACGGGTTGGGACGAGGAGGGCGGTGAGTAAAGGGGTAACGGAATGGCCCTCAAAGGAGCCCCCTGGGAGGACTCCAATTCCCGGAAGCCTGTGCGCGGTCCCTCACGCTACCTCCGGCAAAGAATTCTGGGAGTTGTAGTTCGGGGCTATGTCTGCGCAGGCGCAGTTCGCAGTGGGTCCTGCTTTCATCCCTTTGTTTTCAGTGTAACTCCGAGGGAGCTGGACGTAGGAGGGCGAGCAGGTGGGTGAGTGTGTGGGTGGGTGAGTGTGTGTGTGTGCGTGCGTGCGTGTGAGCGCGTGTGTGCGTGCGCGTGTGTTCGCTCCGGGCGGCGGCGAGGGCGGGGTGGCGCAGGGTGGATGTTTCGGGGGGCGGGGCGGGCAGGGTAGGGGGTGTTGACCAAGGGTCCCTTTAGCTTCCTTCTCCGCTGTCCCGGCCGCAGGTTCGAATTCAGCTTCGAATTCAGCTTCATACCCATGTGACCTTGCGCGAGTCACTTGAGTCTCTACTGACCAGGCGCCCTGCAGCCCGGTCCTGCTCCCTGACCTGCGCTGGCCCCTGTGCCCCGGCCCTGCCCCGCTCCCTGACCTGCCCCGGCCCCCTCCGCCCCGGCCCGCTCCGTGACCTGCGCTGGCCCCTGTGCCCCGGCCCTGCCCCGCTCCCTGACCTGCCCCGGCCCCCTCCGCCCCGGCCCGCTCCGTGACCTGCGCTGGCCCCCTCTGCCCCGGCCCCGCTCCGTGACCTGCGCTGGCCCCC
>CM053769.1:117794791-117811825 GCA_028658325.1 Potorous gilbertii
CCCGCTCCGTGACCTGCGCTGGCCCCCTCTGCCCCGTCCCCGCTCCGTGACCTGCGCTGGCCCCCTCTGCCCCGGCCCGGCCCCGCAGACACGCCTGCTCACTTTGCAGTCCCGCTAGCCCGAAGACGACAGTAAAAGTAACCCCTGTGGATGCGCCCCCGGCGCTTTACCGCTTCCCTTCCCCGTGGGGTCTCGGATCTCCAGAGCGCCGCAGCCTTCCAGCCTCTTGACCGCCGAGCGAGAGGGGTACAAATGGGGAAACTGAGGCAGCTGTGGTGCATTGGATGGAACGCTGGCCTAGAGTCAGGAAGACCCGGGAGGTAGCCACAAGCTGCGTGACCCTGGGCAAGTCACTTCCCCTCTGCCTCCCTTTCCTCAACTGTAAAATGGGGGTAATAAACGCACCTACAAGTGATGTAAAAAGTGCTTAGCGCGTGCATTTGTTGTTCTGACCCCATTTGGGATTTCCTTGGTCTGTCCTTTCCTTCTCCAGCTCATTTTACAGATGAGGAAACTGAGGCAGAGTGAAGTGACTTGGCCAAGGTCTGGCAGCTAGGAAGTGCCTGTGGCTGGATTCGACCATCATCTTTTGTTCTCCCCCAGTTTCTGCCATTTTATTCTCAAGCATCAACACAGCTGTTGCTGTCCCCTCAAACACATTGCCCTCCAACTTCGTGGGCTTCTTCAGCTTCTAGCACTTGCGTCTTGACTCCACTTGCACATGAACCCTTCCGTGATCCAGAATCTTCTAGGAGAACACAGCGTCCCATCCTTCCATCTGTCTTTATGCTTTACTCCCCCTCGGCCTATCCTTCGCCTCCACCGAACTCTCAGTGCATTATAGCTGCTCAGGCCTTGCCTTGCTGCTTAATTAGCTTGGCTTTGTTAGTTAAGCCTAGTTAACCAGTTCAACCGTACACCCTTCCCTTATTCTTCCCCCTCAACCACTTCATTGAGAGGAAGAAATTGTTTCTTTCACCTCTTTTCCATGCCCAAGATTGGTAATTATATCTATTACATATTTGTTCCCTGGCTAATCAGTGAAATGAGCCACATGTTTATGTCTAAGCTGATGGGGTTTGGCTGTATGTAGGTACAAGGCCTGGAGGTGGGATGAGTGGTGCTGCTTTCCTCCTGGTGACTCTTCTTTGTTTCTGTGGTCCCAGCAGCCCTTGATGGAGTCTACAGATACCCAGTCTGGAGCCCCCAAGTCCCTGCTTCGTAGGAAGGTAAAGGTGTTAGAAGACAAGCTTGAGGATGCAAGAGGTCATCCTAGGAGGAAAAATACCTGCCCCCAAACCTTTCACCAGAGTTTTTGCGCAGATGCGGATGAGAAGGAGCTGCTGATACTGAAGTAGTTCAGCCCCTCTGACTGAGGAGACTCAACTTGGGAAAGCCTATTAAGGAGGTTCTACCTATGAAAGACTTGGGCCTAATGCTTCAGGGGACAGGTGAGAAATGCAGATGCCCAGTGTGGGGTATTTCTGAGGAGAGGTTGTACAAGGAAGTGGTAGAGAGAGAAGGGATCGCCTTATAAAGCCAAACCCAGTGTTTATCTCCTTCCTCCCCCTCCCCCAAACCCACATACCCTATAAACAAGAGAGGGTACTACAGGATTGGTGAATTGATCCCAGTTTTCCGAAATGAGAAGTGAATACGGTCTGCAAAGTACAGGCCAGAAGGCTTCACTTTGAGCCCCGTTAAACATCCTAGCTCATTAAAGTATGGTCTTTATCAAGAGCTCTGTCAAAAATAAAGTGACGTGGCTCTGACATGACATCACAGAATCTCAGTGAGGTCATCTTGTCCAGCCTACTTGTAAGAAGTAAGACCTCTCATCCTGCTTCTGACACTCCCCTCTGTGTGACCTAGAGCAGGTCATTTGCCACCTGAGACTATTTCTTTAGCAGTAAACTGAGTCAGAATCAGTGGACTCCAAGATCCCTTCTCATTCTAAATCTGTGACCCTTTGCTCCCAGCTGCAAGGTTCACCCACTGTTCTGGGTCTGCCCTTGCAGGTAAGCAGCATCAGACTCATCTGTGTTTTATGGCGTAACACCTCACACACCTGAAGACAGGTACTGTCAGGCACACCTTGTCCCCCAAGCCTTCTCTTTTCCATGTTAAACATCCCTCATTGCCTGAGCTGGTCCTCACATGGCATAATTTTGAGACTCTCCATTATCTGAGAATCCAGAGTTTGAAGGGGCATCATAATCTGTCCTGTGAAAGCTACACTTGAAAGGAATCCCATCTTCTCCCCTGTGGACACCTTATTCATGTTCTGTCATCAACATCCTCATCAGTGTCTCTGTTTACCCAACATCCTTCCTAAAATACAGTGTTCAGGATGGAACTCAACACTGCAGACGAGGCTTGATCAGAACTGAGGGCTCTCACCTCTCTCATTCTGATGAGCACTCTTCCCTTAATAATAACCACCATTTATACAACACTTTAAATCTGTTAGTAGAAAATCTGTATCAAAAAGAAGCTTCAAGAATAAATTATACCTAATGAGCTTGCCATGTAACTGTCCCTGCTTGGACATCTGCTTGGAAATTCAAAGTAATAAAACAGGAACAGAATATAGCAAGAGTCCAATTTACCTTTTAAAAAAAAAAACAAGAAAAGATCTAAAACATATACATACAGGTATACCTATCTTGTGTCAGCATGCATGATGCATATGTGTGCATGTATGTACAAGAGACCCTTCTCCCCTGTGTGACTATAGGTAGCTGAAAATCCCGTAATTGATGCCCTGAATGCTTTATGGGTTCTTTGTGTGTAGCCACTGAACCGTTTTTTAACTCACCTGTTATTATCCAACCCAGATCTCCGTCCTGTCCACAAGAAGAGCATGAATTAAACTGCATCCCTGGCACTCTCCTAATCTACCAGTCGGATCACCCTCTCCAAAATGATGCCATGCGAGCTCTACATGACTCCCACATCCTTGATGTTCATGGCAGGCAGGCAGTCATGAGGCAGGGTTGGTTCCCCTTGTAACTTCTTTCTCTTCCCTCAGTTCTGTCTTCTCAAGACTCTGCCCTTCCCCAAGGAAGTAGAATTACAGAGGAAGGAGTGGCTTCTGAGTTCCTGATGGCCAGATCCCAGGTGAGTTCGGATTTCCTATCTTTCCTGAGATTCCATCTTATTTCTCAAAGCGTGGGTGCATTTCTTTCCCTTTTCCTTCATCTTCTTTATTCATACTATTCATATCAATGGACCTAAACCTCAGTCAGTTCTCTCACAGAATATCCTGTCTCTTCTTATGGATGAGGATTTAGAAGGCCGTTTGGAGTCATCTACTCTAACATGGTCAGTTTTCAGAGTAGAGAGTCCCAGCAAGGCCACGTGACGTACATAGGATCACACAGCTAATATTAATAGATCAGATTCAAACCTAGCCACCCTCCCTCCAAATCCAGTGTGCTTTACAGGTCTTTCTGTGCTAAGGTCAAAGGACGTTAATATCAAGGACAAAAAAGAATTATCCATGCTGAGGAGCACAAAGTAGGTGAAAGCCTACTAGACCTTTACACACAGACCTGTCTGCTCAGGCCTCTCCGCTCCCCACTTTGGCTCTTCCTATAGCCTCACACTGGCTTAACTGCACTGAGAGTTTTGAGGGCATCTCAAACAAAGAGGTGCCTCAAAAGTATCATTGCTGAGGAACTGTCCGTACTGCAGTTCTGGCCAATAGCAAAAGTGGATATTGGAGAGGAAAGGCCCAGCTACGGCTTCCAAGTGCACAGACAGTACCCCTGACCTGGGCAGAGCCCTGTGTGCATGGGGAGTTATAGAGACAGATTTTGTTCGGTCAGCACCATCTCCTGACCTGGGGTCCTTCTGGGAGGATCTTCTAGGCGACAGGATATTTGGGCTGGGGGTTCATTGATGCCCTAGAAGAGGCTTTCTGAGCTGTCGGAGAGGAAGGAGATAACCAATCCAAAGAAGGAGTCACACGAGAAGTCAGTGGTTTTTTTGGAGTCACAGGCCTTTTGTGGATGAGCAAGGAGGAAAAACAAAGGTGTTTTCAAGTCCTTGCTCACTCCTTCTGTTTGTAACCAGAGGCCCAGCCAGGATGCAGTCTTGCTAAGGCTTAAGAATTCAAATTCCTTGTGAGGCTCAAGGTAGGAAGAGGATAAGAATTACCACTTTGAGGCAGTGTGGTGCAGTGGGTAGAGTATGGGACTTGGGAGTCAGAGGACCTGGCTTCAAATCCTATGTGACTCTGGGCTTAATTTCTTAATTTCTATGTCTTCCAGCTTCCTTATATATAAAATGAAGGATCTAGATTCATGGGCCTCTGCAGTCCCTTCTAGCTTTAAATTGGGGGTCTTGTGATGTATTCTACAAATCTGAGTGTCTCTAGGCCAAGAGTACAAGGAAAAGGTTTGGGGGCCAGATCCCAGGAGACCCAAAAGGTCTTATTTGAAGCCACACTTATAGTAGGAGGGATTCCTACTGGTGAAGTAAGCCAGAGAGAGGGGCCAGAATGTTGGAGGATGAGTGAATGAGTGTCTCAGAAGCCAGGCACGACCCCACACCTCTCTGCCAGTGGAATCCCCACCGACACCATAGGGAACATCAACAGTGCAGGCGGGAGGAGACAGGCACGTCTCCTGCTCTACCTTCCTCTTGGGCATGTGTCTTCTGGGGAGGTTGTGAGGGCCACATAGGGGGACAGCTGCCAGGGAGTCTTTCCGCTAGTTCTGAAGGGCTGTAGTGGCAGGAAGCTGAAGAGTGGAGGTCTAGTGGGCAGTTCTGGACTGCAGGATGCATGGGCTGTGTCTGTGGCCCCAGTGTCATCAGCAGCCAGCAGGACCTGGGACAGACCCTTCCAGTGTCAGCAGCCAGTGGGACCCGAGACTAACCCTTCCAGTAGGGCTAAAGGGCATTGTCCCATTGATATACGTTAATGTAGGGCTCCTTGCCC
Source organism: Potorous gilbertii (assembly GCA_028658325.1). Classification (NCBI taxonomy): domain Eukaryota; kingdom Metazoa; phylum Chordata; class Mammalia; order Diprotodontia; family Potoroidae; genus Potorous; species Potorous gilbertii. Next base: position 117,799,737 of record CM053769.1, read on the forward strand.
ACTGAGAAACCATGGTAGGGCTGTTGGCTGTGGAGACAGACTTTCCCTGTTGATGAATAGACCTAAGATATTTCAGTACTGCCTTCAAGAAGTCCCTTCAAGTCAGGTTTGTATGGAGCACTAAAGAACCTACCTGAATTTGTACAGGTTTCCTGTGGCACTGGTGTTCTTAATGTGCATTTGTGCAGTGGGCAGAGCAGATGAGCAGCCAGAGTACTATTTGGTGCCCTTGGAGTACGGTGGGAGAGATCAAAGAAGGCCTTCAGCACATTGGCTGAATCCCCTTGGGAGTGCTTTGGGTAGAGCTTGGAGAAGGATCCCCAGACCGGGCAGCCTGGATGGGTTGTGATGTACATTGTGGGAAAAGTTAATTCCAGACTGATGAGATCACAGATCCATTTGAGTATGATTGGTGATGCTGGATAATTTTCAGAGCATTAATTTACTCTGTTGTCTTATGTGAGCCAGGCATACCCTTTGTCTATTGGACAGTAATTATTGTCTATATAAACTTATATTGATTCCCTATAAATTCTATCAACTATCCATCATATTTGCCCTTACTTTACTCTTGAATTTATTGGGTAAAGTTATTTGTACAATGCAGAATATAATTTAAAGTGATGATCAGAGTACTTGAGTCCTTAGGAAATTACCTGACACGGAGCACTCAGAACCCTTGTTGCTGTGAGAGCCCGTCCCTCCCTGTCCTTCCACATTCCGTGAGCCTCATGTTTCTCCACACTCAGGACTGGTTGCCGGGTGAGCAACATGTTGTGATCATTCACATTTGACACTGTGACATTAACAGGTATCATTGACGTTCCAAGATGTGGCTGTGGACTTCTCCCCAGAGGAGTGGGGGCTGTTGGTGCCTGCCCAGAAAACACTGTACAGGGACGTGATGCTGGAAAACTATGAGAACTTTGTCTCCCTCGGTACGGATGGCTTCTTTCTCATGAATCGGCATGTGGCCGTTGCGCGTGTCTGTATTTTTTCTTCCTAAAGGCTGTATGATGTCTGAGCTGCTCTGCCGAGCTCTGACTGGTTGTAAAGTCTATACAGTCTGTCTGTTCCCTCTTCCCTGGTGACGCTCCATGCAACTCATGACTGTGCCTCTGAAGCTATGACTTCCTGCCTGCATTTTGTCTAGGTCAGATACTCCCCACCAGAGTCCCAGGGTAGGCCCCTTAAGGCACAAAAGGAAAGGTTCCCATCTCTTTAGCAGGGAATTTTCCGAGCCCAAGATGAAGTCTGACCCCCATACTTCTGAGATATATTACAGGGTACAGCCTTTTATACTCCTTGATACCATGTTCTGGGTCCATGTGACGTAGGTTCTTTGGCCTAAAGGAGGAAAGTCTAAGAGTAAATATTCAGTACATTCCCATTTCTTCTCCACTGAACAGGTCTTCCCGTTTCCAAACCCAGCACAATCTCCCAGTTGGAGAGGGGAGGAAAACCTTGGATTGCAGAGGGGAAAGTTTCACTGAACGCTGACCTGGGTGAGTAAACAAAAGCCACACAGCAGAAATGCTGGAGGGGGCCATCCTTCCAGGCCTCAGGTGTGGGGATTCAGCTTGTGCTCCTTCCTGGAGCTGCTGCCCTGTCTTTCCCCTTCAGCAGATCACTTTTCTGGTGCAGAGGCACTCATCTTTTGATCCAAAACCATTTTCCAGATGTGGGGTCCCCCCCACCAACTCTTGGTGATAGCTGTGATATCGTTTGTCTCTGGTCACCCTGTTTATTACTTGTACCTATATAAACATCTGAGACCATGGATTTTATTTCGGCTTCCATCTTAGATTTGCTTTTTAACATGGCTGCTTTTTTTCTTCTGCTATGGTAACTGTTCTCCTAAAAGGCATCTAGGTTTAGCTGCCCAGTGTGCTCTACCCACCCTCTGTCCTCCTTGGTTAGAGTCTGAAGACTTGGGGCAAATAGTTTCTAACTGAGCCTTGTTTGAAGTACTTGTCTTCTCTGGCAAGAAAGCCTGTGGTAACTTTTAATCTGGGATCCATAAGTCAAATCAACAGCCACTTAAGTGCTTACTTTGTGCCAAGTTTGATGCTAAGTACATGTTAAAAGAGAAAAATCGAGAAGAGCTACAGCCCTCCTTCTTCAACAGCTCTTTATCTCCCCAGTCTGCCCCTTTCTCTTGGACCTCTTACCATCTCCTGGCTGCCCTGATGAAGATGTCACCTCTGTCCTTGAGGCCTTTGATTTCTTGCACAGAACTACTTCTTGTTTAGCAATGTCTTTCAGACTCTCTTTGTTCATTGCTCCTTTCTTTGCACCTTTCTCTTCTAAAGTCTGCCATCTTCTAGTCTCCTGACACAGACAAGGATTTTGGTTGAGATCTTTATATCCTTTTCCTTTTGAAAAAAAAATCTCAAAGCCTCTCTTCCAACTTTTTAAGGAACCCCTCCTTCACCCTGTCCTTTTATTTGAAGGGCTTCTTTTGCCTCTTTTCCTTCTCTTCCAGGAGGGTCAGCAGCCTTCCTTTGAGCTCTTGGCTTTGGCCAGGAGACCCTCAGCAGACACTCCAGGTAAATCACAGCAGAGCGCTTATTGCTTCCCACACTGGCTGGAATAGCATATTGAGTCCTTGTTCTGTCACTGGTGCTGTTATTTTCTCCAGCACTTTCAGGGGGTTGTCCCACCTTCCTGAAGGCTTCTACCCTGGTGTTCATGTTTTTTTTTTCAGGCTGATTTTAAATAACAATTAGTGGCTTCCTGTAAGAGCCCAGGACTCATTTCTCTGTGTGTACAGTTTGTCAGAGTCTTCCTTAAATTGTCATGGCCTAAACCAAACAGAACTGCTAGTACAGAGTTAGATTTCTACATTCTATAACCTGAACATTGTGAAATAATGATAATTATAGCCAGCATTTGTATAGTGCCTTGACCCCAAGTCTAACACCTTCTTCCAAACTTCTCTGCATTTATGGTCTCAGAGAATTTCCTGGAGGCCTGAGAGATTAATTAGCTTGCCTGGGATCACACAGCCAGCATATGTCAGAGGTAGGACTTGAACCCAGATCTCTCATAATCTGAGGCCCGCCTTCTGGGCTGCCTCTCAGTAAAAATTATTATTATAGAATAAGCATCCCACGTACTTTATATCAGTAGCAGAAATGACAAGTTTTTGATTTCATTAAGTGTTGATTAAAATACTAGAGAGAACAGGTTTAGCTACAGAGGTCTAGAGAATAAAATTGGAGAACTTAATCCAAATCATCAAAATCCTTTAGACAAGACTCTTGATTAATTCATTAAAAAAAATTAACAGCTAATAAATAACTGGCTGCAAATCCTTTGGGCTATACTGTCTGCCAACACATATTTATTCATCAGGGTCCACAAAGAGATGTTGAGAGATTTTGTCAAATGAATCAACAAAAAGCAGGTTCTTGATTTCTTTTTTAAAAATTATTTTCATCATTTTTTCAATTAGCCACAATCTAGTTTCTCTCCCTTCCACCTTCATCCCCCTGACCCTTGAAAAAAACAAAAAACCTTTAAACAAATATGCATAGTCAAGCAAAACAGTTCCCATGTTGGCAATGTCTAAAAACATATGTCTCATTCTGCGCCAAGTCTCTCACCTCTATTTTTTATCATTGCTCCTGTGGAATTGTGGTTGATAATTGTGTTGATCAAAGTCCCTTAAATCTTTCAGAATTGTTCACTTTACATTGTTATTGTAGTATAAATTGTTCTCCCGGTTCTCTTTACTTTACTCTTAACTCTACATCAGTTCATATAAGCCTTCCTAGGTTTCCCTGGCACCATCCCCTTCAACATTTCCTGCAGCACCATGCTACTCCATTATATTTGCAGTGATTTGTTCAAATATTCCCCAATTGATGGACACCCTTTAATTGCTACTTCCTTGCCATTATAAAAATTGCTACTGGAAGTATTGTGGTACATATAGGTCCTTTTCTTCTTTCTTTGATCTCTTTGGCATATAGATCTAGGAGTGGTATGGTTGGTTCAGAGGAAATGCACAATTTAATCACTTTTAGGACAGAATTCCAAATTGCACAACTCCACCAGCTGTATATTAGTGTGCCTGTTTTCTCTCAGCCCCCTCCCACACTGATCATTTTTCTCTTGCTTTAATTTTCATTTCTCTGATCACTAGTGATTTGGAGCATTTTTAATAGCAATTGGTAGTGTGGATTTCTTCATTTGAAAACTTCCATTTCATATCCTTTGACCTAGTCACTTGATTTCTCCATCTCTTATTCACCAGCCAAGAAGAAATGAACATGGTTTTGCATTATCTCTTCCTATAAAATTGATCCTGAGATCCCATGGAGGTCAAAGAAAGAAAGACGCTATATATGCTAAAATATCCATAGCATGACTTTGTGATGCTTTATCAAAAAACTAAAACTGACTGTACTTCAGTTGGGCAACAGTGGAAGAAACTGTGTTCTCTGAGTGCAGAGGAATTTTACCATTATTCTGTAAGAAATGACAAAGAGGAGGAATTCACAGAAATATGATAAGATACATATTAATGGACACACAGTGAAATGAGCAGAACCAGGAAAAACATATACAGTGTCAATAATAATGCAAATGAAAGGAGCACTAAAATGAAGCCAGATTCACAGCAATTGTAATGACCAGTCTTGGTTCCAGAGAACAGATAAGGAATCCTACCCCTCTGCTCTCAGTAAAGAGGCAAGAGGACAGGATGTTGCACACTTTTCCAGATTGAGTCACTGTTATCAGTTGGTTTGGCTTCACTGGTTTTCTTTGTTATGAAGGAGGATTCAGTTTGTGTGTGGTAATTGGCAAGGGAGGGTGCATTCTCAGAGATGTCTGTGTTGTTAAAAACAAAAGGTATCAATAAAACTTATTTTTGAAAAAATTGTCCTAAGTATTATGAATCCATGCTTTGTTTTCTGATGGCATACAAGATATCTGTTGGATAAGAAAGAGGTACCTAAATTTTGTCAAAAATTGGCTTCAAGTTTATCTGTCTTTAATTTCCAGAATTTTTTAAAAATTTAGGCAGTTGGGTATCTAGGTATCCTAACTTCACTTGCTAAGAACTTCTTCTTCTGAAGATTTTAAAGATCTTCTGATTGTTCCAGATCAGTCATTGATTCTCCTTGAATGAGGAGACAAAATCTGGAATTTGGAAGAAACCACTGATTTTTTTTTCCAGCACAGAAGGCAGTGAGTATTGACATGTTTTTGTTTCTTTCAGGTTCCTTTGGTCAGAAGACAAGATATGAAACCACTGAGTCAGCATTAAAGCAGTGTATTTCTACAAGAGAGTTATCCAGTGAGAGACTTACAAAGAATGATCCCCGTGATTCTAAATTAGTAGAAACTTGGCATTATGATATTAGGTTAGAGAGGCAGAAAGGCAACCAAAAGAGACAGTCCAGGCAAGTAATAGTCACTCACAGAAAAACTTCAAATGAACCAAGTGTTCATGAAGGAACAAGTTTCCCCTTGTGGAGAAAGCTCAACCCAGGCTCAGTTTTTGATATACAACAGAGAGTTTCTGTAGGAAAGTGTCCCTATAAATGTGATACACTTGGAAAGAACTTTAAACAATTTTCAGACCTAATTAAACATAATCAAATCTCCTTGGGCAAGAAAATGTCTAAGTATAATAAATGCAGAAAGCCCTTCAGCTACCACTCAAACCTTATTTATTACCATAGAATACATACTCAAGGGAAAGCATGTAAATGTAATGAATGTGGCAAAGCCTCCAACATTAACTCATGCCTTACTGCAAACCAAAGAATTCATTCTGCAGAGAAGCCCTGTAAATGTAAAGAATGTGGGAAAGCCTTCAGTCGAAAGGGAAACCTTAAAGTACACAAGATTATTCATACCGGAGAAAAACCATTTGAATGTAATGAATATGGAAAAGTCTTCAGGAATAATCAGTACTTAATTCAACATCAAGCAAATCATACTGGAGAGAAATATTTCGAATGTAACGAATGTGGGAAAGGCTTCAGGAAAAGCTCATCCCTTATACAACATCAAAGAATTCATACTGGAGAGAAACCATTTGAATGCAGTGAGTGTGGCAAAGCATTCAGCCAGAAGGGAAGCCTTAATGCACACCAGAGAATTCACACTGGAGAGAAACCCTATAAATGTAAAGAATGTGGGCAAGCTTTCAACTGGATGGGAAACCTGAATACACATAAGAAAATTCATACTGGAGAGAAACCATATATATGTGATGAATGTGGAAAAGTCTTTAGCAGGAAGGGGAGCCTTATTGCTCATACCAGAATTCATACTGGAGAAAAACCTTTTCAGTGCAGTGAATGTGGAATATCTTTCAAATGGCGTAGATACCTTAAGGAACATAAGAAAATTCATACTGGTGAGAAACACCTTGAATGTAATCAATGTGGGAAAGGTTTAAGGAAGACCTCATCCCTTATGCAACATCAAAGAATTCATAATGGAGAAAAACCTTATAAGTGTAATGAATGTGGAAACTCTTTCAACCGGAAGGAACATCTTAAAACACATAAAATAATTCATACTGGAGAGAAACCATTTGAATGTAATGAATGTGGGAAAGCCTTCAACCAGAAGGGAAGCCTTAACATACATCAAAGAATTCATACTGGAGAGAAACCATATAAGTGTAAAGAGTGTGGGAAAGCCTTCAGATGGAAGGGAAACCTCAATACACATGAGAAAACTCATACTGGAGTGAAACCCTATAAATGTAATGAATGTGGGAAATCCTTCAGCCGGAAGGGAAACCTTAATGCACATAATAGAATTCATACTGGAGAGAAACCTTTCCAGTGTAATGAGTGTGGGATAGCTTTCAAATGACCTGCATACCTAGCTGACCATAAGACAATTTGTCCTGGAGCGAAACCCTTTGGATATAATGTGTTTGGGAAAGTTTTCAGAGGACTTTGCAGATCAAATAATTGTTTCTGAGGACAGTCTCCGTAAATGTGAAGAATATAGCTCATCCCTCATCAGAGACTTCATGTTAGAGGTGAACTGTAGGGTTGTTATAATGGAGAGATGTCATAAATTCATCATTTATTAAATGCTGAAAATCAAGGTGTTAGATTTTTTTTTCACCAACTACATCAACATTGTTGCTTAGAGAGTTGGAAATGACCCTGTCCTTTCTGTCCTTCTTGTTTATACCTATTAAATGCTATTAGGTGCAATTAAAATTACATTGTATTCAGTACTTGAGAAGATTAAATCAAAGATAATTCTTGATTTATAGCTCACATGGGGGTAAAAGGGAAGGAAAAATATGATATAACTAATATACATACATATAGACATAAACATATACGTATATATATATATATATATATATATATTTGTATGAGATGTACAATGAGAAGTGTGTGAATTCTAAGCAGAGAAAGATAATATCTGGTAGGAGATGAGGGATTGGTGAAGTTTTCATGGAGGAGAGGCTATTTGTGCAGTGATATAAAGAAACTGCAGGATTTTATTAACATAGATGGTAGTGAGAAGGCTATTACTGGCCTAGGGAATACCATGGGAAAAATCCTGGAGGCAGGATAGAATGGGACTTTAGGAGGACTTGGTCAATAATCTGGTTTGTCTGGAAGATAGTACATGTATGAAAAGTAATTAGAGTATAGAAGGCAGCACTACTCCCTGAGTCAGCTACTGGGCTCCAATCCCAGACCTCTTCACTACCAATGTGCCTTTGGGCAAGTCATTTAACCTCTCTGGGTGTTGAACTCCTCATCTGTAAAATGAAAATTAGAAGCCATCTAGGGTTATTTCTGAGAGACAATGTGGTGTAATCAATAGAAAGTAGGCCTTGAGTCAAGTCAATCTGATTTCTTCTCTTATCTCTGACACATATTGACTGTTTGACCATAGGCAAATCCCATAATCCATCAGGCAACTCTCTAAGGTTTAAAATTACAGAGGGTGACTAGTCTTCATTGGTGGAAGGAATTTCCACAGAGAGTTTTCCCAAACTGAGGAGATCTCACATTTAGCACAAAGTTCCTTCCAGCTCTTTCCATGAAGATGCCATTTTACTTTTGTCTTCTAAATAGGGCAGTGCTTTTCATTTAAAAAGCATTTCATAAAAATGCTTTAACCATTCAATGATGAGCCTGTCAGTAGGATGAGATGAAACGGTGTGGTGATACCAATTTGGGTAGGACTCTGATGGCCAAGGCTGGAAAGTTTGAACTTTTTTGATAGGCAATTGAAAGTCACTGCAAGGTTTTGAGCAGAGGAAGGCAAATGATCAGATTTAAGCATAAGCATGATGAATATGTTTAATAACTAATATTTATTAGCACCTTAAGGCTTACAAAGTTATATATGTAAAAGTCTATGTATATACAATCACAAATATGTATAGCCTAATTTGTATACATGTGTATATGTATATGCATAACTTTATTTGATACAACCTGTGAGGTAAGTTCTATTACTATCTCCATTTTACAAATAAGGAAACTGAGGCTGAGAAGTTCGATGACTTGAAAGTCACACAGTATGTGTTTGAGGTCAAATTTGAACTCAGGTCTTTCTATGCCTTTGCCACCAATTGACCTGTCTTTGTGACGGATTGGAGAAGGCACTAGAGAAAGAACTAGTTAATAACTTACTGCCACAATCCAAATTGGTTATATTGGGGACCTACAGGACAATGCTGGTAGTAGAGATAGTCCCACACCAATGCACACCCACTCTCCCTTCTGCCTTACTTTACTGCCACTCTACCTCTTTGGAACTGCAAATCTTTCAAGACAAATGGCTCTTTATTGTGAACCTTTGTCTCACATGTTTCTTCACTTTGAAAACATTCTTTAAGCCACCTTGGGCTTTCTTGCCGCCCTGTGCTTATGGAAGCCTTGTCTTCACTTCCTAATGTCACTTAGGGCCCTAGAACTAGAAGGAATCCAAGAAGCCTTCAAGTCCAGCTTCTTTATTTTACATTGGAGGAGACTGAAGCCCAGGGAGATGATGGAATGTGTCCAAATTCTCCTTGGTATTAAGTGTCATCCCAGGATGGCCCTCTGACTCCACCACCCTCCGACAAATTCTTGTCATTCCAAGAACATCCTGTCCACATTCTCTGCACCCCTGGCAAATCTTTGCCATTGCCTGCTATTGTAGGCATGTTGAACCGTGAAAGCTCCAGTTCATTTCATGGCGGCTGCTTTGTGGTGTCCATAAGCCTTTCTTATGATGTATGCAAGGATATGTTTACTTTGAAAGGGCTGTGACTCCACTTTCGGAATTGTAAATGAATTCATATTGCTTGCTATAAAATACATACATGCATGAATACCTTTGTACATGGCTATGTTAACACGTAACTTTTTTCCCCTTGTTAAGGTCTCTGTGTGTTGGAAGTTTTATCTCCTTCATAAGAATCTGAACTAGCTTTCCTGTAGTGGATCCCATTATAGAAATGGTGGCTATTATTGTCATTGCAATAGCACCGTCTCACAGTTTACCCACCCCTGGTTTCTCCTCTCCCTCTTAAATATATTCTTTAAAGCAGTGTTCCCTAAACACTTTTGATGGTGCACCCCTATCAGTAAAAAAAAAAAAATTAAGCACGCATCCTAATATATGAGCATTTACTGAAGAATATACTTGTACAAATATATTTAGGGCAGTGAGGTGGCACCACAGAGCATAAAGTACTGGGCCTGAAGTCAGGAAGACTTCCTCTTCCTGAGTTCAAAGGTGACCTCAGACACTTCCTAGCTGTATGACCCTGGACAAGTCAATGCACTGTTTGCCTCAGTTTCCTCATCTGTAAATTGATCTGGAGAAGGGAATGGAAGGCTACTCCAGTATCTTTGTCAAGAACACCCCAAACGGGGTTACAGAGTCTGACATGACTGAAAGATGACTGATGAACAAAAATAAATGTATTATTATTATAAACCGTATACAAAGTACAAATTTAAAATGTTGAAAAAATAGTTTTAATGTTTATTTTATCAATTGTTTTTTATTTGTTTATATTATAATGTTTAATGTTTATTATTGATCAAAACCATTAACATCACTTTTTTTTTTAAAGTGAGGGTCATGAGGCAGTTAAGTAGCAGAGTAGATTGTTAAACTTGGAATCAGGAAGACCTGGGTTCAAATCCATCCTCAGACACTTTCTAGCTGTGTGACCTTGGGCAAGTCACTTAACCTCGGCCTGCCTCATTTTCCTCATCTGTAAAATGAGGTTGTTAATTAAAGCATCTGCCTTCCAGGGTAGCTGTGAGGATAAAACGAGATAATAAATGCAAATAACTTTGCAGACCTGAGAGCTGTATATGAATGTTAACTAGCACTGCTATTATTATGTAACAAACATGTGACAAGGAGCTTATACACCATAAATAAGCATTTGTTTTCTTTGAAAGCTTCAGGACTCCATGCTCCAGTCACCAGATGGTGGAGCTTTATGCCCAGCATCGCACTCGGTACCTTTATTGATTCTTTCTAGATTCACTGGCTTTTGGAAGGACACCATTTGGCAAGCATGTCCAGGACAGGACTGCTTCGTCAGCATGGTACATACTTCAGAGGGTCATCCTTAGCAATTACATGTTTAAAAACTCAAAAGTCTTTCTGCTGCTTCTCACTCAGACTGGTTTTTTGTTTCACCTCGTCTGTCTAGTTAGCCGAGTCTCCTCCGCCCGCTGTATTTGCTTACTCTATTCTCTCACCTTCACAATAAACACTGAGCCAGAAACAGGGGCCCTGTCCAACTGCTTTAATCAAAACTGTAAATATCTAGCACGGTCTGACTGTTTTGGCTCCAGGGTAGACCAGGGCCATGCAGCCACTTTATTTGACTGAGAATTAGCAGATGATTTTAGGCCTTTTATATCCAGTTGTGGATGAGCCAACACTGGATTCTTGCATCAGATCATAGCTATTCTCAACTTCTGCAGTTACCTGCAAATAGCTGTTCTTTCCTTTAATAACGACAACTTTCTTATACTCCTTTTTTCAACTTAAGATTACCATGGCCTTAAGACTTTATAATAAACACAAGGTAACAAACTACACAATGAAGCCCCTCCTTACTGTGATGACTAAAGGAACCACTTTTTTTTATTTTGCATCTATTCTCAGAAATATCCCTGATTTCAACGTCAACTTGGTAATAGATTCTGGTGTTACTAATAGAGTGAAAATGTTTTGTTTTTTTAAATCGTGTCAAACAACATTACTTTTAACATGAACTATTTAAAAGTCTTATAGTATTTTTTGGAAAGTCATATTAGTTACTAGACATTTATTAAGCATCTACTATGTGCTAGCACTGGAGATACATAGAAAGGCAAATGACAAGTCCTTGCCCTCAAGATGTTTACATCTTATGGGGAGGAAAACAGAATACAAAAGAACACATAAAAGCAATAGGGAGGAGGGGAAGAAAATACTCAGTGTGGGGGCATGTCAGAGAAGTCTGGAGGAGTGTAGCTAGGTGGGAAACAAAGAGCTGGCTGACCTGGGCTTCCTTCTAAATGGAGTTTCAGGGAGGAGAGGTCTCCAGCCTCCAATCAGAGGAGGAAGGTCCCCTGAGGAGAATTTACTGAAGAGGGGTGAGTTCCAAGGCTGATGTGATCTTGCAGGATAAAGAAGTTCCTGGGCAAGATAGAAAAAGTCCAGGAGTGCATCCAGGTGGGAAACAGAAAGTCAAGAACAAGCATTTGCTAAGTGCCTATGATGTATCAGGCACTGAATTAAATGCTGGGGATAAGAAAGGACCCCCGCAAAAATAAACCAAGTAACTACCCAATCCTTGCTCTCAAGGAGCTCACAGTGTAATGGGGGAGATAACATGCAAACAGCTATGTACAAACTAGACATATATAGGATAAGTTGGAGGTAATCAATAGAGGGAAGGCACCAGCATGAAGAGAGAAAAGTCTTCTTGTAGAAGGTGGGATACAGGGGGGCGGAGCCAAGATGGCGGAGTAGAAAGACTCACCTATGCTAGGTCCGAACCCACAGCCCATAGATTTCCTGTAAAAAGAACTCCTGACAAATTCTGGAACAGTGGAAGCTGCGCAGGAACACAGTGA
>CM053769.1:117819350-117866931 GCA_028658325.1 Potorous gilbertii
GGTCTCAAGTCTCTTTCCACTGCTGTCCATACCCAGGAGACCGGGCCTTGCCTCTCCGCCCTTCTCTCTCCTGACTCCCCTTACTGTGCAGGATTGGGCGGGATGAAGCCTATTTGACACTTCTCACGGGGCAGAGCCCCGCTCCGAGCCTTTGCACCCGTCTGGCCCTTGAGGCCCGTTACTTCGGGGGTGTTCGGGCTGGGGCGGCGCAGCAGCAGCACTGCCTCCTCATGCAGCCTGGAACACTGCCTGGAATGCAGGCCACCCTAACCCCAAACACCCGAACCACCTCGGCCTCGGAAGCCCCGACCTTCCTTCGAGATCCGAGCGATCGCCCGGCCCCCCAGGTTACGCAGGATCTGCTTTGCAAATGGCCCTTTGGGGTCGTATACACCTTGATGCTGGTGACGACAGTAACGAGAAGAACAGTTCTCCTTGCGTAGCGTTGGACCCACACCAACGCAATGTATCTGATCCTCAGAACCCCCGGACGGGGTTTGGGAGCTCCCTCGTGCTCCGTGCTCCCGGTTACTACACGATGTCCTTTTGTTTTCACGCCCCAGTCACCTCTGACAAACACCGCCGCAGGCTTCTTGTGCAGTCGGGGCTGACTTTTCCTGACCCCGCTTTGGGTTTTCTCGGGAAAAATGCTGGAATGCTTTACCCTTTCCTTCTCCGGCTCATTTGACAGATGAGGAAACTGAGGCAAACCAAGTGACTTGCCCAGGGTCACGCTTCTAGGAGGTGTCTGAGGCTAGATCTGAACTTGGGCCTTCCTGGCTCCAGAGCTCTATCCCACTGTGTCATTTTTACCCTTGTTTAGGAGGCTCCGACTTACTAAGAGTCCATCTGTGTTTTATTTTATGCTGCGGAGGAGAGAGCCAAACCCTATTCTCAGACACTATCTTCTTTGTTTTATGTTCATTTCCCAAGTCTGCCTTTCCCTCCTGAAACCCAAACACCACCTATGCCTAGTCTTCTGTCTCAGTTCTCAAACCAGCCCTGACCTTCCATTTAGAGAGGAGAAGCATGAGTATGTCAGCAAGCAAAATCCTGAGAAGAACTAACTGGGGTTGGGGGGTGGGGGTGGAGGGGTGGATTAAAACCAGCCAGATGCATCAGAGTGGCTGCTCAGTAAAGGTGCTGGATAGGGAGCTCTTCCTAAAGACTCCCCAAAATATGGAGAAGACTCTCTCTCTCTCTCTCTCCTCTCTCTCTCTCTCCTGCCCCTCTTCTATCCCTCCTTTTTGTCTCAGTCTGTGTCCCTCCTCTCTGTCTCTCCTCTGCCTCCCCCTCTTTCACTCTGTCTCTCCCTCACTCTACCCCCCCCTTTCTCTCTCTCTCTCTCTCTCTCTCTCTCTCTCTCTCTCTCTCTCTCTCTCTCTCTCTCTCCTGAGAGGAAGAAATGTTCTTGAGTGTGCCCGCCCCTCCAAATATTCTCCAGATCCCATTCTTTTCTTGTCCTTTCTTTTGATTGTTTTCTCCTCTTTCATCTTTTATCTCTCTTGCTTCAAAGGTTCCTTTTCTTCTTTCAGATATATTTAAATCTGACCTATATTTTAAAAGAACAAAGTCTTATCATTTAAATTCTAATTCATCTCAATTCTTTCATCATCAAGCCTTAGAAAGATGTAGTCTACACTTTCTGTCTCCATTTCATCTGGTCTCTCATCTTTCTTGAAATACTAAGATCTGCTTTCTAGTCCTACTGCTCTATGGAAAATGATCTTTGAAGTTGCCACTGATTTCCGTGATGTGAGCAGTAGCCTACATACATATGGCACGTAATCATTTACAACCTACTTTTCCTACTTCTAAGGTGAAGAGTGAAAAATATCATTATCTCCATTTTATTGACAAAGAATCTGAGTGAGACTCAATGAACTTTTGGTCTCTCCATGGTAGTGATATGGTTAGTAGCAACAGGATGTGTTTTCTATCTTGAGTTTAGCACCTTCTTCCCTATGTAATGCTTCTTTCTTCTACCCAAATTAAAAGTTATTTTCTCAGATTTTTTTCCTTATTTCATATCTTTGCAATCTCTCACAATATCCACTATTCATGACACTAGCTAGGCATTTGTGGAGGGAATTATGCCTTGGGCATGTGGGCATTGGATTAGAAGATTTCTGAGATTCTTTCCAATCTGATTTTCTCTAGTGTTGCCCTGAACTCTGCCATGATCAGACAATATTTGTTATATTATGTGAAATTCTAGGTGCCACAGGAGCACCATCACAACAGAACTATAAAGACAATGAGAGAATTGATATCCAAGGGTGAATAAAGGCACTTGATATAGTTGAACCTGGAGAAAAACACTAAGGAAAGAATGAGCGAAAAGGCATTTATTGTTCATTTACTATATGCGAAGCATTGTGTTAAGTATTGGGGCTACAAATAGAAAACTCAGTCAGTCCCTGCTCTCTCTAGAAAGAGAATTGTTGGAGAGAGACAATACATATAGGAGGTTTCAACTGCAAGACAAATGGAAATACCTAGTGGTCTATAGGGTGCATTGGCAAAGCATTCAATCAATAAGCCTTTATTAAATGTAACTATATGCCAGGCCTGTACTAAACAATGGGATACAAAAAAAGGAAAAAATACAGTCCCTTTCTTCAAGGAATTCACTGTCTAATGGAGGAGTCAACATGCAAACTATGTACACAAAGATGTATACAATGGTTAATCTCAGAGGGAAAGCATTAGTAGTAAGAGTGGACCTGGAAAGGCTAGCCACAGGAGGTAGAATTTTGGCTGAATCTTAAAGGGAACTGAGGAAACCAAGAAGTAGAGATGAGGAGGAAGGGAATTCTAGGTATGGGGAACCACCAATGAAAAGCTAGAAGCTAAGAAATGGAGTCTTGTCTTTAAGGGAAGGATCAAAGACTAGTGTGGCTGGATCGTGGGGTAAATGAAGTAAGAAAAAGTGTAAGAAGAATAGAAAGAGGGTGCAGAAAACACTACCTCTTCTTTAATAATGTTTTCATGAGCAGAACAATGTCTCATATTGAACCATTCAATAGTGCCAAGGACTTTGACATAATTGTTGGACAAAGTCTCTCAAGTTATTTTAGTGACAGCATGAAAAAAATATGGTTCAGATGAAACACAGCTCAGTGAATTGTTAGCCAGTGTAAAACCCTTATTTAAAGAGCCTTAAATAAAGATTTTTGTCATTTTAGAATTAGTTATCTAACTGATCTTAGTGCTATTATACTCAACCTTTCTATTGAGACTGAATAAAATCTAGTGCTCTCACTGGTTTTGCTGAGGACACAAAAGTAGAAGGGATACCTCATATAATGCATGACTGAATACATGCATGATAAGGAATTTTAAAAATCTCAACAAGAAGAATGTGCCAAAATATGTGAAATTTTTAAAAGTTCTAAGTAAGTTCCTATACTTAGGTTCAAAATATCATTTTCCTAAGCACAGAATTGAGGTTACCTGGTTTTGCAGCAAATCATATTCAAAAGACCTAGGAAATTCAATATTCCTTCATTTCAGTTCAAACCAACAACATAAAAAATATTATTATGAATTTGAGGGTACAATAATAGATGTGTGTTATATAGGTTACAGAAATTAAGTTGTATTAGGCTCTGACCTATGCTGACTACATTTCACATTTCCTGCTCAATTCTAATGCTATAAGTTTGACAGACACAGTTTGTGCATCCAGAGGTTTTATTTAGTTTTGTTAGAAAGCTGCAAATTGCAGTTCAAAAGCAGATAAATGGTCTATTCTCATATTATGAGCCAAAGGAAGAAAATTAATATAAAGAAAGCTTTGTTTACAAGTATAAAGAGAGGCACAACTAAGAGATAAATTGCAATAGCTGTTTGTTATAGGAATTAGTCACGTCATTAGCAAAAAGGACAAAGAGAGTATTGTTTCAACAAGGAAGGAAAACAACCAGAATTTTTCAGTGACCTGCAGAGAGTGTATGACATTTGGCAAAAGATTCAAAAGAAAGCAGATTTGGAAAGTGAATTTACTGGCTAATAAGATTGTATTGGAGATTTAGGATTTCTGGACCACAGATTTTTCCCAGGTATGGATACACCTTGGAAGTCCTGATGTGGTTCTATCTGAATTCCTATTTTTTTCTGATGCAATACTATTCCATAATATTTCTGTAGCACAATTTGTATAGTCATTTCCTCATAGGTGGTCATTCACTTTGTTTCTAGTTCTTTGCTACCATAAAAAGCAATGTTAACAATATAGGGAACTTTTCTTTCTGTTTTAAACCTCCTTGGGTTATATTTCTGTAGCAATGGGATCTTTGGGTTAAAGTATATTTTAGTCACTTCCCTCCCCACATTCCAAACTGATTTCCAGAATGGCTGAACTAATTCACAACTACACCAGTGGTATTTATAATGCTTGCCTTTACATTCTTTCCAACATTAACTATTTCCACCTTTTATCAGCCTTATCCCTTTGAGGTATGTGAAGTGAAACTTAGTAAGAATGATATCAACTGACGACGAATGAAGTAAGTAGAACTATGTAAACAACAGTTACAACAAAGTCAATGAAAAAGCCAAGAAACGGAATCAAGAATGTTATGAGATTATAATGACCAAGTTTGATCTATACAATGACTGATTTCCTGTACTTAAAAAACAAAAACAATTTTTGTTACAAGGGAAGGATAATTGGAGGGAGAGGAAAATATTTGGAAATGAAGGCAATATAAATTTTAAAAAGGATCAGTAAAACTTTTTTAAAAAACCTTGACTGGTGAAAAACAGTATACTGATATCAGGAATGAGAAACTTAAGGCAGCAATACAACATAACCTTATGTAAAAAGTAGAACTTTACTAATATAGGAGTAGGTAGATGGGAAAGAATGTATCTGCCTGAGGTTCTAGAAATCCATGTAAAATGTCTTTTGAAAGATGAACAGAAGGAGCAAAAAATATAAATGTCAAATGTTTATGCTAGATAATATCGTTTAACTTCAGTATATGAAAAAGCAAAGAGGAACTCTTTGTAGGAGACAAAATCTAATTTTTAAAATAGCATAAAAAATGGTGACCTCAGATATCTAGATAAAAATATGAAGAGTTCATTTGATGACCCCAAACTTCGAAGGTTTTCTGAAACAAGGACTTATCTTTTTGACACCAGTATTCTCCTGGTGACTCAAAAGTAGAGGGTAGGTTTTCCTTCCAACCTCTCCTTCCACCAATCCCTGCCTGTTCTATGTGAGTCCTCACCTAGGTTCATTTGTAAGGGCCCACCCAACATCCTAGGGGGCCTTGCTTTTTTTCTTCAATTGATATTGCGTATATTTCAATAGAACACTCAGGCTGTCTATCAGTTTTCTTGGTTATTCCTCACTCTTGATACATGACTCCATGTCATACATTTCTTTGACATCCTTACTCCACTTCTTCCTAGTCTCTCATGTATAATGTGTTGAATATGGGAAGCTTTCAGAAGTCATCTCTAGCTAACTCATTATCAAACAGTTCATATTGGGAGAAACCTTATAAATGTAATGAATGTGGGAAAGTCTGCAACCAGAAGGAATACCTTAAAAGACACACAGAAATTCATTCTGGAGAGGAATGGTTTGAATACAAGGAATGTGGAAAAAGCTTTAAATGCAGCTTGTACCTTATGTGACATCAGAGGACGCATAGTGAACTCCTATAAATGTTATATATATGGGAAAGGCTTCAAGCTAAACTCATACATTAGGCAGCCTAGAAGAATTCATTCTGGAGACAAACGTGTAAATGTGATAAATTCGGGAAAAATTTAAGCTGGAAAGAAAATCTTAATATTCATCAGAGAATCCATACTGGAGAGAAGACTTTATACATATAATGAATATGGAACAATTTTGAAACATAGAGGAATCTTTAATTCACATATAAAGATACATACTGGGAGAAAACATTTAAATATAACAAAAGTGAAAGAGTCTAGTAAAAGGCCACATTTTGCTACACCTGATATAGTTTGTAGTAAGTAGAGATTCATTGAATGTAAGAAATTTAGGGAAACTTCTTTGCACAGTTCATCAGTTAACAGTATGATTCATATTGGACAGAAACCCAGTAATGACTGTAAAGAATGTGAAAAATTCTTCAGTTGGTAGGGAACAAAAAACTTCTACTGAAGAGAAGACTTTTTAGTGGAATGATTGTGGGAAAGCTTACAAAGGTATACAACATGGGACAATTCATACTGGAGGGAAGCCCTTTAAATATAAGGAATGAGGAAAAGCCTTAGGACAAAAACAAAACTGAGAACTTTCATTCTACAGAGAAACACATACAGTGTAATGCACTTGGGCCTGATTTCAAAATTGAAAGGTGAAAGATTTTAAGAGACTTCCTCCTGCAGAGAAACCATTTTTGAACATAGTGAATATGAGAAAGTCTTGAAAGTTGGACAAACTTTTGCCAACATATAAAATTTCTCATTTAAAAAAGTGTTTCGTGTGTTTAAGAAAGACTTAAACTAGAGGGAACAGGGTAGATGTCCTGCACAGGCCAAACAGCCTCACATTTCCTTCAGTCAGTCTTCTTCATGTGATATGAGCTCAATACTTTTCAACATCTCGATTGTCTTCCTTTGGAACTGCCTCTCAGAAGCTTATTAATGTCATTACCAAAATGTGGTACCCAGAAAACGATACTATAGATGTGGCCCAAAGCAAAATATAGCAAGACTATCACCTTCATTCTGGGAATCATATTTCTCCTTATGGAGATGGAATTCATTTTCTTGACTTGCACTATCATACTGTTACTCCTGTTGAGCCTGTAATCTTATTTAAATCTCCAGATATTTTTTTAGACAACTTGGTACCAAGCTATGCCTTCCCTACCTTGGATTTGTAAAATTGATTTTAATTGTTAAATTTTATGGTTTTCCCTTAGACTTCATCTTGGTACATTTGGTCCAATGTCCTAAGCCTGTTAAGAGCTTTTTGAATCTTGGGTGTCAATTATGTGAGCCGATCTTCCAAGATTTCCGTAGTCTGTGAATGTAGTAAGTATGTTATCTATGATCTTAGTAATATCATTGATTGTAATCAATATTAAACAGATATTGCTATGGCATTGCAATGTAGAACACCTTCAGAACTGATGTGAATTCTTGTCAAATGATGTCATCAAACTCTTGATGTCATCACTTATTAAATACTTGAGTCACGATCGATAATTTTGAGACCACCTTCAATTATTTGTTGCGGTCTCATTCTTTATATTTATAAACCCATGGTCAAGTCCATGGTCTTGCACATAGTAGTTAGTTAATAAATATTTATTGACTTATTGATTGTAAGGAAAAAATAATGTTATCCTTTATGTCTTTCTCTCTTGAAATAAGCAACTTACAGTGCCAGGTTTGGGGGGAAATAAAACATAGTCCTTGATCTCCTGTGCTCATAGTGAAGGGGCTGGGGCTAGCGTTAGGGACAATATGACACGCACATAAATAACTATGATACAAACAGAAAAGAGATTCAAGCAGGAAAAGATCGTTATTTGCTTGAGGGAATCAGGAAAATTTTTGTGAAAAAGATGACACATGTGCTGGGTTATAAAGTGATGGATGGTATTTCAACAGTGAAAAGAACATCATAGTCTGAAGAAGCAACATGAATGGAATCCTGGAAACAGGGTAGCACAAGGTATTTATCTGGGCTGGTGAGCAATCTAATTCCTGTGGAACACAGCACGTGTGTAAGAGGTAGCAGAGTAGAAAGCAAAGGTGTCAAACATATGGACCTTCCAAGTGCTGACAGAATCAGATTAAAATGTAATTGGGAAATAGGTAACAAAATAAAAATATAATAGAACATTTGTTGTTGTTTGGTCAATTAGTCTTGTTCAGGGTTTTCCTGGTAAAGGTACTGGAGGGAGTTGCCATTTTCTTCTCCAGGTCATTTTACAGGTAAGAAAACTGAGACAGGGTTAAGTTACCTGCCTAAGTTCACACAGTAAGTGTCTGAAGCCAGATTTGAACTCAGGCTCTTCTGACTCCAGGGACAGCATTCTATCCACTATACTACCCAACTACCCATTTAGTAGAACATAGATAATGTTAATATATGATTTTCTAGGTCAATACATAGACTGCGATACACACACATATATGTACACACATCTGCCTATATACATACAACATATATAAAATATACACACATACACACATATATATATAGTGGCCCCATTTCTAACTGAGTTAAACACCACTGGTATAGAGGGCTGCACTTGATAATTCCTTGGAATGAACCAAGTTATGAATGATTACATCTTAGCATCAGTATTTCCATGTGGTATGTGTATTTAACAAAGGTTAACAAAGGTTTAACAAAGCATCCACTATTCTAAAGTTGTCAGCCTACTAATTAACATATTAAATATTTAATTATTATTAACAGTTAAAATTATTAATAAATATTTGATAAATTAATATTAATAATAAATAAATTAATAAAATTAAATAAAAATTAAATAATTAAATATTTGCTGCATGTCAGGCATATCTACACTAGTTTTTCCTCGTGTTCTACCAATGTTTTTATAAATACAGTGAGATCATGCATATAAAACAACACATCTAAATAATTCAGGTAACCAACCACATTTTCCAGGGGGAGAGGACTTCTGAAATCCCTTGGGACATGCTCTCTCATTGGTAGAATTCTACTGAATGAATGAAGGCAGTTGCTTCCTAACCCTCCCCTGCCAGAAGGATCTGATTGTATCTGCTATGTGCTTGCATCATGGAGAACCACTGGTTACCTAGCAGGTGGTCCTGGGTATCTCAAACTCCTGGCAAAGTAATAGGGTCATAGATTTAGAATAGACTTTAAGTGGTCATTAAGTCCAGTCTAATTCATTTTAACTCATCTTCTAAATCTGATAATTCATAGTTAATTTTAAATTTTGTTGTATTAATTTATTCAATTCAACAAACAAGTGCTTTATGCAAAATATTATATGAAGAGAAATACAAAGATACAAAGGAAACAGTTTCTCACAATCAAGGGGTTTCCATTGTACTGGGAGATGCAACATATGCAGAGACAAGTAAATACAAAATAATTTCAAGCAAGACAAGAGTACCAACTTGAGGTATGGGACATCAAAAAAAGACTTTTGGCAAGAGGTGCTATTTTGAGGTGAGCCTTGAAAGAAATTTAAAGATTCTAAGGGGAAGAGGTGAGGAGAAGTACATTCTAGGCATTATTGTGTAGCCTGTGAAAGGAACTGACAGGAGAGATCATGGGTCAAGTTTAGAAAATCCCTAGTTGCCAGGTTTTCTGGGAAGTATTGATGAAGCAGAGTAATATGAAATAATTTTGGACCGAAAGGCAGAAGCCTGATTGCAGAATGCTTTTAAAGGCTGACTGAGGAGTATTTACTTACTTTCAAGCTCTAGCAGCAATACAGAGCCACCAAAGACAGATTTTGTTTTGACATGTCCCAACAATATCCCACCTCCATAATAATTTATAGTTAAAATGATGACTGTAGGTGACAGTATATGCAATTTTCCAATTTCTTTTAGTAGTTTACTATTTGTTAATAGAAAGAGCATGTGATTTCATTTTAATAATTTGGAATTGCCATGTGACCTGAGTTTTGTTACCTATTTATGTAGTTTTCATTGACACATTTATCGACCACTTTAATTCTCTTGTAGTCGTGGATAGAGTATTAGAATTGCGCTTAGGAAAATCGGAACCCAAACCTAGCCTCAGACACTTTCTAGAAGTGTGACAAAGTCACAGCTTCTCTGTGCCTGTTTCCTCATCTGTGAAATGAGGGAGTTAGAATGAATGACCTCTAAAGACCTTTTCAGTTCTAAATCTTATCCTCTTATCAATGATCCTGTAAAACATCCTTTAATGCAAGTCTTCTCGTGTTTCTCTGAATTATTGATAGCCTTCATTTGTACTATATGATATTCTCTGATGACCACATAGTACAGTTTGTCAGCCATTTTCTAATTATGGGGCAAAAATGATTCCCAGGTTTGGAATGGCACAAAGAATTACAGTTATGTATATTCTAGTATACTTGGGAAGTTTCTGTCATTGAATTCTTCAGGATATGAAGCTGGGATCATCAGATTGGAGTATGTGAACAATTTCATGACTTTTTATCATCATTTCAAATTGTTTTCCAGAGTCAACGGACCAATCCATGGCTCCATCAGTAGTGAATAAGTGCATCTGTTTTCCCATGGTTGCTTCAACATCAACTTCTTACATCATTTGCCATCTTTGCCAATTTGTGGTGATACCCTGGAGTTATTTGATTTGCATTTCTCTTATTTAGAAGTTATTTCTTTTCTATCATAATTTAGTGATTTAGAACAAGGGTGGCAAACTCAAATAAAAATGGGACCACAAAGCCATATGTAAAGGGCTCCTGTGGGTCACATGTTAACTTAGTTTTAAAATGTAACATTAGCTGTGTTTTATTGTATTTTTATTTTGTTCAATATTTCCACAATTGCATTTTAATCTGGTTTGAGAGCACTCTGGAGTATCATGGACCATGTGCGACTGCAGCCCAATTGTTTAATATGTCATATTATTATTGATAGTTTCAACTTCTTTTGAAAACTATTCATATACTTTGAACATTTGTCTGTTTAGAAATGTCTCTTAGCCATGTGGATTTATGGCAATTATGTATTTGGATGTTAGACTTTGTAGTATGGCTTATCTGATGGTCTCAGCTGGTGCTTCTAGTTTGGAATTGGAAGAAAATATTTAGCAGTTAACAAAAAGTGGTTTATTTAGTCATATCATGAACAGTTCACTAAATGAGGATGCCAAACTTGGCTCTTGTAGGAAGCCCCCTTCATCTCCATACAGAAATATTTTGATAAGCAGGGAAGGGAATGGTGCCTCAAGTGGCTGTGATATATATCTCAAGGCTAAAGGACACTGAGTCCACTTGAGCTGACCTCTTTTATGCCCTTAGGTCACCAAGAAACTAGGTCAATGGCAATGGAAACCTTAACCCTCTGGGCTTAAAGAGTCTTAGGGACAATGTCCTTGCCTTTGAAGGGGAACTAGGTAAACATTGCACCTACCCCTACATACCCCATTTGTGTCAAGATCATAAATGTTTTCTAGAGGACCTTCTACCACTTAAATTGATTCTGGGCTATTAGTGAACAATCCTTATTGGTAGAGACAGAACTGGGTATGGAGGGTAGAGGTGGGGCTAAACCAGAAAGACAGCAATAAAGCAAAACAAAATTTAATGGCCCCCTGAAGAAGTGAATGACTGTTGAAGGGTATGAAGACCTGAAACTCGAAACTCTGCCCCCTTTCTTCAGAACACCTGGGTCTGTAATCTCCATGGTCTGGATCTATGTCTGTAATTCACCAAGGGGCTCCTTGAATATTCAATCAATGACTGAAAGCTGGAATAAGTACCAGAGCCATACTGATAAGTCTAGTGAAATCATTAATTCTCATTACAAATCAGGGTTACCTCTAAGAAAGCTTGAAATAATTTCCTTTACTATGTAGCCTGTCTTGGAACCAATGTTGACATTGAGACTTACCCTGTAGCCCTTTAGTGTTACCCATCTCACCAGTCAGGACATTCCTCTCCCTGGGAGTCTAATTGTGGGGAATATCACCAGATTTCTTCCCTTTTAGAAGTCTCTGCTGAGTGATTACCTCTTTCTTTCTTGGGGAATTAGAAAAGGATGCTTTGTTCATCACCTTCATCCAGAAACTCAAGATTACCAACCAAGTCACCTTTTTGTTTCTAGGCAAATATACATTTCCTAAGCTATACAGAGACATCAGAGCACCTTCTAATATACCAAACCTTAGTCCCCAACATCCTTTCTGAGTAACTGTCTGAACTATCTGTTACTAGAGGAAAAGAGATCTGCCAACTGAATGGGACCTTTGCTGTATCTTCAAGGTATAAAGAGGCCACTGAGGGGACAGGTACCTCAAGGCTGGGGCAACTCTTTGGTAAAGGATGGAATAAGGAATGGTTCTAGTGCCTTTCCTCCATTATTTCCCTTTAGTTGTGTATATAGCTTGTTTGTACATTGTTTTTGCTTGTCTCTCACATTAAATTGTGAGCTCTTTGAGATCAAGGATTATCTTTTGCCTTTTCTGTATCTTCTGCACTTAGCACAGTGTCCAGCACATAATAGGTGCTAAATAATAGTGTATTTTAACTGACTGACTGAGAAAGGGTCAACCGTAACTATGCCAAAAGTACATTCTTAGTAAGTCTTCATAAAGACTAGGTCTGAGAAAACTCTTGACTGGAAAACCATCCCTCTTTGCAGAATGTCATTACTTTATTTCAGACTTGGTTTCTGAGAGGTAGGACACCTATCCTGATTGAAACACGAAGGCAAAGTTTTTGATTATCAAAGGCTAATCTCTTGATCTGAGGTGGGGAAAGATCAATTTGCCTGTTGGAAACAGGTTGAAGACCATGTGGTTTTCTGAGTAATGGGTCCTTAGAATGGTGTGAGACCTGTTGGGCAGAAGTCGTTGCCTCATCCATGGCTAGGAAATCAATAGTCCTGCATCTTTCATAGCATTATAGCAACATGACCTGGATTGGCAAATGGATCTGCTCCTCAACACTTGTCATTCTCATAACAACTTCAGCTTGGCTATAGGTTTCCAAACTGGGCATATGATATTTCCAATTAGTAGAAATGGTTTCTGATGTACCCTAACAACAATTATCCAATAGGAAGCATATTCCTTCTCTGGAGCTGATACCAAAGATGAGAACCTTTGATTTAATTCCTGTTCTCTCCAGTTACCAGGGCCATGGCCACTACCAATCATTATATATGAAGATCTTATCTGACTCATCCTTTAAGGCTTTTTTATATACCACTCATGGAATTTGCATCTCAGTCCACTAGAACATGTTAGGATTCCTCCTCCCACTACCACAACCCTTCAGAGTACCTTATGACTAGATTAATGGCTGTGAAAGTCCAGTGGCATATGGCTTTCTTGTAGTGGGTAGCTTGGTGACCCAGGAAAAATGGAGTTGCTCTTCATTAGGAGCCATGTCCTCACAGGTTACCAGAGATGACAGGGTGTCAGGGCTAGGGTTGGAGGCCTTAGTCTTTGCAAAGTTGTGACTTGTTCATAAAGAGGATTAAAACTCCATTTAGTATGGTTTCAAATGTACCATATCCATTTAATGAGAGAGGTCCCCTGTGCCCTACCCAGTCTGTTAGAGCAGCCATCTTGCATTACTCAATTCATAACAGGCAATTGTGAGCTTTACCCCAAGAAAGTCATTAATAAGTTCCCAAATATACCAAAGTATTTATATAAGCACTTTTGTGATAGCACAGAATTAGGAACAAAGTAAATGCCCACCAATTGAAGAACGAATAAACAAACTGTTTTAATGATTATAATGGAATAGTTATATATAAGAAATAATGTGTATGATGAAAACAGCGAAAAATGGAAAGATCTATGTAAACTGGTGCTTGTGTTGTGTTTGTCCTTCATTCTCAAAGAGGACCATGATATCAGGGAATGATGACATGAGTTGCAGTTGACTTTGATTTAAGTGAGGGAGCGCTGTCAAAGTCACCAGCCTCACTTTCTCCTCCTGAGCCATCTGGGTCCAGTGGCCTAATATTCATCAGGAAGACTGGAGATGACTCAGGATGCAGTGGGAGACCCTGGCCCTTTTAGGGTAAGGTCTTTTCAGTTTCTCATTTTGAGGGAGGTAATGCCCATTCAGCAAATAGGACTCTTTAAGAAGTGAGTCAAGGAATGGCTTCTTTAATAAAAAAAAATCAAACTGGGATTGGAAGACCCTCCAGGTTGCTGACCAAAAGAGAAACAGTTACTATTTACTATTTATGTACTTTGCTTGCTATTTATTTAAGTAAATAGTAAAAATGTAAACTGACGAAGAGTGAAGTAAGCAGAGCTTTACAACTTTACAAAGTTGTAAAAATCAAGTAGACTTTGAATAAGAAGTTATGAGAGGACACCCCTAACCACTCCCTTCTTGAAAGTGGGAGGTCCACAGATGGTAGGCATTGTACATGTTTTCAGACTTTTTCAATGTATTGATCAATTGTGCTGATGCTTCTTTCCCTCTATAAACTACAGTATTTGTTATATAGAACATCTTTCTAGGAGGTTGAAGATGAGGCACATGTAGGACAACTGTGATGATATAAAAAACAGAAGACAAAAATAGAAACTTATTTTTTTAGAAAGGTAAATGCCTAAAAAGATAGGCACTCTGGAAAATGAGTGCTAGTATGATTTTGCATCATCCATTCGATAAAAATGAGAAAGTATCATCATCTATTCAATAAAAAGGAGAAAATATCCAGGTGGATACTTGCATTAAATGCAAGAGAGAGGTCTAGGAGAATAAAAACCTAGAAAAGACCATCATATTTTGCAATTAAAAGATCAGTGATAACTTTGGAAAGAGTAGTTTCAATGGAATGAGGAATTTGGAAACCAGACTGAAAGTTGTTTTGTTTTGACAAGTATTTATAATCTCTCCTTCTCTTTGGGATCACTTGTGTATGTAGAAGAGTTGGCAAACTACTTTATTAACAGAGACTTGAGGAAAGAAGAGTTTAGGATGATGTTAAAAGGGTTTGAGATGAAAAAAAGGGGAGAAAGGGAGCTTTCAGGTCAATGATGGTCCAAATATTGAGTATGTCAAGAGCTGATTTGATCTAGAGCTGATTTTGGGAGGTTAAGAAATCCTATCAGAACCTAGCTTGAAAACAATCAAGTTCACAATGGCTGAGACAACTCAGAATGTAATAAAAATGTGACATAGGTTATCTATGCAAATTTAGAAAGCACTTATTAGCATTTATGTGCTAGGCACTGTAATAAACACTGGGGATAGGAACACAAGCAAAAAGGAAGATAGCCCCTAACCTCATATAGTTTACATTCCAATGGGACAAAACAACACATAAAAGAAAGGGAGGTTAATAGTGTTGAAGTACATAAAGTTAGAAGCACATTTGGGAGAATAAAGATAGTGAGATCCTGGGAGGAACTCACCTATGGGGGCAGGGGCTGGAATGCAGAAGAATATTCCATGGTGAGAAGTCCACAAGGATGAATGGATATTCCAGGATGAGGAGGCCTCAGGTACTAAGGCAAGTTCTAGGGTGAGATTACAGCTCTGGCTATAGTGTTGAACTCCAGGATGTCAGAAAGATATCCAGGAAGAGAATAAAGGTTTTAAAAGGGAATGAAATATTTAAATGATGAATTTAGTGAAAATCTGAACCCTACTGCTGTACTCTATCCAGATGACTTCTTGTTTTCTTTGTAAAATATCATAATTTTTTTATCCTAATGAGAGTTAATTTATACCAGTTATCTTAGGTTTTGAATAAATTAGGACTTATTCTGGTCCCAGGCAATTGACTACAAACCTATCCTATCCATAGATGTAGGATATCACAGTATGTGAGGCACTAAACAGAAGACTGCAAGTGAATTTTACAACAAATGTTTAAAACTCTGTGAATAACAGGCTTAAGAGACAGGAATCTAGTTGAAGAAAATACAGAATAAAATAGAAATTCAGGCCATGAACAACTGTGGTAACTTTGACCTTTATACAAACTCACGGTTGCTTGTACAAGGGAGATTCTCAGTGTCTAACTCAAGAAAATGAACCAGGCAACTTAAAAACATACTCCTTGTGGGAAGATCCAGGCCCATATTAATTGGTCATTATTTTCTATTGCTCCTTTGCTCTCTATGCTTTCACCCTTAATAACACCCAATTAACACTACTCTTTCCAAATAATTTATATAACGATATTTTAAGGACAAATAACTTTGAAGGACTTAGGAACTCTGATCAACACACTGGCCAACTACAATTCCAGTGGAGTCATGATGAAACATGCTACCCACCTCTAAAGAGAGAACTGATGGACTCAGAGTGTAGACTGAGACATATAGACATATTTTTTAACGGGGCTAATATGGACATTTCGTTTGCGTGACTATACGTGACTAATGGGTTTTGTTTTTCTTGCTTTCTCAATGAAAGGAGAAGAAAAAGTGGGAGAGTTAAAAATAAAATTGAATTTTTAAAAATAACCACTCTCCTCAAATTAAGACAGATTCCAATGTGGCTATTTTGCTGGATTACTTTGCTTTACAAGTTATTTGCTAAAATAGCTGCTGTTAAGTATATTACTCATGGGATGAAATTATCTGTGAAAATACCTTGGTTGATTCCATAGACAAGATTGTCACTTTGTTACTTCTCAGAAAGAATAATTACTACTTTCTCTTCTCCCCTGCAATCAATAACCATTCTAGAAGACCAGACCGTGGATCAAACCTTGGTGACTTTTGTTACCTTGCCTGCATGATTTGGAGCACAGTGGATTTCAGCAAATAGTCCAAATTGTTGGGTATATTCCCAGTTTCCTTTGGTAGCCTAATTATCTTGCCATATCTACCCCATTGGCTAGGCCTTTGTTTTGAGAAAGTAATCAAAATGAAGAAAGAAACACAATCCAATTTACAGAATCCATTTGTTAATATACAAGTACATTTTATTATTTGACTAAGTGTTGTCATTAATATATTCTTACTATAATATGTGTGTTTTCAGATTGGGTTGAATCTGCTCAAAATGCCTCCAAAAAAATATTGAAAGGCTTTGTAACCAAGCACTGTTAATTCCCAATATTGCTACTAAAAGTCAATTTCCTCAGTTCTGAGTTCCCAAGTCCCATACCAAATGAATTTCTGTTCTTATAGAGTTTGAAATAAGAGGGCAGGGCAACTTTATCCTTTTCATGGACAAACTGGCAATGAAAAAAGGTGTTGGTGCTGCTGCTACTACTAGTAGTAGACTTTATATTAAGCCCTTACACTTAAGTCCTGTTGAGTGTCCTGAAAGAGTAAATCACAAAAGACAGGGAATTTATTACTATCTAGATTTTTGAGCTGCCTTACAGTTAAGGACCTTCTGCCTGCCATCCCCTACTTGAGTGGCTATTAGATAAAGAGTACGAAGAGGCTCTCCAAGTGTGCTGCAATCAGCAGTCACAACCACTATTTTCTCAACAACCACTCTTCTTCCTAAAGAGGATCATCTTTAGCTCAAAGTAGTTCAAACCATCCCACTTAATTAACTTCATTTCACAGAGCACCACAAATGTATTTTTTGAGATGAGATTTGATAGGAAAATGTACTGCCATGCAAACAGGTCTGTAATGGTTGACATGTGTGATGATCATACTGTCCTTTATGATAATATTGATGTATTGCTAAGGGAATTGATAGGGTTCTTGTTACTCATCAACTGAGCAGAGGGCAGCCAATTTGACATCTCATTATAGAATCTAAAAATGAGTAAGAAAAAAGTAGATACCTGTAAATGTTATGCTAGAAGTTGTAAAATGTACCCTTTCATTAATAATTTTTGACACTTGCTTCCCAACACCTCAGCTGAGGAGTAGCTATCCAACTGGCAAAATTTAGAACTTTTATTAGAGCCTGGGGGATCCTTATTGCCTGGGAGAGGTGAGATTTAACTGGAAACATTTAGTATGGGGACAACACTGCAGTCTCAATTGAAATATAAAGAAAGAGTAAATTGGTTCAGAAAATTAGAATAAACCTTTGTTCTTATGTTAGAAGCCCAAATGAATCAATTCCAGGTAGGTTTGGGAGAGCTCTTCATCACTTTTTTGCATGAGGCAAGCACATAAGAAACTTTTCCTCATGAGTCAGTGAAATTACAAAAATAAACTAAGACACTCTTGTGAGACAGAGTGTGCTCTGAAGGCCATGATTTCTTGAATGACCAGCTTCAGGGATTATATAATGATCCTATTCATAACCTAATAGTTTAAATAATTCAGGAGTTCTTTCTGATTGAGGTATGCTTGGAGGTGCTCAGGTTGGGACTCTCACAATGGGACCTTTCATTAAAGGTTCCATTAAGAGGTTTGGGACCAAGACATATAGGACCCTGAATGGAGAGAGAATATATGTGAGATTGGACAGTCCACCATATTATACATCCAAAGATGGCTAGAGTTTGGGATTGCTTGGTTCAACAGGAAAGCTAACTACTCCCTCCTGGATGGCCCCTACCTCTTGTTGAAGGAGCTAGTCTTTCTCACCACTTCCTTGCAGGTCATTCCCACTGGCATGACTTTTCCTTAGTCAACACCTTTATTCCACCCCTTGGGGGCAGATAAAACTCTTTGAATTTGCTTCTGGAGAAAACAACAGGAGGGGAGCAACCCATGACCAATTTACTCTGAGAAGCTTAAAAAGAAAACATCTCCTTACTAAGACTGTTTTGCCCTAACAACACAATTTAGGGTGATTGTGCCCAGAGGAAACCACTGTAATGATAATAGCTTCTATTCATGATAGAATCCATAATAATACTAGCTGCACTTTAAGGTTTGCAAAACACTTTGCAAATATTACTTCAATTTACCCTCACAACAATTCTGGAAGGTAAGTGCTATTATCTTCACTTTATAGATGACAAAATTGAGGCAGACAGGCTAAGTGACTTGCAACAGTCAGGCAGCTAGGATTTGAATTTAGGTCTTCTATGTCCTGTAATCTATCCACTGTGACACTTACCTCTGATTATGGTTTAGATTGATTTGCCTTAATCTTTTCCCTGCTAATGAGGAGTTATAATAATGCTCATCAATAAAATCTGAGATATTTCCAGCCCTTACCTGGGGGATACTCCAGTGATTTAGGAAAAGTCTTCTTTAAGCTCCGTGTAACTGACTATAACTTCTCTTAAAACTGCCTTTGAGCAAATGTGATATATATAATCCAATTACACATTGGATTAACTAATTTTATCTTAATATGGGCTTACATAAGATAGGTGAAAAGTAACAAACTGAAAGAAACACAAACTTGCTATAAATAATACAGTTATATATATATATATATATATATATATATATATATATATATGTGTATACATATACATATGTATGTGTACACATATACATATATATATATACATGCATATACACACCTGTGTGTGTAGGTGGATATATGTATGTATGTATGTATGTATAAATTCAAGAAAAGTGATATGAACTTTGGGATGTTCACTGACCCTTACAAAGAAGAGGAGAGAGGAGAGACAGGAAAAGCAGACAGTCAGCTACAGTCTTTTAGGGATCAGTTTTATGTGGATTCAGCACATATCACTGCCCAATCATTGTGGCAGTGGTGGTGGCACCAACAGTAGCAATGACAGCCTGAGTGCCCAGAGGGTCTCCTGTTTCAATCCTTTACAACCTGGACAAGGCCCATCCTTCCTTGAGCACACTGCCCACCTCTCACCTCTTGAGATTCAGATCTCTCCTCACTTTCAGATGAGAAGTGAAAGAAACTGTCTTTTTAAACATGGTCACAACTTCACATTTACAAGGTGGGTAAAACAGGGAAGATACTCAAATATGCTCTGCCAACAGACATTGTATCCAGGGACAGGCATGTAGGACATCAAGACACGGAGGGAGCATAAAATGATTTCTAATGGAAAAATGCCAGA
Source organism: Potorous gilbertii (assembly GCA_028658325.1). NCBI lineage: Eukaryota > Metazoa > Chordata > Mammalia > Diprotodontia > Potoroidae > Potorous > Potorous gilbertii. Next base: position 117,838,950 of record CM053769.1, read on the forward strand.
TACATGCTATGGACATGGAAATCAACAAGCTACCTGGTCTCTTTAACTCCCCTAGATGGAATGGGTACAGAAACTGAAGATAAAGCATCTAGTTAGAGTACAACATAAGGCTGGTTGGGTGGAAAGTATCCTTCCATGATGAGGGTCATTTTTTTGCCAACAATATATGCATTAGAACAATTCATACAAACACTCAGAAAATGCATTCTGTAGTAACCATGGCTAAGGGGAACTGGACTATCTACTATCTCTGCCTATGCCCAAGCTTATATTTCTCATGTCGCCTCCTTCCCCACCTCACTGTCCTGACATGATATGCAATGACTGTTGTTTTCATGTCTGACTCTTGCTGACCCCATTGGCCCATGTTTTCTTGGCAAAAATATTGGAGTAGTTTGCCATTGCCTGCCCCAGCTCATTTTACAAATGAAGAAATTGAGGCAAACAGGGTTAAGTGACTTTCCCAGGATCACACAGGTAATAAGTGTGTAAGATCAGATTTTAATTCAGGAAGACTCATCTTCCTGACTTCAGGCTCAGCACTATATCCACTGTGGGCATGCACACACACATCAAAAGTAACTATTGCAACATTATAAAGCAGGGAAGGAAAGGGAATAAACATTTATATAGTGCCCACCATGTGCCAAGCCTGATTAAAGATAGCTTAAAAGAAGAGTTATGAGAAGATGTTCCCAATCCATTCTTTTGAAGATGTGAGAAGAACAAGAGAAGAAGTGTTTATTTTTGCCTAAGATGTGCTAGGTATTGTGTTAAACGCTTTACCTATGTTAACTCATTTGCTCTGTACAACAATCCTGGGAGGTAGGTGCAGTTACTTCCATTTTGCAGCTGAGGAAACTGAGGCAAACAGTGTATAAGTGAATTCCTCAGGGTCACATAGTGTCCAAGGCAGGATCTGAACTCATAACTTTATGACTGTAAGTCTCATACTCCACCCACTGAGTCATCTAGCTGGAATATTACACATATTTTTAGACTTTTTCAATTTAATGATCAATTATGCTGATATTTTTCCTTTTTTTCTTTGGCTTCAAAATATTATTTTTGTTGTTATTGCCATTGTTACATGAGATGGTTTTCTGATAGGAAAATGGGAAGGGATACTGGAGTAAATTATGGTGATGCAAAAAACCCAAAAGTTATCAGTAAAAATTTAGTTAAAATAAAAGCTAAAACTAATATACAGAATGACAACAATGTAAAATGGAAAGAAACACAAAACAATCAAAAGTGAATGTAATGAAATTACAAAGAATAAATATTGCTCCAAAGAAAAGGTTATGAGAAGACACATGCTCCCAATTCCTTTGCGGAGGTGGAAGATTCATGCATGCAGAGCATTACATATATTCTCAGATTTTCTCAATGTAGTAGTTTTTTTCCTCTTCTTCTGTTTCTTTTATTTAAAAATATTCTTTGTTATACAGAAAGGCTGGTGGGAGGGAGAGAGAGGAGGACTGGGAGAAATTTAGGCAATGTGAAGACAAAATGCATCAATAAAATTTAATAGAAAAAATAAACTTAGAATATTAAGTTATCATTAGAAAGGAAATTTTATTGAATCATTATCCCTTAGTGAGAGTGGTCTAAAGTTCTCTGCCCTGCCTCTTCCTGGTTTGGAATCAACATCATATTTGTCTCAGAAATAACCAGAATGCCTTCTGGGTCTATTTTGGAGAATAATTTTTGTAGCATAGATATGAATTACTTTTAAGTGTTTGTTGAACTCATTTGTAAATTCATCTGCTCCAGATTTGCACCCCTAATTTGGCTTGCTCGTTTTCTTTTTTCTGAGATTGGGTGTTTAGCTCTTGATTTCTTTACTAATTTTGGTAGTTTGTATTTTTTTAACCACTTGTCCATCTCCTCTCAATCCTCAATTTTGTTGGAATATAAATTGCATGCCATAGTTTCTTAAGTCAAACTAGCTCATGAGTTTGATAAGTTCTATGGTCTTTAGTGTTTCCATTTTTCTCTTAATTTTTAAGGCTTCTTTAATACTTTTAAGGTTGATAAGTTATTTTCCATTCTTTGTGAAATTACATATCAATTCACTGATCTTGTCTTTATATTATTTTCAAAGGTAATTTTTATATTTCACAGGCTTAGCATAGTCCCTGACACAGGGTAATCAATTAATGCTTGTTTGCTGAATATGATAACAACCTATTTCCCCAATTCCTTCACCACCATACTTCTTTTCAAGCTTTGGAGCTGATCTGAATTTAAGGGAATTTAAGTCATTCACATTTAATGCTATAATTGTTAAGTTTGGGTTTTTCTACACTTAACTCAGGTTGATGGTGGGAGTGGGATGGGGTTATTTCCCTTTCTCCTCTTATGTCAGTACTAGGTTGCCATGACTAGTTTTGTTCCTTAGACCAGTCTCCTCCTCCCTTCCCCTGTCCCAAGTTGCAGAGTTTGCTTTTATTAATTTTTTCCTTCTTCCCTTCCCAGCTTGAATGAGATGACAATTCAGAATATTCTCTGCTATGAACCTTCTGGGAACTGTGAATTTGTCATCCATCTTACACCTTTCCTATGCTGGGATATTCTAAAAGGGAATCTTCCATGTATGGGCTTTACAGTCAACTCTCATAAGAGATAAGGCTTCTGGAAAACAAAAACCTCACTCCCACTTCAGTCCAATTCATCCGCCAGTGCTGATGTAGATTCAACCTCTCTGTTCTTTTTCATTTCTTTTTGGTCTGCTTTGTTTTTCTGAAAAGCATCCCTTTGCAAAGCCTGGCTCCTGGAAATGCTGCTTTATGAAGGCAGCTTTGTGTTAGAAGTTGCTCTATATCTCTTTTTGTAGGATATCTCAATCTCTTCCAGTCTCATCATTAAACCTAAACTGTTCTTGCCAAAGTTACCAATGATCTCTTAATCACTAATCAAGTGGTCTTTCCTCAGCCATCTTTCTTCCTGATCTCTCTGCAGCCCTTGGCACTGTTGATCCCTCTCTGCTCCTGGATACTTTCTAGGTTTTTGTGGTGCTCCTCTCTCTAGGTTCTCCTACCTATCAGCCCCTTTCTCCTAATGATCTTTTCCCACTTCATCACAGATCTCCACATAGGGGTGAAAGGTTGAAGAAATCCCCTTTTCCTCTCAAGTTAATGCTGACAGTATTATCTTTAGTTCCCTCCTCTCTCTTCATTCTCATTTTCCCCTTGCCAAGCAAGTCTTTGCCCACTCCACTCCCAATATTCTGATTTGTTTATGAGGAAAAGTGGGTTTTAGTCCAAATAACCTAAACCCTTCCTCCTTCCCTCCTCCTCCTCCTAATTCCTTAACCCCGCTGGTGATTAGCCTCACAAACCCTTGTGCAGCTAGATTTCTTTTTGTTCTCTCCTTGACTCTCAACTACGGTGAGAGTTTAAAATATCTTTATGTTTCCCTAGAATTCACCAATCATTAATTTTGTTGCTCACTTTCTGTTACCTGTGTTTACTTCCTTTCCTCAGTTTTCTCTTGAGAAAATTATTTGTCACCGATTCACTATATAATATTTGTATATGTGGTTCTATTATTTCCTAGATTTTTTGTTCCTTTCTCCTTATTTGCTTCAATGCATTGAATGTTTATCTGCCTGGAGCCTGGCCTTCCACCCAACCTTCTCCTCTTAGCCTTCCTGCTTACCATCTCTTTTCATCTGTTCCATATATACTTTTATCAGGACTTCATTACCTTGTTTGATTCCTTTCTCCATACGATACTCCTTGCTTTTCTCTATCTGCATAATCACCTTGGTTAACTGTTAGGGGGTAGAACCAGGAGAAGATCTGCCTTGGAGAAAGATGACTGAAGTTGAGCTTCTACCATCTCCTTCTACACACCACACAAGTCCCTTCCCCTCTGATTGGCTTTGTACTTCTAAGTTTCCCCAACAGTCTAGAATAACCTGATTTCTCTGTCACTGAGACTGGATGAGTTGTGAAAGAACTTACAGGAGACAGACTAGATGCCACCATATCCAACATTGGAAATTCAGACCTAATAGATGATCACCCTGGGAGCAAGAGGGGCTTGGTACATAGAGAAGTGGGTTCATCATCAATCTTCTGATGCCTTTACCTTGTGGAAAAGTGTTTCTTTTTTTCCACTCTTCTTGAAGTAACTGCAATTGCTTTTGAGGCATATTTGTAATGTGGGTGAGGGTGGGAGGTATGCTGTTATGTAAATCTCTCACTCTTATTATTTTTGTAGAAACTCTCCCAGCTGCTGGTCTCTACCCCATTTATCGATTTTGGATTTTGGAGGGACCTTGATCAATTAAGGTGACCTTTGTTCCCAATGAAGAAGGAAACAATCTTAGTTTTTCCCAAAACGTTCAGTCTTAAAACTTAAGGCAAGGCCTTGACTTTCTCCCATCAAACTATGGAACACTTTCTCTACTGAGGCAATAACCCTCAAGATATTCTGTAGTAGAGGCAGATATCCTTATCCTGGAACTCAAAATGAGGCTGAGGAATTCAACACATACTTCTCAGGGCCACAGCTACGGAGCAAAACTTCTGAATAGGAAGGGGGTAAATGAGTCCTTTAACACCATCCCCATTGGTCAATTCCCAGCCAATTCCAAACTAATCCAATATAGTCCAATTCCCAGTCCCAGAAGATTCACCATAATAGATTTAAGAGTTGGAAAGGACCGTAGAAGTCCTTTTTTTTAAGTTTCAAATATTATTTTATTTCTCTTCCCCCCAATTACATGAAAAATACAATTTTTTATACTTGGTGGGTTTTTTTAAGTTTTGACCAGACAAGTTAAGTGATGGACTTAGGGATACTCTGAGTGTTTGAGGTAGGATTTTCATCTTCTTTACTGCAAATTCAGCATTCTGTTTACACAACCATGTTGCCTTTCTTGTACAACATGAGTTCTACTGTTTATCTGAGGGCTGAGCCACCAGTGGGATGGCTACTCTACTGCCTTCAGGATCCTGATAAGGTATAGATTTCCGTCAAAAACAAAGCCAGTTGAGGAAACAATAAGCCAGGGTTTCCAGTGCCCTGGACAGAAACCATTCAGTGAATGTTCATACTAAGGTCAAACCCAGATCTCCTCATCAGACTGATCTGGAGTTCTTGGAGTTGCTATAATTTTCCCCTTGGATCAGGAAGCAAAAAATTTTTTTAAGTTCATTTGTTATTTTCTCTACTTTTCATACTTAAGTTCCAAAACAGCATCTGAACTAAGTAATTTTTATAGTCCCTTCCTTTTTATGATGCTATTTCAGACTGGGAAGTATAGTTAGAGTTAATCTCATCCAAATAAACCTAAGGATAATTAATACACATTTCATAAGAACTTCCAAAGAGATAGTTCCCATATTAAACATCTGATGGAGGTGGGGGAATCATCCTAGGACACTTATCTACTATCTTTTATTCCTTGGCTCTAAGAAGTTATAAAAGTTTAACTATTTTGTTAATTAATATTTTGGTGTGTTTCCTAAAACTATTTTTAAAAAATCAGACAAGTTATATTGGCAGTACTTCATATTTTACACTTTTGCAACTGAACTGCCACCTGATTGGTAGCTAAGGTAACAAAAACGAGGGACATAAAGGATGGGGCTGTTTTTTCCTTCTCAAAGCAACAATTTAATTCATGATAAAACTTGACATTTTGATTCTCCAATATTTAACAGATGAAAAAACTTTATGAAGCATTCCTTCAATTTTATGCATGGTCAGTCTCAAGTATGAAAACTCTGATGAAGAGTGAACTCCAAAGATTTTACAAGGGTCATTATGCTTCATAAGGGATCAGCTCATTCTGAGGGAATTTCCACATTCATTACATATATGAACATCCTCACCAGTATGATTTATCCAATGTTCTACAAGTTTTCTAGATTGAAAGCTTTCCCAAATACATTATAATCAAAAGATTTCTAGCCAATATGAATTTTCTTATATATATCAAAGCTTTTATGTCAGCCTGAAAGATGTACAACATTCATTACATTCAAAGAATCTCTCCAGTATGAATCAACTTCTTGTACTTCAGGTTTCTACTCTAGGTGAAAGCATTCCTACATTTATTTCATTGAAAGGATTTCTCTTTAGTATGAATTCTTTGATGACTAATACAGGTTGCACTATTGCTAAGGACCTTATGAAATTTATTACATTCAAAGAGTTTTTCTTCAGTATGAATATCCTTGAGAGGTTATTAATTCGCATATTGGATAGAGCATAAAACTTAAAAGTCAAGGAGCCTTAACCTGATGCTATCTGGGCAAGTCACTTAACATGTCTAAGTGTCAGGAAACTCTCAAGACAACGTTAAACATGGACTGTGATTTACATTGGTAGATGGAGTTCCCGCTGTCGGAATAACAAATCTTGGCTATAATGATGAATGAACCCTCTTATGGCCTTCAGTTTTCTACTCAAATTGAAAACTTTCTCACATTTTTTAATCATGAAAACTTTTCTCTCCAGTATGAATTCTCTGATATGCAATAAAGTTGGTTTTTTTTTTTTCCTGCTGAAGGCTTTCCCAAATTCCTTATATTGAAATGGTCTACAGTAGAAAATCTCAAATTTTTTTTAAAGCAATGAACTGTTTTTTAAAGTTTTCTCACATTTGTTTATATTCAAAGGGGTTCTCTCTATTATGAATTTTATCATAAGCAACAAAATTTGGACTATAAACATTTCCTCTTTCATTCCATTCAAAGAGCTTCATCCCAGCATGAGTTTTTTTATGTTCTTTAAGGTTTCCACTCCATTTGAAAGCTTTCTCACATTCGTCACACTGAAATGGCTTCTCTTCGGTATGAATTTTCTTATGTCCTTTGAGGTTTTCACTACGGGTAAAAGCTTTCCCACACTCCTCACACTGAAAAGGTTTCTCTCCAGTATGAATTCTCTTATGTTTATTAAGATCTCCTCTCTGGCTGAAAGATTTCTGACATTCATTACAATGAAAAGGTTTCTCTCGAATATGAGAAAATATCTGATGTCGAGCTAAGCTCTGGTTATTGGTGAAGGCCTTTTCACATTCATTACATCCAAAAGGAGTTTCACCTGTATGAATTCTCTTATGGGTGTTAAGGCTTCCCTTCCGACCAAAGGCTTTTCCACAATCATTGCATATATAGGGCTTTTCACCAGTATGAATTCTCTGATGTTGCACAAGAAATGAGCAGTATCGAAAGCCTTTTCCACATTCACTACATTCAAAGTGTTTCTCTCCAGTATGAGCAATCTTGTGTGCATTAAGGCCTCCCTTCTGGCTAAAGGCTTTATCACATTGATTACATTTATAAGGTTTCTCTCCAGTATGAATTCTCTGATGTCGCATAAGGGATGAACGGTGTCTGAAGGCTCTCCCACATGCATTACATTGAAAGCGTTTCTCTCCAGTGTGAGTTATTTTATGTGTATTAAGGATTCCCTTCTGATTGAAGGCTTTTCCACATTCATTACATATAAAGGGTTTCTCACCAGTATGAATTCTCTGATGCTGCATAAGAGAAGAACTGTACCTGAAGCCTTTTCCACATTCATAACATTTAAAAGGTTTCTCTCCAGTGTTATTATTGTTATTAATTACCCTACGTTTCGTGATGTAAGAGGTGTTGCTAAAGGCTTTACCAAATGTATTCAATACATATGGTTTCTCTTGAGAATGAATTCGTTGATGTCGAGTTAGGTGTCTATTACTGCTGAAGACTTTTCCACATTCGTTACATTCAAAAGGTTTCTCACCTGTATGAATTCTCTTGTGTGTTTTGAGGTTTCCCTTCTGGCTGAAGGCTTTCCCACATTCATTACATATATAGGGTTTCTCTCCAGTATGAATTCTTTGATGTACAATAAGGCGTGAATTGTTACTGAAGGCTTTCTCACATGCATTACATGGAAAGAGTTTGTCCTCAGTATGAAATATCTTATGCGTATCAAGGTTTTCTTTCTGGCTGAAGGCCTTCCCACATTCATCACACACAAAGAGCTTTCCTCCAGCATGACTCCTCTGATGTAGGGTGAGGTTTAAAATGCTATTAAAAATTCTGCCACATTCATTACATTTAAGGGGCCTTCCTCGAGTGTGCGTTCTGTAGTAATGAATGAGGTTTGATTGATAATTGAAGGGTTTCCTGTACTTACTATATTGATAAAGTTTCTTTCCTAATTCAATTCTATTGTATTTAATTAGGTCTGAAAATTGTTTGAAACTCTCTCCAAGAGTATCATGTTTATGGAGACTTTCTCCTCTAGGAAAACTCAGTTGTGGAATGAGGAAAGACCCTAGAATGAGCTTTCTCCCAAATATACTGTGGTCATTAGTGCTCGGCACCTGCCCTGGCTGTCTCTCTTGATTTCCCTTTTGTCTCTCTAACCTTTCATGATGATCCCAAGCTTCTCCCAAATTGGAATTCCAGGGATCCTCCTTTGTGAGTCTCTCACTGGATGATTCTCCCATAGAAATATACTGCTTTGGAACGGATTCCTTGAATTCATATCCTGTCTTCTGAATAAGAGAATCTGAAAAAAACAGAAAAGGGTCAATATTTACTGCTGCCTGTGCTGTGAGAAAGAAAAGTGATTTATACTAAGTTCTAGATTTTGCCTTTGTATTCAAAATGAAATAACCATTAGTCTAGAAAAAGCAGAACAGTGAGGGAAGTGAGAGACAGTAAAAGGAAGAGAAGAGTAAAAGAGCACCCAGATGCCCAGGATTTAATGAATTACATTCTAAGGTATGGAAAAACTTTATAGATTTCATCAGAGTACCAATGCTGGGAATTCCACTGCTTCTACTCCTTGTCCACGTTGCCCAAAAGTTTTCAATTACACATTTTCTCTCTAGCAATTTCAATTTCTCATCTCACCACTGATTTTCTCATTCACTGGCCTGCAAATATGCTCAGGTCTCTTGAGTCTTAAAATTAAGAAAACAAACAAAAAAACCCCTAAGGCATTCTCTTGCTCTTGTTTACTATCTCACTCTTCTAAAAGGTATGTACATCTGCTGCTCTCACTTCTTCGAAGCACACTTTTGCCTCAAACCCTTACAAGTGCTTCTGCCATGATTTCTGGAATCCTTAAAGCCCAGGGTCTTTTCTCAAACCTTATCTCTCAAGGACTCTGATCAGTGTGGGTCACTGATGGCTGCTCTTCCTCCTACTGGACACTCTCTCCTCCTATGGCTTCAGCTGCACTGCATTCTCCTTCCTTCCTGACCTATCTTTTTTTCTGACCCCTTGTTGAGAGTCTTCTTAAAGGACTGGTCACTGACTCTTCTTTTCTACCAACACTGTCTCTGGGCACGTTCGCTTACACCTAAGTTTAAATTCCATGTCCATAAAGATCAGTCCCCAACAAGGGGGAGTCATATTACAGTGGAGAGGGTCAAAGGATCTGGGTTTAAATCCTGCTTCTGCCACTTATTACCTGTGTGACTACGGACAAGTCATCTAACCTCAGGATTCAGTTTCCTTATTAGCAAGATGAGGGGGCTGGGAAAGATGGGAACTGACAACACTAAATGGATGATTCTGTGAAAAGAGAACACAAGTACGTGGCAGGGAATCTTGGCAAGTGGGCATGGCCAAGTAGTTGAAGGATAGATCATTAAGATGTCTGAAGGTAAAGTGGTTTAGAATGGACGTAGAAAATGGAATCTCAGAGAGGGATCATCTAGTCCAGGAATCACCTTCACAACATCCCCAGCAAGGGAACTTCTAGTTTTGCCTAAAGACCTTCAGTAAGAAGGAAATCATGCCCTCTCAAGAGAACCCATTTCCATTTGGGGATGCTCTGTTAGCAAGTTTTCCTTTACATCTGACTATGCTTCATCTTGTCCATGTCCTTTCTACAATGAGGTGCCCAGGACTGAACACCATATTCCAATTATGGCCTGACCAACCAGTGACACTCACAGAATTCAAGAGTCAGTAGGGACCCCAGAGGCCAGCAAGGCCAACCTAAGTCAGACTGAGAATCCCATCCAAAACCTCCCTAAAAAGTGTCATGATGTGAAACACTGCAGAGGCAAGCCAAGAGGAGGATGTGAGAGAAAGCCTTTGGAGGAGAGAAGAAGAGGAGTGTAACATCAGGATTGGGAAAAGCCATGGACTGAGACCAGGGGGAGCCTCAGTCTGCAGCCTCGTTATGATTTCAACCAGCCAGGGCCCACGGACAAGACAGAGCCCATGATCCCCTGCTTCCTCTGCTGCAAAACAGGAAGGTCAGTGCATGATTCACCTTACAAGGTGTAAAAGCACACTGCAAGATATAAAGTTCCATATGTACATAAACTGTCACTATCATCGTGGAACTCCAAAGCCACCACAAAGATCATGGTCAATGGAATAGCTGAAGAGAAGGCAGATTTTAGCATTTCACAAGAGAAAGAGACTAAAGAAAATGGAGCGAGCATCGACAGCACTTTGGGGACAGACCTTTGGGGCTTGAAAGGAATGAGGAAAAAAATGCAAGGCAAATATGAAAGTCAACAACACCAGGAAAAGAGCTTGTTTTGTGTCAGTTTTAAATCCAGGTTGAATATAGTTGTATTTGAAAGCAGAAGAAGGGAAACTTTGAAGAGGGAGAGATTATAGATTCAAGAAGAAAACACCATGGGAGGAGGCAGGAAAGGAAAGGTGTGGAGGTGGAGGCATGAATGCTATAAAGGGACTGGAGAACAGGGGTAGACAGACTTATCAGTCAGGGGACTTAAGTCAAAGAGGACATTACAGGGGAGAACTCAGGTCAGACAGCCACAGCTCTCCACAGCTCTTCTCCAGAGGCCTAGGAGGCTTTAGGGAAAATGGCCTAACACCCTCAAGCTGCTCCTTCCAAGGATTTCATCTGTCTGACTTTCACTCACCTAGGTAAGTGCTTATCAGGACTTCATTCTCTGTCATCCATGGGGTCTCTCTTCTTTCCAGATGGGAGATCACGTCTGGTTTGGAAACTGGGAGCCCTGGTCATAGGGATATAAATGGTAAAGTGCTGAGGAGAGACATCACAGAATTCAATTTTACCTTCTCCCTTGAGGAGTAGAGGGCCTGCTAGGAAGACCCAGATGTTAGCACAAAGGATCTCAATATTATGTTCCCAGGAAGTGGGGGTGGGGTGGTTGTGGGCAATGGGGATGATCTGGCCTCAAACAAAGCATGTTGGGAGGGACAGCTAACACCATGGGTGATGGTTGGCATAAAAAAGAATATTGACAGGCATTGGACTTATTAATAAGATGAAATTTGATAAGGATAATGGAATCTTACACTTGGGAACAAAATAGCAACTCTACAAATATAAACTAGGGCAAGGCATGGATAGATAGACTGCCATTGCCTCTGATGCCAGCTCCATGACTTCACTTCTCTCTGCTTCAGTTTCCTCCTCCATAAAATGAGGATAATAAGACACTCGCCTCCCTGGGTTACTGTGAAGATCAAATGCGACGCCTGCCAAGCGCTTTGCTCACCTTAGAGCACGACCTCAGCGCTAGCTATTCATTATTATTTTACACCAAAAGGCTTTGGAGCCTCCACATTACGCGCATTCATGAGAAGATCCCTGCATATAAAGCCAGGACTCAGTGAAATGCTGCAGATACCCCTGAGGGCAAAGGCATGGACACAAGAGGACTCAGAATGGAAAAGTCATCCTTACCAAGGAAGATAAAGTTCTCATAGTTCTCCAGCATCACGTCCCGGTACATGTCCTTCTGGGCAGGCTCCAAGCGCTCCCATTCCTCCTGGGAGAAGTCCACGGTCACATCTTGGAAGGTGAGCGATACCTGAAATGTCAAATCATGTTGGTGCTCCCTTGGGGACCACTCCTCACAGGGAACAGCAGGAGGATGTGCAGGAATCCGAATGTAAAGGCAGTTGCTCTCACGGGATAAGAGTTCACAGTATTCTTACTTCACTTGTGTGTCTTCCCCCACCCCACTCCACCCTTTTTTAAATCAGACTCTCCATCATATAAGAAACTTTGCTTTAGTACTCAAGGTCAGCTTTATAAATCATTTCTCAAATTGAGCCCCAGGTATATTATAAACTTTATTCATGGAAGGCACTGCTCCTTCTCTATATGAATATTTTGGTTGCTCATGGAAGCAGAAAAGGAATATTTACATAGGGAAAACTAGCAAATTCACCTTAAAAAAGAAATACAGAATCTTAGTTAAGAGGAAAGAAAGAAAAACCTGGGGGACCAGAGAGAGAATTATCCCTCAAATAAATGTACCGAGAAGACCTGTGTGATGACAACATTGGCTGCAGGGCATTGTAGTGCATAAACTCAGGTGAATGGGACTGTTTTTACAAGTTATAGTTAATGAGACATTATAAACCATGTATGTCTGGAGACTGTGGGAAGATTTTCTAAGGGCTGCTGTCATACCTGACAGAAAGGTAGACCTTTGGGGCTTCAGCTCACAAGTTCTAGATGGGTCATCACTTATAAAGAAGCATTAGAGGGAGGAGGAAGATTGGGGGAATAGGAGAAGACCAAATGAAGAGCAGGAGAAAAAGCTGAAGGCAGGAAGAGTCAGGGCCAGAACTCACAGGAGACGGGAAAAGCTGCTAACAGATGGAAGAATACAGTAAGGCCATAGGGACTGAGTAGAGTGTGAGTCTCTGCAGCTGTTGAAAACCTTTGGAAGAGCTTAATCCTGCTGCTCAATAGAGTTTTCTGGGTTTATTTCTAACAAATGCCCTCAGGGGCATTTGTGTTACCTTCTACTGCTTTCAGGGGGGCAAACAACCTGAGAAAGACAAGCCTTGTATCTGTATTTCTGTGATAAGAGGATTGGATTTTTCTAAGAGGTAGTTGGATAAAAGCCTTGCCATCTGAACAGCTGGAGGAGGGAAAGGCTGTATCTATTGTATCACTATCTACAGCTTTTGGAGAAATCCCTCAAGCATCCCAGATCTTATCAGAGGAGCCTGGCAGTTCTTTAGTTTAAGGGAAAGGCTTGTCATTGAAAAAGTGTAATACTTTCTCTGCAACTACAGTGGAGACGTGCTAAAAGAATTCATCACTGTTTCAGCTCTAGAGTAGCAGAGAAGTAGATCTGTCTACTTTAATGAGCTGTGAGGACCAGAAAGGGAACATAAGAGGATAGAAGTGATTTTTACTCAGTTAAGTGATGGAGACCAGGGGCATCAAGGTCTGCCATCTGTTGTTTTGAACTGACCTGAGCACACGGTTTTTCCCACTCATATGCCTGCCTCCTTGCTAAATTTCTATATGTTTGTGGCTATTCTTGCCAATAAATACTATGTACATTGGTTAATGAATGGACTGTTATTGAGTATTATTGTTCTTACCTTCCATTGACTAAATGTTATCTTCTCTTTGCCTCATTATTTAGGAAATATTTAATATCTAAGCATCAATAGTATCATTGTGACTGATTTTTTATCCATCAATGGGACACATCAGTGAGTATTTGAGAACAACACTGGCAAGTAGAAGTATACTCTCTCCACCCCCTAAACCAGGGTTACCTCTAGAAATGTTCAAGAGAATTTGAATAGCATCCATGTGGTCATGGTTATGATCAGCTGGTTACCATCTTTGAGAAAAATTCCCAGACCTACTGGTGTGAGAGCAGATGGGAGATATATGAACCAGGCCAGAGAGAGGGATGAAGGTACAGAAGCCACATCAGGCACCACTCTCTAGGCCACAATGCCCAAGTGAGTGGGACTGTGGCTACACTGAAGCTATATTAAAAAACTCCAAAACCTCAAATTGATAAATCAGAAGGCAGGTCACAAATGGTATCTCAGAGTACAAATTCTCTTCTCTTGTTTCATCTACAAATCATGTAACTCTGTTATCTTCCAAATCACTACTACATTTATATGCAAGGTGCATATACATAAAATTCTTTCCCCTCACACAATGAGAATTTGAAAAGGGTAAAACAATCAGGGAATGTTTTATGGAAATATACCTATTTAAAAAAACACTCACATATACATGTATGAATACATATACATAAACATATGTATTTTAAAAATCGTCCTTTCCCCCGTCTCTTCACCTGCCCGCCTCCCAAAGAGCCATCTCTTTTAAAGAGAAAGGAAAAAAACCTAACCAACATGTCAAAAAACATTGCTATTATCAGCAGTATTCCACACTTCCATTCTCCCATTTCTGCATGGGGATGCTTTTTGTACTACACTATAAAAGATGGTCATAATGTAAGTAAACAGAGATGAGGATGAGAATAAATAAAATTCTCATAATAAAATAAAAATGAACAAAGTCATGTATGCAAGATGAGGCATTCACAAGGGTTAGTCTAGTTGGGAAGGGAACAGAAAGAAATTAAAAAGGTAGGATGATGCTAAAACATATATAACACCATGCCAAAGTGCATGAACTTGATTTTGAAAATCATAAGCACCAAATGTTCCAAATAAAATCAACGAAAAAGAATTGGTTAAATAATAATTTTGGCAGCTACTGTTGTTAAAAAAGGGTAAGCATACAAAAAAAAAGGACACCATGACACTATCTCCATCTCGAAGGAGTTTACCTTCTAATCTTGAGAAATGACATATATGGGGGGGGATGTGGAGGCAGGGAAATGGGGTCATGGTCTGGAGAGTCTCGGGCATGGTGAATGGATCCATAAGGCAGTTAAGTGACAAGTCCTTTCCTCAAGCAATAGTACTCTTGATTACTGTGCCTAGGACAAAGTGTGGAAAGTGAAGGGGATGGGCAAGTGGTATACTCCTACACAGTAATAAGCATATGGCAAAGCAGATGGTTAGATGGTATGTGAAGAAGCTCTGTCTGCCGCTGGGAAGATATGGTGGCCTAGGTTATGTTCAGTTATCAATCAATACGGCTTAGCCCTCGGGCAGGAGTTGAGGGGTATATAGGGTATGCTAGAGTCAGCTCCTAACACCTCTCACAAATTTTCAGTGGGAGTATTTACTCCTCGGAAACCGGCAAAAGTTACAAATCAGGGCTCAATTTATTGTTTTGTCTATTGTCTGATATAGAATTAAGAAAGTGATGGAGAAAATGTTAGTGCAGAATAAACCTAAAAGAGTGTGGTGCACACATTTTTTTTTCAGAGATCTAGTTGCTAAGCACTTAGCAGACCGTTGGGTTTATGGATTGACTGAACGAATATTCATATTAAAAAGATGGTCCTTTGTTTCTGGGTGAAGAACACCAGGAGAGAATACTGGTACTTATAAAAAAATACTGGTACTTAAGAGCACCTTGGGGCAACTTTCTAAATACAAACTCATTCTTTCCTATTCTCTTCCATTCAGTTTCAGTCTTAGCTCACAGACAGAAGTATCTGTCCAAGATATATATCCTGATGTATTCTCTAGAAGGACTGCCCATGCAACTCAGTATCATATTTTAGACAGTAGTCATTCTTAACCATTTGTTTTCTTCCTGTAGAGTCTAGTAGGCTAACACCTTTGTATTGCCATTTATGGATCAGTGAACATTTGTAGTATTCTGGGCCTTAATGAAATTAGCACATCATGTACAACAGGAATATTTGAAGGGCCTTATTATTTGAAGAGAATTTCTCTCCCATTTCTGCACAGAATATGTCCTATATCAGTATTAAACAACTTTAGTATATAACTTCCTGTTTAATGCCTTGAATATGGTTGTATCTATCAAGGAATCTTTTTTTTTGGAGGCAATCAGGATTAATTAAATTATTAATTATTAATAAATTATTCATTTAATTAAATTAAATATTAATTAATTAAATCAGTGACTTGCCCAGGATCATACAGCTAGTAAGTTTTTGAGGACGTATTTGAAGTTAGTTCTTCTTGAATTAAGGGTTGGTTTTCTATCCACTGTGCTGGAATCTTGTAAAATATTAACATGTATCAAACAAATCTTATTGGAGAAGAGCTTCTTAGACTGCATTTTTCTATGAGTCAAATATTTTTAAAAATAATCAGCAAACAATAAACCGCAGAATCTTACAATCTCTGCACCTTATGATAAACTCTGTGGGTATGAACATGGTGTTTCACTATAGAAAATAATTTGTAAAAGCGTCATATTTTTATCAAAGATTCTCAAATTTAACATAACATGAAAAACAGGCATTTGGATTAGTAATTCCTAGGATTAGTAATCCCATAGGATCACAGAATTACAGCTGGAAGGGACTTCAGGGTCATCTAGTTCAACCCTCTCACTTTACAGCTGAGGAAACTGAAGCCCACAAAATTTAAATGACCTGCCCGAAGTCACATAGATGGTGAATATCAGAGTCAGGATTGGGTCTCAGGCTCTTTAACTTCAAAGCCAATGCTTTTCTCACTGCGCTGTTGCCTCTTCACATTAAAAAAGCATAACATCTGTGATTTCTTTCTAAACATTTGGTATGTATGAATGAATAAATGAATGAAAAAACATTTATTTAGCATTTACTATGTGCCAGGCACTGTACAAAACATATGATACAAACATAAGGAAGTAGAGGAGTCCTTGCCTGCAAGGAAGGCATGCTCTTATTAGGGAAGACAAAATAGAGCACTGTATGCGTCCTTTGTCCTTCGTTACTGAAGAAGACCATGCTATCAGAGAAATAATGACATGACTTGCACTTGACTTTGTTTTGAGTGAGGAAGGGCTGTGAAGGTCACCAGCCTCACTTTTTCAGAGCCATCTGAATCCAGTGACCTGATATTCCTCAGGATGACTGGCGATGACCCAGGATGCAGTGGGAAGCCTTGGGTCCTTTAGGCCAAGGTCTTTGCAGCTACTCAGTTAGTGAGGCAATGCCCATTCATTGAATAGGTCTGTTTAAGAAGGAGCCAGGGCATGGCCCCTTTAATGAGGTTAAGAAAAAGAAAAACATCCGGCTGGGTGGGAACCAGCAACAATTACTATTGATAATCACTCTAAAGCTAAAAGGGTTCAGAGGAGCCCTTAGGCAGGGGCCCTTTGGAATCCCAGTTTCACAGTGCAGTAGGTTTAAGGTTTTAGGACATGACAGGACAGGACAGGAAAGGAGGCAGTAAAACCCAAGTCAACTAGGCATCTTTTGGCCATCCAAATTTACCTTCCTTTGGAGACGAAAAGGTAGGGGAGGGGGAGGCAGACAGGAGAGGAGTTGAGTTACCCAGCTAGCTGGGTCCCCATTCAGCCAGCTGCATCTACTCACAGGATTGTGTTCATCCTTCGTTGCCGAAGAAGACAACGCCATCAAAGAAATGATGACATGACTTGCACTTGACTTTGTTTTGAGTGAGGAAGGGCTGTGCAGATCACCAGCCTCATTTCTCCTCCAGAGTCCACATAGAGCACTAGAAAGAGGCAGAATGGTGGACATTGGTAGCTACCTGGTTTGGAAATGAATAGGAAGATTGTGGTGATCTGGGTTCCAGGCAAGATAAGGTAAAGGCTCATCTATCAAGCCAGGATCCATGAGGCAGGATCTGAGTTCAGATAGGGGGAGAAGGAGGGAGTGGAGCATAACCACAATGTGGGCAGCGTGGTTTTGAAACGGCTTGAAAGTGTCATTTCTTCCTTTCTCCATCTTCAAAAGTAGTATCTTGATGCTTCCAAATTTGTCTCCTCTAGCACATAAATTTTGTTTTGCAAACTATCCTGGGCCATCTTCAGTCATCCTGGTGAATATTAGGCCACTGGACCCAGATGGTTCTGGAGAAGAAAGTGGTCCTGGTGACCTCTCCCTCACTCAAGTCAACGTCAACTGCAAGTCATCATCGCTTCCCTGATGTCATGGCCCTCTTCGAAAACAAAAGGACAAACATAACCTGCGATTAGTCTGAGCTGCCTGAATGGGGACCCAGCTAATTGGGTAACTCAGTGTTTCCTCTCCCTCTCCTTTCCATAGAAAGGTAAATTTTGATGGCCGGAAGCTGCCCAGTTAACTTGGGGTGTACTGAGTAGTTTTCTTTCTTTCTTTGACAAAACTTTAAACCCAGTTCACTCTGAAGCTCATAGATTGGACCACAATAGATCTCTGCCAAAGTTGCACTTAATGGCTATTATTTTGAGCCTTGCTGTCTTAGAGTGAATGTCAATGGTAACTTTCTCTTTGATCCTGAGGGTCTTCCCCTCCCAGTTTGATTTTTCTTTTCCTTTTCTCTTTTCTTTTTCTATTTAAAGGGGCCATCTCTTGACTCACTTCTTAAAGAGGCCTTTTCACCGAATGGGGGTAACTTTACTCTTAAGTGAAAAGGCATTAGCCTAAAAAGGGCTGGAGTATTCCATTGCATCCTGGTTCTTCTCTAGTCATCCTGATGAGTATCTGGCCATTGGACCCAGATGGCTCTGGAAGAGAAAGTGAGGCTAATAACCTTGCACAGATCTCCCTCACTCATATCAGAGTCCACTGCAAGTTATGTCATCATTTCCCTAATGTCATGGTCCTCTTTGAAAACGAAGGACAAACACAACAATTTTAATCACTATCTTTTGTTTTCACATTAAATTCATTTCCAAGTGCATCCCACCCTCAACCTTACCACAAAGCCTTTCTTTATTACAAAAAATTTAAAGAGACAAAAAGAGAAACAGATCAGTAAAATCAAACAAGCCACTAACTGTGACAGGATGAGAATGACAAGCTTTTTGAAAGTGCTTGTTAAGCACTGGGAATGCAGATACAAAAGAAAGGCAGGCCATGCCCTACTGGAGCACGTGCACCATGGCTAATAGCTAGAAGGCTGGGTCAGAGATAGGCAGTACCTGGATGGCAAGACAGAAAGTTGACCAGAATGCTTATGCTTGAGCCTGTTGTTATCTAGATATAGTGAACTCCAACCAATCAAAAAAGCATTCCCCAAGGTGTGGGCTGAGAGACTGGTTTGGAGTCTCTGAGCAATATAATAAGAAGACAGGGGCACAACATGATTGGGACTGGGGCCAATTAGATGTGTAATATATGGAATATTCCACACCTACAGCTCCTTGTCTTTGCAATGAAGTGGGGGAGGTTATTGCTTACCATTTAGAAACATAACTTAGTATGTATATAAATATACTTCTTAGTACTTTATTTCATGCATCAAGGTGTTACAGTGAAGACTTGCGAAATTCCTTCCATATTTGTGAGTTACAGATCTAATTTGATATAAATCTAGCTTTCATTAAAGTAATATAATGTGATTAGGTAATATTTTAGAGACTAGTGTTCTTCAGTGCATAAGGAACTAAAAAAGTCCAAAGTATAACCTGTGTTTCTTTTGATTAACTCCCTAAGATATTCCTTTATTCATTTATTTTATTTTCTATCCCCTCAGAAACCTATTAAAAGCACCTTCCTTTCTAGAGTCCACTCCTATACATCATCTCTTTCATTAGTACAAATAAATTTCCTGATAAGGCCTTAGTCAGGCATAGTGTCAAGGTATGGACATGCAAGTACATGCAGACAAAACAGACAGCTCCTGCCCTCAAAGACCTTACAATCTAATGGGGGAAGGCAACACGTAAAGGGGAGCTGGAAGGGGAGGGTAAAGGTAATGGTAGAAATTTATTTATGAGGTTTCTATGTTCTAGCATAGGGTCAATTTTTTAAAGGTGCCATGCACAGTTGAGAAATGAGTATTTTTCTGTTACAAATTAAGTAACAGGCAAGGATCAATCATAACTAACTTTTCTAAAATTACATTTATTTCCTTTCTTGTTTTTTGATTTTTCTAAATCCAAAAAGGTCACACTGAGATCTCCAACTCTAATTGTACTCTCTATTTCTCTCTGTAATTCAACTAATTTTTCTTCAAGAAGTTAAATATCATGTTTTGGTACATATATTAAATATGTTAGCTATAATGCCATTAAAGAAAATGTCATTTTCTTGTTTATCTCCTTTAAACCCTATTTTAACTGTTGCCTTGTCTGAGATTGTGAATGTTACCCCTGCTTTTTAAAATTCACCTGAATCATTAATAAGTTCTGTTCCAGCATCTCAATTTAACTCTGAGTCTTTGTTTCAAATGTACTTCTAGTAAACAACATATTGTTTAGTTTTACTCTCTAATCTATTCTGCTACCCCTTTCCATTTTATGGATGAGTTCATGTCATTAATTGTATATTTCCTTCCATCATATCTTCTTTTCCCTCTCTTCACAAAGTGGGTAAAGAGAAGCAGTCTGTTCCAACCCCTCTGTTCGTCCTCTCCTCATCAAGCCCAGGCCCTGATCTCTGGTTTGAACATTTCCATACTTTTCATCTACCCTTCCGTTGTGATGAGCTCCCCAAAGCTGATGTTTATTTTGCTTGTGACCATTCCCTCTCTGATCTGTTCTCCCTTTTATGCTACCCTCTCTCCTTTCTCTGTTCTTGATGGTATTCTTCTTGTACAAATTTATTATATGTGTGTGCTCACCTTTCTTTCTCTGGCTCAGGTAAGAATGAGGCCATGAGAAGCATGCTCCTCTATCCTTTTGTCCATATGTGTAGACTCTTTTTCTTGAGCACTCCATTCATATTAAATAGTAAATTCTTCCCTGCTTTGTCATTATTTTTCCCTAGTGAATTCCCTCCTCTTTTTTCTTTTCTTAAAATGGTAATGTATTTGTCTTGTTTATCTGAATACCTTTGTAATAACCCTTGCAGACATTAGGATTCTAAATGGTTATTCATTTTTTCCCCTGCTTAGAATGTAAATACTTCATCATTCTTTACTTCTTTCCAATTGCTCAAATATATTACCTTTGTAGGTTTCTTTTGACTGTTGTGTTTGTATTTGAAAGTTGATAATCAGCTCCAGTTTTTTTCATCAGGGCTTCTTTAAAGTCCTCTAGTGTATCAACAATTAAATTTTCCCTGTAGGATTATGTTCAAGTTTTGCAGGGTAAGTTACTCTTGGTCATAACTCAATATCTTTTGTCTTTTAGGATGCCATATTACAAGGTTTTCTACCTTTGCTATAGCTATAGCACAGTCTTTTGTGATCCTGACTGTGGTTCCCTGGTTCTTGAATTCTATCTGGCTCCTTGTAATATTTTTCTTTAATTTGGAAATTCACCAAGTAGCTATGATGTTCTTGAATGTTCTGAGTTGGAGATTTCTTTTAGTAGGTGATTGGAGATTCTTTCTAGTCCACCTTACATTCTGGAAGCAGTTTTATTTTATGGTTTCTTAGAATACTGCATCCACATTTTGTGTTTGGTCAGGGTTTTCAGGGAGTCCGACAATTCTTAAATTATCTCTCTTCAAATGATGTTTTAGGTCAGCTATTTTTGATAGAAAACATTGAGAAGGGAGGATAAGCAACTCTATGGAACAAAGATCAATATTAGCAAACTGATTTAGGTGAGCAACTTCAGCTGCAGAAACTGTATCTGAAGAAAAATGTTCCAGGATAGGTCCCAGACTCACAAAATATTCTGACTTATTTTCCTTGTTGATGCAGTAACATTCATTGAGAATAAAAGTATGTATTTATACTATGCATAACTGGAACACTGCTCAGTGATCAAAACCTGTCTCCCTTTGGTAACAAGTAAAATCTCTCCTGGCTTATGTTATTGGTCTTGGTCTATTTCTCTTCAGTTTTGGACATTCAGCCAAGATCTGCTCTATCTAATTGTCACCTGGTATTAGTGCCCCTCAGTTAGTGGCTGTCTGAACTGGATCCCCTTGTGTCTTCGGGGTAAGAACCAGAGGCAGGACTGGTAAGCTTCAGCTTTTACAAGCCCTAGTTAGGCAGCTCCCTATGTCTCATCTATTTGATTTTCTGTCATCCTTGTCTTCTATTTGTGTTGGAGATAATGATACTTGGAGAACACTTCTGCCAGAGGCCTTTCTTGAAAGAAAAAAAAAACTGTCCAGAGATTACCATTTACACACACATACACACACATACGCACACACACACACACACACACACATATTTGTATACATACACATAAGATGTGTATTATATATGTATAGATACACACATATATCTATGAATGTGTGTATATACATATATATGTATGTATATGTGTGTGTGTATATATATATATATATGTATATGTATGTATAGGCAAACTGGCCTAATGGACAGAGAGCTGGTCTCAGAGCCAGAAAAATCTAGGCTCAAGTCCTACCTCCAACACTTCATAGCAATGGGACACTGAGCAGGTAGATTTACATCTCAGGACACCAGGCAGTGTTCTAAGGTACTAAGTGGTAGAGAAGGTGCCAGTCAGCATTGGCACAGAGCATTTACTCATGAAGAGTTCACTATACAAATGAAATCACAGGTCTGGTTTAAAAAATGTCATAAATAAGTGAAAAGAATTTTCAAGGCTAGGTTGCAATAAAATAGAGAAAAAAGGAAAGTATTATCCAGAGTCATCTAAAAATGTAATGACACAGTATTCAAATTACCAAGGGGATAGACAAAATAATAATAAAATTCATTCTGTGAATCAAAAGGTAAAGAATTCTTTAAGAAAGAATGAAAAATAAAAACCAACTCTAGGAATATTAAGGCAAGAGGTAGCATTACCAAATTTTAATTTATATTATACAGGAGTAATTCTCAACTCTATCTGGTCCTGAACAAAAAAGGAGACCAGTGAAAGAGACCGGATAAGTTAGAAGGAAGTATGCGTAGCAATCTAATTTTTAACAAATTTAAGAACACAAAGTACTTGAGATAGAACTCTTTATTCACAAACTACTGGAGAGCAGTTTCGCAGAAAATATGCTTAAACTAGCATCTTGTGGCTATGCTATAATGAATTCTACAGATAAATCCTACACAAGTTAAACTGTAAAAAGTAGATAATGAAAATTTCCCCCCCAACTACAGAAGTTGGTAATTTAAAAGTTTTTATTGATGCCTTTTTTTATACCATAGACATTTCTTGATATACTTTCATCTTACTTCTCCTTGTAACAAAAATAAACAATAAAGCAAAAAAAAGCAGTAACCAAATCTGATAGGTATGAAACATATGCAACCACAGTCTTTTATCTCTCTGAAGAATAAAACACATCTTCTTTAAAGAAGATGTGTTTTATTCTTCATTCTTCAGAACAAAGACTGATCCTTGCATTTAACCTAAGCTCAGCTATTTAAATTGTTTTTTTTAAATTCTCAGTGTTTCAGTCACTGTGTATATTTTTTTCCTGATTCTGCCTTCTTCACTATGCATCAATTCATACAAGTCTTCCTGTGTTTCTCTGAAGCCCTTATACTTGTCGTTTTTTATACATTTATATGACACAAATTATTTAGACATTCCCCAAATGATGAAAACCCAATTTGTTTCCAGTTCTTCACTAAAAAAATAGGACTGCTATGAATACTTTAGAATATTCATATTCTAAAATGCTCTGTCTTTGAATTTGCTGGAAGTCAATGAGTCAAAGGACATGGAAACAAGCTTGTAATCAGATCCAAAAAAGGTAGTATCACAAAAGATAAAATATATTACTTCAATTCTATCAAAACAGAAAATACCTTCTCTCTCTCTCTCTTTCTCTCAGGCACACACACATACACACACAAACACAGACACACACACACTGTAACCCTAAAACACATACACAATACACGCAGATCAAATAAAAATGAGAGATTCAGAATGGGGTCAATGTAGTGCGCAACCAAGATTCCAAAAGGCTACTGATGAAGCATGCTGCAGATCTAACAGAGGGGTGATACAGAATGAAGCAGACATAGGGAGGTATGAGCAATGTGTGAATCTGCTTTGTATGACTATCCATATTTGTTATAAGAATTTCGCTACTTTTTTATGAGGGGAGAAAGGAGGTATGAGGGAGAGAAAATAAATATTCACTTAAAAAAAGAAAATTTAGAAATGAGATATGAACATTTCTCAAAATATGAAGTGCAATCTATCAACCACCAGCTCAACATTGCTAGTGATTAGAGAAATTCAAATTCAAAGAAGTTTTGAGCTTTTTGAACTCACATAGTAAATTCCTAAAGATGGAAAAAAATTAAAGTGTTTGTGGGGATGTGAGAAAACAGGATGTTTCACTGCTTAGGAAGTCATGTACTAGTCCAATCAAAATACTTTGCAATTAAGCAAGAAAATTACAAAACTTTTCCCATGCTTGGATCCAGTTATTAGGTCCCATTATTGGGTTAGCACCCAAATGAGGTTATTGCCAGCAAGAAAATATCTGTCCAAAAATATTTATAGCAACACTATTTGCAACAGGAAAAAAAATGAAAACAAATTGTCATCTCAAAAATTGAACATTACTGTGCTATAAATAGTGGTAAATATGAATGTTTCTAAGAAATATGGTATGATCTATATGAAACAGCATAAAAGACAAAATTAAAAGAACAATATACACAATTACTTCAACTGTGTGTAAGAAAATAAATTTAAATGGCAAACGAGATCAAGAACAGTATTGATTAGTGGAAAGAATGTTGGTTTGGGGGGTTTAAGGACCTATGTACAATTCTGGCTATTCCAATATATATATACCTGAGACCCTAAAAAAATTACTTAACCTCTCTGGGACTGTTTCCATATCTGTAAATAAGGTAATTAGACCAGATGACTCACTAGGTATCTTATAACTCTAAATCTATAAACAATGGATGACATCAGTAATAGCTTATGATAGGTCCCTTCTTTTAACCATTTAAAGGACTAAGGCTGCATGTACTATTGGTCATAATCACTCATTTATGTTGTTTTACTTACCTTTTTTCCAAAACTACACACTGTAGGGGATTCAACAGGGAGTAACTCATGGGTATCTATGATGCATCAAAACAAAATTTATCAATACGGTTATTTTTCAAATTCTCGTAAGTATATTTTTCTGTGTCAACAAAATTTTAAAGACAGGCAGCAGACCTTAGACTTTTTTGCCTCAGTACTAAGAACAAATGAATGAATTTTTCAAGGGAGGGAAGTCAAAGTAAAGACAGGAGGCAAGTGGGGAACATTCTGTACAAAGGACCAGAGCAGCAGAACTGGAGCACATGTCAAGACTTAGGTTCTAGCTCAGGTTTGGTCACCGGTAAATATGAGTAAGACATTACCTGCTTTAAGCTTTGATTTCCCCATGAATCAAATTAAGGGTGATTTTTAGCATTTCCTCAAGCTCTAGTGATTATGAATCCTACATCATCTGTCAGAAACACCAGTCTTCTGAGGTACGGAAAACTGATGGTCGAGACCTTGAATGCAATTACAAACAAAATAGGGGACAAGGGAAAGAAGGGATCACACTTTGAGAAAAGGAATAGTATTTCAAGAAAGAGGAAATCCTAACTCACCTGAGATCTGGCTGGTAGGAGACCAGAACCCATTTCCATCTCCTCCTTCATTTTCCTTTCTTGAAGAAGAGAAGAATCTCGAGAAGCCAGAACTGAAGGACAAGAAAGAAATCAAGAGGGAGACCAAGTCCTGCCTTGTAGCTCACCAGTCCACTGTGGTAGAATCTCCCATTTATCATGTGGGTGTGATCCCCATGGTCCTAAGGGGGGAGAGGTAAAAAGGAACCCAGAATCAGACACATCTTCGAGTAAAATCGGGGGGAAAGGCCATGGACATGATTTCCTGAAAACAGATCAAAACATAAAATCCAAGAAAATTAGAGAAATAACAAAGGAACACCTGGCTACCTATGATGAGTTAAAATCCGAAAGTTCAAAAGAACTACACCCCTATTCTAGCCCTGAGCAACTAACTGCTTGTTGGCCAAACCTATAGATAGCAAACATGATAATAAATGAAATACTGAAAAAAGGCCCTAAGTGAATATCAACCTGTTAACTGTACCTACTGTGTATATTTTAGAGACTGGAGATTTGCATAGGAAAGTTAAAGGTTAAATCAAAAAATAAGATCTTAAAGACTTTTGTTCTTTGTATGAGCTCTAGTACTACTCATGAATGTCCAGTTATGGCCATGAAGAATGGACTCAAAGTCAGTTCAGGATGAGTCATATTCTTTCCTCATTTCCTTTTCTCTCACCTTTGGCCTACCAACCAATTATCATGCTAAAAAGTCTGAAAGCATAGATCTGGAAGGAAGGTAACAGATAATACCTTGCTTCCCCACCAATCACCACTATGGAGCCCCGTAAAATAGAAACATTCCTAACATGGGACTTTTCCTGTATAAAAAAGGAGAGCTGGGAATCTACCTTCAGGGCTGCCGTATCACCACCCTAATCTGGATAAGCTTTGGAGAACTGTAGCATCCTTCCTACCCACGGCTGGCAGAAAATAATGTCCTTTAAAAAAAAATCTAATTTGGATAAACACGCTTTATGCATGAGTTTTCTCCTATTCTCCTTCCTAGTGTAGATGCTGGCTTACTGCCCCATCATTGATCTGGAGAGGCCTTTGCAGTGCAGTCGAATATTCAATTTGAAATACTCAAATGGATCTTTCATCCCAATACTTTGGAAGTTCATTCCAATGATGCAAGCCACAATCCATCCATGCTGGTCTACCTTGTGCAATTCTTGTCCATATCCTTCCATAACTTTGCCTAATGGTATCTATCTAAAGTGCTTAAGGCCTTTCTTGATTTCTCCTGGCATTCCGACAGGATCACTGAAGCACTCCTGGCTGTCTATCTGTCTTTGTCATATGACCAGTTCATCTTTTCCCCGAGCATGCTTTCTTTGATAATATCCTTTACTCTTGTTCTTCAAAGTTCTTCATCTGATATATGTTACAGCCTTCCCAGGCTCCTGTCCACTGCTCTCTATATAATATTGCTTTTGCAGAGACTGGGAGATTCCACATCTCACTGCTATAAAACAATTCTGGTAGAATGCTGACACATCTCTCTTTCTCTCTCCATGTAATTATATACATATATACATACATATACATGTGTGTATATATATAGAAAATACACTAAATATGATATATATATATATATTCACCATACACGTACTATATACATATGCTTATAAATTTATAAAACTATATATTATAGTAGTATATATGTGTTTATTGTATATACATATATACACATATTGTTAGAAAGCTCTATGGGTTGTCCACTAAATATATGTTGTTATATGAGCACTGAACATTCTCCATCCCCTTGGTCTCTCCCATTTGGATGATCAGGTCAATCTTGAAGGAGTGGTCACAGAATTCTTCTAGCAAGTTCTTCAATACTCTGGAACTTAAGGCAACCAGCACAATGTCATCCACAAACAGAAGTACTGGAAAGCTCTTACAGAGATTTTATTACAGAAATATTACAGAAATGTAATATTTCTGCCAAATATAAGATTTCAAATAGACTAGGGAGATATTCATTAGGCTACTTTCTCATTTTAAAACTTCTTGAACTCATACAAATAGGTTTCATTCAAACTAGAACTGAATGAACAACACTAGTGAGTGGCCCTGATTCACAAAGGTACCAAAAGACCCGAGACAGGTAACTGTTGAACTACCTCAGTGAACTCTGAAAAACGATGAACATGGTCCATCAAAGGTTCCACAAAACTGAAGAAAGGTAAACATCATTTTCTATTTCTTACAACAAGGGAAGAGGGTAGTCTGCAAACTGTAAGTCTGAGGTGATGCCTCCTGTTACCACAGTCACCATTGTATTTCAGGTCCCCATCACTTCACACCTGGATTGCTCAGTGGCCTCTACATGGTCTCAATCAGCAAAAACGGCTTTCTTAAAGTGAAGGTCCAACAATGCTGCTCCTCTACTCAAAAAACTCCAATGATTCCTTATCACTTCTAAGATCAAATCTACATTCTTTTGTTTGGCACCGAAATCCCTTCAGCACCTGGTCTGGACCTCCCTTTCTAGACTCACTGTACATTTTCCACACACTACTCCATTTCTCATCTTTATGCTACAATGGACTCCCTCAAGTTTTCTTTAAAAACAATACCAGGGGGAGCCAAGATGGCGGAGTAGAAAGACTCACATTTGCTAGCTCCGAACCCACAGCCCATAGATTTCCTGTAAAAAGAACTCCTGACAAATTCTGGAACAGTGGAAGCCGCGCAGCAACACA
>CM053769.1:117867431-117908992 GCA_028658325.1 Potorous gilbertii
GGGGAGAAAATTTTGGAACCCAAAATCTTGTGAAAATGAATGTAAAAAGTTAAATAAATTTATTTAAAAAATAAAAATAAAAAAAAATAAAAATAAAAACAATACCAGGTACTTTTCCTGGTTGCCCAATCCTTCCACAGGAGCTAGTGACCTCCACCTCCAATTTATTAAGTGCCTACTATGTGCCAGGCATTGTGCTCACGGTTTGGGAGACACAGAGAGCAGGTTCTGCTTTTAAGGAGCTCACAGCCTAATGGAGGAAACAAGAAAACAACTATTTACATGCAAGCTAATTGTACACAGGGACAAATTGCAGAACATCAACAGAAGGAAGGCATTGACATTAAGGGGGATCAGGAAAGGCTTCCTGTAGAAGGTGGGATGCTGGCTGAGACTTGAAGGAAGCTAGGGACAGGCAGAGATGAGGAGGGAGAGAATTCTAGACTGAGGGATAAACCATGAACCCATGTGGGGTCCACCTGTGTGGATTCAGGAGAAAGTGTTTTGGCTGAGGAACAGCAAGGCAGTGTCACTGGTCTCTGGATTGAAGAGAATGTGGGGTGAGTTTAAGGTATAAGAAGACCAGAAAGGAAGGGGACAGGCTATAAAGGGCTTTGAATATCAAACAGTGATACTGGAGATGATAGGAGTTGAGTGAATAAAGAATGGCTAACCTTGTGTTTTAGGAAGATCCATCTGCTAGCTGAGGGGAAGATAGGTTGGCGTGTGGACAGATATGACTAGGGAGATCAATCTGCAGGCTTTTCAACAGTCCAGGTGGGAGATGATGAGGGTGGTACTGGTGTCAAAGGACAGAAGATGACAGGAGAGAGATGTTATAAAAGCAGAAGAAATAGGGCTTGACAACTGATTGGTTACGAGGAGTGAGAGAGAGCGATAAGTTGCAGATGGCACCTAGGTAGTGAGCTTGGGCGAATGGGAGGATAATAGGTCCCTAGGAAGAGGGCAGGGTTTGGTGGGAAAGGGAATGGGTTCAGTTTTGGATATGTTTTGTTTCAGATGTCTACGAGACATCTAGTTTGAAAGGTCTACTAAACAGTTGTAAATGTGAGACTAGCGTTCAGGAGAGGTTAGGGCTGGACAAATCTGCAAATTATCTGTACAGAGATGATAGTGGAAACCATGGGAGGTGAGGAGATCACCAAATTAAACAGTACAGAGGGAAAAGAGAAGAGGGCAAGGACAGAGCTTTGGAGGACACCATTGTTAAAAGAAAAAATTAGGAAGAAGATCCAGCAAAGGAGACTGGGAAGGAACAGTCAGACAGGAAGGGGGCAAACCAGAGGAGAACAGTATCACAAAAACCTGGAGAGATGAGAATATCCAGAAGAAAAAGGGGGACTGACAGTGTTGAAGGCTCCAGAAAGGTCAAGAAGGGTGAAGGACCGAGAGGCCATTATATTTGACAATGAAGAAATCACCAGTAACTTTGGAGTGAGCAATTTCAGTTGAGCAATCACGTTAGAAGTCAGACTGCAAAGAGTTAAGAAGAGAATGAGAAGAAAGTAAGTGGAGGCACTGTTTGTAAACAGCCTTTTCAAGGAGCTAAGCCAGGAGTTAGCTAGCAGGAATGGATAGATAAAGTGAGGGGATTTTTGGTAGGGGAGACACAAGCATGTTTGCAGGCAGTAGGGAAGCAGTTGGAAGACAAGAGATTGAAGATTAGAGTGAGTAGGGACAGTAGAGTGAGAAATCTGCTGGAGAAGACAGGAAGTAATAGGATCAGTTGGTGCATGTCGAAGGGGTAGCCTCATGAAGAGAAAGACCACCTTTTCATGTGAAATAAAGAAGAGAAAGTGGTAGAAGGTGAGTTAGTGATGTGAAATGAGCAAAGGAGGAAAGGGAGATCTGGGTGAATGGCTTTTTTCACTTAAGTATGAGACAAGGTTCTCAACTGGGAGAGGGGGTCTGGGATATAGGGGTTTGGAAGAGTGGCTGAGGTGAGTGGGATGAACTAATTAGGTAAGGATAAAAGGCTGCATTGTAGCCCAGGTGGGACTATTCAATATTAGTTATGGTTGACCTTGCCAGCATGTTGTCACGATTTTCTTAAGATTCATTCAGCAGCACATATAAAGAGTGAAGGCATTGTGGATGGTGGGAATAACCCAGGGCTAAGCCTTGGCAAGGTAAGATCAAGGACAGGATAAGAGAACCAGGCACTCGAGAGAAAGTGTAGGATTGTACTGTTTGACAAGGGGTCAAGATGGAAGGATGGAGAATGTAGCCAGAGCAGTGGGGATGGCTTGGGAAAGAACTAAGGGGTCATGATGGGTCAGAGGTCACACTGAGGAGAAAGACTAGGTTTGGAGGTTGCAAGACAGACTGAAAAGTGCAATAACAACAGTTGCAATGTGATCAGATAAAGCAATTTTAGAGTTCATAAACATGGAGGCAGTTCATTTGTAGGCTGTAGCAAAAACAAGGGTGTGACTATCTTTGTGTGTGGCTAAGGTGGGGTGGAGGAGTAGGTCACGAGAAATGAATAAATTGAGAATTGAGAGGTTAGAGTGCTTGAAGGAATATCAGTATGTTATGGTTATGCCCCTGGTATGAGGGCAGGAGCTGGGGGAGGGAGGAGAGAAAAACTCAGGCAGAAAGAAAAACATCTTGGAGGGGGTCTGCCATCAGAACCTTGTTTGGGTGATAAATATGGACTGAGTGAAACTTCACAGGAGATGTTACTGAATGATAGTGGTAGGAGAGAGCCTAGAAATGGCGATGGAGAGTAACAGGTATTCCAACTCTCCCCACTTTACCAGGGAAAATGAATGGAAAGTGAAACCAACGTTGCAAAGGGTAACCAGGGAGGCTGTATCATTAGACACAAATACAATGTATTTATTTTGCATAGTATATATTTGTAGGCTACAGCATTGGGCTGAATGAAACAAGATGAAATTAAGTAACAATAAATATACACTTATACACTTGGGTTAAAAAATATCAAGTTCACATGGAGAAGATGGGGAAGACAATAGTTTATCTGAAAACAACTCAGTGAACAAGACTGAAAAGAGCTAAGAGTTTTAATGGGGTGCAGATTCAATGAGACCACAGGTAAGTGGTGTCCAAAAAAGTTCACTCAATCTTGGGCTTCATTAAGAGAAGACTAACTTTCAGATGAAAATTCCTTCATATTCTGCCCTCATCTGTTATGTTCTGTTGGGGAACAGAAGTTAAGAACATTGATAAGCCAGATTGTCCAAAGGAGGGCAATCAGAATGGTTGGAGGCTTTGAATTCATGTCAGAAGAATCAGCTGAAAGACCTGGACATGTTGAGTTTGAAGAATGGAAGACTAAGAAGAGAATAACAGGTATCTTCAACTATTTCAAAGTTTATCCCATGTAAACAGAATTAGGCTTGTTCTATATGTCAAGGGAGGTCAGAATTAAGGATCTGTGAAAGATAACAAGGAGCAAATTTAGGCTTGAGGTCAGAAAAGTTTTCTAACAAAGAGA
Organism: Potorous gilbertii; assembly: GCA_028658325.1. Taxonomy (NCBI): domain Eukaryota; kingdom Metazoa; phylum Chordata; class Mammalia; order Diprotodontia; family Potoroidae; genus Potorous; species Potorous gilbertii. Next base: position 117,870,916 of record CM053769.1, read on the forward strand.
GATGTCTAACCTTGGAATAAGTTGTGGGAAACTGCTCCTCCTGGACAATCCTCAATCAAAGCAGGATAAGATTGTTTGGGTCAGGTCTAGTGGAGATTCTTTTAACAAGGGAGGCATGGATGGAACTACAAGTCCTCTTGCGTTCCAGCTCTTGCGTTCTACGACAGGACGAGATCTTTGGATGACGGCAGCAGCACAGTACAAGGCACACTGCAGATGCTTAATAAATGATGATCAGACTGTTTAAACTCACACGGCTATTCCGCAAACGGTGAAAACGGATTAGGCAGCAAACAGCATTCAGATCGTAGAGGGAGAGAGATGGAGAAAAGGGAAGGAGGGGGAAGCAGAGAGTAGGGGTGAACGGGGAGAAGCGAAGGGACCCAGGGAGAGAAGAGGAGAGGAGGAGAAAAGTAGAAGAGAGGAAGGAGTGAAGGGAAGAAGGGGAAAAGGAAAGAAAAGGAGGGACTGACAAAGCGGGGAAAGACGAGACGGAACGAAGGGGAGGAAGGGTAGAGGGGTGACGGGGTGAAAGGTGATCGGGGAAAAGGGAGGAAGAGGGAAAGGAGAAGAATGGGTGAACGGGGAGAAGAACGGGTGAAGGGGAGGAGGAGAATGGGTGAAGGGGGGAGAAGGGGGACGGGGGAGAATGAAGTGCGGGTCTGGAAGGTCACAGAAGGAGACTCTGCGGGTTCCACTCTGACAATATGACCCCCAAGGTTCCCCTTCTGGCACGTCCTCTCTTCTCCCCTCTCCCCACTGAGGCCCCCGGCCCAGCCGAGCCCCTGCCCCGCCCCTCCCCCCAAACAGCTCACACTCACACAGGGCCCCGCCTAGCGCCCCTCCCCCACACCTCCCCCACGCCTTAACTGTCTCCTGGGCCGGCTCCGCCCGGACTCGCCAGCACTCACATTCACACGCTCGCTTTCATCCTCTCGCACACGTACGTGCGCGCACACACATCCACCCTACACACCAGCTCACCTGCACAGAGCTCCGCGAAGAAGTAAGGGCGGAAAGCCCTGCCCCGCCCACTCACCTCCGAACCGCGCTTGCGCTGACTGAGCCCAGAACTACGATTCCCAGAAGGCACTGGGGCGAAGACTAGACGAATGGGAACATGCAAGACATGCGTGCTTAGAGCGGTTACTTCGGGGGTGGATTCCGGGAAGTAGATTATGGTTCCAGGACTCATTGACGCCTAACCTCCTGGGAAATGTAGTCAGTGGACCCCCGCTGCGCAAGCGCACTACCCAATCTGCCAGTATCTACTCAAGAGACTTTTCTCTTTCCTGTTGAGTTTCCTGCCCTTTTAGGTCTCTAGGTCCGGGCTTACCGCCGCGAGTAACCCCTGCCGGCCTCCGCCGTTGTGTTCACTCCCCCGAAGCGATGCCCGCCCCGCATCCTTCCTGCCGCCTTTGCGGGGCCTCGGGCTGTCCGCCCCACCCCCACTCGCCTTCACCGGGGCACGCGGGGGGCGGGGTGACCGCCCGGGAAGAAAAGAGGGTGTCGGGAGTCGCGGGCTGGAGCGGAGGAGGCCCGGGGTCGGGGGCTCAGAGGGGCCGAGACCGCGGAGAGGCCCGCCCCCCATCCCCGATGCTCTTTGTCCAAGATCTGCGATTCAAAGGGAATGCCCGGTACCTCTCCGGGGGGTCTTTGCAGGGTTGGTCAGGTTTCCTGCACTCATCTCTGCCTTCCAAGCACTTCTCCGTCCTGTTCCTCCCCTGCTATTCTAATCCAGTTTACCTCTCGTTTAAGTGCTTTTAAGCGCTGTATACACAGCCTTAGCACCACTAATGCAAGGAGTCACTCCTGTCTCCGCCAAGCTTCCAGAGCACACAAGATATTTCTATACCAGTACAAAAATGGGAATAATAAAGAATACGAAATAGATGTCGCTTCATGAGAAGGAATCTGACTGGACATCGCATTATTTCAAAGGAGAGCAGAATCGGAATCCCATTGTGAATTGAGTTGTCAGACACAACTGATCAGTCTGTTCCACACCTGGCTGGGACCACAGCAAGTGCTGGCTCATCTCATAAGTAGAAACAATACTGAGACCCTGTTGTGTGGAAAGCTTAATTACACGCACGTACCATAAACTGACCACTTCTTGGTATAGTTTCTAGGTCAACTGAGTGTGAACAAGGTTATGTATACACCTTAATATCCAGGACAGGCCTGGCAGAAAAAGTTTTAACTAGAATCTTCCACAGGGAAAATACATCATAAAGGGATGCTACGAGTTATCTTTGTCAGTATTTTTTGGATAATATGGCTTTGGAAATGCCTTCTCACTCTGAGATTCTGATATCCTTATACTACATACTGCAACAAATTTCATATAAGTAAACAACTCATGTGGAAGATATCAAACCACAAAACTATTAGAGGAGACTGGAAGATCAATTATACCATTCACAACTGTGGACAGGAAAAGAAAACATAATTAGATACAGGGTAGAAAAAAATGAATGAATGAAAAAGTGTTTATTAAGAGCTTACTAGGAGCCAAGCACTAGACTAAGAACTGGAAATACAAATACAAAAGCCAAGTTGATCCCTGCCCTCATTAAACTTAAGTTCTAATGTGGGAGGCAGATAAATGCTATCCTATAAAAATTTAAAAGCTTTTTGCATAAATCAATGTGGCCAAAAGGAGAAAAGAAATAGAATATGATAAAGACCTTGGCACTGAACATCTTTGCTACAAATCTGACATCCAAAATGTGTAGGAAATTGACACAAAATTTATGATTCTGAGCTATTCCCCAAGGGACAAATAGTTAAAAGATATAAACAAATAGTTTTCAAAATAAATTACAATTCCTGAGAAGAAACAGGAGGTTGGACAAACATTCACTGATAGTGGTTAACTGGTTCAACCATTTTGGAAAACAATGTGGAATGGTACAAGAGAAGTTAGGAAATTGCTCACAGCTTTCTACCCATCTGACTGCACTACTGGACTGACAGGCTGACAAAGTCATAAATGGAAAGAAGAATCCTACGTGTACCAAAATATATATAGTAGCTGCTCATTCTAATAATGAAAAGCTGGGTACACGTAGTAGGCCTAATGAGTCAGGAATGACTGAAATACACTGTGCTATATGAATGTAAAGGAATCTTATTGTACAGTAAGGAAATCTGGACATGGAGAACTGAGAGACACAGGAAGGTTTGTATGAAGTAATTAGCTTGGGAGTGCTTTGAGGGCAGGAATTGTCTTTTAACTCTTCTTGTAACCCCAGCTCTGAGCACAGTGGCTGGAGCTCAATAAATGTTTACTAACTGACTAAAGAGTGAAAAAGAAATCAGAAGAATGTCATATTGACTACATTATAAATGAAAACAATGTAAAAACACAACGAAACTAAGGTCATAAGGTACAATGTTGGTGTTAAATTATTCATACTCAAGCACATACCCTTTTTCTGTTAAACACATAAGGCATAAAAAGTAGCTTTTCCCTGTACAATCATTTGCAATCACTGAATTTCATGCTTTTATTTAAACATCAGGTTTTTTTGTTTGTTTTGGTAAGGCCCATGACAGTTTGGTGGTGGTAGAGGGGAGTTCTTTTTTGGAAGTAACCCATGTCAAAACAAAATCTTTGGTGGACACCTACTATCTTTGGAACAAAATGCAAACTTCCCCAGCCTGTATTCTAAAGTACTTCACAATCTGGATCCCACCTTCCTTTCTATAATTTATTTCATATTAAGCCTCTTTAATTCAATTTATTCCAATCAAACATACTGATTGGCTATTTCCTGACCTTAACATGGTCTCTGCTCTTCATGCCTTTGGGCACATAGCTGCAATGCTCTCCTTACCTCCACTTCCTAGAATCCCTGGTTTCTTTCAATAGACTTAGCTCAATTATCATTTACTTTGGGACAATCTTACCCAATCTCTCTCCCTTTGTGCCTCATATTGATTAGTGTCCTCTCCCCATATCCACCAGTAAAACACAGGCTCCTTGAGACAGTGCTAGGCGGGCCAGGAGACACACAACCCACACAAACAGTGCACACCCTCAACAAGAAGCTTACATTCTGAGATGTAAAAATTAGGTTCATGGAAGATAGATACCAATGTGATGGAAAGCAATCTTAAGAGAAAAGGCTTTAGAAGCTGGGAGTACAACAAAAAGTTTCCTGTACAAGGTAGCATTTGAGCTGCATCTTGAAAGAAGCCAGAGAAAACTAGGGTCAAGGAAGAAGAGCATTTCAGGCATAGGACACTAAATGTAAAGACACAATGATCTGAAGTGGACATCACCCATAAGAAATGGCAAGTAGTCCAGCATAGCTGGATTGTAAAGTTCATGGAGGAGTGTCAAGTATAAGAAAACTGGAAAAAATAGGAAGGCTCTGAAGAACTTTAAACACCCAATGGTTTTGTTGCAGTGTCTGGAATAGGGGAACTGCTCCCAGGAGAACATAGGGTCCCCTGTTTGTCCTCGCTTTCTATATCATTATATGATTAGACCTGGTGGTTTTGAGACTACCATAAGTCTCCCCTTAGGGGAGGCTGTAGATCAGAAAAGCTACTATTGGAAAAATACAGGCAATATATTTCCCAAGATTAGTGCAACTGTATACCCCAAAATAATGTTCCCAGCTTCCAGACTGTTTCTCAAATCTGTGTGTCCTGAATGCTGACATGAAAATGGCCAGTTCCAGGTGGCCACCCAGAATGAGGGCATAAATACCCCACCCTCAGGAGTATGGACGTATCCCTACCTGCTGGAGCACTCCTTTCCAGGTGAATAGATCTCTCTTTTCTTCCCCAACGCAGTGCTACCCTTATATATCCTGTTAATGTGTGTATCTTAGTTGTATATTGGATCACTTTCTCCTTTTTTATTTCCTTGCCAATTCCCTGCCAAGGAAGTTTTGCCTTGAACAGACTCTATTGTTTTACATGTTATTCTTGGCACTCAAGCTTGTTTTCCTGACCTCTCAAGCTAACCTACTGGTCTTTCCTTAAGCATAAACCAAGCACTGAGACAAAGACTTAGCCTATTGATAGTTGCAGTGACTCAGGGGAAGCATGGCACTGTGAGTTCAATCACGGAAAGCAAGGTTCAGTGGGAACCCCATGTCCTCTACGAAGAATTCCCTTATGCCCTGGGACTCTCACAAAACACAGATAAAATACTTTTTATCTGTTTCTATTGGTAGGGAGTCACTGGAGTTGTTTTAGGAGGTGACATGATCAGACCTGTGCTTCAGGGAAATCACTTTGGTACTAGGTTGATAGATAGCTGGAGTGGGGAAGTCTTGAGAAGGAGATTAATTAGGTTACTGTAACAAATTGAGAGGTGGTAGGGGTCTCAAATATGGTGGTGACTACAGATTGAAGTGGAGAGGAGACGTGAGACATTGTGAGAAGGCAGAAAGGTTGGGCAAGACACTGGACATAAGGAGTGAGTAACAGGAGAAGTAAGGATGACAATGAGGTTTGTGAGTCTGATAGCGAGGAGGACGGTGGTGTCCACAGTAATAGGGAAGTTCAGAAGAGAGGAGGATTTGGGGAGGGGGATGGAGATAAGTGTTTCATTTTTTTCTTTCCAGTGATAAACAACAAAAGGCATATAGGTGCTGAATGTTTGCTGGCACTGAACTTTTTAAAATTTAAAGTTATATGTAGATGATCAGATAAAAGAAAACTAAGGTGAATCAGGTTGGACCGGATGACTACCAAGGATTCTTCCAGACCTTGCACCAGCTTAAATGGTCCTCAAGCACTGGACTGGATCATTAGCATCTCTTAGTGCTGGAACTGCACAACAGATACATCAAGGTCCCCATGGCAGACAAAGAGAAAGGATATATGCCCTAATTGGAGGCTTTTAAAGGCCAGTTTACCATTTGGCAATATTGTAGAAGGGATTCTTTTCCAATTATAGGTTGGATTACATGAGCTCTTAAGAATCCTTAAAATCTTGAAATTCTGTGAAATTTTCTGATGCTTTTATCTAAAAACTACAACTGCATAAAAAATCTACAATATGTAGTCTTTGATGAACTCCAAAGTATATTAATAACATTTAAGGAGACAGTATCTTGTAAGAGGCTCCCTCTAGAAGGTTTTCCCAAACACACCAAACATCAAAATAAAATAAACACATTTGCTACAGTAAGAATTTTCTTAGGTGTAATAAAGATTTGTCTAAGCCTGAAAGTATTCTCACATTCATGATGTTCAAGAAGGGCTGCTCTCTAGAATGCACTCTCTTATGGGATGTAATCTTTCTGTTTTACTCGAAAGCCTGCACATTCACTGCATTGAAACTATTTCCCTTCAACAAGCTTGCTTTCTTCCTAAAGGCTATTCCAAATTTCTTACATTTAGAAAGTTTCTTTCCAGCATGAATTCTAATATTCCTTAAAGTTTCTACATCATCTGGAAGTTTTCCCACATTCAATACACTAAAAATATTTCTCAAGTATTAGTTTTCAGTAAGGTTTCCCTAATAGCTAAAGGTCAAGTTACATTTATTGGGTTTCTCTTTAATATGAATTCCATGACTGTTTTCTAATGCAAATTTTCCTATGGTCCTATGGGTATTTATGGTCTATGAATTCTATTAGGTACAGCAATTTAATCTTTGTCTAGGATATTCCACTTTCACTACATTCAAAGTGTTTCTTTCCAGTATACATTTTCTTATGTGCATTAAAGCTTCCTTTATGCCTAAAGGCCTTCCCACATTCACTACATATGTAAGGTTTCTCCCCAGTATGGATTCTCCTATGTATTTCAAGATTTCCCTTCCGGCTAAAGGCTTTCCCACATCCATCACATTTATAGGGCTTCTCTCCAGTGTGAATTATCTCATGTTGCATAAGAGATGAGCTCCGCTTGAAAACTTTCCCACATTCATTACATTTATAGGGTTTCTCTTCAGTATGAGTCCTTTGATGTCGTATAAGGCCTGATCTATACCTGAAGCCTTTCCCACATTCATTGCATTCAAAATGTTTTTCTCCAGGGTGAACTAGTTTATGTGTCTGAAGGCGGGCAATTGTGCTGAAGGCTTTTCCACATTCATTACATTTGTAAGGTTTCTCTCCAGTATGAATTGTTTGATGTTGGGTTAGGTAGTGATTGCTGCTAAAGGCTTTCCCACATTCATTACATTTATAAGGTTTCTCTCCAGTATGAATCGTTTGATGTTGATTTAGGTGGTGATTACTGCTGAAAGCTTTCCCACATTCATTACATCCAAAGGGCTTCTGTCCAGTGTGAATTATCTTATGTGTTTCCAAGTGTGCCTTCCGTCTGAAGGCTCGCCCACACTCATTACATTTGTAGGGTTTCTCTCCAGTATGAATTACTTGATGTGTATTAAGGTACACTTTGTTCCTAAAGGCTTTCCCACATTCATTACATTTAAAGGGCTTCTCTCCATTATGAATTCTCTTATGAATTTCAAGATGTGCTTTTTGTCTGAAGGCTCTCTCACATTCGTCACATTTATGCGGTTTCTCCCCTGTATGAATTTTCTGATGTTGCATAAGGGAAGAGTAGTGCCTAAAAGCTTTCCCACATTCATTACATTCAAAGGGCTTTTCTCCAGTATGAATTACCTTATGTCTAATAAGATATACCTTCTTGCTAAAGGCTTTCCCACATTCCTTACATTCAAAAGGTTTCTCTCCAGTATGAACCCTCTTATGTACGTAGAGGCTTGCATGCCAGCTGAAGGCTTTTTCACACTCATTACATTTATAAGGTTTCTCTCCTGTATGAGCTGTTTGATGTTCAATTAGGTATCGTTTACTACTGAAAGCTTTGCCACATTCATTACATTCAAATGGTTTCTTTCCAGTATGAATTATTTGATGTTGAGAGAGGCTATGATTATTGCTAAAGGCTTTCCCACATTCTTTACATCCAAAGGATTTCTCTCCAATATGAATTATCTTGTGTGTTTTTAGGTACTTCTTCTGCTTGAAGGCTTTCCCACATTCATTACATCTGTAAGGGGTTTCTTCTGTATTTATTTTTTGATGTACAGTAGGGCATGAGGAGTTGATGCTGAAATCTTTACTACTTGGATTACACCTAGGGTCTTTTCCTCGCATATGTAGTCTATGGTAATGAATGAGGTTTGAATGGTAAATAAAAGGTTTCCTGCAATTATACTTAGGAAGTTTCTTCCCCAGGGAGATTCTATTTTGCTTAATTAAGTCTGAACATGGTCTGACACTGTTTCCAAGTGTATCATATTTATGTAGACATTTTCCTACAGTATTTTTCTGTTGTGGAATGAGGTTTGACCCTAGATTGATCTCTTTTTCACATGTATTATATTTGTTAGTGTTTAACTCATTAAAAGTATTCCTGTGAATGACTCTTAATTGTCTGGGTGGTCTCTCTTGGTTGTTGTTCTGCCTCTCTAACCTGACACCACAATCCCAAGCTTCTTCCAATTTAGAATCCCAGGGACTTTCCTTTATGTGTCTTCTTTCCTTGGGTGATTCTCCCGTAGAAATATGCTGTCTTAGAGTTGACTCTGGGGTTTCCCAATGTGTCTTCTGTACAGGGCAATCTGAAAACCACAGAAATGCTATCAGTACTTATTGCTCTCCAAGGGCACATAATCAAAAAAAGGATGCTATGGCCCTACAAGAACTGTGTCAGGAACAATAAAGTTACAGATACCTAAGGTTCATTGTAATAAATTTTAATGACAATAACAAAAATATCTATTGATTTTTATGTTGAAATATAGACTAGTTCTAGATACTGTCTCCTTTATCAATGGTCAATCTGGTACAATTAACAAAAATAATAGCGATGATAACAATAGCTAACATTTATATAGAGCTACTCTACGTCAGGCACTATGTTAGGTGCTTTATCAATAAAATGAGATATTTCTTTTTTAAAAATCTTTATCCCTAGAAGGGGATAAGACAGAACAAGTTGTTAAGAAGTGATAAAGGTTTAGAGGTCCTTAGGGGGCTGAAGGTGAGGTAATAACCACAAGTAGCCCAGAGACTCTACGGGCAGAGAGAATGGGGATCGTTTGTAATGATTTGCATCGAGGGCACCACGTTTGTTTACTTTGCCATCGCCAAGGGACAATTTGTGTTCCAAGTGTAAGCTGGTTTCCCTTCTGGAAGAGACATGAGGGGCATCTCTCTGAACTACAGGTAAATAAGGAAAATGAAGTGTTCCCAGAAGAGAGAAAAAAAAGCAGAAGTGGAACATCTGGGCAGGAAAGGTATTTCAGATGATCAGGAAGAGACCCGATCCTTGTCAAGAAGCTGTTGAGTAGAGGAATGTGTCATATAGTGGCAGAAGGAAAGGACGATAGTACACCTGGAGCTTAAACAAACAAACCCCGAGGCTCTTTCTGACTAGAAGAGAGCTGTTATGTGTGGCCTGAGGAAGAAAAAGCTTCTTGTCAGCCAAGGAATGATAACATGGAGCCAAAGAAAATACAAGGTCAGAGATCCCTTAGTAAACATCGAAAGGAAAAGAAAAGAGTAGAGGAGGCAAAAGGTAATTAGGAAGCTAAAACCCATGGTCAATTAAAATAAAAACTTCCTTTCATGACTTCAAGAACTTGAAATTTGAAATACATCTATTTAATATTACAAACCTCCCAAACAGAAAAAGGTACTAGATTATGTGTTTGGGAAACAGATCACAAGGCTGGCACTGAAAGTATAATATAGTAAGGATGAGAACCTTCAGTTATCCAAACATCAGCTCAAGCTCTAGGCTGAAAAGAAAGCAGCTAGTGAAGAACTCCAAAGAGAAGGAAAAAAAGGGAGTTAATGGAATAGAAGGATGAAAATACAAATGGAACTCACCAGCCAATTGAGATATCAAGAGATATGCACAGAAGATGGAAGTGAGAGCAGGCAATAGATAATGGATACAAGAGCATGGACTGGCTCTGTAAAAATTGTGTCAAGAATGCTAAAGTGAAGGGTCAGCAAAAATGGTTTGGCTTTACTGGAGCATACTTGAAGAAAAAGGTTCAAAGAAGGGATAAGGGTGATGCTTAGGGTAGATGGAAGGAAGGTGGCTGATAGGAGAAAAAAGGCAGAATTGCTCAATTCTTATTTGGCTTCTGGAAATGAGGGAACAAAAATGGATAATAGGGAGTTAATACCTGGAATAATAAAGAAGATAGTAACAGAGTACTGTATGGTAGGAGCAAGACTGCGGGAACGTGACGTTGGGTAGCATGGTTAATGTAAAAAACAAAAAAGCTCTGTCCTATGGGAAAACACATGTGTCCACTTTCTTCTGTTTCTGTACAATATCTGGTCTGGTCTAAGTGTGGTACAGATAACTACCACTGCCTTGTTACCACTGAGCATCTGCCGTGTAAGTAAGTTCTCCCAGTAAAACCCGTTTACTACCAAGCTGGCACGTACCTCTCTTTCTTTGGTATCTTGGTACTTTTCTCATGATGGTGAGACCATCCCTCTAGATGCCTGCATGGATACAAGCACACCAAAGTGTCCTTGATGAATTTAAAGCATCTCTTATCAGATGAACTCCTTGTTCAGCATCTGAAAGCTTGACTATCCCTTTATCATGTTATGGCTTTTGTTTGTGTTTTCCCTCCTGTTCAGGAAGGTTTAAGAAACTTAGCTTGAGGAGGGGGTCAGGGTTGAGGGGTATCTCTAAGCTGGTTCATTACCGAGGTGACTGCCTTCCAGAAGCTCTCTTAAGCTTTCTGAGATGAAAACTTGGACAACAATGACAGTATTTTTTTATATCCTTTTAAACTTTGAAGACTGTCCTTTAATTTGTGAAGCTGGTTTTAAATGGATTTTCCAGTTCCCAAGAACTTCATGCATTTTAAACTTGGGACTTGAATTTAAGGACTACTTAGCCTGATTTAAGTTTTTCCTGCTCATAAGGGGAAAAGCACCACCTTAGGGGCTTCATTCCACCAACAGAAAGTGCCAATTAATACAACATTTTTCTCTACATCAGGAGTAAACTTTCCTCTCTGTGATGTCCACCCACTGCAGCTAGTTCTGCCCTCTGGAGTGGAGGAGAACGAGGAAATCCCCCTTTCTCTGCCCCTCACATGGCCCCTCCAAAGTCTTCTTTTTCTCCATTCACTGTTTCTTCCACCAATCTTGGTAGACTGAGGCTTCACTTCTCATGAAGCGTAATACAGTAGCCTGGCTTGTTTATCTCCTTCCAAAACAAGAGCAGAAAGAACTGCACACCATACATTAGGAGTGGCCTGACCACAGCAGAGTTAAGGACAACTGTCAAAGATTCTCAGAATTGTAGGGTCATCTAGTATAATCTGTACCCAAGTGAGACCCGCATGTACAATGTGACCAAAAGTTTCATAAATAGCTAGTGAAAATTGTAAATGCTGCAGTTAGAAGAACAATAAGGTAGATAGGAGGAATGTCCTATCCATAGTGGAGAGAAAGGGGACAAAGGGCTGGACTCAGAGAATGAAAACGTGGCCTGGAGGCCCTACTAGCTAATGACTACCGGCAAGTCAAAAGCTCACTGAGCTTCACTCATGATCTTCATCCATCAAAGGGGAAAATGAATATTTTCACTACCTCCATGCAGGCTTGGAAAGCAGTTTGTAAACTATATCCGCATGCTACTGCTAGTATCATGGAATTAAATGTCATTCCAAGTTCATTCTCCATAAAGCAGTGGGAACAGAAGGTAATCTGCTCTATAATACTTCAAGAAAGAAAAGATAAGAGGAAATGAGGGTAGAGAGCAAATGCATGTAGGTTTTGGCAATGGAAGGAGAGAGATGAATTAGAATACCGATAACAGGAAACAAGGACAAGCAATATAGGTCTTTTAAATATAGGTCAGGCTATTTATATCTGAAAGCAAGAGAGATTAAGGTCACCAGAAGAATGACAGGAGAGAACACAAAAAAGATGGGACCCAGAGTAAAGCAGGAGGGGCAGCAAGACGGAGGAACACATCTTTCTCTCAGACTGGATGGAAATACGAGAGAAGGGTGTGGATGATGAGATTAGAGGAGGAATCTCAGGCTGGCTGGCTGTGGTTCTGAGGGCCTTAAGGAGAGTTCCCAACAACTTTACTACCCAGCTCAGCTGTTGCTTGCAATGCCTTCATACTTATTAAATTGCTCACCTGGGTAGGTACTTCTCAGGACTTCTCCTGAGGGTAGCCATGGTGTTCCTCTTCTCTCCAAATGGAAGATTAGAGCTGGTTTGGGAACTGGAAGGCCTGCTCATGGGGAAATGAATGGAAAAGTGCTGAGATCAGAGAATTGAAGATCTCAGAATTTAACCTTAGCCTCTTTAGGAATTAGAGGGTATACTAGGAAGAACCTCTGAAAAATGTTCTCTATTATACTTCTAGGAAATATGGGGAATGGATGAAAGGGTTTGATGTGGGCTCAATTGAGCTCATTTTAACATTTTTCCTGCTACATGGATAGAAACTATTCATATCTTTAGTGGAGAATCTCTGACTTGGATTAACAGACAGCCAGGAAGGAATTGTCCTGGTGACATCACAATAAAACTGCTCATTTCAAATTGTTCAAAAAGCAAAGACCTTTCTTTCATGTGGAAAGAGGTAGTAACAATATTGTGTATTTCTCCACATTGATTGTAGAGACTGCAAAGTCTACACCAAAGGATTTAGGAATCTTTGCACATTATGTGCATTCAGGAGAATTCACCAAGTCAAAAGTCAGCAAAACACTTCAGGTAGCCCAAAGCCCTGAAAATGGGGGAATACAAAGGTACCCAAATGGCCAAATGATGATTCATATGACAAAACCTGTCCTTACCCAGCGAGACGAAGTTCTCATAGTTTTCCAGCATCACATCTCTGTGCATGTCCTTCTGAGCAGGTTCCAACAGTCTCCATTCCTCTGGGGTGAACTCCACAGCCACATCTTGGAAGGTCAGTGCTTTCTGAAATATCAAAAGACATTCCTGCTCACCAGGAGATCTTTTCCAATGAAGTATGAGGGATATATAAAGATGGCTAGATGGAGAGGAAGCATTTATCATGGCATTAAATTACCTCTTTCTTGAGCACCTTAATCTGTATCTCATCTTATATTAGATTCTATATCACATTAATAATTTCATTTTACTGTCCAAGGTCAAACTTTTCAATTCTTACCTATATCAAGCATTTCCTCTTAATCATCATATAATGTTTTAGCTATTGTATTCCTAGCACCTAGCATAATGACTGGCAAATATTAGGAACTTTAAAAAAAATTATTTTATTTTTAATTTAGAAAATAAAACAAGCATTTCCATGACACAGAATTTAAAAAAAAAGATTATTGCACATTAAGCTGCAAATCTATTGTGCACAACTTGCTATTCCATGTAAATATATAATAAAGTTAGCATGTAACTTTTTCTTCTTCCCTCTTGCCTCGCCCCTCATGACTACCATTAGACATAAATCTCATGTGTGTGTGGTATGTATACATACATACATATACATGTACATATAGACACATACATGTAAACTCATTCTCTATATATTTCTATTTATCAATTCTTTATCTGGATGCAGACAGTGTCTTCTTTCACAGGACCTTTGTATTAATCTGGGTATTTATAAAAGTCAAAATGATTTGTTTGCTCAAAGTTGTTCCTCCTGGCTCTGCTCATTCACTCTCATTATTTCATGCACGTCTGTCCCTGTTTCTCTAAAATCAACAAGCTCACCATTTGCTCTTCCATCATGGGTGTACACAACAACTTGGAGGAACTTCATAAATGCACGTTGATTACTTTTTCAATTTTCTTTATATTATTATTATTAAGAATGTGACCAACATCTACAAACAACAGAGCAGAGAAAGTTGGCTATGTGACCCTCCTCTGAGTCTCTGCAGAGACTATCTCTATTAGCTGTTTTTTTAAAGCAGGTGTCAGATCTGACTAAGCTGCTCCAACGCTGCCCTGCTCGTCCGCCTGAATTTCTTTCTGCTCCCTTTTGTGCTTTGACTGTTTCACTGATGTCCGTCTCTTTTATCCTTTTTTGGGGTGTCATTGTCATTACTGATGGGGTTCTTGTGCCTCAGTCCTATGATCATGTCTCTGGCAGCCTCCCAATTTCTTGGTAGGCCCCTGTCATGGGAGAAAACTTTTTCTTGTTGCACAACACATTCTCTTATCAGAAGAGACAGAGAGGGGCCTGGCCCAAGGACTCTCTTGGCACCAGATCCCCAAAGTCAATGCCTTTGACAACTCCCTCAGTATCAACAAAGTTATCTCTGCATTTTCCCATCCACAACTCCCCAAGACCCTTAGACCCCTTGAATTACCTAATTAGTATCCCTGGCATTCCTTTCCCATGCCCCTTTTCTATTTGCATCATACTCATTAGCTTTTAGGTTCCCTGAGGACCCTTGTCCACTTCTGCTAAAGAGTTTCAAAAAACTTTTTGCCACTAGACTAAGAGAAGGCTTGAGTGTGTGAATTTGTTCCAGGCAACCCTGCTTTGGCATTCTTGGGGTCCCAGCACCCCTAAACCTCTTCATTGTGGTGGTCCAGTACAAACTTGCATGACTCTCAAGCCCTCTTCCTGTCAAGATCAGATGGTTAGTAAGCCTCCTCTCTCTCTTTTTCTCTCTCTACAGTTGGGGGTCACTCTTTAAGTACCTAGGAAGACCTGGAGGTGCTTTTTGGGCCTAATGCTCTCAAGCTCTCAGTCGAATGGTTTGAGGCAATGAACCTGGGCACACCTTCCACTGTGTAGGGGTTGCCCTATCTGGAAGCATATGCCCACTTCTCCCATTTCTCTGGGACACTAGGGAACCCAAGTGGCTGCAGGTGCTTTTTGGTTTCACAGGCTTACCAGCAAAGAAATGGGGTAATCTTTTACAATGTGAAGAAATTTGCCCCTGGGTTATCTTTTAAAGAACTGGAAAAAGTTCAGTATCTCCTGCTTTGATCTCCATCATTACCTGACACTCTGCTCCACAAACTCTTCCCATCCCAGGAGAAATATAAGCCCTGTATCTTCCTGCTTTGCTCCCTAGTAGCAAATGAATTGCTAAGCATAGTAGAGATAGGCAAATACAAGCCAGCCAGATAGGCTCTGATCTCAAAGAACTTAAATCTAATAAAGGAAAACAACATATAAAGTGGAACAGTTAGAAAGGGGTAGAGGAATGAGAGAAATGCTTGTGTCTCTCTTATGGTAATAACCAACTCCTTTTGGGGAAATCCAGGATTTTTCCCCCTTCCTATTTCTTTATTCTCTACTAGGTCAAATCAGCTGTGTTAGAATAAGGCTGATCATGAGACTAGATTTAATTTTCTCCTCAATCTTGTTCAAACCCCACCCAATGGGGGGCCTATTATCTTCTAGGCAGGCTTGTGGGGAGGGAGGTGGGCAGATTCTTTGTGTAGACTGCCTGGGGATGGAGGTGATCTGACAGTAAGAGTAACATAATCAAAGCCAGGCCTCCCTCTTCTTCCTTAGAATGAGTCTACCTCCCATTTAAATATTCATCGATTCTTCCCATTAATTGTTAAACAGTCAGAGTTGACTGCTTTCTGTCAGGAACACCCATTCTTCCAAGGGCATATATAAGTGTCAATAATCCATCTCTGGTTGACCATCCTTTTATTATTTGCTAACAATTAATAAAATGATAAAATACCCGGAAATTATGTCTTTTGAACTTTTTATATATCACAGGATACATGTAAAGCGGCATGGTTTAGAAAGAGATGGCAAGTGACATGAAGGCCTGGTTCCAAGCAAGGTAAGGCAATGGTCACCTATCAGAGCCCAGGGTCCTAGTCAGGCAAGTCACATCCATACACTGGCTATGTCTAAGGATATACACTCATTCTGCAACTCTGGTCCCTCATGACTTTTCCAAGATGTAGGAGGTTTGATGCATCTTCATTCTGGAGCTATGATTGGTTATTGCACAGAAAAGAGTATGTTTAAATTTAATTTACAATGTTGTAGTCTTTGTATAACCTGCTCTCTTGTTATCAATTTTATATTTTTGCACTTGTAGCTCTTTATTTGGTTCCTTTTGTGGATATAACTAGTCATGGTATTGTTGGATCAAAGACCCAGTTCAGTGACTCTTTTAAATTCAGTACTTTTTGAGAAATAGTTCCAGACTGCTTTCCAGAATGGTTAGACCATTGAGCAGTTCCATAAATAGTACAAACCCTCTTACAGCTGCTTTTGCCAATCTGATGGATGTCAAGTGGAACCTCACAGTTGTTCAATTTATATTTCTCTTATTAGTGCTTTGTAGCATTTTTTTCATGTCTATTGATAAGTTGGATGTTTTCTTTAGAGAACTGCCCATGCATATCCTTTAACCATCTGTTTACTAGGGAATAGCTCTTGTTCCTAGATATTTGAATCAGTTCATTTAGTATCACATCTTTATCAGAGAAACTTGCAATAAAGTTATTTCCCCTTGTTTTCTTGATTTCCATTTAATTTTAGCTACATTGGTTTGTTTTGTGCAAAACCTTAAAAAAGTTAATATACCTATTTTATTTTCTGTGATCCACCCTATCCTTTGTTTGGTCACAGCCAAAGATATGAAATGTAGTTTTTCCTTCTCTAATCTGTTTATGCTACTACCCTTTATGTCTAAGTCAAGTATCCACTTAGGGCTTATCTTGGTAAAAGGTGTGAAATGTTGGTCTACATCTAGTTTCTGCCAGCCTTCTTCCTAGTTTTTGCCAAATAGTGATTGCTTGCCCAAGAATTGAAGTCTTTGGGCTTATCAAATGCTATCCTACTATATTCATTTACTTCAAGGGCATTTTTGTAGGGTTTGTTTATAGGAAGAAAAAGAATATATGAATTCAGAACTGTATCAGTGAAAGGTTAATTAAAAGAAAAACACCTCGATCTAGACTTTGAGGCCTCAAGAGAATCATGATGGATCAAGTTAGGCTCTCTCCCTAATGGAAAGAGGAATGGACCAGGTGGTTCTAGTCAACGTTCTGCAGCTGGTGAACTTGAGTAAGAACACAGGCAACTAGACTTAGAGGTGGAGAAGGCCCTAGAAACTGAGGACAAGAGCTTAAGTGATTTTACCCAAAGTCATGCAGGGACTAAATGACAGAGCTGGAAGATTCTAAATCCCACAAACTTTCCAGGGTATGACATTCACCCTTTTTGACTTCAGATTACTCATATATCAGGTCAGGCTTGGCTCACACGATTCCTGAGACTCTAGATCTAATAATCTATGGACTCCAGGAACCCAATAGCACCTTACAATCAGCTCCAGTCTTCTGAGAGAGAACACAAGTCTCTAGTCCTTGGATATGACTTGGTTGAGTGCAGAAATGAAAGGAAAGGGAAAGAAATGTACTCACACTCTGAGGAATGATTAAGCATATCACAAATGAAAAGAAATGCTAACTTACATGGGACCCAGCGGTCAGAAGCACAGATGTCATTTCGTTCTATTCCTATTTCACTGTCCTTTGGCAGGGAAGACAAGAGTCTTGAGAAGCTGGAACTGAGAAGAAAAAATAAGTTATTAAAGAATCCAACTCTGCCTTGTCGCTCACAAACTCTCCAGGAAAAAATTAATGACACATTATCTGGGTGTAATTCCATGGTCCTTCACAGAGAGAGAAGTCTAAAGGAAGCCATTAACAATCTGACCTCATCCTAGAACCAGAGGGAAGGACCATGGACATTACTTACTAAGACAGTGATTCTATCTCTTAAAAAGCAAGTTCCAAAGGCCAGAACTTTCTTAGGGGAATCAAGAGACGTGGGTTGAATACTCAACATTTCTCATTATGTGCTATATGATATTGAGTATGCAACTCAGTTACCCTCTCATCTCCTACTTGGCTTGTTGCATATGTGGGAAATCAATTTGCTGAATTATTTAGGGGTAAGCTTGGTGAAAGCACAGGAATAATGGTTAAGAGCAAGTCAAAACTGAAGGTAAGTAAGAACATAGTAAGGAAACACCTAATTAGTTGTTTTAGCAAAGTTCAAGCTACAAGGACTACCTAGGTCAACCACTGATGCTATTAATTTCTGAAAGATCCTGAAGAATGGAAGGGGCCCAGTGATGGAAAAGGGCAAAGGTTGGCCCAATTTAAAAAAAAAAAAGGTGGGAGGGATAGACTATAGCCTGCAACCTAAGTCAATGAGTTCTACTTTGATACTTGGCAAAATTTTAGAACATTATTGAAGGGATAATCAGGGAACAACCAGAAAAGAAAGCAGTGGCAGTTTTTTAAAAGAACAAAAATACATTTTGCTGCCAGTTTTGCTGAATTGTCTTTTTAAATTCTTTGTACATGGGATAGCTTCATGGCCAGGGAGAGAAAAGACTATGTTGGAAAATATGGGTGACATAAAACCAAAGGCTCCAAATAAATATTTATGTTAAAAAAAAAAGGGCCAACTATCAACCTAAGACGATATAACAAATCACTACCACCTAGAGTTTCATCCAACAACCAGTAAAGTACCAAAGAAAAGTCACAGATAAGCAGCATCAGCCCCAACCCAGAACAGGCTCGGGGAAGGGACATCTGGTTTTCATCTCTTTGTTCCCAGAGCCTAACACAGACCCTGGACTATAGGAGGTATTTAATCAATGCTGAATGAATTAAATGAATGAATGAATGCCAGAGGAGATGTGGGAAGACAGAACACTAATACCCTGATGCTTTTGGGGTGACTTCATTCTAGTGTTCTTATAAACAGTTTGGAATCATGCAAGAAAACTGTTTAGCTTGTTGAGCCACCAAAATAACAGTGGGCATACAAATCAAGATAGGCAGAAATCAAGTACCTAGAGATATCAGAATCCCATTAAGAGTATTACCTGTGGTAGCCAAACACTGGAGAGAAAAATGTGGGAAAGTCTTTCTACCTCCTTGGCCAACAAATTGTGGCAGAATAAAGTGGCACATTACAAAATAAAAAATATGAAGCATTTGAGAAACAAGATGCACATGAACAGATGCAGAAAGAAGCAACGACTTCAATAATGGAGATAAACACCTTTCAAATACAGCTGATCTGTGTGTGTTTGTCCTTCGTTGCCATTAGATTCAATGACCAATCTGGGTCCTGAAGAACAGATTATGAAACATCCTTCCCAGTTCTTTTATTACAGAACTGAGAGGCAAAATATTTCATAATCTGGCAGGTGTGGTTGCTGCACTATCTGATTTTGCTTAACTGTTTTTCCAAGTTACAGAGACAGGTTCTGTGGAAGCATCAAGATGGAGTGAGGGGAGGAAGGGTAAGTCAATTTGGAATGGGGAGGCCCTACGGAGCTGTCATTTGGCCATTTAATATTTTCCTCAATAACTCCAAGGCACAGCCAGATGGCTTATTTAATATTCAGGCGGCCCAAGTCTGGGAAGGATTGCTAAGGCTATGGATGATAGGTCATGATGCAAAAAGATCTTGACAGGTTGAACATTAGGCTGATTATAAAAAGATTAAACATAATAGGGATTAGTATAAAGTCTAATACTTGGGTTCAAAAACCAACTTTACAAGTAAAACAAAGGGGAAATACCACTAGGCAGAAACTATAAAAAAATTAGGTATTTTAGCGGGCCACAAGCTCCTTAGGGGTCAACTTGTGTAGAGTGGCCTGCCCAAAATAGTTGAAGTTCAGGTTGCTGAAAGAGAAGGAAACTACCCAGAATAAGAGAGACAAGAGTCCTATGGTTTTTTACCCCTAGATGGGTATATTTAATTTGAACTATTAGGTCTAGTTCTGGACACCAAGTTAGGGATAACATCTGTAAGTTGGAGAAAAGCCAAGCTTCCTTTTAGATAAAGATTGGACTAGGAAGCTACTGAGATCCCTTAAAATCAGAGATTTTGATTTGGGGACGGGCCTCCAGATTATATACAAAAAGGAAAAAAAGACTTGTGGGAAGGGGTAGAGTGAATAGCCAACTTCCAAGCTTCCAAAAGACTGCTCAGTGGAACAGGGCTGGGCTTTCTCTCCTTTGCTCCAAAGGCAAAACCAGGAACAATATTCAATAATGTGAAGTGGTAGATTAAATTGGATTATTACTAGATGGGAGGATTTATATCCTCAAAAGATTTTGTCAGCCCAGAACCCCAGGCCAAATCTAGGAAGATGAAATTATATAGAAATAAATATCAATCCCTACTTTAGGGTTCAAAAATCAACTATGTAAGTTAGGGAAGAATGATAGGTTCATAGTGAAAAAACCCCTTGTCATTTTAGGGGACTCTTAGAAGACAAGAACTGTGAATGGTCAATATAAAAGTTTCTTTGTCCACTTCTATGTTTGGCAGTATCTGCATTTTTATTTCCGTGTTCCTCTTAGTAAAAAAAAAACCCAAAACTATATAGCATCGTTCTGGACACAAGAAAGGAGCTTTTTCTCCATCAGGGGCAGTGACTCTTTAGTCCAGGATGGTGGTAGCCAGGAGACTGAGCAGCTCAGAGTCTAGATGGAACAGGGCCAGAGAAAGGGGTGTGTGTTTGAGGGAGGTGATGGTGCCATCAAGCATCGGGTTCATTCTCACACATCCCTTCCCTTTAGCCATGTTCTCTTTCTCATTCTGGCCAGTTCCCCACTGACTCCTCCCACCTAAACCTTCTCAACTCTAACCTCCCTCTGAAAGCATCAGGTCCAAAAACTGGAGAGTCACTCCCTTTTCCATGTTCTCCTTGATGTCCCGACAAAATTCACAAGTATAGTATACTCAGCAAGGATGGGAAAATTGCTGTAACACCAGTAACTCATTTGCACTGAAGCTCTGGGTATGTAAGGTTTCAGGCTGGGTACCTTTCCTTGATATTGACAATTCAATTGAGCATTTTGGTGTCTACCATGTTTGAGGTGTTTTGCTTGAAGAGTCAGTGGCCAAGTACCCCAAAGTGGGCTCCTCCAGACCACTGGAGGCAGAGACCAGACTGAACCACATGGAAGAACCTTTACCCTCAGTCACACTGATAGTCCTACACAGATGGCCAGACTCCATGGTGGACAGAGAGCCAGCATCAGGCAAGAGGCCCTAATTTCAAGTCTTGCCTTAGACACATCCTGGCTGTGTGACCCTGGTTAAGTCAATTAATTCCATTCTACCCCAGGCAAGTCTCCCCTGCCTCCACATGCCAATTAGATCATGGGTCTGGTCCCTCTTCAATCTAGCTTCTGACCTCATCAATCTACTAGAGTGGTTCCCAGTTATCAGCGACCCCTTAACTGCCAAATCTTTTGGCCTTTTCTCAGTTCTTATCCTCATGGATCCCACCCTACAGTATCTGATACAGGTGACCACCTTCTCCTCCTGGATATGCTCTTGCTTTTCATAAATCTGCTCTCTCTTGGGTCTCCTCCTTTGTGGCTGCCTTTTTTTTTTAAATGTGGCGAATAGGGGAGGACAACAAGATGACCACCAACAAGTACAAACAAGCCAGACTTGGTCAGTTATTAGTTCTCAGATGGCTGCCCAGAGCACTAAGGGGTAAATAACTTGTCAGTGGTCACAGGGCTAGTATTTTATCAGAGGCAGGAATAGTTAGGTCTTCCTAACTTCACGGCCAGCATCTATCCACTATAAATACACACACACACACAAACACAAAATCTGTCCAACCTCATCTTCAAGGGCCTGAAGGAGAAAGACAAAAAGAGAGAATGTCAGTTGGAGAAAGACGAAGAAAAAGGCAGAGGTGGAAAAAAACAACAACTTGGCCCGAGATCAAACAGGATGGAGAGGAAAGGAGAAGTAGTCTTATCTGACTCTTTTATTTTGGAGGTGAGGAAAATGTGGCCCAGAAAAAGAAATGATTTGCTCCAAATCACACAAAGATTCAAAGACCAGGGAAAGAATAGACAGTGGAATTGGAATTCCAAATCCAGGGCTTGCTCCTCTGGACCATCATGAAGAGGGCAAAGGCTAAGAAGGTTAGTTGGAAGAAGGGTCCGAGTCAAAGAAAAGTTTCTCAGGACCAAAGATGACGTTTAAACAGTACCTGAAGCTCTACAAAGCACTTTATACACACCATCTAATTTAAGAGGCAGAGTGGTGTAGTGGATAGAGCAGGCCCCAGGACCTGGGTTCAAGTCCAGCATGTGTGTGATCCTGGGTTTTAACCTAAGTGACCTCGGCAGTTCTTTAAGACTAGACATTGCAGAACCATTGCAGATCTTAATCAGTACAGTTTCCTCACTATGAGCTCTCTATACTGATGCAATCACTTCTATACAGACAAAAATCTCCTTTGATTCTAACAACCTTATGAGCTGGCTGGTTCTAATAATAATTCACATTATTGAGAATTTTCTCACAAGGATGAGACCTATCACAATTCTGGTCCAGCATCTTCAGGTCTGCAAAATGCTTCCCTTACATAAACCTGGTGAGGCAGGTGGGGCCGGGGTCATGATTCCCATTTTACAGATAAAGGAAAACGAAGCTGAGAGATGGGGACCGGCTACCATCACATGGCAGACTCAGAGCTGGCTGGCTGGCAAGCCCCCCACTTGTCCCCCACAGACGAGTTTGCCAGAGTGAGATGCCAAGGTGGCCACCCCATGAAGGGGGTGGGGTCGGGTGGCGGGAGGGGCATGGGCAGAGGCACCCCGTCCTTGCCCCTCCAGCCTCCGCCCTGATCCTCACCCACGTAGCCCCAACGTTCCTTCAGCCTGTCTACGGCCCTCTCTCTTTTTAAACTTCCTTTGCATCCCCAGTGTTCGGTACAATGCCTAGCACCCAGTAGGTGCTTAATAAATGCTGGCTGCCTGGCGAAAAGCATCCCCCTGTACCCTAGGAGCCCACTGCCTGTGCCTTTCCTCTCTGCGGCCCAGCGGGCTGCCTCATCCCTTGTCCCCCAGGTCCAGACCCCGCCAGGGTCCAGCTGAGCCGGGACCAAAGAACCCTTGGAGTCCATCTCTATTCCAACCGCTTGGTTTAAGCCTTCTTTTACAGATCAGGAAACTGAGGCCAGAAGAAATTACGAGATCCACCCAGGAATGTGAAGCCAGGCAACAGAATGGAAGGGATTCGAACCCACAGCCACCACATCCGGGTTCTGAGGTCAGGTCCCCGCCCCTGCCCCCACCCAGCAGGAAGTGAAGGAACGGGGGAACCCCTCCCCCACGGACGCACCCTCACCCTCGCTCACCTGCTGACCGCCAAACGCTGGTCTACGCATTGGGAGGAAGGGAGAAAACCCCGCCTCCCCTGGGGCCGCGCCGGCGCAGAAGCCATGAACTACGCTTCCCGGAATCCTCCGGGAAAGTGGAAAAACCGGCCAAGAAGAAGTTGATTGGACCTAACCTCACCCACGTGATGCCGCTGGCTTGCCGATGGACTCTGGGAAATGAAGTCTTAGAGAAACACAAAGTCCGGAACCAGTAGGATTCTGGGACGTGTAGTCTGAGGTCTCTACGCAGGTGCACTAAGCTGTTACTCAATCGAGTCTTTAGTGTAGCATTTATTAAGCTCCCACTAAGTCCATGATGGAGACGATTCATACGTAATCGGAAACGAGACCTTAGAAGCCCTAGAATCCATTCCTCTCTTTCTACAGAAAGGGGAAACTGAGGCCCAAAGAAGGAGAATCACTTGCGCTGGTCACATCCCCTCAGAGGCAGAGCAAGATTCGATCCAGGGACGCCCCCGGCGCCCCGTAGAGGCAGGGGAGGCCCACGGGCGGAGCTCACCCGGACCCAGGGAGGGTTCTCTCCTCTTCCTCCCTCAGTTCTCTCCCTTCTCATTCCCTCCGCCTTTCTATCTCTCTCCCTGTGTACTCTCTTATCTTTCTGTATTTCTGCCCCCTCCCCGCCTTTCTTTCCCTCCTCTTTCTCCCTCCTCTCTCTCCATCTCGCTTTCCCTCACTTTGTACCCTCGTCTCCTCTCTCTCTTGGTCTCTGTGTCTGTCTGTCTGTCTCTCTCTCTCTCTCTCTGTCTCTGTCTCTCTCTCCTTCCCTCTTCTCTCTTTCTCCCGCGATTTCTCTCTGCCTTTCCTTCCCCCTTCTCTCTCCCTCCAGGGTGGAAGAGGCAGGAGAGGGTCAGAGCTGCTTACGAACCTTGCCCTCCCCTGTAGGGCAAAGTAACCTACACAGTGTGTAGCTTTCCTGGACTCTTCTCAGGTGATGCCTCCTATTAAAACGCATGGGAATGTTCACCATGAACTTGGTCTTGGCGCCAATTTCTCCTGAGTGATTCCTGCATTCTCACTGATGCTAATACCCTTTGCCCAAGCTCTGATTTTTATTGTCCTTTAGTTTCTCCTGGGGTTTACTCAGTATCCAACACGGGCTGCTTTGGATTTTTTGGAGGAGAATGACATAATCCAGAAGAAGATTGGTCTTGGAACCTTAGAAAGGATGAGAGGAGAGACTGGATACAAGAAGACCAGTCCGGAGGCTCCTACTTCAACAGGGCAATAATTAGGTTGTGTACCAGTGTGGTGGCCATGAAAACTGAGGAGGGAAAAAGGTATGATCATTGTTGTGGGGGTAGGGGGGCCTGATAATCAAATGGATATTTATGGAGAGAAAATGTAGAAGGCAGTTCTGGGAACAAATCCCCAAACAGTTTTAGAAATAAACGTATTAGACCATTTGGTAGAGAATGGAACGGGGAAAAAATGCGTGGAGTAGCTCCCTCCTCCAGGTTCTGGAAGGTCCCCACACACAAACCCCATATACAGGACAACTTGAAGGCAAGATAAATTGAGGTGAATATGAGTAAATATTAACATCTAATAAATTTTGGGCAAAGCTAAACACAAAGGAACACCAAACAAGACCTGGGTATGTGGACCTGTGAGAGATAGCAAAGAGTTAAGTTTCCAAAGAATTACTAGTTGCTAAAGTTACTAAAATAAGTCAGATAAGGGGGCTAGCAGGCAGCAGTTAGGCCTAACTAATCAGAAGACAGTGGCCTTCAGAAAACCAGAGTTCTTGATAAAGGGTACCAAGCCTGAAATCAGCCTGGGGTCAGTGACTGGATGAAAGCTTTCCTTCATTGTGATTTCTTAATAAAACTCATCCATATAAGCAGACACACCCCACATAAAATTATCTCTTCACTTTATAATCATGGGACCTATGATGCGGGAGAGGTACATGGCTATACATGCTTAAGGGAAAACATACAGTGGGCGTGTCAAAGAGATTGTGAGTCAAAAGAGAATGGACCAGTCTGTCCTCCAATGGGAGGATCTGTCCTGAACTAACAGTATAAAACTGATCTCCCTTCTGTATTCAGTACTCCCTCCTCCTGAAGAAGAATGGAGTCTGCTTATGGCCAAGGCATTCAGTTCCTCTGAGCTCAGCTTTGATAAGTTTTCCTTGATACCTTTCACTGTCAAGCAAGTTTCTCACAGATTCAAAACAGGAACATTTTTTGGGGGGGGGGGGGATTTAGGACCTGGGGAACCCGACATACCTTGTAGCTATCTCCAGCATGCCTGAAGTTACAGAGTTATTGAAGTCAGGGTGACATTCTGGGTTCATATGTATCTCTAATTGCATTAGTTAAGTTCACACAATATTAGTAAGTGACAAAGTAATCATCCACAAAGAATAGAAGAAAATGTGCTTAGTATAGTCAACATATAGTAGACACTGAATAAATATTTGATTGTTTGACTGCCATGGGGTGGTGTTGGGCTGAATTATGACATATATCCTGATAAATAAATACAGAGTATACAGAAGAGGGAAAGAGAACTACCCACGAAGGAGAGAGGCTTGGGAAGAGATTAGGAAAGGTTTTAAATGAGCGGGGTGTGGTGAGATCCCCACAAGGATGGGGGTACCAGGGGCAGATCACCTAGAGAAGAATTTATGGACTCTTCAAGCATTGTTGAAGTCAAGGTAAAAATTTATTACGCTTTTCATCAAGCAAGAGTTCTTAGGGAACCTGTAACCTTAAAGGAGTACAGGTAAAAATTTATATAGGCTATTCTATAGTGAAACATTTGCCAAATATGCTAACTAGGTATTTTGGGGTGGGATTAGGGAGTGACTAAAGGAATGGTCAGTTCTTAAAGGAACATGCACTTTTGGTATTTACTACATAGGTAGTTTACCCAAAGTTCATCGGGAAACAGACCAAAGGGGGGGCTACCTGGAGATGCAGTTTTAGGCCTGAAATGTCACTAAGTCAACCAATGGTCAGGGCTGGCTCAGAAATACCAGGTTGCTCTCATCAATGTTGTGTTAGACAAGATCAATGTAAGGGAGTATAGGTACGTCTAAGTCTAGGATACATATGATCGGTCAGTGAGTAGTAAATGTCGTTGTGACCAAGTGCATAGCCTATTCAGCCAGTACACAGCTGGTTCAAACTAGTAAGTTCTATAGGTGCAGCTGGCCGCTGTATCAGGAAGGGAGATAATGGTTGCTTCTGGGGCAGGCTGTGTCCTTGGGCTGGGAGGAAACTTCCTGGGATAGTATTTTGAGGCTAGGGAGAAATATGATTTTTAAAGAGAAATGTGATTTTAGAATTGGAGCCCAAGCACATACCCCCAAGCATCTCAACAACTTTGCAAAGGAGTTAGGATAAGAGTTGTACATTAAAGGATGCTAGGGATTCTAAGTAGAGGAGGGTGGGGAGGAGACATGGGGAACATACCTGTGCTTGTCATTAACAGGTAATGTTTAGAAGGTCACAATGTATGGAAAGAAATAACTTGAAACAAGCCTGGAAGGTTAAGTGGAAGCAAGATTGTAGAAGGCTTTGATAAATACTAGACTTTTTTGTATTCATCCTAGAGGCAA
The DNA here is from genome assembly GCA_028658325.1 of Potorous gilbertii. Classification (NCBI taxonomy): domain Eukaryota; kingdom Metazoa; phylum Chordata; class Mammalia; order Diprotodontia; family Potoroidae; genus Potorous; species Potorous gilbertii. Next base: position 117,897,672 of record CM053769.1, read on the forward strand.
CAGAAAAACACCAAAATTTTCAGAGTATGGGAGTGAAATAATGTTGTGTTTTAAGAATATCAATTTGGCAGTAGTAGGGAATGCAGAGTGGGGAAAAATGATAATAGGGAGACTATAGCTGTCCAGATAAGAGATGTTAAACCAGAGTAGAGGCTTTACGAGTAAAAGAATGGAACAGAGGTGAGATTTTGTGGAGGTAGAATTCACAGTTACTTCAGTGCTATCAACCCCACTTAGTAAGTGCTTCCTAAATGTTTGCAATGCCTGGGAACCGAGATCAGGGAGCCAAAAACAAAATGTTCTTTGCCCTTGGGGAGATTTCATTACACTGGAGACAAACATAAACAAATAGGTTAATAAAGGCTAATTTATTGTGAACCCCAGTGATAAGAAGGATGGTGGTGCTTTCAACAGAAATAATGAAGCTTGGAAGTGGGAAATGATTGGAAGAAAACATAATGAGTTTGCCTGTAAAGTTTGAGACGTTTATGGGTGATGTCCAGAAGATCATTGGGAATGTGTCTAGATTTTAGTAGAGAGATTAGGGCTAGATATATCAATTTTGGACCTAGGGAAGAGCTTTGGCAGATACTCATAATTAGTGGATGAGAGCAGTGGCAAAGGAAACTTGAGAAGAAATTCTCAGGTAAAATAAAAGAAAGCAGAGGAGAGGTCAATTTGACTAGCATCTAGGGTAAAATGAATGGTGTGGGATAAAGCTGGAAGGGTAAGTTGGAACCAGATGATGAAACCCCTAGAATGCCAATTTAATGAGTTTAAATTTTACTTGGTAAGGAATGTTTTGGAAAGATTAAAGTTTCTTAGGCAAGAGTGACTTGAACAGAACCATATTAGAAAACTAATTTGGGTTGCAGAAATTCCTGTTCTTGTGATCTCTCAAAATCAACAGTGGTTAAGCAAAAATACGCAAGCAAGTAACGCAAACTGATAGCTTCAGTACCTGGACAGGTCATTCATCTGAGCTTGGTGACCAGAACTCAAGGAGACCAGCTCTCTACTTCCCACTTATCATGGGTCGGAATCTATCAGCCCTTTCTGTCCTGTTCTCTCCGGTCCCCTCCCTGCCCCTGGCACTGATCTCTCCACCCAGAGCACTGATTTTGCTCACGCTCGGGTTCTTTTTTTCCCTATTAGAGGGGTAATAAGTTTGCCCAAGCCTTTCTGTAGTCCTGATCCCTTTGCAGTCTCAAGGCCTCTATGAACTCCGGTGCCCCCGACCTCCCAGAACGGAGCCCCACCCTTATTCGGGTGTCTTCCAGGGTCGTGCAGGTGATGACCACAGGGCGAGCCCCTCATCTTGAGGATCTCGTTAGTGCAACCAGAGACCGTGGAACTGCTTGAGGGTCCTGGGGACCCCAGGCTGCATTGGTACCCCCTCTGCTCACCCATCCCTTCCCCCCAATCCTCGGAGGTGGCTTGGACGCACACCGAGGCCTGATCGGCTCCAAACCAAGACCCCCCGACCCTCTCTGCTCTTTCTGGGAACGGACCTCGGGGGCGGGGGTGGGAGGGGTGGAAACCCCCCCGCTGGGCCCCGAGTATCTCGGCAGAGGCTGGTGGAAGCCTCAGGAGGGTGGACAAGGCAGCGGAGTCCGGCACGGCTCACTCCCGGCGGGGGTCAGTTCAGACCCCGAAACTTTCCCCTTACCCCCTTCCTCTTTCCCATGCGCTGCGGGACTGGACACTCAGCGGGCGAGGAATGAAAGCCTCTCGAGCCATGGTTGGGGGAACTGGGTGGTGCGCCTGCGCAAAAATAGCCCCGCACTACATTTCCCATGAGACCAAAGAACCCAGCCCGAGGTAAATAAACATTCTAGGCACGTGCTGCGGCCTTCCCCGCCCTCGTTCGCACGAGGATGGTCGGAAGCCCGCTGGATTCTGGGAGTCGTAGTTCAGCTTTCCGTTTGCGCAAGCGCAGTCCTGGGTGTGCAGGCTTCGGGTTTCCGCCTTTCATCCTCGCTGGGTCCCCAGCGGTCCAGGTGAGTGTGAACGTGAGTGTGTGTAATTGTGTGAGGGGGCGCTGCCGGACTGCCGACCCAATGGGTCTGTGGCTGGGGAGGGAGATGGAAGGAAAAGGGGGAGGGGCCATAAGAACAGAAGATGTGGAATCACCCGCCCGGTACCGTGCAGCCGGGACCTGGGTTCAAATCCTCCCCTGCATCCTGGCTGTCACCTTGACCAAGGCTCCTGACCTCCCTGGGATCCAGTTTCCTTTTCTTTAAAGTGATGGCGGTTGAGCTCGGCGGCCTCTGAGCTCCTTTCCGTCTTTCTTTTCTAAATTAAATTTTTATATTCTTTTTTCAAACGACAAAAAATATCTACATTTTCCCTTCCCAGCCCTCCCCTCCACTCCTCACCGCCGAGAAAGAAAGAAAAACAAAACTGCTACAACGAGAGATAGAAAAAAAAAACCCAAATGCCCCTGGCCATGCCCTCAAAAATCCTCCAGCGTGCCCTGAGGTCATCCCATGGGAGCCTGTACCCCTGAGACCTCGCTTAGCGTGGTGGAACCTTGTCAACGAAGCTTTTCCCAGAGGTCTGGCTTTCCAGGGTGGGCGTGGTGCCACTGGACCTCGGGTTCTCCCACCCTGGTTCGCATCAACCCATCCAGGGCTTCTTAGGTCACTGAGCCCCCTTCTCCTCTTATAGCCCAGTAACTTTGTATCAGTCAGGGACCACAACCAGCTCAATTCATGGGTACCTCCTCAGTTTCTTGGCCATAATTGCCACCATGTCAATGAACATTTACTAAGGGCCTCCTGTGTGCTGGGCACTTGTGCCAAGCTGTGGGGATGCAGACACAAATAAAGAAGGACAACCCCTTGCCTTCAAGGAGCTTACACTGGAATGAAAAGACTGCCATACAAAAGGAAGCAGAAGAGGGAGATAAAGGACCTTGCATGGTGGAGAGTGCCAAAGAAGTCCCCAAACAGTGTCGTTGGTGGCAAATAGGGAGAAAAAACAACCTTGAGCCTGCCTCCCTAAAGTGAGGTGCTCCAAAAAACTGCTTTAAATATTTTTATTCAAGTAAGTCCTTTTCCAACTTCCTTTGAGCTGTTTAGATATAGAACTAATCTTTAGGTATAGAACTGATACTGGCAATGTTGTGACAAGGGTGTGCCCAGTTAAATAATTTTTCTAAATTGCCTTCAGAACAGCTGGACCAGTACATAGTAACAACAACAGTACATTAAGGTACTACCAGCATTTGTCATTTTCCTTTTTGTCAACTTTGCCATTCTGATGGGTTTGAGGCAGAACTTGAAAGTTGTTTTAATTTGTATTCCTTTCATTATTAATGAGTTAGAGCATCATGTGGCTATTTGTTAGCTTATATTTCTGACTCTGAAAAGCAACCTATCCATATCCTTTGACCATGTACTGGTTGGAGAATGACTCTTATTCATATAAATTTGAATCAGTCCCCTATATATCTAAGAAATTAAATGCTTCTTAGAGAAACTTGCTGCAACATACTCCCCCATCCCCCAAATTTACCTTCTCTTTTAATTTTGACTGCCTTGGTTTTGTTTGTGCAAAATTTTTTTTAAAAAGTTAATATCACATATTTTATTTCCTCTGATTCTATTTCTTGTTTCATCATGAACTCTTCCTTAATCCATTGATCTAAAAGATAATTTATTTTTTCTTTTGCTCCTTTAATTTGTGGTGTTACCTTTTATATTTGTCATGTTTCCATTTGAGATTTTCTTGTGAAAATTTTCTTGTGAAAAGATTTCATCTTTGTGAGGTGTGAGATACTTAGTTTTTTTCCAGACTGCTTTCCAACTTTCCCAACAATTTTTCTTGAATATTGAGTTCTTAACTTAATAACTGGAATCTTTGGTTTTACAAAACACTAGACTACTGTGTTTGTTTGCTTCTGTTTATTGTATACCTGATCTGTTCTACTGATTGACCTCTTTGTTTCTTAACTAGTACTCAATTATTTTGATGCTTACTGATGTTTAGTATTGTTTGAGATTGGTTCTGCTAGGTCCCTTTCTTTCCAACTTTTTTCATTATTTTCTTTCAGATACCTTTTGTTTCTCCAAATGGATTTTGTTACTATTTTTTATATATGTATTAAGTAATCCTTTGGCAAGGAGATTCATATGGTACTGAGTAAGTAAATTAATTTAGACAATGTTGCCATTTTCATTATGTTGCCATCCTTGATGAGTTAATATTTCTCTAATTATTGTATTCTCTATTTCTATAAAGATTGTTTTGTAGTTTCATTCGTATGATTCCTGTCAGGCAAGTAGTCTACTGAATATTTAATACTTTATGTAGTTGCTTGTGATGAAATCTCCCTTTTTATTATTTCTTGGTAGATTTTGTTGGTAATATGCACATGGTGGGTTTATTCTATAACCTAAAATTTTGGTGAAGTTAATCATTTCAATTTTTAAAAGTTAATCATCTAGGGTTCTCTAAGTAAACTATCATATCATGTGCAATAAGTAAATTGTTTTATTTACTCTTGCCTATGTTTATTCCCTCAGTTTCTTTTTTTAAAAAAGTCATATTGTTATTACTGACGTGACAATGGACTTCTTTGATTAGCCCTTGATATTATTGAAAAGACCTCTAGTTTATTCCCATTATAGATAATGCTGGCCCTTGGGTTTAGAAAGATATTAAGTATCAATTTAGAGAAAGATCCATAAAGATATTAAGTATCAATTTAGAGAAAGATCCATAAATGTTGGTTAAATGCTGCTATATGCCAGATGCTTTGCTGAGTGCTGGGAATTCAGATAAGGAAAAGAAAGACAGTCCTTGCCTTCATGGCTGCCTCGACTATTTCTTATAGTGTTAAAAACCTATTCTCTCTCCCCTGCACAGGTGCACCCATCTAAAGAAAAAAACATGCTAAGGTTTGTTAATAGCTTAAGTTTCTGATTTAACCCTCCTGTACCAGAAGGATGTAGCTTCTTTAGACCTTGAGATTTTAGTTCACCCAAGATAGTTAGGTACTTTCTTACTATGTCTTGACTTTCCATGTATGTCATTTTTATTCTGACCTTAAAAACTGATGGCCATAGCCTTTCCCTTTCATTCTAATAGAAGGTAGATGTAATCCTGGCTTCCTTCTGACCTCTCTGTGAGGACACTGGGGATTACACTCGAGTGATGTGTGGGAAATTCCATTCTAGTGGGTTTGGGAGCTATAAGGCAGAATTAATCTCCTTCCTGACTTCTTTCTTGTCCTTCAGTTCTTAAGAATCTGCCCTTCCCCAAGAAGAAAGAAGCAAGAAGAAAGAGGAAATGACTTCTAGAACCTTAATGACTAGATCCCAGGTGAGTTAGAATTTCATCTCTCTCTCTCTCCACGCCCCCCCCCCCCCTCCCGGCCGTTTCTTCATTAGTAATCAGGACCATGTTTGCTGCATAGAATTTGTTATGGTGCCTATAATGATGTTTATTTAGAATACCAGTCATTAAAGGTTTGATAAAAATCCACTTGGACCTCAAGGTTTTTTATTTTTTCCTGTGACAGTTCATTTCCTACTGTTCATTTTCTCTGAGTGGTTTATTTACATTGTCTGTTTCCTGTTTTCTTTATGTACATTTTCTTAGGTGTTGATTTCATTTAAGTGTTCAGTATTTTTGCAGTGTAAGTATGACAGTTTCTGATGATTTTCTTTATTATCTTTCCATTTGTTACATTACGTTTCCATTTGTTTTCCCGTTTCACTTTTGATTTTAACTTGCTATAAAGCACCAGATAAAGGCCATCTCTAACAATAATAATTTATTAGTCATTATTAATAACTCATTTAGATGATTATTCAGTTTTGTTACTCTTTTTAGAAATATTTCTTGGTTTTGTGTACTAGGTAAGTTATTTTTTTCAGGTCTGCATTTGTTGCCTCATAGTTTCAAAGTATTTTCTTTGTTTTGAGATTATTAATCTGTCAGTTTTCTAGTTTTTAAAACTATACATTCAGCTCATTATTTTTCTCTTTTTCTCTTTTGTTAATAAAAGTTCAGGGCTATGAATTTTCCTCTGAAAACTCTTATAGGAATTTTGCTATGTTTGGTTATCATTCCCTTTCATTTTTTTTCTTGTTTCTGTGACTTATGTCTTTAACTCATTAATTATTTAGTGTGATACTTTTTCAGTCTTCATTTAAGTCTGTGTTTTTTGTTCACATTTCCTTTGTTGATTACAATTCTGTTGTATTATGGCTGATAAAAGGTATATTTCAAGTCTCTGCCTGTTTGTATTTTTTATGAGTTCCTTATTATATAAGACATGATCAGTTTTTGTGCAGGTCCCTAGAGAGCTTGAGAAGCAAATATATTATGATTCCCATTCAGAAGTCTCCATAAAAATCTAGCAACTCAGTTTTCCCAAAATTTTGTTGCCAACTGTATTTTTTTCTTCCTCATCTGATAAAAAAAATCATCACATTTGTTATTTTTATTTTGTTTTTAACAGACTAGTCTTATTCCATGTCATAACACTTCAAATACAGACAAAATTTATCTTGTTGTATAACAATCTTAATCTTAATGACATATCTAACTATGTCACTTCTTGACTCAAAAACCTTCAGTGGCTCCCATTTGTTCCCTGTTGCTCTCAAGATAAAATATGAACTATCCAGCCTGGCACTTAGATTGCTTCATGGCTGGCTCCATTCTACTTTATAGTGTTATTTCACCCGCTGCCTTCCCGTAATACTGACCTCGTGCTGCCTGAATATGGAATTTCATCATGATTTCTGTCTTTGTTATTGGTGGTCTCACATGTCCAGAATGGTTAACTGCCTCACTTCTGTCTCATACTGTACTTAAATTCTTCAAAATATTGCCTCCCACTTTTAGGAAGTTGCCACTTACTGCATGTAACCATCCTTTTCTAATCTCCTGAATTGACAGTTCTCACTGTCTTAAAATTACTTATAATTTTATATATATATATATATATGTTGCACACATGCACACAGATATATATATATATATATATATATATATATATACACATATGTATACACACACACACACACACACACATATATATATATGATTTCTCAGTAAAATGGGAGCTCCTTGAGGGACATATTAGTTCTGTCTTCATATTTTGGAGACTACATCAGTGCCTTATTCATAGTAGACTTTTAATAAATGTGTGTTAAGTTGCCCCTTCCCATACCAAAGAAAACTTTCAGGATTCTACTTTTACCTAAACTTTTTTTTAAATCATTCTTTGTGTAGCTGAGAGGAGTATGGTTTAGGAACATTCTGTGTCTGATTACTTTTTATTTAGGGCATCCAATTTCTTTTTTATCTTTTCTTTTTAATTTTATTTACATATTTTGTGGCTCCATCACCTTCCTAAATTAGTCCTTTTCTTCTCTTCTACTCAGAAAACCATCCCTTGTCACAAAGAATAAGAAAAGAAAGAAGATAAAAGCATTTAAGGAAATCCAGAAGACAGATCAGCTGAGTCTGACAGTGCATACAGTGTCTTGCACCCATAGGTTCTCACTTCTGCAAAGATGCATTTGCCCATTTCTGTCCCTTCTCAGCTTGCCCTCAGTGGCCTCTTCCATCTGATCAGAGAGCAGGAGGACAGAACATCAAACTTCTTCCAAAGACTTCCTTTGTACAAGGCCCACCAACTTCTGGTACCTCCATTCTCCATCAATAGCTGCTTGGCTTCCACTCCGTAGAACAACCTGTTCCCCCCCGCCCTGCCACCAATTTTTGCTTCCCCATTACATTGTAAGCTCCTGAAGGCAAGGACGGTCTATTTTCCTTATTTGTATCCTCTGTGCTTAGCACCGTGTCTGGCACAGAGTGGGCTCATGATAAGTGTTTATTGAACTGGAGTTCTTTCGTGGAGCCAAGTTTGGTGATTGCTGTGCAGCATTCATTAGTTTTAGAATGGGAGGGGAACTTAGAGGTCCTGGGGCCCAACGTCTTCATTTCACAGCTGAGGATACTGAGGTGCAGAGAAGGTCAGAACCTGTCTAGTCAGGTTCTGAGGTGGGATTCAAACTCAGGTCTTCCTGATGCCCAAGTGCAGGTCTGTGTCCCGGCTTCCTAGGTGCCACCTGGGCTGCCTGGGTAAAAACTAGGAATCACATCTATTTATTGTTTCTGTTACTCTTTCTCTTTTGACTGTGGGCGACATTGTGCATGTTGTTTGGCTGGTTCTGGTTATTTAACTTGCTATTAATTAATTTTTTAAGTTTTTCCAGGATGTGTGGTTACATGACTTTCCCAGGGTCATATAGCTAGTAAGAGTCTGAGGTAGGATTTGAACTCAGGTCTTGAGTACAAATCCAGCACTCTATTATCCACTGTGCCACCTAATTTCCTAGACTATAAATGCATTTTTAAAATATCATAGTGCAGGATGCTGAATGATGATGAACAAAATTTCCTTTTGAAACAATAATGGGGAAAAAAAGTTTTCAAAAACTTAACAAGAAACCCTTCTAAGAAAAATCATTTGGGGAGCATTTAAAGGTTAAACCAGAAGGAGGACAAATCAAAGGAGAAATGGGAAAGCCCTGCAAAAAGTTTTATAACAAATATTTTCATCATCTAGGGTATTAGAATCCCCACACTTGGACCCTCATCATTACAGTCCAAGATATACTTGTACAGTTGCTGAAACTATTACTGGAGAGAATAATTATAGGGAAAAGTAGCTGGATTAGACCACGTGAAAACAGGTGGTTTAAATTTAATGTTTTATTTTTACCCTCAATTACATATAAAAACAATTTTAACATTCTTTTTTTCAGAATTTGAATTCCAGATTCTACAGAGAAAGTTTAAAAGTGGGGAAGATAGAAAACCTCTCTTGTCCATTCTCCACTACTTAGTAGCAAATGCTCTCTAAATAGGGTGATTCTGTAGTAAGTCTTTTGTCACCCCAGAGGAATTTAAAAAATCCAACCATGTACAATTTACACATTTTAGTGAAGTTCATGTGACATGAGGACAACTAGCTGGATTTTAGGTGAAAAGTAAAATGCTAAAACATGGCTGCTAAATTCTTATAATCTTACCATGAGAGAGGTGTGTTCTTATCTGAGTCTGTAGAATGTGTTCTGTACCAAAAGTCAGCACAGCCATGTAATAATCAAAGTCTATGGATCATCTTTTGGGGAGGCAGAGTACTGGGGAGCAGAGTGGGGTAATGTCACACTCCTGGGAACATTCCCTCTTCCTTGCTGCTCTCTGGTTCATGTGCAAAGGTCTGCCTCAGAGCCCTCCTGAACCTGTGAACTCCTGACAATGGATGGCTTCACCGATGGACAGATCAAAGTCTTGGACTCATGTTTTATCTGTAGTCCCATGGAGAATGATTAATTCTCTTCCATCAGTCATGACACTTTTCCCTCTGGAGTCATCCTGCTTTCATGAAATGATTAAAGCACTTCATTCCTCCCAAATTAAAGACTTGTTTCTACTTATTTTATATGTTTGATTGATTCAGTAGAGAAGTGTGTGTTTACATTCACTTAATTCCAGTGCCTTCCCTCTCCTAATTATTCCTTACCTGTCCTGTCCATAGCTTGTTTGTATATATTTGTTTGCTTGTGGTCTCCCAGATTAGATTATGAGCTCCTTGAAGGCAGGCTGCCTTTTGTCTCTCTTTATTCCCAGCACTTGGCACAGTGCCTGGCACATAGTACTTAAATATTTACTGACTGACTGGAGAGGGAGAAGTAGAAAACTCAGGAGTAAAGTACATGATTAACTGTTCTCTCAGAGTAGGAGGTGATTTGTAAGGTTTATTAAGCAGTAAAGCTATATTTTCTCTATTATACCCAACCTAATATGAAGTATGGTATGCCGGAAGTCCTCAAGAAATATTTGACTTTGGATACCTAGAACCCTGAAAGCCATGAGAACCTTCCCCTTTTCCTTTTGACATCTTTATGTCTTCCTTACATTTTCTTTGAAAGTTGGTCCTGAGGTGAGAAGGAACATGTTTTGCTATTTTTAGATACTGACTTTCCAAGATGTGAGTGTGGACTTCACCAGGGAGGAATGGAGGCTGTTGGGCCCTGCTCAGAAGGACCTGTTCAGGAAAGTGATGCAGGAGAACTATGAGAATTTTGTTTTCCTGGGTAAGGACAGCTTTCTCTCCATGGACTATGATCTTCTGTTGGGTTGTCTTTGCATTCTCATTTCCCATTGACTGGGATATTCCTGAAGTGCCAGGCTGTTTTTTGACTTGTGCAGGGAAAGTCTCACAAATACAGATGATGGGGAGAGATTCCTAATTTCTTGACTCCCAGAGACAAGATGTTTCTCTCTCTTCTAAGCTGAAACATCTTTCTTTTGCACAATTAGAAATCAGAGCTTTATTGTGCCGCCCCAAATGTTCATTCCAGTCAAAGGTTCTCCTCTAAAGATCCACACCCAAAAGGTCTATGGCCTTTAAGCCAAAGATGTGTTAAGATGAACTGATTTTCTTTGGTTTCATCCCTTAGATGTCCTTTCTACCAACATCTGGGTCTTGCAAGCATGCTCTCTATCTTAAAAAGAAAGAGGATGAGGTTCATGAAATATCTCTCTGAATTCAGCATTTTCCCATTTATTTCCCCATTAGTAGGATTTCCAGTTTTCAAACCCAGCATGATCTCCAAACTGGAAAGAAGAGAAACACCATGGACACGAGAGGAAGAAGCCACTTTTTCTTTAGAAGGTGAGTGAGTGAAGAGGAGAAAGTTAGGGATTATTCTGAAGCAGCAGTTTAGCTGGTCAGACAGCTGGTGAACAGGGAACTCAAAAGGATCCTAGGCCTGTGGAAGACTGTTGGGGCTGACCTACATGAGTCCTGTCCTGTATTCTCCACTTTTATCTGAATAAAGTACTTCTGATCTCCCTCTCTTTATATTTTCCTCCAGTCTCAGAGAGAAAGAGAGGGCACCATTTCTCTGGTCTGGAACTCGTGCCTCTCCCTATGCTCCAGATTGCATCCTTTCCTACTTCTTTCTGTGTTTATTATCTCCCCTCCTTGCATCTTTAATCTCTCTTTCATATGTCTCTCAGGTGTATGTAAATTTACGCTATGGTTAAAATAACAAAAAAGACCCTTTCCTTAACTTTGTTTCCTGTCTTAACTTGAAATTTCTTTTCTGTCATTCCTTTCAAGGTCAAACTTCAGTCTCTACCTCCCAAAATGTCATCTATGCTATATTTTAATTTTCTCTGATCCCTTTCCCTACCTGAAGTGCTACAGTCTGTCACTGCTTAATGGATCTTTGTGGTCACTATGGAGTTCCATGATGGTAGTGACAGTTTGCATGCATATAGAA
>CM053769.1:117909492-117934779 GCA_028658325.1 Potorous gilbertii
CCCCAATTGCCTCATCCTGGGTCATCTCCAGTCATCCTGATGAATATCTGGTCACTGGATTCAGATGGCTGTGGATAAGTGAGGTTGGTGACCTGCACAGCCCTGCCTCACTCAAAACAAAGTCAAGTGCAAGTCATATCATCATTTCGCTGATGGCGTGGTCTTCTTCAGCAATGAAGGATGCACACACACACCTTGTAAGGTGAATCATGCATTGACCTTCCCATTTTGCAGCAGAGGAAGCTGGGGCTTTGTCTTGTCCGTGGGCCCTGGCTGGTTAGAATCATAACAAGGCTGTGGACTGAGGCTCCCTCTGGTCTCAGTTCATGGCTTTTCCCACTCCTGATATTGCACTTCTCTTCTTCTCTCTTCCAAAGGCTTTCTCTCACATCCTCCTCTTGACTCGCCTCTGCAGCATTTCATTCATGACACTCCTTTAAGAGGCTTCACTTGGGATTCTCAATCTGGCTTAGGTTGGCCTTGCTGGCCTCTGAGGTCCCTTCTGACTCTGGGATTCTGCGAGAGTCTCACTGGACTCTGCCTTGGTCAGGCCACAACTGGAATATTGTGTTCTGTTCTGGGCATCTCATTGTAGGAAGGACATGGACAAGGTGGAGCATAGTCAGAGGAAGGAAACAAGGAAATTGGATGTGGAAGGATTGGAGACCATGCTTGTCCCAATGTGCTGCAGCTCCTTCAAGGTCTTCATAGAAGCGGCAGACAGGCCAGTGATTCTGACATGTACATCTTAGTGTGCCCAAGAGAAGGCATAAGGCCTGTCTGGAAATATTCAGGGGCATTGGGAGGCCAAGGGATTGGGCTGAGGTGGGGGACGAGTGAAGAGGGATCAAGGCAGAAGCTATATCTGAATTATAGTCAAGAGAGATAAGGCTATAACTGTCACAGTGGAAGGGACAGCATGCATAAGGATCATAGTCACTGGACACACTGGTATGCTCAACAGAAGGTTGTCATCAGGGATTGATTGCAGTGTTTTTAAGACAGCAGAGGCATTCATAATTCTGTGACAGGTGTCTCTGCATTCCTTGCACTTCCAGGATATACCAGGCTCTCTTCACTCCTCTTTCAATGTAGGAATGTTTGAGATCCATTTTCATACATTAGAGCAGCTCAGTGGTGTAAATTAGGGCCAGTTTTATAGGGAGATGTGGGCTCTTGTTCAGGTGCAACAGAATTGACTTTTTGTGTCATGGGTATATTCCAACAAGGAAATTCCAGATATTGATCATTTTAGAAAAGGGAGAGATTGCCAGGCAGGAGGAGGAGACATAGCTAAAGCAAAGAGCCTACTGCAAGAAAGATAACATTCTCCAATCCTCCTCCTCCCCCCTCCCCCACAAACAAAAGCCCTAAAACCAAATCTTTCAGAATTTTGACTTGCCAAAATATGATACAAGGATTGATTGAAGAAAATGGCAATGTCTAGCTTGGAGAAGAGAAGATTTTAGAAGTGAAAGGACAGCTCTCCAAATATTTGAAGGCTTATTATGTGAAAGTTGGTGTGCTTGACCTCAGACCCATAAAGAATATGGAGATCTCCAGTCTTCCTGGGTCATTTAATCTGGCTGTGGTTGAGAATATCTCAAGATTTATCAAGCCTGTTAAATACAGTCAGCTTCTGGTAATATCTGAGGAATAACTTGCCCTGATTCTTGGTTATCCCTCACTAGAAGTCTTCAAATAGAAATCAGCTGACCAACTTGTCAGTAGAGTTGGAATAGAGAGTATTGCTCAAGTACAAGTTAGACCTGCTGACCCTGATGGTCCTTGACACCTGAATTACTGTGGTGATCCTCTTGATGGGTTACTCATTGTAGTTCTCCTTCTGTCTCTTGAGCTGTTCTATCTCTGTCCCCTGAATTGTCCCCTCTGTCTCCCAAACCCTTGCCAGCTAGTTCTCAGAGTCTCATTAGTGCTGTTTTCAGACTTCTGCTCCTCTCTACACAGCTTCAGACAGGTTTTCTATTGTGAGGCTCTCTCTTCTCTTTTTACTCTCTACTTTTTCCTTTCATAACCTCATCAATTCCTATGAATTCTGTGAGCATATCTTTAGAGATGATTTCCCAGAATTGTACATCCAGGCTAAATCATTCCCCTGAGTCCAGTTCCTACATTGCCAACTGCTTTGTGGACATCTCTTGGTTGTCCACTGTCATCTCAACTCAACAGTATAGAATTAATACTCTTTTCCTCTGAAATGACCCTTCCTCCAAAATTCTCTGGTTTTGTCCACCTCCTTCCAGATGACTAGGTAAGTAACCTTAGAGTCATTCTTCATGTTTCTCTCCCCCCACCACATTTAGTCAATTGCTAAGTCTTGTCAGTTATCCTCCACATTTTTACCATCTGCCTTCTTCTTTTCATTCCTATCACTACCACTTTACTTGAGGTCCTATCACTTCTTGCCTGGATTATTGTACTAGTCTCCTAACTACTCTCCCGTGTCCAGGCTCTCCCCTCTCTCATCCATGTGCTACATGTAGATCTTCCTAAGGGGATATTTCTGATCCTATCACTTCCCTGGACAAAAACCTACCTGGCTCCCTATAAGCTGCACAGCCTGGCATTTACCGTTCTCCATGGTCTAACTCTAAACTACATTTCCAGCCTTATCACACATTATTCCTCATCTTACTTTATGTTCCAGTAAGAGTGGATGGCTTGCTTTTCCCATGAATGAAGCAAAATGAAGCATTTTTTCTTATTCTTCTCTTCCTTCTCCTTTTTCTTCTTCTCTTCCTTCTTCTCCTCCTTCTTCATTTCCTTCTTTCTCTTCTCCACCTGCTCCTTCTTCTCCTTGTCCTCCTTCTTTTTCTTTTTTCTTCTGTAAATAGGGCTAATGTAGAAATTTGTTTTGCATGACTATATGTATTTATAATAGGTTTTGTTCTTCTTGTCTTCTCAGTGGGGGCGGGAGAGAATTTGAAACTGAAAACAAAGTAAAATTGGGTTTTTAAAAAAGATATGAAATGAGTGGCATCAATAGAGAATTGGAAGAAGAAGTAAATCCAAAATAGTTACAACCAAGGCAGAGCCAAAAAGATTTAGTAATGTATCGGATATAGGGGAAAAGACTTAAAAGAATAGTATTCTCATGGTCAGAAAGGGAGAGAGTGGGGAGGGGAAAAGATGATGAAGTTTGTAAGCCATTTCTGGCCTCTTGGCATTCACACAAGCCTTGTGTCATCCCCTTTGCTTGGAATACACTCTCTCATCATTTCTGCGTCTCAGAATTGTTATCTTCCTTCAAAGCTCAGAAGCTTCTTTCTCCCTGAAGCTTTCCTGAGTCACTTCAGATGTTCAGGTTCTCTCTTCCTTCTCAAATTATCCTTTATTTATTTATTTATCTTTATGCATGTTACATTCTCCCTAGTAGAATGGTAGAGCCTTATGGGAAGATTCTTTCATTTTTATCTTTGTATTGCCTCGCTCCTACTTTAGTGCCTTGTATAAGGTAGGTGAACTACTTTAAGAGAATTAAATTTCTTTTTTTTATGTATTTTTCTATGTACTTTTAGTTTTTCTATTTAATAGGTTTTTTTATAATTACATGCAAAGTAGTTTTGAAAATACACTTCTACAAGATTTTGAGTTTCAGATTTTTTTCTGCCTTCCTCCTTCTCCCCCTCCCCAAGACAGCATGCAATCTGATATAGAGTATACATGTGTAATCATATTAAACATATTCCCACATTGGTCATGTTGTAAAAGGAAGAATCAGAACAGAAAGGAAAAAACCATGAGAAAGAAAAAACAACATTAACAGAAAAAAGAGAAAGTAGTATGCTCTGATCTGCATTCAGATTCCATCCATAGTTCTTTCTCTTGATGTGGACAGCATTTTCCATCATGAGTGTCTTGGAGTTATCTTAGACTATTATAATACTGAGGAGAGATAAGTCTGTCCAAGTTGATCATCATACAATATTGCTGTTACCATGTGCAATGATCTCCTGGTTCTTCTCACTTCACTTAGCATCAGTTTGTGTATGTCTTTCCAGATTTTTCTGAAATCTGCCTGCTCATCATTTCTTAAAGAACAGTAGTGTTAATTAAAATTTTAAATCCACTTCTCTTGTCCTATATATTCACTGACCCACCACTTCTGTAATTGCACTTGGATATAGGAGGGTATGTTCTTTTGACTTTCACTTTAAAGTCAATGTTTCCACAATTGCAATAGTTATCTTTTCCAAAAATATCATTCTGCCCTCTTCACTTTCTCCCTCTCTGACAATGGGACTGCTATTCTTTTAAGCTTTTCCTCCCTACATCCAATACATTAAATCTTTTTAATTCTCTCTTTGTTATAAATTGTAGGATTTACTTCTCCCAGTTCTCTACTGATACTACTTACTCATTTCATATCTTTTTTTAAAATTCAATTTTATTTTACAATTCTCTCACTCAAGAGCAAAACCTGTTATAAATATGTATAGTCATGCAAAATAAATTTCTGCATTAACCTTGTTTCCAAAAAAAAAAAAGAAGAAAAAGAAATAGGAAAAAAGTGTTTCATTCTGCATTTTGAGTCCATCTGTTCTGTATCTGGAGGTAAACGGCATTTTTCATTGTAAGTCCTTTGAAGTTGTGGTGGGTCGTTGTATTTATCAAAGTTAGTAAGTCTTTCACAGTTGATTATCTTTACAGTATTGTTGTAACTGGGTAAATTGTTCTTTTGGCTGTATTTGTTTCACTTTGTATCAGCTCATAAGTCTTCCCAGAAATGTTCCAGATGTGGTTTTGGCAGGGTGGTGTTCCTTGAAATAATCGTCTCCCTTACTCTGAATATTGAGCAGCCTGAGATCACATTCTATCGTCATACTCTGTTGACTCCTACTGGGTCCATCAAAACTCATAGTCTTTTTCAGTGAAATTCTCCATATTCTCCATACCTCTTTCAATTTATAGTTGATTCTTGATGTTTGAAACCAGGAATTTACATTTATTTCTAATGAATTTAAGCTCCTTCAATTGAGCTCAGGGTTCCAACCTGTCATGACCCTTTGGGATCTTACCTGTAATTTATCATGTTAGGCATTCCTCCTAGGGTTTTCTTATCTCCATATTTGATAAACATGTCATTTATGCTTTCATTCATGGCATTGATTGAAATGTTAAGCAACAGAGGACCAAGGATAGCTCCTAGGACAGTCCAATAGAAAACACTCTCCAAGTTGATATTAATATATTAATGACTTCTCTTTGGTCCTAGTCATTTAACCAGTTCCAAGTCTGCCTTACTGTACTATTATTTAATCATTATCTCTCCACATTCACACAGATGATGTGAGAATACCAGGAACAAATTCTTATTTTTGGTCCAAAACAAATTTGTGGTCAACTAAAATCTCCAGGTCTTTGAATATGACCTAATACCCAGCCAAGTTTCTCCAATTCCATATTTGTACAGTTGATGTTCTAATTGCAGGAATTACATTTATACTTATTAAATTGCATGTTGTTTATTCCTGCCCATTCTTCTATCCTTTTTTTTAAAAATTCTGATTTGTTCATCCAATATATTAGTTATCACACATACTTCCCTGTCATCAGTAGTAATGTGAAGAGTGCCCTCTATGATTTCATCAAAACCATGTGTAAACATGTTGACTAGGACAGGGCCAAATTCAAAACTCAAAGATATACAACCAGAGAATATTCTCAAGGTTGATAACTCCTTATTCAGTTCTCTTGGGATGAGATTGCTTAAGCTTTTATAAATCTGCTGTAATATACTCTCCAGTTTTTATTTGTTCATTGTAATGACAAAGACAACTTAAGAGTCTTTGTCAAACAACTTTTAAAAACCAGATATTCAAGTCTATAGTATCTTCAAACACCAGTCCAGAAATCTTAGAAGTAAAGAAAATGAGATTGGTTTTATATAATCTCTTTTTGTGGAATTGATACTGGGTTTTAGAGATCAGTACTTTGTTTTCTAAGTATTTGCAATTAATTTATATGTTCATGAATTTGGCTAGATGTTATCTTCAAGCTTTTCATGCTGTTATTTCCAGAATTAATCTGTTTCCCCTTTCTGGTCATTGTGACCTTTTCCCCAGAATTGCCTAGGAATTGCTACTCTGATGACATCTACAAATGTTTTTAATCCCTTGGAATGTAATTCATGAGGTCCTGAATACCTAGTTCTGTTACTGTTTCTTTACCTGTGTTAATCTTCAAACCTTTCTTAACATTTTATCTTTTCCGGATCACCATGCACTTTGAAAGACAGGATAGAATCTAGAGTAAATCACTTTGATTTCTCCTAGCACAGGAGACAATAGATAATAATACTTTTTTGTTGATTTCAGATTCCCTTATTCAGAAGACAGGATCTGAAACCAAGAAGTCAACTCCAAAGCAGGGTATTTGTATAGGAGGATCTTTCCAAGAGAAACTTACAAAGGATGGGCCTTGGGATTCCAGGTTGGGAGAAGCATGGGATCATGATGTCTGGTTAGAGAGGCAAAGGGGAAAACAAGAGAGACAATCCAGGAAGGTAGCGACAACTCATAAATGGAATTTATTTGGGAGACAGCTTGTTTTGGGGGCAATCCTTATTGAAAACCAGAGAGTTCCCATAGGAGAAAGTCTCCCTAAATCTGATAGAGTTGGAAAGAATTTCAAACAGATTTCAGACCTAATTAGACATAATGGAACTGCCTTAGGGAAAAACCTTTGTAAGCAAAGTAAATACAGGAAGCCTTTCGGTTATCAGTCAAGCCTTATTTATTACCATAGAACAAATACTCTTAATAATAATAAGTATAACGGATCTGGCAGAACTTTCAGGAATATCTCGTGCTTTCCTGTCCATCGAAGCGGTCGTACAAGAGAAACATCCTGTAGGTGTAATGAGTGTGGGGACAACTTCAGCTGGAAAGGACACTGGAACGCTCATAAAGAAACTCATGCTGGAGAGAAACACTTTAAGTGTGATGCGTGTGGGAGAGGGTTCAGATACCAGTCATATCTTGTACAGCATCAAATAATCCATACTGGAGAGAAACCCTATATATGTAATCAGTGTGGCAAAGCATTCAACCGGAAAGGAAGCCTAAGTAGGCATAAAATGACTCATACTGGAGAGGAATACTTTGAATGTAATGTATGTGGAGCAGGTTTCAGGTATAGATCCTTCCTTGTACAACATCAGAGAATTCATACTGGTGAGACACCCTATACATGCAATGAATGTGGAAAAACCTTCAGCCAAAGGCAAAGCCTTAAAATACATGAAATAATTCATCCTGGTAAGAAACCGTTTAAATGCAGTGAATGTAGAAAAGCCTTTATCCTGAAAGGAGATCTTATTCAACATATGAGAATTCATACTGGAGAGAAACCCTATAAATGTAGTGAATGTGAAAAAACCTTTAGCTTGAGGGGATGTCTTAGGGCACATAAAAGAATTCACACTGGAGAGAAACCCTATAAATGTAGTGAATGTGGGAAAGGCTTCAGGCAGGGGGGAGGTCTTAGTGCACACAAGAGAATTCATACTGGAGAAAAACCTTTTAAATGTAATGAATGTGGAAAAGCCTTTAGCCAGAAGGGAAATCTTAAAACACATAAGAAAATTCATATGGGTGAGACACCCTCTGAAAAGAAGGAATGTGAAAAATTTCTCAACAGAAAGGGAATTCTAAATAGAAGTAAAATAACTCACACTGGAGAGAAACCCTTTGCATGTAAGGAATGTAGCAAAAGCTTCAAGTACAGTGTATTCCTGGTGGAACATCAGAAAGTTCATACTGATGAAACACCCTATAGATGCAATGAATGTGGGAAAATTTTCAGTCAAAAGAGACGCCTTAGAACGCATCAAACAATTCATCATAGTGAGAAACTCTTTAAGTGCAGTGAATGTGGAAAAGCCTTCAGCATGAAGGGAGATCTTAATAAACACATTAGAATTCATACTGGAGAGAAACCTTATAAATGTAATGAATGTGAAAAAGCCTTCAGCCAGAGAGGAGGGCTTGATACACATAAAAGAATTCATACTGGAGAGAAACCCTATACATGTAGTGAATGTGGAAAAACCTTCAGGCAGAGGGGAGGCCTTACTGCACATAAGAGAATTCATACTGGAGAGAAACCCTTTAAATGTAATGAATGTGGAAAAGCCTTCAGCCAGAAGGGAAACCTTAAAACACATAAGAGAATTCACACAAGTGAGTTGCCATTTGAATTTAATAAATGTGAGGAAAGTGTTTGCCAATAGTCCAGACTTAATGACATCAGATAATTTATGCTCAAGAGAAACACCTTTGGTGTAATGCGTGTGAGAAAGCTTTAAGTCAGGAGAATGCTTTGAACATAGGCTAATTCCATGGAATAGAAGCCTTTTCAGTGTAATCAGTGTGAGAAAGCTTTCAAATGGAGTGGAAACTTCATGCAGTATTAGGGAATGGATACCATAGAGAAACCTTTTGAATATCATGAAGGTGGAAGATCTAACTTTATTGCACAAAATAACATTTGTGGTGGAGAAAACCATTGACAATCAAGAATATGTGGGAAAATTCAGGCATATCTCACCATAAACAAACAGGATCCATACTGAAGAGGAAGCTTTTTTGAATAATAACAGGAAAAATTGTGAACTGAAGTAGTAATTAGTCATAAGTGACTTTATTCATTAATTAATTTGAGTGTTCTGTGCCATACCAATTAAAGGATTATTTTATAGAACTAGTTATAAAAATAATAAAATTCATATTGAGGCAAAAAAGGTCAAGAATTTCAGGAGAAATAAAGAAATGGGAATGAAGGAGGCTTAGCAGTGTCAGGTCTCAAATGAATACTACAAAGTAATAGTTCTCAGAATTTAATAAAAAAAAAAAAATAGACCAACCAGTGGCACAAATTACATGCACAACATACAGAAACAAGTGTATCTAGTATTCTCATGTTTGATAAACACAAAGACCCCAGCTACTGGGAAAAGGGACTCACCTGACAAAAATTACCCAGAAAATTGGACAGCAATATGGAAGAAATTAAATTTGGAACAATATCTCACAACTTATGCAAAGATAAATTTCAAATGGATTCATGGTCCATTGTAAAAGATCACATCATAAACAAGAGAAAAATGCAAAGAATTACTAGATCTATAAAAAAGTTCATGATCATGTATGGAATAGAGGATCACAGATGATAAAATAGGAATTTATGATTACATTAAAAAAGTTTTTTGCATAAACAAATCCACTGAAGTTAAGATTGAAAGGGAAACACTTAACTGGAGAAAAAAATCTTTACATCAAATTTGTCTGACAAAGGTATCTTTTCCAAAATATAAGAAACTTACTCAAATTTATAAGGAGAGCAGCCATTCCTCAATTGACAATTGGTCTAAGAATATGAATAGGCATTTCTCAAAGAAAGACAACCAAGCCGTCTTTTGCCATTTGAAAACAAAATACTCCAATTCATTATTAATTAGAGAAATAGAAATTAAAGCAATTTTGAGATTCTACCTCATACCCATCAAAAAGGAAAAGATGAAAATAAAAAGAGAAATGATAAATATTGGAGGGGCTCTGAGAAAACAAATATTGATACAATATTTCTGGGTCTGTGAGTGGGTACAACTACTTGAAAAGCAATTTTTAATTTATACACAAGATGTTACTAAATGGAGTGTGCCTTTTTATACAGCTATACCATTGTTAGGCTTATACGGAAAAGTTCAAAGAAAGGAAAATAATCCTTTATGTATAAAAATGTTTATAACACCTTTAAAATTTTTTTTGGCATGGTAAAAATATGTAACTAAGGGGATGCTCATAAATTGATGAATGCTGAATGAGTTATGGTACAGGAATGTGATACAATGCTGTTATGCTGTAAGAAATGAGGAAACTGAGGATTTCAAAGAGACATGGAAAGGCTTACATGAACTAATGCAGAGTGAAGTAAACAGAACCAGAAGTTAATACAGTATCCACATTGTGAAAACAACTTTAAAAACTGTAAGAACTATGTCAATACCTGACCATTCATGATTCCAAAAGACGTACAATGAAACATGCTGCCACCCTTCAGACAGAGAAGTGATGGATTTAGACTGCAGAATGTGACTTGTTTTTGTAATGCACACAAAGGGGGAATTTGTTTTGCTTAATTACGAATTTTTGTTTTAAGTTTTTTTTTCTTTTGGGGTAGGTGGGAGGTAGAAAAGAGAAAATAGATTTTTCTTGATTTAAAAAAAATTGAAAAAAATAGGAATTTGGGTGATGCTACAGATGTGGAATATTGTATTCACTTTCAGATGAGGCCACTCATTAGTTTTCCTAAATTGTTTTGCTATGTTACAAGAGACCTCCTTGAAGCTGGAGGGAGTCATCTATAAATGTGTTAAATGTAAAAACAAAACATCAATAACAATAATTGAAAACAAAAAATTAAAGAATATGTGTTGGTTCATAGTGGAGAGAAATTCTTTGAATGTAAGAAATAATAGAAATCTTTCAGTCTGAAATAAAGCTTTGCTAGATGTAGACACGCACATATGGAAGAAAGAATTTATGAATATGATTATTTGGAAAATGACCTAAAAAAAATCTATAAAGTGTCTTTTACTTCCTAGAATCATGCTAGAAGTGACTGAATCCAACTTCCTTATTTTACAAGTCAGGAAATAGGCCTAGAGACATTAAGGTACTGGATTATAGCCAGTGAGTGCCGTAGGTTGAAATCAAAACCAGGCATTCCTGATTCCAAGTTCATTTCCCCATGCACTGTACCATGTTATAATGAACATGGATAAGCCCTCAGAACTTTAGGAAGTATCAAAAGAATTAATGCTGAAGAAACACCCTATAGATATAATTATTCTAGGAAAAAACCTTGGAAGTATAGACAATTTACTAAACAGATTTTATCCTGGAGAATAACTGCTAATATTTGGGAGAATTCTTTGTAAAATTTCATCCTCTGTTAAATACTGTAAGGCCAAAATGTGAGATTTTTTTTTGTCAACTAAATTGTTACATTGAGAGGAAATTATAATCTATTTCATGTTCTTCTTGGTCCTGACACTTTCTGTTCTTTAAGTGACAGTTGAAATGACAGAATGTAAGCCCCCCGAGTAGGGATTGTTTCATTCTTCATGGGTTCCCAGTGCCTAATATAGTACCAGACAAATGGTAGATATTTAATAAATGCCTTGATTAGTTGATTTGTCAATACAAGATTTAATATGCTACCTGGGAAGGATTTTTTTTTTAAAATTAATGTTTATCAAAGCTACTAATTCTACTAGAAGATGTAGCTAAATATACTATGATAGTTTTTCCCCATGTGGAAGGATGATGTTTAATATAGGAGGTACCTATGTGGACATTCCTCTGAGGTGTAAATTAATTACCCTTGGGCCTAAGTAGGTTGAAATTATGCATATTTTCCCACTTAGTCTGAAATAAAATCCTAGAAGACTGGAAATAGGAGGGACCGTAAATATTATGTGGTTTAACTTTTAGCCTTGAAACTTTAAGACAGAAAATAGAATCTTGTTTAAATTGCTTATTTCTATCTAGGATGGTGGCCTTATTCATGGCTTTGGGTAGCTGTTTGGCTTACTCCCAGATATGCACAAACAAGTGATGACATAGCTGCAGGTCATGATGGGAGTAAGGTGGAGGTGGGGCTGAAGGTGGCATGGAGCAGCCCTTCTCCACTTACAGCTCCTACCATAATACAGATACATAATAAATGACACTTTACCACTAAAGAGACCTGACGTTTGCTTATGAAAGTAGGCATCAGAGAGGGTTGTAACTTGTGAACTATTGTGAACTCCAAATTCAGACCCACCGATTGCTTTTCTTAGCAACCTCCGAATCCTCCGGATCCCACCTCTGCACTTTTTTGTCTCTGAATCTCTGTGTCTGGTTCCTTGCTGCCCTTCAGATACTTCACCCCATGACAGCTCCAAAACCTTGTTCCCTAACAACTTTTTTTCATAGGTCAACTGAAGTCAACAAGCATTTATTAAGTCCCTGCTGTATGCCAGTGCCTGTGTTGAGTACAGAAAAAAAGGATTATTGTCCAGATTGTTGTTTACAAAGCAGGAAACGTGTATGTGTGGTTGGTGGTATCAGGCCACAGAAGTTGGCTCTTTAGGTTAAGTCTAGGAAAATTACAAAAATGGTGCCTTTATCCTAAATGGAATATAGTGCTTATAGCAGGTGTCCTAGAGGGGGCTCAGACTCATTCTTATACACAGGGATGTCTATCCAGGACCTCTCTTGGGCACAAATATATACACATGGAGAGGGGGATTCAGGATCAGAGAATTCAAATGCTGACTGCCCCTCTCCTCACAGGCTCAGACATGTGGAACTCTGAGCCTACTGAGCTAGACCTGAAGGGGACCTTGGAGGCCATTTAGTTACTTTAAAATGCAAAAAACATTGTTAGCTTTTGGGCCATAAATAAAACGCAGCTGGTTGGCTATGTCACATGGCCTAGACTTTGCCTTGCCCAGGGCTAGAGTTTTGTACTGAATTTTTTGAGATGAAATTCAAGAGATAGAAATGTACAGTTTTAAACTTGGGTACAAAAAACATTTTCACAAGTTTGAGATGGGGGGGCATGGTTAGAGAGCAGCTGTTTTGCTGAACAGGTATCTTTGTGGACTGTATGCTCTATATGAATCTGCAGAGTGATATGGCAGCCACATCTATCTGAGGGATCTTGGACTGCATGGAGAGAAACACGGCTTTTAGGAATAGGGATATAACTACTGTTGTGTTATGTCTTCCTCAGATCCCTTCTGGAGTACTGATCTCAGTTGTGTGTACCACAGCTGAAGAAAGGTATTGATAAGGTAGATGGTGTCCAGAAGAGATCAACCAGGAGAATAAAGTCCTCTAGTCTATGTTCTGACCTTCACTGTGTCAGAAGTGGAATGACAAAAGCATTTTTTTTTTAGGAAATAGTATTTTATTTTTTCCCATTGCCTATAAAGTTTTCAACATTCTTTTTAAAATAATATTTTGAGTTCCAAAATTTTGAATTTCTCTCTCCTTTCCATCCTCCCTCCTCAAGACTGTGAGCAATCTGATATAGGCTATAAGTGCAATCATGTTGAACATATTTCTGCTTTATTCATGTTGTGAAGAAGCAGAATAAAAGCCATGAAAAAAAAAAAGGGAAAATAGTATGTTTTGATCCGCATTCAGACTTCCTAGTTCTTTCTCTACACGTGGAAAGCATTTTCCATCATGAGTCTTTTAGAATTGTCTTGGAACATTGTATTGCTGAGAAGAGTTAAGTCTATTATAACTGATCGTCACAGAATTTTGCTGTTACTGCGTGCAATGGTCTCCTGGATCCACTCCCTTCACTCACCATCAGTTCATGTAAGTCTTTCCAGGATTCTCTGAAATCTACCTGTTCATCATTTCTTATGGAACAGTAGTATTCAGTTGCATTCATGTATCACAACTTGTTTAGCTATTCACCAATTGATGGGTATCCCTTCAATTTCCAATTCTTTGCCACCACAAAAAGCTTTTCTAAATATTTTTGTACATGTGGGTCCTCCTGCCATTTTTAACGATCTCTTTGGAATACAGACCTAATAATGGTATTGCTAGATCAAAGTGTATACACCATTTTTATAGCCCTTTTGACATAGTTGCAAACTGCTCTCCAGAATGATTGGATCAGTTCACAACTCCACCAAAAATGCATTAGTGTTTCAATTTCCCCACGTCTCCAACAGTTATCAGTTTCTTTGTCATATTAGCCAATCTGATAGCTATGAGATGGTACCTCATAGTTGTTCTAATTTGCA
Organism: Potorous gilbertii; assembly: GCA_028658325.1. Lineage (NCBI taxonomy): Eukaryota > Metazoa > Chordata > Mammalia > Diprotodontia > Potoroidae > Potorous > Potorous gilbertii. The sequence continues at coordinate 117,923,333 of CM053769.1, forward strand.
TTTCTCTAATCAACAGTGATTTAGATCATTTTCATTTATCTATATATAACTTTAATTTCTTCATCTGAAAACTCCCTGTTCATATCCTTTGACCATTTATCAATTGGGGAATGACTTGTATTCTTATAAATTTGACTCAGTTCTCTTACATATTTTAGAAATGAGGCCTTTGTCAGAAACACTGGCTATAAAAATTGTTTTTCATCTTTCTGCTTTCCTCCTAATCTTGGTTGCATTGGCTTTGTTTGTGCAAAATCTTTTAAATTTAATCAAAATTATTTTTTTTGCGTTTCATAACATCCTTTCTTTTGTTTCTTCATAAATTCTTCTTTTCTCCATAGATTGGACAGTTAACCTCTTCCTTGCTCTCCTAATTGACATGCACATTTATTAAGCTATCTGCTATGTACTAGGAACTGTGCTAAGCATTTTACAAATATTATCTCATTTGATTCTCATAACTGAGCAAGGTGGGTGCTATTTTTATCCCCATCTTATAGTTGAGGAAACTGAAGCAGACAGAAGTTAAGAGACTTATCCAGTGTCACACAGCTAGGAAGTCTCAGAGGCCAAATTTGAATGCAAGTGTTCCTGAGTCCAGGGCTAGTACTCTATAAACAATGTACGATGGATATCATATTGCTTGCCTTCTCAAGGGGTGGAAGGAGGGAAGGAGAGAGTTTGGAACTCAAAACTAAAGTAAATGAATGTTAGAAATAGTTAAGGAACTTTGACAAAGAGGTGTCACTGAACTTCCATTCATTCAGAGAGATGCTACTGTTCTAATTTTGAATTCCATTAAATAAGGTTCATTAGATCAATCAATAACATGAATCAGAAGCTCAGGTCTGCTTACCAGGGCTAGGTGAGAACCCCCAGGCTTCTTTTTCTCTCCTTCACTACTAAGATATAAGTGAGTTGGATTTAAGTGAGGCAGCCTGTGCAAAGTAATCAGCCTCTCTCCTCCAGAGCCATTTGGGTCCAGTGGTAAGATATAGTTCAGAATGATTGGAGATAGCCTCAGAGGCATTAGGAGACGTTGGCCTTTTTAAGCTAAGGTCTTTCCCAGGTAACAGTTTTTCTGAGGCAACACCCATTCAATAGTTAAGGGCAAAGTAAGAATTGAGGTAAAAGATGATCTGCTTTGCCTTCACAAAAGATAAAGTCAGGGAGGGCAAGACCCTCAGAGTTTCTGATCAGAACAGAAACAATTGCTATTTACACTTGCTCTGAGCCACCAAAATCTAAACAATGACCAACAAAGGCTTGGACTAGGACTTATTATTGGCCAATCTGTGAGAGCCAGAGTGATTTGGGTTTAAAGCATGATTAAGTAGCTCCATTTTAATTCCGATAAGTTTTTACCAAAGCCTGTTTTCTCCAGAGTTCTATTTCTTTTTTTTCTTTTTAGACTCTATTGAGTTTAATCTTTAATTTATTAAAAATTTTCCACTTAATACTATTTTATTTTTTCTAATTACATGCAAAGATAGTCCTCAACATTCACTTTTACAAAACTTTAGTTTCAAATTTTTTCTCTTTCCTTCCTTTGCCCACTCCCCAAGATAGTATACAATCTGATATAGGCTATACATGTACAGTCCTATGAAATATATTTCCAAATTAGTCATGCTATGAAGGAAGAATCAGAAGAAAAGGGAAAAACCACAAGAAAGAAAAAAAAAAAGAACATAGTGTGCTTTGATCTGTATTCAGACCCCATAGTTCACACTCTGGATGTGGTTAGCATTTTCGATCATGAGTCTTTTGAAATTGTCATAGATCATTGTATTGCTGAGAACAACTAAGTCTATCAGAGCTGGTCATCACAAAATGTTGCTGTTACTGTGTACAATGTTCTCTTGATTATACTCATTTCATTCAGCATCAGTTCATGTAAGTCTTTCCAGGTTTTTTGAAACCTTCCTGCTCATCATTTCTTATGGAAAAATTGTATTCATTGCATTCATATACTGCAACTTGTTCAGCCATTCCCCAATTGATGGCCATCCCCTCAATTTCCAATTCTTTCCCACCACAAAGAATTTTTCTAAATGTTTTTGCACATTTGGATCTTTTTCCATTTTTTATGATCTCTTTGGGATACATACAGACCTGGTAGTAAAATTCAAAGGGTCTTCACAGTTTTATAGTCCTTTGGGTATAATACCAAATTGCTCCAGAACTGTATTTCAAGAAATCCACTTTCCTTTGGGCAGAGCACCCACATGTAAGTGATGATTCCCTATGTGAACAGAAGAAGAAAGGAAGGGAGGAAAGAAGGGAGAGAGGGAAGGAGAAAGGGAGCACCATTTCCCAACTAGACTTGACCAGTTGGATCCCCAGTGGATCAGCTATTGCTGCTCACAGATTGTTTGTCCTTTGTTCTTGACGACCACCAATGACATCAAGAAGATGATGTCTTGACTTGTAAGTGGATTGGATTGAAGTGAGGCAGGTCTGGTACTCTCTCCTCCAAAGATGAGTTCAGTGACAAGACATAGAACAGGATGACTGGAGATGACCTCCACCTGGCATCTAGTAAGCACTTGAATACTTGTTGACTGACTGACATTGAAATATCCAGAAATGTGAAAAAACTTAGTGTATCCAATTATGAAGAACAAAGTGGGTGAAAAATGAACATTCCCTAAATTCTATCATGGCACTAGAAGGGCAGTTCAACTACCGTGTTGATATATGTTTTATGGGTAATATACTATACCCAAAATTTCATAGGAAGAGATTAGGTTGAATTGCATATGGTGAATTGTGCAATATGTCACTTTTAGTGATCCCAAACTACACTGTTGTGAAAACCCAATTTTTCCAGTGACGTTATAAGGCTGCTGATCATGGAATACCTACCACATTCTCAGAAGACTCAGTTAAAGAAACCTAATGGACAAAGGAAAGATGCATGACAGTAGTGAATTGTTTGTAGCATACTACCAGTGATGGCTTGTGCATAAGATGTGGCTCCAAAGGCACTGAAATAGGGACCAGCCCAGAAATGGATGTGGTCTCCTCTTGTAGTAAAGGATGAAAAAATAGATGGATAACTCAGGTGGTGCATGGGGACTCACAAGATCCAAAGAAGACTAGAGGAAGGACTGCACATTGATTGGATCATCTATGAAGGATTCATGGAAAAGTTTGGGCAAGACTGACAGAAGGATGAAAAGACATCAATGAGTTATGAAGTAAATGATTGCCAACAGAGTGGGGATGCCATTTTGTGGGAATGGCAACCTTCTGGGTATCCCTTAAATCATGCCTGACTGACAAGTATCTTCTTGGCTAAGTACCTGCATTTAAAAGTCTGGTATTTTAGAAGAGAAGCAGGCAGGTGAGAGCAGAAGCTAAGGGTTTGTTTCTCTCAAGCCTAAATGGAAAAAAAAGGGAAAGATTAAATTCGAATAATAAAGATTAATGAGAAAGGCAATAAATTGTATCTGTCTACATCTTCTAAATAGGTTATCTTTTTGGTAAATTGTTTAGTAACACTATGTAAGGTTGCTGTGTTTGACTATTTCAATCAAGTTATTTACTTATTTACAAAATACATTCCATAAAATATAAAGGCTATTATGTTTTGGGCTTAATTCATCATGAACCCTACTATTGGGACCATGGATCATCCAATGGAATTATCACTGCCTTCTCATAGTCACTTGCCCTAATCCCAGGTAAAGGAACTAAGAAGAAATAATTAAGCCTCTTCATTATGGGACCTGTACCTAAAACATGTAAAACAACAGTTAGGGTCAGAAATTATAGAATCATAGATCTAAAGTTGAAGGGATATAAAAGTCATCTTAGTCCCTTATTTTATAGATGAGAAAACGGACAAGAGACTTGCTTAGGGTCACACAAATAGTAAATCTGAGATGGAATTTGAATTCAGGTCCTGTAGCTTTAGTGACAGTGCTCTTTCCAGTGGACCGTTTTTATCTAGAAAAGAAATAGGTACACATTACATACATGCATTAAGGGAATGAATCAAGAAGACCTGAGTTCAAATCCAGCCATGGACACTAAATAGCTATTTGACACTGGACAAGTTACTTAACCCTGTTTGCCTCAGTTTCTTCATTTGTAAAATTAGCTGGAGAAGAAAATGGCAAACCATTCCAGTATCTCTGTCAAGAAAACCCCAAGTGGGGTTATCAAGAGTTGGAGACAACTGAAACTACTCAACAATAAATTGTTAATCACTTCTCCACCTTTCCCCACCCCTGCAAAGGATGAGTAGGAAAGAGGTGATTGACTGAACCAGGGAAAGAGTTGGGGAGTTGATAGGAAAGTTTTAGAGGCTGTGCATTTGGGGACACAGGGATGTAATATACTGATGAAAAATATTTTGTGTGTGTGTATGAGTAAGACATGCTATTTTCTATTGATATGTGTAGTATCAGTGACAGGATAGGAAACTCTTGGTATGGTGGCTTCCTCCACCTGTCACAACTTACAACTTAATAATTTTCCACCTAAGTCCAAGGGAAATCCTGACTGGGTTTCAAATAAGTTGAATGATTTTCTCAAAAAACTTTTTAACTACTAAATGTAGAAGTTGTGATTGGATCCTGTCTTCCTGCCTCAAGCCCAGCACTTTTATCTGTTTGACTCTTTTCTTTGTAAAGCACATTTAGAGAACAAATCTCAAAATACACCAAAGGAAGGAAAAACAATGGTTTCTTTTAAAAACATTTTGTTTTTACTTTTTCCACTTAATAATATTTTTTTTCTAATTGCAAGTAAAGATAGTTTTCAACATTCACTTTTATAAAATTTTGAGTTCCAAAGTTTTTTCTCCCTCTTTCTTTCCCAAGATAACATTCAATCTGATATAGGCTATACATTATACAATCCTATAAGACATAATTTCACATTAGTCATGTTGTGATGGAAGAATCAGAACAAAAGGGAAAAACCACTAGAAAGAAAACCCCTACAAGAAAATAGTGTGCTTTTATCTGCATTCAGATGTCATAGTTCTTTCTTTGGATGTGGATAGTGTTTTCCATTGTGAGTCTTTTGAAACTGTCTTAGATCATTGTATTGCTGAGAAGAGCTAAGTCTATCAAAATCAGTCATCACACATTTTTCCCTCTTAAACCCATTCCTGATCAGAGTAGGTTACCATAACTACCAGCCTTTCTCCCCCCGCCGAATAATTCCTCTGTATTGATTCTTCCTCTTGCACCTCATTTGTATTAATTACGCTTTTTAGCTGTTCCTAAATGGTTTTTACTTTTTAAATTCATATCCTACTCAAGTTTTCCCCAATCTTATTTCTGAGCTAGTTAATTATTAATAAGAATCTTAGACATACATTATATATGTATACATACACACATACATATGTACATATATATATGTATATATATATACATATATATATATATATGTGAAAAGTAAAAAGTAAACAGTCTGTCCTTATGAATCCCTTACAATCAGTCTTTGGTATGTACCTTATATTTCTCTTGGTTTTTGTATGTCAAATCTATTAAATTCAAGATTTTTTTTCTTTTTAACAAACTCTTGAAAGTCTGAGCATTTATCAAATGTTCATTTTTTTCATTCAGGATAATACTTAACGTTGCAGGATATGATATTTTTGGCTGGATCCCCAGTTCTTTTGCTCTTTGATACCTTACATTCTAAAACCTGCTATCCTTTAATGTCTCTGCTGCTAGGTCTTGTGTGAGTCTGTGGCACCACCATATTTAAATTGTTTTAATCTTGATGCTTTTAATATTTTATCCTTGAACTGGGGGTTTTGGAATTTGACTATGATATTCTTATGAGATTTTCTCGTAGTATCTCTTTTAAGTGGTGATCTTTGGATTTTTTTTTTATTTCTACTTTTCCCCCCTTGTTCTAATGCTTCAGGTGAATTTTCTTTAATTATCTGTTGTATTATTGCAACAAGATTCTTTTTTTGATCATAACTTTCAGTTCGATTATTTTTTATATTTGCTCTTCTTGATCTATTCTCCAAATCTGATGCTTTTTTTATAAGATGTTTCATTTTTCTTCTGTTTTTTCATTCTTCATATTTTGTGTATTTCTTGATCTTTTATGATTTCACTGGCTTCACTTTGCCCAATTCTAATTTTCAAGGTGTCAATTTCTTCCTTAAGATTCTAGATCTCCTTTTTTAATTGTTGACTTTCCTTTCATAACCTTCTTGTTTTTCTTGGGTTATTATTATGATTTTTAGTTTTTCCTCCATCTGTCATTTGCTTTTTAAAGTCTTCTTTTAAAGATCTTCTGTAAATTCTTTTTGGACAGGTAATCATTTGACACTACTCTTTAGGGGTTTCTTTGCTTCAATATCCTCCTCTGAAATGATCCCAGGTTATCCTTAGTCCCATAATAGCTTTCTGTGGTTGGATTCTTTCTCCTTTGTCTGTGCATTTCTTTGTGTGATGTAATAGCTTAATTTTTGTAATCACCTCTAGCCCTGGGGTATGGGAAATGGTACCTCTTGCTCCAGATCTTCAGTTCTCCCTTCTAGCTTAGAACTGATAATATTTAATATAGATTTTGAACATTAATAAGGGCCAAAGTTGAATTAAGAAGAGCGTGGACCTAATAGTCCCCTTTGTTTAACTTAGAGGACACCTTTTGATGTCAGACAAACAAATGGGACCTCCTTACCAGACCCTTCTTTTAGCAACCAAGTGATAAGGGAAAAACACAGATACCTTGGGTTGTAACTTCAGCTTTGTCAACTCTGTTAAGATACCACAACTTCAAAGGCCTGTTTAGGACAGGATGTCTGTAATCTGAGTGATGGGACTTTTCCTTATCTTAAATCGCAAAGGTATGCTACAGAAAGAAGGCCCATAGCCTGGGATCATTAAACCCAATTGACGCCACTTTGTTTACAATGTGTTTATCTAAGAGAACTCCTTTCTCATGGCAAAAGGTATATAAGCGAGAAGATTTCTGAACTGGGTAGCCAGAACATTTCTGGCTCCATAATGCACTATGTTACCATTTTCTTTAATAGGGAATTGATCAATTAATTAATTAAATCATAAAATGTATGAATTTAGCCTGTTGCCTTTTCTTTAACCAAGTTTTCAGGTTAACAAAAGCAAAGCCAAACCTCCAAGTACTTTCAACTAGAGGCTTTCTGCCCCACTGCTTCTGTATTCCCCAGAGGTGTGCTGGCTCCTTCTTGCCCCTACCACTCTTTGCAGTACAGCTGGGTCTGGCGTTTCTTATCTGTAGAGTTTCCCTCAATCTTCCTGGCCTCAAATGCCTAACTCCCAACTTATCTAGGGGGTGAAAGTTCACGTGGCTGAGGTGAGTACAGCCTCCCAAACCAAATATCCCCTGCTTGTTTTTGAAAGGGAACCTAGCCTGGAGGTGTTTACTCTTCAGAGGGCCCAAACCTTTTCCTTCTGATCTTCTCAAATAGTCTCTGGAAGACCCTAGTTGTGCCCTTATTCTTATTAATCTCCACCCACACTTTGTTTGCCCTAAGGTGCTTTTTTAACTCTTTTGTGGGGGAAAATCTCGAGAGCTTGGAATTTTCTGACTTACTCTGCCATCTTCCCAGAATCCTGTCCTCAGTCTCAGTTTAAAAGGATGAGATACCCTTTTATGAACTCTGAGGGTATGAGAAATGAGTCCAACAATAAACCCCCAACTGTGAGAAACATGCTCACTTTAAACAAAGAACAATACTTGTTGAGAAAACAGGAAAGCTTTTATTAATCTTTATATTCATTCCTCCTGAATGAATGGGTAGCTCCCACGTAAGGCTACAGGAAAACTATAACTTGTTTGGACTGATGCAAGCCTTTTTTACTGTTGAACTTCCCGCCACACCATCTCTTAGCCACATGACTTCATGTTCTCTCTGATGGGCTTCGCCTCAAGCAGCTCATCAAACCTGGGCACAAGTTTCTGACGTTACCTGACCATGCTAGGTCACAACTCTGATTAACTACTAACACTTAATACTGGGAGGAGTTTTAACCCTGTGGAAACAAAACTCCTTCCTTTGTTTCCCACGGTGGGCTACTGTATTACATCTAAGGGATTCTTACATACAGTAGTCTATATAAGGATCACTTGAATTAAATCCATCCATTCACATTCATTTCAGTTCACTGACACTCAAGATGGTGATGTTTAATCTTTCTATCTCTTTGGCCATATCCACAGAAAAGCTGAGACAAGGACTCCATTGTGCAATGTCTCCTCCCCTGTGGCTGCTTTGCACCCAGCCCCAGTTTATGGTCCTGTGTCTTCAGGCCCTTCCCCTTGGGAATTTTTTATGCAAAGTAGCTCAGGCTGTGTGGCTTCCAGGAACAGAATGGACTAACTTGGCTCAGGAGAAGGCCCTAAGACCTTGAGACCCTGAAGATGTCTCTTTTGGACCAGGAGAAGCAAGAGGACACAGGCAGGCAGATAACCTAGTATTGGGAGTGTGTATGTGGGAAGACCCCCGCAGGGACTGGAGAAGGCTTGGGAATTGCATTGTCCCTTATAGTGCTAATGTGTATTGACTTCTTGGTTACTATCAGCTTTCTGATGTTTGAATAAAAGTTTTTCTTCTGGCTTCTATGCGGAGAGTGTGTTATACTTTGCTATTCAGAATCATGCCAGTATATTCATAATCATTGTCGGTACTATGAATATTGCCTGGATGATACATTTGGCGTCACAATCTGTAGGATCTGTAGAGTCAATTCTTACTTCTCTATTCTGTCTAGTATCAAGTCCCCTTTCTCAGTACATTTTGTGTAGTTCATTAGTTGGAATACCATCTATTCTTCCAAAATCTACCCCTTTCTCTCAATAGAGCCGTAAAAAATTCTTTTCTTGTCAATCTATTCCAACTTTGAATCCACTTGCTATTTATTCTTCTCTCTCTGGGAAATGTATCTTTTCCCCAGAACCCTAATTTACTAAACTATGAAATCTTGTCAATATCTTCAAAAGAAGGTTCCTTATTTCCCCAATTATTAGAGTCAGAACTTAGTACTTGTAAGCAGGAGGAGCAGTCTTCACTATTAGAGTCGTATAGGAAACTGCAAAGGGGGTATCATAGTACACATCTGTGTTTCTGATCGTAATGGCCATCTTCATTCCCTCCTCCTTTAACTTTCTCAGACAGTCCCTGAGTGAATACCACGTTCTATCTCCAGTAGGTCACATAGCGTCAGTAGGATACTGCTTACTGCATCCTTCCACAGCCAACTCTAACATATTAGTCATATTGTTACCTCCTTGTATATTGTAATCTTTAAAAGCTTGCTGTACAAAAGGATTCTGATTAATATCTATGAATTGCAAGCAACCCATGCCATCTATACTCCTCTGACCCCTTCATCACTGATTTTCACTCTCTAAGTTTGTACTGATTCTCCCATCCTTTGGGTGGACCAACTCAAAATATCTGAGACCTCCTGTTGAGTAAAAACCTCAACTATCTTCCTAGACACTGTGTTGCACCCCGGTTCTCCTGTTTTCATCTTATATTGGTCATGCTTCTGCCTGAGAGGCATCCATCTCTATCACTGTTTTATTTTCCTCCTCTGACTTTGTTACATTTTCTTCCCATGCACTCTCCTGGCAGTCATGGCTATGGCAGCTAGGCTGGATCTGTACAAAGGTTGAATGCACATTTCTTTTGCTAGTCATTTGCTTTTTCTCTTGAGCTAAATGAACAGCTTTTTCTTCCACCTGTGAACCTCCAGCTTGCTTTTTAAAAGGAGAGCCTCTCTTCTATACCTGCCAGTGCTTTCCCTGGTTTTATTGGTATTCCTTGCAAAGATCAGTTCAAATCTCTAGGTTCTCCTCCCATAATCCCAGCTTTAACAGGGTCAAGTGTTTTTAGTCCATTTTCTTGCTAGGAGGGAATAAGGTAAATCCTCCCATTCTGGGATATCCATTTCTTCCACTAAAGCCCTTCTGCCTCCCAAGAGAAATTTTATAGCCTATGAGCCTGTTCATGATGCCAAATGTATTGCCAAGGCAATATTCTCAGCACTGATGGGGACTATGAATATGCCAGCATAGTTCTGTGAGGGACCTGGCATGATGCAAGCTCTAGATGCCAACAAAAAAACTAAGCTCTCAAATGGGACCTCTTGGGATAGTAGCACTTCTGTATCCAGTTTCAGCAGGAAGTAACAATGCAAAAAGAGACCTTTGCCCCCTTACCTAAGATTTTAGGCCCCATTTGTTCTAGAGAGGAATAATGGGGTGTTTGTGTTCTAGTCCCACCCTAAGATATTGCTTTATGTGCTCATTTTGTGTGATCTCTGTTATATTGTTGTAAAGTTCTGTTGATACCAGCTGCTCCACTGACTATGTAATGGATAGGAAAGACCTTGGAGCCAAATGTATTGTTGATGTATTTTAGCTGAACTTGAAGGTCTTTCCTACTCATTAATAGGTCCATGTGACTTGTTTAAATAATATGGAATACTAAGTCACATGTGGTAGGAGGAACTTGTTGAATGGGTGGAACAGGAAGGGTGGAACAGAACTGGGAAGAAGTTGGTCAGGCTAGTCAGAGCTGGGAAGGACACAGGCAAGCAGATAGCTAGGCTCATGAGTGTTTGTTTGTGAGAAGGTCCCACCAGGATGGGGAGAGGGAGGCTTGGAAATGGCTTTGTCCCCTGCAGTGCTAATGTCTATTGACTTCTTGGTTACTCTAATGGATTTGGCTTTCGGGCAGTGGCTTTCTAATGTCTGAATAAATATTTTCCTTCTGCCTTTTATATGGAGAGTCTTTTATACTTTGATATTCATAGCTATACTGGCATATTCATAGTTGCCATTGGTGCTGTGAATATTCCCTTGGTGATACAAACCTAAGTGACCAATAAAGGACATTGCTTTCTTTCTCCATATGAAATTCAGGTTTTCTGAAACTTTTTGAGGCTGTATGATGATAAACCTGGAACTAGACTTTCATGAGAGAAAGCAACACATGAGGGACTAGAAGATCTCCAACAATGAAAGTCAAAAGACTTAACAGAAATCATTCCAATGAAGAGAAAAAGAGTGTGTTTGGATGTGGTGGGTGTCATCTAAACAGAGAGTGTGTGTGAGGAAGCCCTTGACCAGGAGGTGGCAGCAAATCCACATGTAGTCTCCCAAGTCCAGGGCTTTGTGCACTATAGCACTACCTAGTTGCCCCTGACAGAAGAGCAGTAGTCTCTAGATGGGTCCACATATCTACACACCTTCCCTATTGTATTGTGGCTGGTCTTTCAGAAACATGCCTCATCAGCCCCTCATCTTGGCATGGGATTGTCATGGGCTCCTTACCACCTTCTAGCTAACAGTGAATACGGAGGACAGTTGGTAGGATGTGCCTATGCTTGGAGAAATAAAATATCATAACTGCTTGGGGCTAGCTCCTGGCCCTCGCTTGGATACTTACCCTATCCCAGGTCTTCAGACATCTC
>CM053769.1:117935279-117954428 GCA_028658325.1 Potorous gilbertii
TCTATCCACTACACTACCTAGAAGCCCCATGAAACCATAAAACTGACTAAGAAAAAACTAAGGAAAGTTGGGAATAGCAGGAGGATCTATTCCTCAATGGTCACATGAAGAGGGACGTCTTTGGGATATCAAGGTCTCAAGGCCTTCCCTGAGCTGAGTCAGTCACTTCTCCTAGAAGCCCCACACCCCCAGCTGCTTTGCATAAAGAGATCCCCAAGGGGAAGGTCTACAGACACAGGGACTTAAACTGGGACTGGGGACAGAGCAGCACAGGTGAGGAGACACTACACAATGGAGTCCCTGTTCCAGCTTCTCTGTGGGCTTGTCATGCTTTTGATCCCAGGTGAGAACATGGAACAACACAACATGCAGAAATGGAATTTTTGTAGGATGAGATCATTCAAAGGAGCTTAGAATTTCTGGGGCCATGAGCCAGTATAGGCCAAGGGGGAATGTGGAGTCCTAGGAGGTCAGTAGGGGTTGCAGAGCCAGGCTGCCTGTGGGCTAAATATCAAAGAGGAAGGTGACTGTGTTCTGTTTATTCCATGTTGGTTGATCATTAATTCCTGCTTTTAGATTCCAAGGGGGACATTGTGCTGACACAGTCTCCAGGTTCAGTGTCTGTGATCCCAGGAGAGAGAGTCACCATCACCTGCAAGGCCAGTCAGAGTCTCAAACATAGTGATGGAAACACTTATCTGGACTGGGTCCAACAGAAACCTGGACAATCTCCTCGGAGAATCATTTACTGGGTTTCCTACCTGTATTCAGGAGTCCCTGCCCGGTTCAGTGGCAGTGGTGCTGAGAAGGATTTCTCCCTCACAATCAGCAGCCTGGAGCCTGAGGATGGGGCAGTTTACTACTGTTTACAGGGAACTTCTTATCCTTCCACAGTGTTATAACCCCTGAACAAAAACCTCCCCAGGCCTAGGCTGGCTGGGGCTTAGGGGCTCAGCTGGCTCCTCTCCTTCCTCTCCTCCAGCAGCTGCTGGGTTGCCTGCTCAGGGGCAGGATCTCTGGGGCTTTCATGAGAAGGGGACTCAGGGCTCAGGGGAAGGCCATGATTTGAGAACTGTGGGCCCTGAGTCCTCTTCCTTCTTTTCTGCAATGAGCAGTATAGTCAAGGAAAGAATCAAGCCCTTTCAGGTGGGGTCACCCTCCAATACCTGGGCCTGAGGCACTCTTACATTCAGATTTTCACCTGATGCTCCACTGAGTGAGAAAAAGAAACCCAGAACCAGAGCTGCATTCTGTTCTTTCTTCATAGATTAATATTCCCTATATGAGAAGGACAGATGGAAGAAAGAGCCTGAGAAGACCAGGCAGGAGCCTAAGGAATTGTACTGAAGCCTTCTTTTGTAATCCCTGGGCATGAAATGTTCCCTGGCTCATGACAAGAGCTTCAAAACTGTTTGTGGACCAGTCCCTAACTAAGCACCTTTCCCTTTCCCAATCCCCAAACCTGCACTTGTGCAGCTTGTTGTTATTCCTTTTGGGGTACACGACTTTAGGGAAATTCCTAGTAAGACCAACGTCATGAAATTTGGCCCATTCCAACTGGTTTAGGATAATATTTTTGATTCTATCCTTGTCCTTATTCAAGTAAGAAAATTCCTCCAAAAAATTTCCTTCATTTTTGATCCACAAGTAAAGAATGAATGAGAACCACTTCTGGGAGTCAAGATGGCAGAGTAAGTAGTAAATCACTGTCACTCTCCCATATTCATCCATGAACAACCATAAAATAATGCACCAACCTTTCCTGCAACAGCAGAGCCAGAAGAAAAATGGGGTGGGGCAGTTTTTAACTAAGGAAGTTTAGAGGATGAGCAAGAAATCTCCAACTCACTAATTTATAAGGGGAGCACATTGCAGGACAGGAAGTGTCCCAGCAAGCCCCACTTAAGCCAACCAATGGCAGATTCTGGGCCCCAGTGTGGCAGAGCAGGCAATGGTCGACACCAGGACCCCCCACCCCTATGACTTAGTTCAATCAGAGGAACTTGGAGACTCCTCAGAGAACTACCACATGCTCCAGTGCAAACCAAGGCAGGCAGATATCCTCCAATGATCAAAATGAAGGAAAATCCCACCTGGATTCAGTACACACCAGATAACACCACTGAGATCCTAACTCTGCATCAGGTAAACTGCCAGACCCCTACAGCTTCCAGATGCCAATACCTGAGGTCCCAGCACACATAGCCAGGGACCTGGACCCCAGGCTCCAGAACAAAAACCTTAGGACATTGTCCATTATGCTCCTCCCAATAAATTCAACTTCAAAAACCAGGAACTAGGCAAACTGAGCTCATTGGTCCTTGACAGTTGAAAGTACCCTTCTAACTAGCCAGCAAAGGTTTGAGGTTTTGCCCCTAACGCCAGCTGCAAACACTTCAAACTATGTTAGATGGTTCTGGGAGAAAAGAATGAAAGAGAAAGGGGAGGAAGACCACAGAGTTCCTCAAATATTTGCAACTATGTAAGAAACAACTTTCAACAGAGGTGACTGGAAGGTTCTAGTGGTTCTGTGCTGGGCTCTGACAGTGAAATGATGAAAACCACCAATCAAAGACCTTCATCTGATGTCCTGCCAGCTTCTACCTTGCTGGGAGCTAACTGAACCTGTGACCTTTTTAGGGATGGCAGAGGGGGGCAAGAGCTTCAGAGAGAAGGACTCGGCATCTGCTTGTTCTAGTCTCCTGGCTCTTGCCCAAGGAGACTGAACATTCATGCTGGGTTTTTTTAGATTGGAGTAGGCTCCCTGTAGAACAAATCAAAAGCCCTAAGGAGACTGTGTGTGATGGTAAATTGAAAAAAGAAGAAATATATTCTTGATTTTAGAGTAGGTATAGTACTTGTATTTCTTAGTTCAGCAGATTTCTATGACAATCAAAGTATAAGTGTAAGTACAGTGTTACATGGATGTGAATTTTTGAAGTACAGCTATCACTTCCCCCATCAGGGAATTACAGGTGGGGCACCCCTAGAAATCTGAAGAATCTGAGGAAAAGTTTTGGTACCCTCTTTTGTACCAGTGAAGAAGTCTGAATTTTAATGGTATTAAAAGATAAAATATGTTATTATACAATATTATACAATTATTTTATGTGTTTCTGAGTCTCTAATCTTTTCCTGTGGCATCTACTGGCATTCAAATGTTATGTGCCCCTTCTACAAAAATTCCTCAAAGCCTTCTGATGCCAAGATGGCAGAGTGAGGAAGGAACCATCTGAAGCTTCCCAAATTCCTCTTGAAACAACCAGAAAACTGCCTCTGAATTGATCTAGGAGCAAGGAGGCAGCTTACCAGCTTGGTAAGAAAGGTCTGTCTCCCAAGGCTGGGAAGTGGAGTGAGGACCCAGAGCAGCAGCAGCAGCAAGCCTCAGAGCAGGGGCATAACAGTGAATACCCAAGTCAGATCATAATTAAATATGCTCCTCCACCAAATCAAGTCGATCAAAGTCGCATGAGCTAAGAGACTTTATTTGTTTGAATAAGAAGAAACAGGGTCAGATCAGTCTGGATACTGACAGCATTCTACATGACACATACAACTTTTTTACTTGTATAGGTGTAAAGGCTAAATGGATTAAGCAAGGGTGGGAAAATGTCAAGGAGATTATACCATCCAAAGGTTTCTGTGTTGAAATCCTCAGACTGCTGGGGCTTCACCAGTGTGTCCTTATCATATTGGCTCTAATTGTTAAAGATGCTCCAAGATGGGTCAGTCTCATTTTTCCCCTCCAAATGAGAAATTATATGGTTTGTAATTAGACTAAGGATTTTAAGTTAAAGAACTCAGTTGAATGATGAGGTATCAGGATATTGATGCCAAATGGTTCCAGTATGTTTGTGTAACATAAATGGGATTCTGAGACAAAGGTAAAGGGGACACACATAACGAGGTTGGAAAGGACTGAAAGTTCCCCATCACTTATGAAACACGTATGTATGTATTCAGAATGTGGAAGGAACGAAACATGAGGTTATTAAATGTCTGCTGTAGAAATGTCTTACAAATATTCCCTCATTTGACCCTCACAACAACCCTGGGGGGAAAGTGCTATTTATATCCAGATTTTAAAGATACGGTAATTGAGGCAAAAAACAAGTGACTTGATCAGAGTTACACAGCCAGTAGGTGTCTGAGGTTGGGTTTGTACTCAGGTCTTTGGGACATGAAGACAAGTTCTCTCTTCTCATTGCCATTTGGCAGCCTCTTAGGCATCTATTTCTTTCTTCAAAGTTCTCTAATAAACATCTCATCTTTAAGTCTGGTGCTAATTTGAAAGAGATGGTAGTAAAAATTTATGCTTCAGATTTTTTACAAAAGGTTTGAAAACTCAGTTTAAAAATTGGGGCGACAGTAGTTTCTGTAAAAGAACAGGGTTAGTGACCCAGGCCTTTTCTGCCATGGCTATTTCCTACACCCTAAAATTGAGAAATGAGGTTAAAATTAATGAGAGTTACAGCAGAAAGTTTGGCAAGGCAATGAACATTTTGGCACAAGATGTACAAAATAAGCACTAAACTTGTTGAAAATTATCAAGGTTTCTGTAGTGTGACAGTCAAGTGAATCTAGTGATAATTAAGCACCTCTTATGTGCCAGACTTTTTTCTTCTAATTCCACATTGACTCTTACCACAGAACACTGGACAACCTAGTAACATTCACTGAATGCCCAAGAAAAGCAGAGAAGCCACATGTGTGTAGCCCCCACAGCAGCTTCAGATGAAGGGGAATTAGCTGGGGTACACAAGGCTCCTGATCCCCAGGCCTGAGCCTTGAGAGATTTTTGTTCCAAAATATATCACTGCAGTAGAAGCTTTAAGACCCTGCTGAACAGTAATAGACTGCATTGTCCTGTCCTCAGCCTCCACACTGCTGATGGTGAGAGTGAAATCTTTCCCAGACCCAGTGCCACTGAACCTGCAGGCACTCCAGAATACAGTTTGGTGGCCTCGGGGCTTGACCAGACTACTTCTGGTGGCAGTATAAGAAGTCTTCACCATCACTATCTGTGATACTCTTACTGGCCTTGAACTTCATTGTGACTCTGTCTCCTGGAGATGCAGACAAGGTGGCTGAAGACTGTCAATACACGATCACAATAGGAATCTTAAATAAATTAAAATAGAAATATATGGGCATCCTAGAAAAATAATTTATAATTTTAGATGCAATTAAACCCAGGAAGCCCCAAATCACCTTATGGCTTTAGAAGTGAGCCAGTATTCTCCATGTTTCAGAAAGACATTATACTTTCTGCCAACCAGGTCCCAGCTGTGCCTATAAGGTCCTATTAGCCAGGCCTGGGGCTGACTCCTTATCTTGTCTAGAGGAATGGTCACAACCTTATGATCTACCATATCTAATTTTTTTTAATTTTATTCACCTCCTTTAAAACCATTCTTGTTTATTTTCTGTTTCCATTATCTAGTTCTGAGAGGGAGAAGTTGAGATACCCCATTAGTATAGTATTGCTGACAATTCTTCCTGTAACTCACTGAAATTCACCTCAAAGAATGTGGATGGTATACAACTTGATGCCTATATGTTTAGTATTAATATTACTACATTTTTTATGATATCTTTTAGTAAGCTGTAGTTTCCTTCCTTATCACTTTCAGTTAGATCTATTTTTGCTTTTGCTTTCTCTGAGACCAGGATTTTCACCCCACTTTTGTTTTTTGGTTTTTTTTACTTCAGTTGAAGCAAAATATATTCTTCTCCAGGCTTCTACCTTTACTCTGTATGTATACCTCTGCTTTAACTGTATTTCATTTAAACAACATATTATAGGATTTTGGTTTGTAATCCCATCTGCTATCCACCTCCACTCTTTAGGAGAGTTCTTCACAATCACATTCCCAGTTATGATTAGTATCTTTCTCTATCCTATCTCCCCCCATTTGAACTTTTCTCTCTTCTTTCAACCTTTCCTTCCTCACTGGTGATTTGCTTCTGACCACTCTGCCCCTCCCAATCAGCCTTCCCTTCAATCAACCCCCCTCCTTTTCTCTTTCCCTGCTACTTCTTCCTTACTTTCTGCCCTCCCTTCTGCCCTCTGCCTCCCTTTTCTAATCCTTTCCTCTTTTATTTCACTATAAAGTAAGATGGATTTCTGTAACTAACTGAATGTTTATGTTATTCCCTCTTTGAGCAAAATCTCATGAGAGTAAAGGTCAAACAATGCTTCGCTCCTTCTTTCTCTTTACTGCAATAGGTCTTTGCACCTCTTCATGTGATAATATTTACACTTTTCTATCTCCCTCTTTCCTGTTCATCTACTACAATCCTTTGTAAACCCCTTAAATAATTAATTTTTTATCATCACATGAAAGTCAATTTATACCCAAATACTCTATGTATACCCCTTCTAAATAATAAAATTTAGTTTTCAGAGTTACAAATATCATCTTCCCATCAAGGGATGTAAAGAGTTTAATGTTTTTTCCTTTCCTATTTACTTTTTTTATGCTTTTCTTCAGTCTTGTATTTGAAGATGTAATTTTCTGCTCAGTTCTGTTTCTTTTTTCTGTCAGGAAAGACTGAAAATTCTCTATTTCAATGAATGTCCATCTTTCCCCCTAAAAAAATGTTTTCAATTCTTGGTTATAATCCAAGCTCCGTTGCCATCTGGATTATCATATTGCAAGAACTCTGATCCCTTAACTTGGAAGCTGCTAAATCCTGCATAACCCTGATATGTCAATTGTGTCTTTCTGGTTGTTTGCAGTATTTGCTTTTGATCTGGAAGCCCTGGAATTTGGCTATAATATTCCTAGAAGTTTTTATTTGGTGATCTCTTTCTGGAGGTGATTGGTGGCTTCTTTCAATGACTATTTTACCCTCTAGTTCTATGATAACCATCAGGGAGTCTTTCTTGATAAATTCCTGAAAGATCTTGTTCAGGTTTTGTTTGTTTATGTTTTCTCTTGATCATGGATTTTAAGTCCATGTTTTTAGTCCAATAATTTCAAAATTATCTCTTTTAAGACTTTTTTTTTTCCATGTCAGTTATTTGCCCAATGAGCTATTTTACATTTTCTTCTGCTTTTTTTCATTCTTTTGATTTTGTTTTCAGTTTTTCTTGGTGGCTTTTCAACTCGTTAGCTTCCAGTTGCCAATCCTAATTTTAATGGCATTATTTTTTTCAAGTAATTGTTGTGCCTCCCTTTCTTTTTGGCCAATTATACCTTTTAACAAGTTTTCTTCCGTGAATTTTTGTACTAAATTTTCCATTTGGCCAATTTTACTTTTTAAAGAGTTGTCTACTTGATTGGATTTTCCCCCCATTCTGCTAATTGTACTTTAAAGGAATTGTTTTCTTTAATAAATTTTTATCTTTCCTTTTCCAAACTGTTGACTCTCTCTGGAAAATCACTTATTCCATTTCCCAATTTTCTTCTAACTCTCCCATTTTGATTTTTTATTTTTTGTTTTATTTTATTTTTATTTATTTTGTGTTCATATATTTTTGTTTATTTCACTTTTATTTATATATATATAATTATTTTACTTATAATCATCCCTATAATTTTTTAAATTTATTTTTAAAACAATTTATAACAGATAAAGCAATTCAAACTTTTGGTCAGGTGGTACATCTTTTTAAAGCATTTACAATATGGATCACAAAAGAATTTTTTTTAAACATTAACCAGCTGAGACACAGATAATATTTATGTTGCTAACTTCACAAACTGTTGACCTAATTTTCTCCACAGTATTACTAAGAATTAAAGGACCCTAACTTAATGTTGTTGGTCTAAAGTCCTATACCTAATATCTTAATTTGAGACAACCTCAGATGTTCCCCCACCCATATCTACAATTGAATGGATCTGGTATGAAGCTTACAAACCTTTTGACTATAGGAAATTGCCACTAATAGTAAGGACATTGGAGGGATACAATATCTACCCAACTTCATGTCATTTGCAGGCAGGATTAGATTATCCACTTGCATTCAGTCAGGCTTAAAGTCTGCCAGGTGTCAGTGGGGAAATTGAGTCAGGAGAATCCCACCTCAGCCCATGCTGAACAGCTGCTCTCCCACCCTTCCCTTGAGATCACCTTTTGCAGTTAATACCAGCATCTCATCAGCATACTGGCATCATGGGTTGAAGGCTCCAATCACCTTTCTTGCTACCCATACCTGGAGTTAGACTCAGAAGAACAGTCACTGAATAGTCCCATAGCATCTAAAAATGGCAAGTTCCAATAACCAGGTTTCAAATATGATTATAGTTTCACTTTGGCTAAGGAACATCTTTTGAGACAAGTCTTAAGTGGCTTACGTGTCTTTCTATACATGTTCTAGTTCCTGATTAAATGACAATCATAAAATCAAATTTATCATTAAAACCTTGACTTTTCCACCAATGCCAAATTTTACCTGAGGTGTGTTAGCACTGGTGAGTTCCTGGAATTACCACTAGTCTCAGCAATTTTCTCTAGAAATCCCCAAATGATCAAAACTTCTAAATGATTAATTAAAAAAAAACTTCCAAATCTGCTAATGTGATGTTTAGTTATATCTTACTTTTTACTACAGTTCACTTTTTCGCTGTAGTTGGCCAGACCAGGAAAAGTTACAGATTTGTGTATTTGTTTCGCTGGCTGCAGCCCTTAGAAATCTCTGTCGGCCTGCATTTTAAATCTTACAAAGTGATGGACTCCTTCACAGCACACATGATACAGACACACAAACACACACTGACAGATAAAATTATAGAACAAATACAAACAGAGCTCACAATTTATGACAAGGAGAGGGAGAATTGGAAGCTTGTTAGAAATCCTCATCATGATTTGGTTATAATAGATGTTTTGTTGTCCTTTAAACTTAATTTGATTTTGAGATAAAATAACTTTGATCCAAAAGAGCCCTATTGTAGCTGATATAATTTGGGGCTATCTTTACTTAACTGACACTAGCACTGGCAATACTGTGCTAAATTTCCTGATGCTTCCAGGGAATCTATACAGAGCATTTGTCCTCAGACTTGATCCCTGCTCCCTGAGATAGCTTTAAATGGAAATTTGAGACTTCAACCTATCTTGTGGGAGTCCATCAGCAGCTGGGAACAGGGAACTTCCCTGACCCATCAAGGATAAGACTCCAGTGAAAATGAATCATGAGTCACCTAAATCATTAGCATTGATGGGGTGAGGTGCTGTTCTGCCTTTGTCCCATTTCATCAGTTCCATACTTTGTCAATGACACCATAACTGTCTTTCTGAAGTTCTGACTGTCAGATATAAGAACGATCAGGCTTAAGTATCTTTCAGAACAATCCCAACTCAGACTCTTTATGTCACTCACATTTATGATCTTCATATATGTTTATTCATATTATAAGAAAGGAATTTTCTTAATTGAATAGGTTGTAAATACAATAAGATAAGAGAGTTGACAAACTGTCAATTGAAATTACAACCCTGGATATCTGTGTTTTCTTAACCATTAGCATGACATAACATAGTATGTGTCCATAAAATATTAAGATTAGGAAAATTCCCATTATTCACGATAGTGTCTCAGGTTAAGGGTCTCATCCTTGAACAGAGGAAAAATGCTCTTAAGTCAGCCCCATCTGGCCTTGCTGACATAGGAAGAGGTATTCTCTGAGTTTGCTCAGAGAACAAAGAAGCTGTTAGGTCCCGGCTATACTTCTTGTTGATTGGTTCAGGCTGTGGCTCTTATTAAAGTCCAAAAGTGATATTAAATGATTATCACTATTTAGTCTCAACTTGGATAAAAGGTTACATTAGATATTTACTCTGTATAGTCTTTGTGTAACTCAGGTTTTACTGAAAGGGACTGAAGGCTTGTATCTCTCTCTCCTCTTCCCCCCACATCTCTCTCTCTCTCTCTCTCTCTCTCTCTCTCTCTCTCTCTCTCTCTGTCTCTTTCTCTCTCCCACTATGCCTTGGGGCACTCTTTTCTCAGTAAGGGATAACAATGAGGAGCTCAGCTTCAACTTTACAAAAATATTTCCATTAGACTAACATAACTGAGAAAGGGCAGATAGCTATAATTGCAACCAGGCACCATATCTACGAGGAGAGCAGAATGACAAGCTTCCTGGCACCAGTCTTTTATTCTGCTTCTTTCTGGAAACTGAAGTCTTCCTTAAAAGAGGCTGTGCAGAGGACACTCTAGAGAAATCTCATCATGTGAAATAACAGGAATACATAAAAGAAATTAGATAAATATCTGGTTGAATAATATGGTGAGACAAAATGGGTATAGGATATGAAATTCAAGGTTGCCCATTGATGGAATGCTTTAGGCTAATACGTGGTCTTCTTGAACTCCAGAGTTCACATTTCACTGCTTACTATGGAACATTGAGCTAGGAATAAAGGACAGGAAGGATCTCTGACTAGAGATTTCAATGTTTTCTTTGCTTCTCTCTCAGTGGGAAGTCAAATGAAATAGGAATGGGAGGGTGCCTCAGGCCCAGGGCATGTTGAGGTGACCCCATCTGAGAGGGGTTGGTTGCTTCCTTGACTGTACTGCTCAAGGCTGAAGAGGAGAAAGAGGACTCAGGGCCCAGAGCTGCCAGACCATGGCCTTTCCCCTGAGCCTTGAGTTCCTTGTCTCATATCAACCCCAGAGACCCTCCCGCTGAGCCGTCAACCCAGCAGCTGCTGGGGGAGAAGAAGGAGAGGAGACAACACCCCTTGATCAGCCAGCCTCAGTCTGAGGAGGAGGTTTATGTTCGGGGATGTTGCACTGTGGGAGGATAAGTTGTTGTTTGAAAGCAGTAGTAAACTGCCA
Source organism: Potorous gilbertii (assembly GCA_028658325.1). NCBI lineage: Eukaryota > Metazoa > Chordata > Mammalia > Diprotodontia > Potoroidae > Potorous > Potorous gilbertii. Next base: position 117,946,075 of record CM053769.1, read on the forward strand.
CATCCTCAGGCTCCACACTGCTGATTGTGAGGGTGAAATCCTTCTCAGCACCACTGCCACTGAACCTGGCAGGGACTCCTGAGTACAAGTTGGAAACCCTGTATATGAGTCCTTGAGGAAATTGTCCAGGTTTCTGTTGGACCCAGGCCAGATAAGTGTTTCCATTAGTATGTTTGAGACTCTGACTGGCCTTGCAGGTGATGGTGACTTTCTCTCCTGGGGTCACAGACAGTGAGGTTGGTGATTGGGTCAGCACAATTTCCCCTCTGAAACCTAAAAGTTGGAATTAATTATCAACCAACATGAAATAAACAGAACAGTCACCTTCTATTTTGACATTTAGCCCACAGGCAGCCTGGCTCTGCGATCCCCACTGACTTCCTAGAAATTCACATTTCCCCTTGATCTGCACTGACTCCTAGCCTCAGAGGTTCAAAGCTCCTTTGAATTCTCCCATTTTATGAAAAAATGCACATCTGCTCTTGTGTTGTCCCATGTTCTCACCTGGGACCAAAAGCATGAGGAGCCCACAGAGAAGATGGGACAGGTACTCCATTGTGCAGTGTCTCTTCCTCTGTGGCTGCCCTGCTGCCAGCCCATTTATGTTCCTGTGTCTGCAGGCCCTCCCTTTGGGGATCTCTTTATGCAAAGCAGTTGGAGGTGTGGGTTCCTATGAGCAGAAGTGACTGACTCCAGCACAGTGGAAGGTCCTGTGTTTATGAATATCTCAGTCTAATGTTTAAACTGCAAAAGAACAATTATTGACAAATGAGATTTATAATTTATTTATATAATAAATATGTGATATGTATAATGAATTCTTCATGATTCTTTTGAAGTCTGCTTCTCTGGGTTTTCCTATGAATTTTTCTTCTGTTCTCTTCCATTCTACAAACGTCTGAGTGGATCTAATTTTAGATCAATACTTCTGTGCTACGACACCAATTAACTGACAGAATGAAAAAGTCAGAAGAAAAATTGAAAATGCCTAAGTAGCAAATTACCAGAGGCATATAAAATGTATCCACATACCAATCATGTCCAGATATTTATGTCTCTTTATTTTGAATGCACCTACTGGATTTCATGTTGTCCATAAGTGTGTTGTGTAGTTTCCATATACTGAGGGTGAGTGGGTTCATCTTCACAAAAGTTTTTGTACGATATTATATTTTGACCACAGGGTAGGATCTCCACTGTAGTGAATGGCCTGCATCCCTACGTGCCTCGGTAATGTGATGAAGAAGAAAGACATGGGAGGCAGGAGAAGAAAGACCAACTCGTTTATAGATCTGGGGGTCCTTGTATTTATAGACAGAAACTGCAAGCCTAGTGACATTCTGCTTGTCTCCTGCCTTAGTGTGTTAATATTTCAGTCTTATCTTAAAGACTGTGAACCTAGAGGGCATCTATTTTACATATCCCTTGTTTTCTGTGATTCTCTTCTTTGTCTCACAGAGACAGCAACATCTTGGGGGCATAGAGAGCCATTCCAGATGATAATGAGTACAGTCTCAAAGAACAATCTCCCAGAAAGTCTATCCTGATGTTGTCAACCACACTCCATCCTGGCCCTCAACACTCCACCTCTTCTAATAAGGAGGACATAGTTGGGTGATGCAAACATTGCCCAGGGCCCCATTCCAGCCCTTAATCCCACCAGGAGATGAGCAATGCCATCCTTTAAAAAGGATGCTCAGACACTCAGAAGGCTACCAAACTGCACCCCAAATTCAGTCCAGAGAGAAGAACTCTGTTCTTATTTTAAACTAATTTACTTTCAGTTTTCAACAATCATTTCCACAAGATTTTGAGTTTCAAATTTTATCCCCATCTCACCCCTCCCCTGAACCCTAAGACACCTTGTGTTCTGATTACTCCTTGCCCCAATCTGCTCTCTTTTCTATCACATCCATCCCTTGCCATATCCCCATCTCTTCTATTTTCTTGTAGGGAGAGCTAAATTTCTATAACCCATTACCTGTATTTCTTATTTCCCAGTTGCATGTAAATACAATTTTTAAAACTCTGAGTTCCAACTTCTTTTGCTTCCCACCTCCCCACCCATCCCTATTGACAAGGCAAAAATTTCAATATAAGTTACATACATGTATAGTTATGCAAAACACTTCCATAAAAGTCATGGTGTGAAGCACTAAGTATATTTCCCTCCATCTTTCCTGCTTCCCATTTATTCTATTCTCTCTTCTGACTTTGTCCCTAATTACTCCCTCCTCCCATTTTCCCTCCCTTCTATCATTCCCCCATACACACATTGGTGTGGGAAAAGTACCATTTTGGGGAAGGTCATTGTGCAATGAGAGCAAAAAATATTAACAAATAAATGTCTGAGAAATTAACAACAACAAAAATTAAGATTAGAAAGAACTGGGTCAAGACTGTGTTAAAGGATTCATTTTGTGAATTTATTTATTTATTCGATACAATTTGGACACACACCTCATACATAAACACACACATCAATGCAACATCCCTTTCTGGGTCATGTTCCTCCTTAGGATATGCAGCTCCAAACTAGGGCCCCAGGAGTGTGAATATGAATTACTGGGAGTAATGCTAAGGGACAGTACTCCTAACTCTCCAGTACCTGTAAGCTCCCTGTCAACAGATGTCCTCAACTCATTACAGATATTCAATCAAGTGCTAAAATAACAACAATTCAAGAACAGTTACTACAAAACATTCCCAGACAAAGCTTGGAGCACCCTCTCAAACAGATACACAAATAGTCCACAATATGAAAGGTGGGCACAAAACTGAACACGGCAGCACTGAGGCACGTGGAGAGAGAACATAGATGACAAAGTGGCAATTCACAACATTTGGCAATGGAAGTGTCGTTCTTTTGTGGGCCCCAATAAACTCCTCTTCACTGAACCTCTCTTCTGGATTTCTGCCACCTTGGCCTTTCTGGAGCCCATAGCGATCACCTCACTCCACCAGGAGAGGTCAGGATGCCTACAGTCTGTGTCCTCAATATGTGTCTCTGCTTAGAAAGTACACAATCCCGCTGCCAGATGGCAGGAGGTATTTCTAAGTGTGCCAAAACCACAGACCTCTAGTCCTCTCAATATTCTTCCATCTTGGCTTGTTCCTTCCCCAAAATGAAATTAGAATAAATACAGAAAGAGGCAGTCCTCTATTCCCAGCTCCCATAGTCAAGAGGGAAGTAGATAGGGCAGCCAGTTTTCCCTACTTTGCCTCTGCAGAGGCAGATCAAAGATGCCTTCCCTTACACCCACTTGACCTTTGTACATGTATCAACTTCTACCAAAGACAGCTTCAAAGGTCAGTGAGAAATTTCTTTTACCTTGGTAACAGAGGTGTGCTATTTGGCCCAGCCCCAGCCCCAGGGTGACAGTAGCCACAGGGCCAGCAGCATCCAATTAAAGAGTTCTTGGTGTAAATCGAGTGACCAATCTGGATCTCAATTCTGAGTGGTGGTCCTGGGGTGAGGAGGACTGCTGCCATGGTGGAGCTGGTAGAGGAAACCCTACTCACAGTTTCAGGACAGAAAAGAATGCTTCTGGTTGTGCACACACTAGAACACAAGCCAGAAGATGAGAAAATTACTCTTCCTTGATTGTACTATCTTGGAGGAACTGAGAAGTTACAGGTCCCTAGAGTACAACCTCCACTTGACAAAGGACTCAAAAGTCAAGTAACTGGTTGGGAAAAAAGCCCAAAAAAGGGAAAAAATAAGACTACTGAAGGTTACTTTCTTGGTGAAAAGGTATTTTCTTCCATCCTCTCAGATGAGGAAGAACAAAGGATACCATCAGGGGAAGACATAAAAGTCAAGGCTAATACATCCAAAACCTCCAAAAAAATATTCAGTGGCCTCAGGTCATGGAAGAGCTCAAAAACGCTTTTCAAAATCAAGTAAGAGAGGTGGAGGAAAAATTGGGAAGAGAAATGAGAGTGATGCAACAAAATCATGAAAAGAAAGTCAACAGTTTGCTAAAGGAAACCCAAAAAACATGGAAGAAGAATTAATTCATCCAGAGAATGAGTGCAAAGCATTGTTGCAAAGAAAAGCTTAGAGTATACCTTGCTTTCTGATCCTTAAATCTGGAAAACAAGGTGTTTCCTAATAGTAAAAGGTAAGGAGTTAAAATGACTCTGACATAGACGCACTTTTTGAGAGGATTACAAGTAACATTTTTCAGAGAATTTCTATTTGCCCCTTGCTCTTGAGCCCCTATCCAATATGTTTTCATCTACACAGCCAGCCACTTACAGTGTCCCTTCTAGATATTACTCTTACTATAAAAAGAAGTTCTCTTCAAACCAGAAAACTGTCTATTTCATCAAACTGGCCATCTCTGGGATAGACAGGTTAACACAGTCAATTCTCCCATGTCCTAGAAGTGTCACTTGTCCAATCACAGCAGAGTTCACAGCAACATAGCAATGATTCATTCATCTGACCTGTTAAGTAGGAAACCCCCTCTTTATTACCTTTGCAATCCACAGGTAGTGAAGAAAGTGGTGGCCCTGTGCAAGGAATGTCAACTTTCCCTAGTTCTAAGTGCTTCCTAAAAGAAATAGATCAAAGTGGAGAATGATTCTATTCAAGTGGCCTCACAAGTGATATTATAAGAATAGTGGGTACACCGAAAAACTCAGTGATACACTCTGTCTGAGGAAAAGTGGCCTCAAGAGAGCATGTGTGACAAGAGTACCTCACAACTTCTGGTCACTAGAAGTCCTTTGCCACTGGATTCTGATGATTGTGGAAGGAAGAATGAGACCCACTCCTTAACACTTCTCTGCCTTCTCCATTCCAGTTTTTAGGGGAGTGAAATGCAGGTGATGAAGCAACAGGTGCAGATGCACTGGGAGCTGTCCTCACAACCCTGAACATAGACTGCCCAGTTCATAGGATTGTCTTCTCCCTGGGCTGACATAGCAGTGTGATTCAGCAGCCCCTCTGGGTGTCTGAGCATCCTTTTGGGAGGACCCCACTGCTCTTATTCCGATGCAAGGAAAGGTTTGCACCTAATGGTGCATTATAAATTTTCTGCTTCGCTCAACCCTGGCCTGTTTAACATGGCAGGTGTGAAACCCACCAATGGTCAAAACTGAAAAAAGGTGTACAAAAATTATTATAAAGATGATTACATTCACCATTGGTTCACGGAATGTTCTCATCCCCCCATTCCACCAGAGGAAGTCTTACTGGGATAGACAACCCCCTAACTCACCAACGGATTTGAGAACCCCTGATTACAATCAACCTGGTTTGGCTTGTCTGACAAAACGGTTTACTGGGGCGTGGCCACTGTGCATGTTGTAGCTTCATGGAGACACAGGTGGGAGTTAAGTGGAACACATGGACACCAAAGGTGGAAAGAGCCTTGAAAAAGGCTCAGCAACCATCACGCCAAAGGTACTGGTCCTTCCTGAACCCACCCTATACCACATTCATTACTACATGCTTCTGAAACATGGACAGTCTACCAGCACCATGACAAGAAACTGAATTGTTTCCATTTGAACTGTCTAGTCTGAGGATCACCTGGCAGGATAAGATGCCAGACACTGAAGTCCTTGTTCAAACTGAACTGCCAAGTGTTCAAACTATGCTTCAGAGAGCGCAACTCCATCAGGATGGCCACTTTGTTTGAATGCAAAATGTAGGCTTGCCAAAAAGACCATGTTATGGAGAACTCCCATGTGGCAAGAGATCACATGGTGGCCAGAAGAAATGATACAAGGACACTCTCAAGGTCTCTCTCAAGAATTTTGAATTTGACTGTGAAGCATGGGAGACACTGGCACAGGACCACTCAGCATGGTGTGCCCACATCAGAATGGGTGCTGTGCTCTTTGAGCAAAGCAGAATTGAGACAGGACAAAGTAAATGCAGGATGCTCAAATTTGAGATATCCACCCCAAATATTCACACAGACTATCTGAGCTCCACCTGTGAAAGAGCATTCTGGGCTTGTGTTGGTATGATCAGTTACAGTTGGACACACTGAAGTTTCACTTTATCATGGTGATGTCAATTTGGTCCTCCTCAAAGATGAAGGACAACAACCAACCAACCAGTTCATTGAATGTGCCCACATACTTATGGCCAACATGAAATCCAATAGATAGACTCAAGATAAAGTGATAAACACTGTTGGGCCTGAGTACTACACAGATTCATTTAATTTGACTCTAGTTATTTGCTACTCTTGCATTTTTGCTCTTGATATTTCATTCTCTCAGTTAATTGGGGCCACAGAGAGGGAGGGAATGGAAACATTGATCTAAAAAATAGATCAGTTGAGTCATTTTTAAATGTATGGAAGAAAACAGAAGAAAGTTCAGAAAGAAACAAAGAAGCAGATTTTTAAAAAACCATGAAGAATGTATTATATACCTTTCAGATAAGGCAAACAGTGTGTGAAGTGGACATTGCTGGTTTTATGGTGAGTCCACATTTAGTGTTTTGCCGTGAGTGCAGAAATGTTTTTTTAGAGTTTCAGTAAAAATAAAAGTAAAATTTAAAAGATACAACTTTTGAGTAGCATATTGAGGAGTATCAAAGAACTGGCAGTAAAGAGTCCTTGGAGAATGACTGCACATATTTTGCTAAAAAATTGTAAAAGAAAATCATTGCAGAAGAAAAAATGACAGAAAAAAAGAAATCAGAAAACAGCTGGGAGCATTTGAATGAACTGATGTGCAATAAAGTAATCAGATCTAAGAGGAAAATTTATAGAATGATCACACTCAGGAAACCACCATGGACTTGATATCAGAAATCAATTAAAAGTAATGCCTGGTTATGATATGAAAGGGCTGAGAGTCAATCAGGCCTTCTTCCCTCAGAAATTTGTGTTAGACTGTAAGTGGAGTGTTATTGTTAGACATGTTATTGTTAGACACTTTTTGGTTTAACTGTATTTTTTTCCTGTGTGTGTGAAAAGTATCAGTTTAGGATGGGTTATTGAGAAGTGAGAGCAAAGAAATAACAAATAAATATATGAAACATAAACAATGGAAAAATATTAAGTTTAGAAACACCTGGGTCAAGACTGCCATGTTGGATCTATTTTGGGGATTCATTTATTTATTTATTGAATATTTTTGGACACATCCACAAACAGACACAAATCAGTACAAGAACCCTTCTTAGGTCTTCTCCATCCATGTTCATTCACAGCTCCAGAATACGTCCCCAAGGTGGTGAATATTAATTACTAGAAGGAATGCTGAGGGACTGACTGTACTCCTAACCTTCCAGTATCTGTAAGCTCCCTATCAACAAATATCCTCAGTTCGTTAAACGCATTCATTTCTATGATACAGTAAGAAGAGTTACCATAAAACATTCTGAGTCAAAGCCTGGAGCAGCCTCTCCCACAGACACACACAGAGTGCACATCATGAAAGATGGGGAACAAACCTGATTCCAGCAGTACTGAGGCACCTGAAGAGAGAACATAGGTGGCAAAGTGTTAATTCACAAGCTTTGGCAGCAGATGTCCTTCCTACCTGTATGGGCCCCACATAACTCCTCTTCACTGAACCTCTCTGATGGGTGTCTACCATCTTGGCCCTTCTGGAGCCCATACTCATCACCTTACTCCACCAGGAGGGGTGAGGATGCCTGCAGCTCTCTGTCCTCAGTATGTCTCTGTGCCCCCAAAGTAGAGGGTCGATCCTTTTGCCCTCAGTCAGATGCAAGGAAGTATTTCCAAGGGGACCAAGACCACAGACCTCTAGACCTCTCATTACTCCGTATTGTTCCATCTTGGCTTCTTCTGATATGAGAACAGAGTAAACACAAAGAGCAAGAGGCAGCTATCTATTCCCAGCTCCCATGGTCAAGGGGGATACAGAGAAGGCAGCCAACTTTCCCCTCTCTGGCTCTTCAGAGGGAGCTAAAAGACTCCCTCCCTTACTCACACTGGATCTTTCTATTTGTATCCAGCTCCACATTAGGGCCTCTGGATCATTGGTCCTTTCAAATAAGCAGGCCATTAAAATTTCCTCATCAACCAGATAGTACACACCCTCAGTCATACATGACCAGAACCAGACACACAAAATTTCACATCATTAACAACCAGGCAGGGAATATCTGGATTAGATCCTAGGAAGGGCAAAACTGAGCGTGCCCTACGTCTGTTATAATAATAAAAGGTCTAATAAACCTCTCACCTTTAAGGTGTTTCCTTACATTCCAACAATCTTCATTTCTCCCTGCCTGTCATTTCTTTCCCTTCCATTAAATTCATATGGAAGGAGTTTGGTCCTTTAGCCTCCAGATCAATCAGAGGGGAAGAGGCTGAGGGAGGTGGTGTCCAGACTTGAGTTAGAAGCATGGTGGA
>CM053769.1:117954928-118021072 GCA_028658325.1 Potorous gilbertii
TGTCAGTGAAGAGCTGTGTAGCCTTCAGTGCTGGTAACATTTTATTCACATGTAGATGAAGTCTAGCTTGTAGGATCTTATGCCTGGCCTTGCTGGTATGTGAAAGGAACAAAATTCTTTGGGAATTTGACATCCCTTTTTTAGCACCACATTTCATTAGGACTGGGAGGTAAACTGGTCTTTTCCAGGACAGTGCTCACTGCTGAGTTTTCCAAATCTGCTGGCATGCTGAGTACTACACTTTCACAGCCTCAATTTTTCAGATTTTAAATAGCTCAGCTGGAATTCTATCATCTCCTCAGTGATTGTTTGTGTCCTTCATTTTTGATGAAGACCATGACATCATGAAAATGATGATATGACTTGCAGTTGACTTTGATTTGAGTGAAGGAGGGCTGTGCAAGGGTACCAGTCTCTCTTTCTCCTGCAGAGTCATGTGGCTCCATTGACCAGATATTCATCAAGCTGATTGGAAATGCTCAAAGATGCAATGGGGGACCCTGACCCTTTCAGCATCAGGCCCTTTCAGGTACTCACTTAGAGTGTGGTAGCACCTATTCAGTAAATAAGCCTCTTTAAGAAAGGAGTCAAGGAATGACCAGTTTAATTAGAAAAAAATAAAAGAAAAGTGCAAGTTGGGAGGGTAATTCCCCTAGGAATTCTGTTCCCAATAGAAATGGTTAGCCTTGACTTTCTAAGTCAGGAGGGCCTGAAATACAGCCATTAATTGGAGCTTCAGTAGGGACCTATTATGATCCAAAGTATAAGCTTCAGATGAACTGAGTTTAAGGTTTTGTGAAAGAAGGAGAAAGGGAAGGAAGGAATGAAGGAAAGAAGGAAGGAAGGAAGGAAGGAAGGAAGGAAAGAAGGAAGGAAGGAAGGAAGGAAGGAAGGAAAAGAAAGAAAGAAAGAAAGAAAGAAAGAAAGAAGAAAGAAATAAAGAAAGAAGAAAGGATGACAGAGAGAAAAGAAATCCAGCCAGTGAACCCTGAGATAACTGGGCAGCTTCTGGCCATCAAAATTTACTTTCCTGTGGAGAGGAGAAGGAGAGAGAGAGAGAGGGACATGGAGAGTGAGAGTGAGATGGAGAAGGAGAGGACAAGCTGAATTGCTCAAGTAGATCTCCACCAGGCTTACTGTTAGCAGTCGTTGCTAGGTCCCACTTGATTTCATTCTCCAGCATGTCTGGCTGTAGATCAGTAACCACACTATTGTCGTGGTCAGTGATGTTAAGATCTTTCTTGTGTAGTTCTTTTGTGTATTCTTACTGTCCCTTCCCAGTATCTTCTACTTCTGTTAAGTACCTACATCTTTGGTTTGTAACATGCCAATTTTTGTAAGAAATTTTCCCTTGATAGCTCTAATTTTCTTGAAGAGACCTGTTGTGTTTTCCATTCTATTATTTTCTTCTATTTCTTTGCATTATTCATTTAAGGAAACCTTTTCTCTCCTTGCTGTCCTCTGGAATTCTGCTTTCATTTGGCCACATTGTTCACTTTCTCCTTTCCCTTCTGCTTCCCTTCTTTCCATAGATATTTGAAAAGCTTCATCCACCTGCCATTTTCCTTTTTTGCTCTTCTTTTCTCTTGGTTTTTGTTGCTGCCTCCTGTTCAATATTCTGAACCTCTGTCCATAGTTCTCTGTACACTTTCTTTACCAGATCTAATCATTTAAGTGCATTTGTCACTTCAACTTCATATTCATAAGGGAAGTTATTAAGGTCATATCTCTATGGTTTGATGGTTTTCCTTCTTTCTTCAAGTCTGAATTTTGCATTAAGAAGCTCCTGACATGAGTCACAGTCACTTTTAGGTCGTGTTTTAAGTGATTGCATAGAGCTTCTCCATCCTTGCCTGCACAGCATGTAATCAGTCTGATTCCATATGGAACATCTGGTGATGTTAAGGTGTAGACTGAATTTGGGTTGTAGAAAACAAGTGTTTGTTATGACCAGGCAATTTTCTTGACTAACTGTTAGTCTCTTCCGTGCTTCATTTTGTATTGCAAAGCCAAATTTTCCTGTTCTTCCAATGATCTTTTCCTCTTATTTTCCTTATTTCCTACTTTAGCATTCCAATCACCTGTGATGAATGTGACATCTTTTTTGATGTTATTTCTAGAAGGTGTTGTAGTGCTTAATAGAAGTGATAAGGTTTGGCTCCTTTGGGATCAGTGGTTCCAGCATAGAGGGATGGTTCCCCTTGGATTTGTACAGATGTCATTCTTTCATTTCTGGAATTCTACCCCAGTTTAAAAGGATGAGATCCTCTTTTATTGTCTATGAGGACTATTGCATTTCTCCTAAGGAATTCTTGGGAAAGTTGCATATGTGAGCATCACCTGAATTCCATCCATCATTTCACTTACATTTCAGTTCACTAACACTGAAGATGATTATGTTTAATCTATTACCTATTTGACCATATCCACTCTACCATGGTACATAAGTAATATTGGTCTTTATAACACCAGATTTGCCTTTGTCACCAGATAGACATACCCACAGATTAGCTTCCTTTTGACTTTGGCTCAGTTATTTTATTCATGCTGGAGATACCTGTAGTTGTCTTCCACTCTTTCCCAGGTGCATATTGGAGATTTCCACCTTGAGGGACTCATCTTCTGATATTATATCCTTTATCACTTTCACACTGCTTATGGTTGCTTCCTAGCAAAGGTACTAGATTTTTGTCATTTCCTTTTCCAGTGGATCACCTTCTGTTACAACTCTCCACTATGACTTGTGGGTCTTAGGTAACCCTGTATGGCACTACTCAGGTTTCATTGAGCTACTTGTCTCTCCATCATGACATGGCATTGATCCAGGAAGGCCCAATACAGTGAATATCTTAATTGCAAAAATTATCAATAGATGGGTTTTCCTCCATGTGTAGCTCCTTGGCCTTAACCTCTTCTTTTTGGCCTTTCCCAGTCTGACCTGTCCCATGGCCATTTCTTTCTCCTCCAAACAAGTTTTGGGATTTGTATTTCCTCAGACAACTCCTGATGCTCCCTGTGTAAGGCAGTCCTCTCTAGTACCTTAAGTCTCATTTAGGGTTTTCTATTTGATGGACTTAGTAGATGACAGAGGCTCCTGAAGCCCAGGTAGGGAGAATGGAAGTGAGGGAATGGGCAGCTTTGATAAGAGAAAGTTGAAGTATAAACCTCCATCCTTGAGAAGGGGTATGGGTTCAAAATATTCTTCTCTGTCTGTGTGTGTGTCCTTATATAAGTGTATGTGTGTTTGGGTATGTGTGTGTTTCTATTTGTATATATGTACATATTGACATACTCAATGTTCCATGCCTGTGTGTGTGGGTGAAACTGGGAGCAGAGCGATCCTGTTCTTCAGATTTGTAGCTTTAGACAGTTCATAAGTTGTTCCTGATTCTCTTTGGGGAGAATTGACTGAAGAGAGAGAGAAAATCTAAGAAGGAGCTGACATGTGTGACATATAGAGGCAGTTCCTCTATAATGTCTTTATCCCAAGCAACTTACTCTGGAGTTTTGGGGGAACTTCCTCTTGTGGCATAGCTGAGAAGAAAGCTCATTCCCTCCATATTTTCTGGTATATTCGCATCTCTGGTATATTCCCAGCTTGGATAGAAGGTATATTTTTTGTACTCTGTATAGTCTTAGTGTGACAGGTATATAGTAGCAAGTGATTCATGTCTTGAATTTATACAAATATGTATCTTGGGGCTTTCTTTCCCCTAGAAGGGATAGACATGAGGAACTCAACTTGGATTAAAAAACAGTTCCCTTAAATTAATATTATCAATACAGGGAAAATATTTATAATTTTAACCTGGGAGCAAATCTCTGAGGAAAGCTTAATGGCCAACTTCTGGCACCACTGTCTTGTTACCATTCTTTACAGGAATTAAGAAATCTCTTCAGTACTTGCTGACAAGAATAGATTAAAAATAGATAAAGAAAAATTAAAAAACATAGTCAGAAAAAAATGGGCACAGAATGTGAAATTGAATCTTGGCCCATTAATGAATTTCCTAGGGCTGCTGCCTGGTGTTCTTGAGCTCTTAGGCCCATGAGTCATTGCTGTGTGTGGGAGTTGGGGGGAGGTGGTAGTCATTTATTTATTTTAGTTAATACATTTCTTCTTAGTTTTCAACATATACTTCCATAAGTTTTAAATTTTATCCCACTCCCTCTCCAAGACAGCCTACAATCCAGTATAGGCTCTACATATACATTCCTATTAAACATGTTTTCATATTAGTCATGTTGTAGAGAAGAATTATAATGGAAAGGAGAAACCATGAGGAAGAAAAAACAAAACAAGAAAAATAGAAAATAATCTGCTTCACTCTACATTCACACTATATACCTCTTTCTCTGGATGTGAATGGAATTTTCCATCATGAGTCATTTGGAGCTGTATTAGGTCCTTGCATTGCTGAGAAGGGCTAAGTCTTTCAAAATCAATCATAGCAGACTGTAGCTGTTACTGTGTACAATGTTCTTGTGGTTGTACTTCCTTCACTAAGCATCAGTTCATATAAATCTTTGCAGGTTTTTCTGAAGTCCAGCTGTTCATCATTTCTTATAGCACAATAGTATTCCATTACATTCATATACCAAAACTTGTTCAACCTTTCCCTAATTCATGAGCATCCCCTCAATTTCCAGTCCTTGGCCACAAAAAGATCTACTACAAATATTTTTGTACATATGAGTCCTTTTCCCATCTTTTTGATCTCTTTGGGAAACATCCCTAGAAGTGATGTTGCTGGGTCAAAAGATATGCACATTTTTATAGCCCTTTGGTCATACTTTCAAATTACTCTCCAGAATGGTTTGATCAGCTCATAGCTCCACCATCAATGAACTAGTGCTCCAACTTTCCCATATGTTCTCCAACATTTATCATCTTTGTGATTTGTCAGGTTAGCCAATCTCATAGTTGTGATGTGGTAGCCCAGAGTTATTTTGATTTGCATCCTTCTAATCCACAGAGATTTAGATTGCTTTTTCATAAAACTGTACATAGCTTTAATATCTTCCTCTGAAAGCTGCCAGTTTGTATCTTTTCACCATTTGTCAGTGGCTAATGACTTGTATTGTTGTAAATTTGACTCATCTCTCTACATATTTTTAAAATGAGGCCTTCATCCTCAGAGACAATAGTTGTAAAATTTATTTCCCAGTTTTCTGCTTCCTTTCTAATTTTGGCTGCATTGCTTGTTTGTAGAACAACTTTTCAATGTAATGAAATCAAAATTATCCATTTTTCATTTCATAAAAGACAGAAAGAGATATTCCATTTAAAGTTTCTTTAGATATTACAAAATATTGTGAAACTATTGCTTTATTATGTGATACTTAACTTAGAAGAAAGAACAGAAAAATCTCTGTCTAGTGATTTCCGGTTTCCCTTTTCTTGCTATGTGCTGAGTCAGATAAAATATGAATGGAAGGATACATCAGGCCCAGGGCAGTGCAGGGTGAACCATTCTGAGAGGGTTTGGTTCCTTACTTGACTATACTGCTCAAGGCTGAGGAGGAGCAAGAGCCCTCAGGGCGCAGAGCTGCCAGACCATGGCCTTTCCCCTGAGCCCTGAGTCCCTTTTCTCTTGTCAGCCCCAGAGATGCTGCCCTTGAGTAGGCAGCCTTGCAGCTGCTGGAGGAGAGGAAGGAGAGAAGACAGTTGAGCCCCCTGAGCAGGCAGCCTAGGCCTGGGGAGGTTTTTGTTCAGGGATGAAGCATTGTGGGAGGAGTAAAAGATACTTGAACACAGTAATAATCTGCTCCATCTTCAACCTCCACACTGCTGATTGTGAGGGTGAAATCTGTCGGCACCACTGCCACTGAACCTGGCAGGGATTCCTGGGTACAGGTTGGAAACCACGTAAATGAGTCCCCGAGGAGATTGTCCAGGTTTCTGTTGGAGCCAGCGTAGATAAGTATTTCCATTACTCTTTTTGACGCTCTGACTGGCCTTGCAGCTGATGGTGACTCTCTCTCCTGGGGTCACAGACACTGAACCTGGAGACTGGGTCAGCACAATGTCTCCCCTGGAACCTAAAACAGGAATTAATGATCAACCAACATGGAATAAACAGAACAAAGTCACCTTCATTTTGATATTTAGCCCACAGGCAGCCTGGCTCTGTAAACTCTGACCTCCTAGAAATCCACATTTCTCCCTTGGACTGTCCTGGCTCATGGCCCCAGAAGTTCTAAGCTCCTTTGAATTATCTCATCCTGTGAAAAGTTGTACATCTGCCTGTTGTGTTGTCCTATGTTCTCACCTGGGACCAAAAGAATGAGGAACCCACAGAGAATCTGAAACAGGGACTCCATTGTGCAGTGTCTCCTCCCCGATGGCTTCTCTGCCCCCAGCCCCAGTTTATATCCTTGTATCTACAGGTCCTCTCCTTCTGGATCTCTTCATGCAAAGCAGCTGGGGTTGTGGAGGTTTTAGTTGTGGAAGTGACTGACTCAGCTCAGGGGAAGGCTCTGAGACCTTGACACCCTGAAGATGTCCCTATTCCTGAGACCCTTGGGTGATGGGGACTTCTGCTATTTCCAACTATCCTGAGGCTTTTTTACTTTTGGTCAGTTTTATGGTTTCATGGGGCTGCTGTGTGTTGCAGTGGATAGAGTACTGAGCCTGGGGCTAGGATCACTGACATTCCTGAGATCAAAGGCTGCCTTGCTCACTTCCTAGCTGTGTGACTCTGGGCAAGTCTCTTTAACCTCTTTTCCTCAGTTTTCTCATCAGTACAATCAGTTGGAGAAGCAAATAGCAAACCACTCCAGTGTCTCTGCAAGAAAACCCCAAAGAGGGACATGAAGAGTCAGAAATGACCGAATGACAACAAAAATGTTTCCAGATGGCTAGATATATTGAATGAGAAACAGTGTTGTCCAGTGAAAAGAGGTCAGGACCTGTAGACAGCAACAATCTGAGTGCTACTGACATCATATACTTTAACAGAAATTATGACCAGATATCCCCCTAATTAATGATCCTTTGGGGACTTAGCATAGAGACTCCTAACATGAAAGGCCTGTCATTCTTTTATTCCTTCATTTGGTTGAGGGGAACCAGCTTTCCTTTCCACCACCATTTCCCCAAAGGAATCAGCTATCCTTAATAATGGCATTGGTGAAGTCTGGGGTGAAGCAGGAGGGAAAAGTAATGGAGATCCACATTGTTACTCCTTCAAGCCATCTTCAGCATAGCATCTTCTTCCCTTTATCTTCTTGTAGAAATCCAGATATTCACTGTCCTACAAAACCAACCTTGATACAATATTAGATTACCATTCCAAAGCTGTATACTTTTGTCACTCTCAAAAAATCAAAATTGAAACTTTGGCCAATTGTCATGTTTAAGGAATCCACATTAGAACCCAGTATTTACATTTCACATTAATTCACTATACATTTCCCCTATCAGGAAGATGAAATTTCAGTAAGTAGTCAATACCAGACTCCAGTACTTAGATAAATACAATAAGTAATCATTTTTACCTCAGTACATATCACATCATAAAACATCTGCAACTTTGGTCATGTGATGCTTCTTTTGAAGCATTTAAGTTATAGACAACAAACCATTTTTCTTTTAATATTAACCAACACAACACAGAAGTCTGGCTGAGGGAAAATAGGATAAAGTGAATCCAGGCCTGAATGTTTTGCATCAGCAGAGGGGAAAGGAAGCTGGTCAGTGGGATTCTGGCCCCAGAAAATCAGCTCAGAGAAAATCAAGGTAATGCCTACCCATTATTCTCTCATTAATTTTTTAGTAGATTTTTTGGAGAAGTATCTTACATGCAAAAGAACTTGGAAAGAATCTAAAGAACTGCCCAAAGGCTGGTATAATGGGTCAAATTTGGTGGCATGTGTTTTTCTTGAAATTGCCCTTAAGTCTTACAACTGAATAGGAAAAAGGAGGGAGCTGCACTAGTACAGGATTGTGGATGGAAGAAGGGAAATGTGATCAGTCCATGAGTTATCCACCCACATCTATGAAGCTCTTATCATGAGTCAGCAAGATAAGAAGAACAAGGGATATGAAGGAAGGCCAAAACACAGTCCTTGACCCCAAAAGGCTGACACTGTAATGGGAAAGACATCTTGTAAATGAGTAGGGACCTACAAGATCAATACAGGGGATGTGAAGGCAACTAAGAAGGCAAGAAGCAGGTGGTGAGAAAGACTAATAGAAAATCCTCTTGGAGAAAAGTAGATTTTTTTTCAGTCTTAAAATGTTCCAAAGAACAAAGATGGAAGTGATGGAGGGAGAATGTTCCACCCATCCCAGGAACTGAGAGATGGAGTGTCCTGTTGGAGGGCCAGCAAGGCCAGTGTCTTGGAACTGGAGGGTACATGGAACTCAGCAAAGTGTAAGACTGAAAAGCTAAGAAGTGTCTGGATTCTACAGGACTTTCAAAACCCAACAGAAGATACATAATACTTAGCCAAATGACTGGGATAGCAGGAGGGTTAGTGGAATGGAAACAGCATCATGAATCAACAGGGTTCCTACTAAAAATAAATAAAGAAAGTTTTATGTTAGGATTTCCTCATAATTAAAAGTGCCCAAACATTTGCTTTTCTTACTTAGACAACCTGCTAAATGGAGATACATCCTTAGAAGAATTTTGGGACTGAGGAAATAGAAATCCTTAGTCTCTGAGGTGCCATGACAGGATGTATTTAGGGCATGCCAAGAGATGCCCTGAACTTGTCTTCTTGTGTTGCTCTATTTTCCAGAAACCCTAGAGCTGTTGTAAACAGGAGGCTCTACATGTGTCATACCCCTCACTCCAGTTGGCACAATAGGATATTTGAACTCCCAGCTGGATTCCCTTTGTGCCTTTGGCAGTCAAGACAGGTTTCAGTTGGTCTTCCCCAGACTGAGGACCTGCTTGAGCAGCTGGGACTCTTGTAGATAAATAGACCCTCCTCTTTTCATAGTCTAGCGGTTCCCAAGGGGAAAGTATGGGGTTTGAGTCCCAAATATCCTCCTTTTTCATGGTTATTCCTCTGCTTTGGGAGAGCACTCCTCTTTTTCTCAAATTTCTGTTTGCCTTGTTCTGCGCCCCTCCCATTAGGCGAATATTAGTGCTCCCCTTTGCACTTTGCTGTAGCTTCATAAATCTAGCAGATTCTGTGTGAATGGTGAGCTCCTCTGCCTGGAGTTCCAGTCACCAGGGAATGTGGCATTTTTAAAAGTGGAGCTTGAGAGCAGTAGATAGGAGAGGCTCTGCTCTGTGTCATCAAGGGCATGACTTCTGAGACCCAGAGTCCCTTTCTGGACAGGAAACACTTTTCTATTCAAGGCTGTGTGAGGACCAGACCACTTCTAGAAGAAAAGAGGAGAAAATATCCCCTTTTCCATCTGGTAAAGCCATGTAATAGATGTTTCTCCTCTTTCTACCAATACTCTGTGCCTTCTCACTGTGTGCAATATTTGTCCATGCCTTTCCACAATTCCAGGTGGAGGATTTACCTATTGAGCAGGAAGCATTCCTCTGATTAAAAAACAAAAAGTATTTCTTGTATGTCAGGGATGTATTTGGGCAGTTCCCAGGTTTTCATTTCTGATTAATTTATTCCAAGGACTAGCTGAAGTTCATGATATTTGCAGAACTTTAACATTGGAATGAATCAGAAATGAGGAATCCATTCCTCAAGAGAATAAAATTCCTTTCTTCAACATCACCTGACCATGGTCGTCCAACCTCAGTCTAAAAAAAGGACATTGTGTAGAATTTTAATTGGCAAGATATAATTTGGCATAACAATTTTAATGGGTTCTGAGACTTGAGATTTAGTTCCATACCTTGTAGATCACCCAAAGGCAATGAAAAGATGTATCACAGGTGTAAGCATGATGCAACTTACTGCCCACAATGACAGTGAAGAAAAATACCAAAAAGAAGAGACATAGGAGCCCTGGGAGAGGTAGTTCCCCTTCTTCCATAACTGTCTCCCTTCACATTGCTTCTTTCATCCAAGAACTCATGGTCCTCAAAGGGCAGAGCAACCTCCCTAGGGAAGGAGCTTCCCTTTTCCACCATTGGCCAAATAATACTCATAGTGTTGGTGGCTGATCATATTGAGGAAGCAGGGCACCTGGGGGAAAGAGAGGATGAAGCCTGTGAAGGACAAATCATGTATGACTGAGCAATTTTCTTCTTAACTGAATGGGCAGACTCAGTTTTGCCCTTCTGCTGGGAGAATCCAGGTATTCCCTGCATGGTTCTGGTCTACCTTTGTGGGTCTGTGTCTGTCCACGTATGACTGAGAGCTTGTAGTTTCTGGGTGATGAGGAAGCAGAGAGACACACTAAAGACAGAGAGCTGCAGGTGTCCTGACCTCTCCTGGTGGAGTGAGGTGATTGCTATGGGATCCTGAAAGGCAAAGATTCAGACCCCCAAAACAGAGATCCAGTGGAGAGGAGTTGTGTAGGGGCCCAGACAGGAAGGAATGACGTGTACTGCTAAACCTTGTGAATCACCACTTTGCCATCTATGTTCTCTCTCCAGGTGCCTCACTGCTGCTGGATTCTGTTTTGTGCCCATTTTTCATGGTGGGGATTCTGTTTATATCTGGGGGAGAGGGTGCTCCAGGCATTGATGGGAAGAGTTTTAGTTACTCTGCTTATTGTAACACAGGAATGGATGCTTTTAATGAATTGAGGCTATGTGAAGGTAGGGTGATTACAGGTAATCTGGTGTTAAGAATACAGTTCATCAGCATTACTCCTAGGTGTTAATGCTTACCTCCTGGGACCCAGTCTGGACCTGTTTATTCCAGCTAGAAATATTGTCCCAGAAGAATTGTTGCATTGATCTCTGTCTCCAAATAGCATCTAATAAGTACTTTGTGCCAGGCTTGATCCAGTTGTTTCTAAACGGAATAGTTTCCTTTGCTAATTTTTCATATTTTTAGTTGGGTTTTTTTGAAACCACTTTTCAATAACCGACCCCAAGATTGTCTTTTTCACACAAAAAGGTACAGTTAAGGGAAACAAGCCAATACTTTGTCCATGTCACACCTCACTAACAGTGCAGCACAACATTCTAAGAGGAAGGAGGCCTGATTGAAGGGCAGCCCTTTCATACCATTACCAGGCCTTGCATTGAATAGATGTCTAATGTCTAGTCATGGGTAGTTTACTGACTGTAAATGTTCTGTAGATTTTCCTCTGAGATATTGTTACTTTATTGTACTTCAGCTCATTCAGATCTCCCCAGTTTTTATCTGATTTCTTCATATCTGTCATTTTTCTTCTGTGATGATTTTCTTCTACATTTATATCACAATGTGTACAGTCATTCTCCAGGGAATCTTGACTTTCAGTTCTTTCTATTCCTGATTAAGCTGCTCTAAAATGTTGACCTTTATTTTTTTTACTTAAACACTAAAATAGCATTTCCATCCTCATGACAAAACTCAGTAAAGGGACTTTCTGTAAAACCATGAACCTCCATTCCATATTGTTGGTCTTTTGAGAAATGTATATAGTGAGGTCCTCATGTCTTAAGTCTGTTCCTCTATTTCCTTCTGAGCTTTCTCCTGTTCTCTTCCATACATTCCAAAATGTTTCAAAGAATGTATTTTTATGTCAATACTTCTATTCCTTCCCTACCTATGACACTATTACCTGATAGAATGAAGTGTCGGAAAAATGCCAGAAAACAAATAAGCTGAGTCAATTGAAATGTACCTATGTAGAAGACAAGTCTAAAAATGTATGTCTCTTTATCTGGAGTCCATCTAGTGGATTTTGTGTTAAAGATGAGTGTGCTCATACATTCCATGGAGTAACGATGAGTGGAAGCATCTTTATAGAAGGTTTTGTCCAATTTTTTTGTGTTTTGACCATAGGGTATCATCTGCCATGGTAAGCAGCCCAGGGTTGTATGAAACAGACAATTTTTATTGCACCATTTCTAGCCCATCCTCAAACCAGTGCAGTCCTTTAAAAAGGATGTTCAGAGACCTAGAGGGACTGCTGAATCCCAACACTGCTTCAGTTCAGCTCTAAGATGACCCTATGGTCTGGGTTGCCTGTGGGCTGGGTTGTGATGACAACTCCAGAGTATCTGCACCTGCTTGTTCATCACCTGCTTTAGACTACCCTGGACTGGACTGAAAGGAGACAGAGGTGTGGGAAGTGGTCAGACTCATTGTCTTTTGCAGTCATCAGAGTATAGAATACAGGACTTCTAGTGATCAGGAAGTGTAAGTTACTCTTGCCACATATGGTCCCTTAAATACACTTTTCTGTGGACAGTGTGTCACTGACTTTTGGAGGACGTTTTGTACCTCTGTTCTCATTATATCACTTGAATAAAAACTTTCTCCACTTAAGTATTTGGGGAAAGAATGCTGGTGGGGTTTGAGCTAATGCTAGTAGATAATAACATCTGACTAATTATTGATGTGCCTAGAACCTGGAGGGGTAGAAGTAGCCTTGAGCTTAGGTCTGAGATTGGTCTGTAAGAGCAGCAATTACTATGATGTAAGTTTATGGAGGCTTATATGGGGTACAAATAACTATGCTTTGAGAGCCTCAGTCCAGCCAGTTTCCTAACCCATCGAACTTCATGATCATTTAGTCTGTTTTTCTCCAACTTGTCCAGAATAAGAGTCACTTTTTCAGAAGCTTCTGTGAGATGGAGACAAATTGTATCCCAAGCTTTCCCTTGAGTAAGAAATCTGGAAACCCCATAAAAGATGACCTTGGATTAGTCTGACATTAAGAGTCTCTTCCTGTGATAGAGAGAGATCATTTGGTCTCTGGGGACTTCTCTCAGTCCTCTTATCCCCTCCTCTAAAAGAGCTCTCATAGGGAATATTTGGTCCTCTGCACCAACACTTCTTAGACTGTGGGACATGACCACATGTGGTATCATGTAACTGAATGTGGAGGGTGGGAATATTTGGTAACAGTAAAATATTTCTGAATGTGCAACAACCAAAAATTGATTCAAAATCAAACATTTAAGAAATCCTGGTGTTTCAGGCAACTCCTGCCTGTGTTGCAACAGTCTACATGCTAATCCTGGTAATAACCAACATGTACACTGGTGTCCACGATCAGCTCCTTGGACTTGACCTACTGGTTCTGACCTTCTCCTGAGTGACATATTCCTCTGCCATCCCTTTTCTCTGTAAGCAGATCCTGTGAATAGGAGTCCCCAAGGCAGCTCCTGCTGCTCCCTGCACAGTGCTGTCCACTCTTGAACACAGAGTCCCATCTAATTGACAGGATGTGTGAAGTACAAAGACAAATGGAAATGGAATGGGGGTCTCTGTGTGTGAAATACTGGGGATTAGAGAGCTTAGGAGAGAGAAGGTTGAGGAGAAAAGAGGCCCAGGTTAGGTTCTGTCTCAGTGTCACTCATATAATGTGGGCCTGGACTTTTGAGAAGAAGAGTTTTTCTAGGACTATATTCAAAAGAGACTATAAAAATGGGAAAAGTTACTACATGCACAAAAATATTTATAGCAGCTCTCTTTGTGGTGGCCCAAAACTGGAAATTGAGCGGATGCCCATCAATTGGGAAATGGCTGAACAAGTTGTGGCATATGAATATAATGGAATACAATGTTGTTATAAGAAATGATGAACATGAAGACTTCAGAGAGGTCTGGAAAGACTTATATGAACTGATGCTGAGTAAAAGGATCAAAACCAGGAGAACTTTGTACACAGCAGCAACCACAGTGTGTGAGGAATTTTTCTGGTAGACTTACTCCTTAATAGTAATGCAAGGACCTAAAAAATTCTCAGTGGACTTTTGAGGCAAAATGCCTTCCACATCCAGAGAAAGAACTGTGGAATTGGATCACAGAATGAAGCAGACCATATTCTTTTGTTTTATATTTTGTTTTGTTTTTTGGTTTCTGTCATTCATTTTAATTCTTCTATTCAACATGATTTAGGTGAAAATGTATTTAATAGGAATGTATGTGTGAAACCTGTATAAGATTGCATGCTGTCTCAGGGAGGGATTGGTTAAGGAGAGGGAAAGGAGGGGGAGGGAGGGAAAAAATCTAAGATATATGATTTTAGAACACTGAAAACCAATAAAATAATTTTTAAAAAAAGAATTATATTTCCCAACTTGAGACCCCACAATGGAGATTCCTGATTACTGCTCATGATTTTGTCCTGGCCCTTCCTGTCTTTTCATGTCTGTAGAAAAGGCCATTCCCTTTGCAAGAGTCCTTCAATTATTTCCTCTAAATGGGAAGATCCTAATGGGCTCCATCTGATGAGCTGCAGGGTAAGGAACTGAGGAAGGTGAGAGCAGGGAGTATGGTAGTGCTCCAGCTTCCTTGGAGGGTAGGAATTGTAGGTTGTAAGTTTGTCTTATATGGTCAGTGGTATGGAGGCCTCCTCTTTAGGGTCTATACTCTACCTACCATGGGAGAGCCTTGGATCTCCATGATAAGGCTGAATATTCCTAGTTTTTCCCTGGGTTCAGGGGATGTTATGACATTTGACTGAATAAAGTAGTTCAACCTGAGTTAAAAGGCCCAAACATCTGTTGGGACAAGTGCTATATAAAAATTGAGGCAAGGACAAATTCAGATTTGGCATTGCCTACCATCAGGGTCATGGTGTCTATGGAGGAAGTGGCTGCTCCACTGACTGAAGAGCAAGAAGAGACTTTAACCAGGTGGTCACTACAAATAGAAAAAGGGGCACCAAGCCATTCCTGAGGATCCCTGCTGGCTTCATACTGACTTAGAAAACCATACATTACCATTGTTTCACATTTGATCGTGATTTTGTTTATTTTGATAAATATTTCTGAATTCAGTTTTCATCTGCTTCAAGCAGTCATCTTAGGGTTTGACACCTTCTGTGTAGTGGATAGCAAGTTAGGGTACCTGACATTTGTCTAACTGGAATTTTGTGACAAGGGAAACAAGACTTGGACAGATACCTTTTGATACTCATAAGCCTGGATCTAAACAAATCATGGAGGTAGGTAGAAACTTCAATGTCTAGGGCTGCCTGGCTTTGACTAAGATCTAAATGTCATGTCAGAGAAACATGAAACAAAATATTGTGCAAGAGTTTTCCTTCATACCTTCCCCATAGACAACATGTGTGTACTGAAAATGGGGCTTGGATGGCTGTTATCCAGGCTACTTAACATAATAATATTTATGACAAAGGTAGTAATAGATTAAAATAATGTACAACTGGTGTGGCTTAGAGCTATATTTTTGCTGCTCCCCTATTGAAATTGCTTTTCAAATGCCACCTTTTTTCTGTATTTGAAGTGTTTTATCAGCTCAAAAGATAGAGCTTTTAAAATGTGAACACTATTTCACATAAGTGTCATGTCCAACAGATAAAATCTATTTCTGTCCTTATGAGATGATGAGCAGATTAATGTCTGAGCATGCTCCGTATACAAATGTTGACATATTTAAGTGATGCTCTGTTACACTTATGGAATTCTGAGGTTTATAAAAAAAGAATTTGCATTCTATTTAAATCACATGGTACAGACATTATTAAATAAATTTAACATATCAAAAATTCTTTCCTCTAGACTAAGAAGAGAGATCAAATTCTGCCTGGCTTCCTCCCTCTGAGCTTAGCAGAATGGCCACTCTCATAACCTCAGTCTTCTGCTTCCATCGTGGTAGGAATTCAAATCTTCTTTGACAAAGGATAGTGGGAAGAGAGTCTTAGAGGTATCTATTTACAGCACTTTATGAACCATGTATGGGCAGATCTATTGGGACATATGTAACCTATCTGTGCAACACATACACTTCAACACACCCAACAATGTGAAGAGGACAAACAGAGAGGCTTTAAGTGGCCTTCAAAAAGTTCTTCTCCACTATTAGCCCTCACTATGATATCCCTTCAATGGACATGAAGGTGGGTTATACCCATTGCTGGTAGCCAAGGACTCTGTGGTGGTGAACTGGTGACACCTAAGTGATGACAGAGACAAGGATAGAGTGTCCAGAGAAGCATACTTCCAGAATAAGGAGGGAAATACAGAAGGAACTTCCAGAACACTGCTAAAGATGTTCTCCAGGGACTGTCTGTCAGGGTAGGGTACAAGTAGAGTATCTAAAGCATCACCATTTCTCTTTTCCAACAACACTCCAAATCTTTCCCCTAAATGGAACATGATGATCATCTTATCAGGCTACATGTGAGAGAGTGGGATCTGTGGCCCCCGGAGCTGGGCTGTTAGATCCATCCCTTTCCAGGGCTCTGTGGTGGCTCTGACTCAGATGCTCTTGGGGAAGCAGTTGATCTCCTGAGCTAAAGATCCCAATAACTCAGGGAGGATTTTGTTCAAGCCTGCATCACTGTGGGTTAGGGAACTCATAATATTGCTGACAGTAGTAATGTACAACATCTTCAGCCTCCACACTTCTGATCCTGAGAGTAAAATCTGTCCCAGACCCACTGCCATTGAAGCAGGAGGGAACCCCAGAGTGAAGGTTGGAAGCATCATAGATCAAGAGTTTGGGAGACTGTTCTGGTGGCTGCTGGTACCAGGCTAAGTAACTACGAATAGCCTGACTATCTCTGAATATGGTTGTGACTCTTATCTCCAGGAATAACAGACAGAGAAGCTGGAAACTGGGTCAGCAAAATGACTGCACAGGACCCTTGGGTGGAGAAAAGAAAAGGAGAATAAACAGATTGAAATTAAGAAGCATACCCAGTAGTGTGTTCTCTGACTGACTTGAGATGTCCTTCTCATTGACTGTAGGATCTACCCTCTCATCACTCTCTCCTCTCCCCAACCCAGATCAAACTTCCAAGTTTTAGGATTTCCTGGTATACCACAAGAGACCACTTGTTATCTCTCTCCCCAGACTGATCTTACCCTGGGCTCAGAGCATAAGAAGCCAGGGAAAAATGGGTAAATCATTCTTTCTCTTGTAGATCTTCAGGCTTAAGACCTCTGGGGCACACTGAGACAGATGGGGACAGGGCATATTTATATCTCAGACAGTGGATGTGGAAGGTTTCTGTGATATCAATTTGCAAAATAATCCCGGTGAGGTCCCTCCTCCAAGAGTCAATGCTTGGTATTACATGTGGGTCAGACTGATTGAGTGATCTATGTGTGGGAATTTGTGAACTCACGGTCCCATTATCTCTTCTTTAGTCTCTGCCAAGCCTGTCTACATGGTCCTATGGTAAGTCTGTAAGAAGTGACTGATTGTGGCTACAAACAAGAGAAGCTTCCTTTCTCTGGGAGAAGAGATTACTATTAGTTTTGAAAAACAAATTAACTAAATGAAGAGTCAGACACTTGGCTGATGGTAGCAAAAAAGGCCATCAGAAAAGAGAAATTAACTGAACAAAGATTTAGTTTCAGAAGAGTGACCAAAAAAAGATTTTAAAGCCTACTATAGGAACAGGACAAGAGTAGAGGGTGGAAGACAGAGCCACCTTGTGAAAGCAGAAAAACAAATTCTGGAGAGACTGAAAAATGGGCTTTATGCTGGACCAGTATCACTGGGGCATATGACAGAACTGTTTCAAGGCTCCACTCTACTTTGCTGTGGTCACCTTTGTCTGCATGCCATGTGTCTGACTTCCATCCATGCATATAGTCTGTAATTTTAAATTCCCCACTCCCTCATTTGATTCAATTGAACTAACGGTGACACAAAAGCAAAGGAGATGGATCCATGTGACCTGACATGACTAGCTGATAACAAGTTTGTTGAATTTCTGATGAGGGACATGAATGATCAGGAATAGAGGTAGCAATGATCGGAGGCAGCAGAGGGACAGTCCAGTTGCTGTAGATTTTGCCTTCAGACAGTTAAGGAATCAGAGGAATGTCTTCAGTGGGTTGGGTTCAAACTTTGTGCGGGCTTCCTGGAAGGTCATAGAGGTGAATGGCCCGGGGGGGGGGGGCAAACCTGGAGGGATTTTATTCTGTATTGGGCCTGATGAGACTCTTAGTCTCTTTAATTGCTTAATCTTGTTCTACCTCCCCCTATTCCTGGCTGCTGTTTGGTGCAGTGCCTAAGTGGCTGAGCATGATGTCATGGAGTCCTGAATTCAAATCTCACTCCTGAAATTCAATCCCTGTGTGGCCCTGTCCAAGTCACTTAGACTCAGTTTCTGCAACCGGAAGAGGTGAATAATAATAATAGCTGCCTCATAGGATTGTTGTAAGAATCTGAATGAGATACTTTTTGTAATAAATACGTGTTTGATACACAGTAGTCCATTTATAAATCATCTGGCTCCTCCTGCCCTCTACCAAGCCTTCTTACCAATGTAATCTGCCCACCTTCATTCACATGAATTCTGTGGGTTCTCAGCCATCTCAATGACTTTACTCCAAAAATTTCTTTTATGTATCTTTAGTGCATTCCTCTCCCCTGATTCCTTCTACACTAATGAAACAGTCATCTCCAAAGCCACCACTGACGTCAGACATCCTTCTGTCCATGTCCCCCTGACCCTGACCTCTCTAAGGTACATGATGCTGTGAATACTGCAGCTACAGATCTTCAATAAAAAGCATGGAGACTCAGAAATTCACAGGACACCAAATCCAGGAAGGGAACAAGCAATTAAAATCCTGGCCTCAGATGCCCATCTATAGATGCCTAAAGCTTGGATAGCAGTGAGGTGAACCAGATATTCTAGAATAGGATGCAAATTTGTCTTCATATATATCACATAGCCTTGGAACTGTGATAGCCTAGACGTCAGGATAACTCTTAAATGACATATTTAATGTAAGCTACATAGGGAATAAGATCTCTCTCTCTCGTTCTCTCTCTTTCACTCTCTCTCTACCTAATAAAAATGTACATTAAGAAGGCATAAACTATACAAGAGGAAAATTAGAATTTCGAGGGAGAAGCATAATGGTAGAGAATATTTGAGTAAATATCCAAGAAGGATGAAATGCACTCTTTTGACATGGGATTGCAGCTCAGTAGAATGGGAGAAAATTGATGGGTGGTTCTAGAAACACATTATTAGGTTGGCATGGACTCTTGAGTGAAGGGGTTTTCCATTACTTAAAGAATGATGCCTCTCACCTTTATAGCAAAATTAATAGTGTCATGGATCTCAATAATGAAATTCCCATTCTCTAAACAGGGGCAGTTGCTCTTCTAGACATGATACACTTCAAAAACCGTGCATCTTGATGAGAAGTGATCATGATGTCTTAAAACTTCTCAAAGAAAAGAGAACCAGGTGTCACCTGACCTGCTGCCTAGATTTGGGAAGAACAGATTTCAAAGGACTCAGTGGGGGAAGAGACAAGAACTTAGGGGAGTAGAGTAGCTTCCCTAAATGGCTAAACAAGGAAGCCTATAGACACCTGACAGAATCTTTCTAATTGAATAAGACCAGTAGGTACAACCTAAGCCACCCTTTCTTTCTAGGTGGGGAATCTGAATATCAATCAGTCACTCATTTTCCTCCATGCTCCCCCCATTCTGAATCATAACCAGTCTTGCACTTTGTCCTACACTCTAGGTCTGAGCTCTCTGCTCCCTGCCCCCAATGTCTTGTCTCTGTCAGATAAATCAGTCTTGCTTCCCCTGTGTTGGATACCCAACAACATCTAGGGTCCCAGTGGATTTCCCTGAGTGTGTCCAGACCTCCTGGCTCCTCCCCCACTGTGGGAAAAGGCCCTCTCAACAGAGATTGCTTGCTGAACTTTCTCTGAATATTGCACCATACTGCATTTTATCCTGTGATGCTGAGCCTCCCAAGCCAAGCCAATTTTCTCTTAGAAGAATGAATCAGTGGTTAGATCTATGAGTAACAACTTAGCAGGCCCATCTATAGCCCATGTTTTTGACTTAGAGAATGGGGAAAATAAAGGCTGAGTCCAGATCTGTGGGTCTCTTTCCTTCTATCAAACACCTGGGCTTTTCCACTTTGTAAAGTAAATGGCTGATAAAGGAGATTGCTATCTTTCTCTGAATGAGATTCAGGTTTTTTGGACCATTCTGAGTCTGCATGAAGATAAACCTCAGGTAGAATTTTAAGAGAGAAAGCAGCATAGGAGGGACTGGAAGACCTCTGAGAATGAAAGTCAGAAGACATTAAGAAAAACTATTTCAATGAGGAGGAAAAGAGTGTGTTGGGGGTGAGGAGGAATTATCTAAAGAGAGAGCATGTGTGGGGAAGCCCTTGAGTAGGAGGGTACAGCAAATCCTCACCCATTATCTGAAACCCAGTGCTCTGTGCACTGTGCCGCCACCTAGTGGCCCCAGTCAGAAGAGCAGTAGTACCTCCATGGGTCCACATAATGTACTGGGGCTGGCCTTTCAGAAGTAGGACTCACAAGCCTCTCATCTTGGCATGGTATTGTCATGGGTTCCTTAACACTCTCTAGCTGACAGTGATTGTAGAGGACAGTTGGTTGGATGTGCTTATGCTGGGAACAAATAAAATTAAACACCTGTGACCTTTACTATCCTACACACAAGTACAAAGTGCGTCTCCCACCATGAATTTAGAACCATAATGGACAATCTCTCTGAATGTAGTACTAAAGACTGTAAGTACTTCTCAGAAGTCGTTCAATCCCCTTCGATTTCCTGAATTTGTCAGTGTATTTTCTTAATTTTTGTTCCTTCCATGCCTGAAATAATAAGGTTTGTTAAAATCAAGGAGTTTGGGTTGGACAGTGGTGTCTATCATTTCTTTTGCCACATGATTTATGGTTGTGTGGTGGTGAATAATGGGGACTTGAAGCCATTCCTTGCTTACTACACCATCTTGGCTCCTAGATGTCTCCTTGCTCAAGTCTTTCAAAGCAAGCATTTTGGAGGAGCTGGGTGGCAAGGTGGATAAAACCACAGCCTAGAGTCAGGAAGCATCCTCAAACAGGTGAAGCATATTAACTGTGAAACACCAGTCAATTCATTTAACCCTTATTGCCTTGCATAATTTAACAGTTATCCTCCCTCATAGGCTGTCATTATAATTTTGTTATTGTATAAATCCCTGTTCTTGTATCATTCATATCTCTCTGTCAGGCAGTCATTCTGTGTATTATCTATTGTATTCTCATGTGTATCATTACTCTGTTTTCAGTCTATTGTCATCCAAGAAAAGTGGGTATATTGAATGTGACCTCTGTGTCGTCTTTGTGTAACTGGCATCTGCTGGGAAGTGACTCAAAATCTGAATACTACTCCTCCTCCCAACACACACACACACACACACACACACAAACAAACATACAACTTGAGTCATTCCTTCCCTGTGAGGGAGAGCAATGAGGAGCTCAGTATAAATTAAGTAGTTCTCTTAAACTAACATTAAGATGGGGAAGATTCTGACCAGGCCCTGTACCTATGAGAAAAGCTGAAGGGCCAGTTTCCTTGCACCAAGTTCTTGTTTGCCTTCTCTGTAGGGATTAAGGCTTTCCTCCAAAGAGGGGGAGCAGAGGAGACTAGGAGCAGACATGAATAGATAAAAACTTGATGCAATTCTGATTTCCAAACTGATCCAAGCAAATGGCACAAGATGTGTAATTGAAGGACATACATAGCTGAGTCCATCCCATGCCTGTTATACTAATGAAAAGTCTAATAAACCTCTCACCTTTAAAGTGTCCACCTTACATATTAACATCTTTCCCATTCTCTCTGTCATCCCTTTCCCTTCCATTAAATACATATGTGTGTGTTCATCCTTCCTTGCCAAAGAAGACCATGCCATCTGAGAAATGATGACATGACTTGCACTTGACTTTGTTTTGAGTGATGGAGGGATGTGCAGGTCACCAGCCTCACTTTTCCTCCAGAGACACCTGAATCCAGTGACTAGATATTCATCAGGATGACTGGAGATGACCCAGAATGAGGTGATTGGGGTTAGGTGACTTACCCAAGGTCACACAGCTAGTGAGTGTCAAGTATCTGAGGTGAGATTTGAGCTCAGGTCCTCCTGACTCCTGTACTGGTGCTTTATCCACTGCACCACCTAGCTGCCCCTAGATTCATATGGGAACACAATCTCTGACATTGACAGTCACATTCCTCCCCCTCACCCTATTCCATCCAGCAAAAGTATCTCCTGGCCCCAATATGAACCCAATTCACATCCTGTTCATGCCATCTTGTCTTCTTTCTTTTCATTCTTTCTTCCTTCCTTTCTCTCTCTCTTTTTCTTCCTCTCCCTCCCTCCTTCTATCTTCCTTCTTTTTCTTCCTTCCATTCTTTCTTCCTTTCTTTTTCTTTCTTTCTTTTCTTTCATTCTTTCTGCCTTCCTTCCTTCTTTTCTTCCTTCCTTCCTTTCTTTCCTTCTTTCTTTCCTTCTCACCTTTAAGATATCCACATTATATTACTAATTACACCTTACATTATTAATATTTTTCCCATGTTCTCTGATGATCATCCCTTTCCCTTCCATTAAATTCATATGGCAATACAGTTTCTGACATTGACAGTCATATTCCTCCTCCTCCTCACCCCATTCCATCCAGCACAAGTATCTCCTGGCCCCAATATGAACCCAATTCACTTCTTGCTCATGCCATCATTTCTACTTTTTTCTTTCTTTCTTTCTTTCTTCCTTCCTTTCTTTCTTTCTCTCTCTCCTTCCCTCTCTCTTCTTTCTTTACTTCCTTTTTCTTTCCTTCTTTCCTTCTTTCTTTTTTCTTCCTTCCTTCCTTCCTTCTTTCCTTCCTTCCTTTCTCTCATACAAGCCAACATTTCCTCAAATGTCAGCTCAGACAATTGATTCAGAAATTCCTCATATGGGCATCTTGGTGGCAGCTGTAAAGTTCATTGACATTTTGAAGTCCATTACAACCTGGTCCTACCCTACTTTCCCTATGGCTCATCAAACACATTTCAGTCCAATCAAACCTGTTTCTTTCTGTTTCTCAGACAATATGCTACCTCCCATCACATTTTATTAGTTCTTCACATATGGAATGTACTCCCTCCCATCACTTCTCAAAATCCTCCCTTTCTTTTAATGCGTAGTTCAGATACTCTCTTCTACTGAAGTATTTCCCATTCCTCCTAGTTTCTAGTTCACCTCTCCTCCCATTATGTATTTGCATATGCCTAAACATGTCCATATGGTTTTCCAGTTACAATAAAAATTCCTCAAGGGTAGCCAAGCATGGAACAAGCACTCTTTAAATGTCTATTGTGTGTCTGCCACTGGGTTAAGTGTTGCGGGGTCCAAATGAAGTAAAAAGTGCTTTTGTGTAAGGTGTTCACCTTCTAATGTCAGAGTGAGGACATGTAAACAAAAACAACTTATTTAGATATATCTATGTATATATCTATATGTATCTACTATAGACCTTTTTTGTGCATAGCACATATATATGGACACATTCTATCTGGATACATATATCATGTGAATTTTTGGTCAAGGTTATATACTGACATGTATGATATATGCAGGAGGTGACATACACATACAATGTATATGTGTATACATATATAGGCTACATGAATATGTATGCTATATATATGTGTGAATGTATTTATATGCACATCTACATGTGCACATATATACATACATAGAGAGAGAAAGATAGTGAGACAGAGAGACAGAAGGAGGGATGAAGGGAGGGATAGAGAGAGAGATGGCAGGGAACAAATGTAGAATAGAAAAAATTAAGAAAGAAGTTTATTTAATCATCAAACATTGGGGAGAGCTGTACAAAGGAGTGACCCACTCCACCCAGTGTCTGTAATTCTTATACGAGTTTAAGCAAAGGAAGGAGAAAACAGTGTTTGATTGGCCAACACCAAGGCCATTTCCAGGCAAGAATCATGGGTTGCTAGGACTTTCGCTGTGATCTCTGTCTCTCTCTATCTCTCTATGTGTGTGTATTTGTGTGTGTGTCTCTATGTGTGTGTGTGTGTGTGTAATCCCACCAACCACCCAGATACTGAAAAAGTTTCAAGAGTTACAAATATTATCTTTCCATGTAGGAATATAAACAGTTCAACTTTAGTAAGTTCTTTATACTTTCTCTTTCCTGTTTCCCTTTTTATGATTTTCTTGATTCTTGTGTTTGAAAGTCAAATTTTCTATTTATTTCTGGTCTTTTCATCAAGAATGCTTGAAGACCTGTATTGCATTGAATGACCATTTTTTTCCCCTGAAGTATTACACTCTTTTTCTGGGTAGGGGATTCTTGGTTTTAATCTCAGTTCTTTTGACTTCTGGAATATCATATTTCAAGTCCTTTGATCTCTTAATGTAGAAGCTGCTAGATCCTGTGCTATCCTGATTGTATTTCCACAATATTCAAATTGTTTATTTCTATTTGCTTACAATTTTTTCTCCGTGACCTCAGAACTCTGCAATTTGGCTATAATATTCCTAGGAGTTTCTCTTTTTGTATCTCTTTCAGGAGGTGAACAGTGGATTCTTTCAATATTTATTTTACCCCCAGGTTCTAGAATATCAGTGCAGTTTTCCTTGATAATTTCATGAAAGATGATGTCTAAGCTCTTTTTTTTGTAAAGGCTTTCAGGTAATCCCATAATTTTTAAATTGTCTCTCCTGGATCTGTTTTCCAGGTCAGTTGTTTTTCCAATGAAATATTTCACATTATCTTCCATTTTTGCATTCTTTTGGGGTCCTTTTTTGTGATTTTTGGTTTCTCATAAAGTTATTAGCCTCCATCTGTTCATTCTAATTTTTTAAGAACTGTTTTCTTTAGTGAGCTTTTGAACCTCCTTTTCCAACTGGCTAATTCTTTTTAAAACATTCTTCTCCTCATTGACTCTTTGAACCTCTTTTGCCAATTGAGTTAGCCTATTTTTAAAGGTGTTATTTTCTTCAACATTTCTCTGGTTTTCCTTTAGCAAGGTGTTGACCTGTTTTTCATGATTTTTTTTTGCATCTCTCGCATTTCTCTTCCCAATTTTTCCTCCACCTCTCTTACTTGATTTTCAAAATCCTTTTTGAACTCTTCCATGGCCTGAGAACATTGAATATTTATTTTGGATGTTTAGGATAGAGAAGTCTTGACTTTTATGTCTTTCCCTAATGGTAAGCATTGTTCTTCCTCATCTGAAATGATGGGAGAAGATATCAGTTCAACCAAGAAAGTAACTTTCTACAATCTTTTTTTCCCCTTTTTTGGGCATTTTCCCAACCAATTGACTTTTGAATCCTTTGTCAAGAGTAGGATATACTCTGGGGAGCTGTAAGATCTCAGTTCCTCCTCAGTGGCACAATCAAGAGTGTATGTACACTGATCAAGGAGCAAGGAGAAATTTTTGTGCCT
The DNA here is from genome assembly GCA_028658325.1 of Potorous gilbertii. Lineage (NCBI taxonomy): Eukaryota > Metazoa > Chordata > Mammalia > Diprotodontia > Potoroidae > Potorous > Potorous gilbertii. The sequence continues at coordinate 117,980,185 of CM053769.1, forward strand.
AGAATCTTACTAGAGTTTCCTCTTCACAACCACCTCACCTCCAGTTCCACCAAGCCAATACTAGAGGCTGAGGTTCAGATAAGCTGCAGGGGCAAGGCTGCCATTCAGTGTAAGATAAAGATCAGCTGCTCAAATGCCCCAGGAATATTAGGTGGTGGCAGGGCATCTACACAGGGCTGAGGTAAGAGGCAGCTGCTCAGTGGCCCCAGGGTTTTTACAATCCAACAATGGGTGGAGTTGATGTAAGGATGTAATGTAATGTGATGTAATGGAGGAGCTGTGGAAGCTGCTGCTGCCAGCTAGATGCAGCCTTGCCACCTGAGGCCAGAGCTATGGGAAGGCCCTTCTCCCTTCTGGGCCAACTGAAAAAATCCTCTCACTGACCTTTGGCACCTGTGGGTTGAGGGATCTATGAACTGCTGCTACTGTGACTGAGGCCATTCACAGGGCCTGCTCTTGTCCTCTTCCCAGAGCCAAGCCACATCATGCAGTCAAGGCTGGGCTAGGCTCCAGTCTGTGTTCAAAGAGACAATTGCCCCAATTTTTAAACTGAATTTTCAAACCTTGTGTAAAAAATCTGAAGCATGAATTTTTACTAACACTTATTTCAAATTAGCACCAGGCTTAAAGATGAGACATGTATGAGAGAACTTAAAAAAAAGAAATAGATGCCAAAGAGGCTGCCAAATGGCAATGAGAAGAGAGAGCTTCTCTTCATGTCCCAAAGACCTGAGTTCAAACCCAACCTCAGATACCTACTGGCTGTGTAACTCTGATCAAGTCACTTGTTTTTTGCCTCAATTCCCATATCTTTAAATTCTGGATATAAATAGCACTTTCCTCCCAGGGTTGTTGTGAGGATCAAATGAGGTAATATTTGTAAAACATTTCTACAGCCGACACTTAATAAAGTCATGTTTCCTTCCTGCCATATTCTGAATCCGTACACATATGTGTTTCATAACTGATGGGGAACTTTCAGTCCTTTCCAACCTCGTTATGTGTGTCCCCTTTACCTTAGTCTCAGAGCCCCATTTATATTGCACAAACTTACTGGAACCATTTGGCATCAATACCCTGACACCTCATCATACAAGTGAGGTCTTTCAATTAAAATCCTTAGTCTAATTACAAACCATATAATTTCTCATTTGAAGGGGAAAAATGAGACTGACCCATGTGGGAGCATCTTTAACAATTAGAGCCAATATGATAAGGACACACTGGTGAAGCCCCAGTAGTCTGAGGATTTCAACACAGAAACCTTTGGATGGTATAATCTCCTTGACATTTTCCCACCGTTGCTTAATCCATTCAGCCTTTATACCTGTACAAGGAAAAAGGTGTATGTGCCATGTAGAATGCTGTCAATATGTCAGTATGTCAGTTTCTTCTTATTCAAACAAGTAAAATCTCCCAGCTCATGCGACTTTTAATCAGCTTGATTTCGGTGGTGGGAGAATATTTATTTAGAAACTGACTTGAGTATTCACTGTTATGCCCCTGCTCTGAGTCTGGCTGCTACTGCTGCTCTGGGTCCTCACTCCACCTCCCACCCCAGGAAGACAGACCTTTCCTACCAGGCTGGTAAGCTGCCTCCTTGCTCCTAGATCAATTCAGAGGCAGTTTTCTAGTTGTTTCAAGGGGAATTTGAGAGGCTTCAGATGGTTCCTTCCTCACTCTGCCATCTTGGCATCAAAAGACTTTGAGGAATTTTTGTAGAAGGGGCACAGAACATTTGAATGCCAGTAGATGCCACAGGAAAACATTAGAGACTCAGAAACACATAAAATAATTGTATAATATTGTATAATATATTTTATCTTTTAATACCATTACAATTCAGACTTCTTCTCTGGTACAAAAGGGGGTACCAAAACCTTCTGTGTAAGGCAGTCTTCTCATTTTGAGTTTTCTAATTGACAGATGACAGAGATACCTAGAGCCCAGGCAGGGAGGATGGAGGAGAGGTAATGGGCAGTTTAGATAAGAGAAGGTTGAGGGATAAAATGAGTTCAAGATATTCCTATGTGTGTGTGTGTGTATGTGCATTTGCATATATGTATATGTTGACATACTCAATGTTCCATGCCTGTGTGTGGAGTGGAGCTGGAAGTAGAGTGGTCCTATCTTTCAGGTTTGTAGCTTTAGATATACGACAGGTCGTTCCTGATTGTCTTTGGGGAGAATGGCTTGAAGAGAGAGAAAAGAAATCTGGGAAGGAGCTGACATGCAGAGGAGTCAGGTCCTCTGTAATGTCTTTATCCCAAGCAACCTACATTTGAGATTTGGGGGAATTTCCTCTTGTGGGATAGCTGAGAAGATCTCATAGTCCAATGGAGATATTTTATTCTGAACATTTGCTGTGTATTGTCTGGTATATTCTCATCTCTATCATATTCTATTACTATCAGTTTGCATAAAACATTATATTTATTGTACTCTGCATGATCTTGGTGTAAGTGGCATATAGTAGTAAGGGCCTCATGTCTTGGATTTATAGAAATATTTAGCTTGTGGATTTCCTTCCCCTGGAAGAGAAAGCAAAGAGGAACTCAATTTGGATTAAAAAATAGTTCTCTTAAACTAATATTATCAATGTTTATTGATATTTACATTTATAAATATTTATAATTTTTATATTTATAATTCTATATATAGTTTTGTATATATATAATTCTATTTTTATATTTATAATTCTAACCCAGCAACAAGTCTCAGAGCAGAATGGCTAGCTTCCTGGCACCAATCTCTTGTTCTCCTTCTTTGTAGGCATTGAAGTGTACCTTGGAAAAGTGTGGGCAGAGTATACCCTAGAGAGATCTCTTCAAAACATGCTGACATGAATAAATTTAAAAAATTAGATAATAATTTGATTTAAAAACATGGTCATAAATAATGGGCACACAATTTGAAATTGAAGCTTGACCCATTGGGCTGCTACCTGGTCTTCTTGAGCTCTTGGGTCCATGACTCATTGGTGTGTGTGTGTGTGTGTGTGTATGAATTATAGTTATTTATTTATCTTTTGTTAATTTATTTCTTTTTAGTTTGTACATTCACTTTCAAATTTTAACTTTTCCTCCCCAAGATGACCTGTGATCCAATATAGGCTTTACATATACATTCCTGTTAGACATATTTTCATATTAATCTTGTGGTATAGAAGAATTACAATGGGAGAATGGGAGAAACCATAAGAAAGAAAAAAGCAAAACAAAACAACAGCAACAACAAAATAATCTGCTTCGCTCTACATTCAGACTCCATAGTTCTTTCTCTGGATGTGAGAAATGGCATTTTCCATCATGAGCCCTTTGGAGTTGTTTTAGGTCCTTGCTTTGCTGAGAAGGGCTAAGCCTATCAAAATCAATCATCCCAGCCTGTGAGTGTTACTGTGGACAATGTTTTTCTGATTATCCTCCCTTCACTAAGCATCAGTTCATATAAATCTTTGCAGGTTTTTCTGAAGTCCACCTGTTCATCATTTCTTATAGCACAAATACCAAAACTTGTTCAGTCATTCTCCTTCATGGGCATCCTCAATTTCCATTTCTTGACCACCACAAAGAGAACTGTTTTAAATATTTTTGTACTTGTTAGCCCTTTTCCCATCGTTAAGATCTCTTTTGGATACAGCGCTAGAAGCAATATTGCTGGATCAAAGGGTATGCACATTTTCATAGTCCTTTGGTCATATTTCCAAATTGCTCTCCAGAATGGTTGTATCAGCTCACAGATTAAGAACAATGAATTAGTATTCCAACTTTCCCATTTATCATTTTATCCAACATTTATCATTTTCTTGTTTTGTCATGTTAGCCAATCTCATGGGTATGATGTGGTAGCTCAGAGTTGTTTTGATTCCCATCTCTGTAATCAACAGTGATTTAGAGCATTTTTCCATATGACTGTAGATAGCTTTAATTTCTTACTCTGAAAATTGCCTGTTCATATCCTTTACTATTTATCAGTTGGGGAATGACTTGTTTCTTTTAAATTTGACTCAGTTCTCTCTACATTTAAGAAATGAGGCCTTTATCCTCAGAGACAATACTTGTAAAAGTTCTTGTCCAGTTTTCTGTTTCCCTCCCAAACTTACAGGTTGCATTGTCTGTACAAAAATTTTTCATTTTAATGTAATGAAAATTATTCATTTTGCATGTCATAAAACATAGAAAGAGAAATTACATTTAAAGTTATTCTGGATATTGTAAAGTATTTGGTAGTCATTTGAGTTTTTATGCTACACTGAGCTTGGAAGAAAGGGCAGAAAAATCTCTCTCTAACAATTTCCACTTTCTTTTTTCTTACTCAGTGAAGTCAGATGAAATATGAATGGGAGAGTGCCTCAGGCCCAGGCCAGTGTAGGGTGACCCTATCTGAGAGGGGTTGATTCTTTCCTTGACGATACTGCTCAAGGCTGAGGAGGAGCATGAGCCCTCAGGGCCCAGAGCTGTCAGACCATGGCTTTTCCCCTGAGCCTTGACTCCCTTTTCTCATGTCAGCCCCAGAGACCCTGCCCCTGAACAGGCAGCCCCACAGCTGCTGGAGGAAAGAAAGGAGAGGAGGCAGCTGAGCCCCCTGAGCAGCCAGCGTAGGCTTGGGGAGGTTTTTGTTCAGGGATGTAGCACTGTGGGAGGGATAAAAGAAAATTGAGCACAGTAATAATCTGCCCCATCCTCAGGCTCCAAGCTGCTGATTGTGAGGGTGAAATCCGTCTCAGCACCACTGCCACTGAACCGGGCAGGGACTCCTGAGCCCAGGTTGGAAATCTCGTAAATGAGGAGCCAAGGAGATTGTCCAGGTTTCTGTTGGAACCACTTTAGATAAGTATTTCCATCACTGAATTTGACGCTCTGATTGGCCTTGCAGCTGATGGTGACTCTCTCTCCTGGGGTCACAGACACAGAGGCTGGAGACTGGGTCAGCACAATGTCCCCCTTGGAACCTGAAAGCAGGAATTAATGAACAACCAATATGGAAAAACCAGAGCAGAATCTCCTTCTATTTTGATATTTAGTCCACAGACAGCCTGGCTCTCCAAACCCCTCTGACCTCCTAGAATTCAGCATTCCTCCTTGGTCTCTAATGACTCATGGCCCCAATGGTTCTAAGTTCCTTTGTATTCAATCATCCTATGAAAGATTACATGCCTGCATGTTATGTTGTCCCATGTTCTCACTTGGGACCAAAAGAATGAGGAGCCCGCAGAGAAGCTGAAACAGGGACTCCATGGTGAGGTATCTCCTCCCCTGTGGCTGCTCTGCCCACAGCCTCAGTTTATGTCCCTGTGTTGCAGGCTCTCCCCTTTGGGATCTCTGTATGCAAAGCAGCTGGAGTTGTTGGGGTTCTAGGAGCAGAAGGGACTGACTCAGCTCAGGGGAAGGCCCTGAGACCTTGACACTCTGAAAATGTCCCTCTTCCTTGGACCCTTGTGTGATGGGGTTTTCTATTATTTCCAACTATCCCAAGGCTTTTTTTACTTTTCATCAGTTTTGGAGTTTCATGGGGCTGCTATGTGCTGCAGTGCATAGAGTACTGAGACTGGTGCTAGGAATGCTGACCTTCCTGAGATCAAATCTTGCCTTGGTCACTTCCTAGCTGTGTAAACCTAGTCACTGCCCCTTATTTGCCTCAGTTTCCTCATCAGCAAAATCAGTTGGAGAAGTAATGGCAAACCACTCCAGTATCTTTACCAAGAAAACCTCAAAGAGGGTCATGAAGAGTCAGAAATGACAGAATGACAACAAAAATGTTTCCAGACACCAGATATATTACATGAGATTGTCATCTAGTGAAAACAGGTCAGCACCAATAGACCACAATGATCTGACAGCTACTGACATTGTACATCTTAAATGAAATTATGACCTGATATCTCACTAATTAATGATCCTTTGGGGACTTAGCACAGAGACTCCTAATATGAAAGGCCTGTCATTCTTTTATTTCTTCATTTGGTTTAGGGGAACCAGCTTTCTTTCCCACTAGCACTTCCTTGAAGGAATCAGCTATCCTTAATAATGGCACTGGTGAAATCTGGGGTGGGGCAGGAGGGAAAAGTAATTGAGTCCACAAGAGTCTGGCTTAGGGAAGTTAGGACGGAGTGGCCATTGGCCTGAACATTTTGGGAAGGGAGGCTTGGTAATGGGAGTCTGGCCTTAGAAAATGAGTTCAGAGGAAATCAAGGTAATTTCTACCCTTTATTATCTCATTAATTTTTTTTGGTTATGGATCAAAAATGTAGGTGATATTTTGGGGGAATTATCTTAAATGCAGAAAAATGGATAGAATCTAACTAAAACGTTGTCCAAAGACTGGTGTCATGGGTCAAATTTTGTGATGTGTTTTTACTAGAAATTTCCCTTAAGTCCTACACCTTACAGGAAAAAAGAAGAAGCTGTACTAGTACATGTTTGTGGATTGGGGAAGGGAAATGTGGGCAGTCAGTGCACAGTCCACAAGCTTCTACTAAGCTATTATCATGAGCTAAGCATGGTAAGAAGTACGGGAAATACGAAGGAAGGCTAAAACACAATCCTTGCCCCCAAAGAGCTGACAATGTAATGGGAAAGTTATCTTGTAAATGAAGAGGGAGGGACCTATAATGTAGATACAGGGGATGTGAAGCAACTGGGAAGGCAGGAAGTAGGTGGTGAGAAAGGGGAGCAATGATATAATCCTCTTAAAGAAAGTAGATTTTATTTTCAGTCTTAAAATTCTCCAGAGAACAGAGATGGAGGTGATGGAGGGAGAACATTCCACCCATCAATGACTGCCAGGAAAAATGTCTGAAACTGAGAGATGGAATGTCCTGTTGGACAGACAGCAAAGCCAGTGTCTTGGAACTGGAGGGTACTTGGAAGAGAGCAAAATGTAAGATTGATAAGGCAAGAAGTGTCTGGCTTCTGAAGGACTTTCAAAACCAAGTAGAAGAAAAGTAATGCTTAGTCAATGACTGGGTAGCAGGAGGGTTAGTGGAATGGGAACAGCATCATGAATCAACAGGGTTCCTACTAAGAATCAGAAAAAGAGAAAATTTCATGTTAGAAATTAATCATAATTAAAAGTGCCCAAACATTCTCTTTTCTGGCTGCGTCAACCTGCTAAATGTAGATACATCCGTAAGGAAACTTTCAGGACTGAGGAAATAAAAATCCCTGGCCTCTGAGATGCCTTGACAGGATCTATTTAGAGGATACTAAGAAGTGCGCTGAACTTGTCTTCTTGTGTTGCTCTGCTTTCCAGAAACCCTGGAGCTGTTGTAAGCAGGAGGCTCTGCATGTGTCAAACCCCTCACTCCAACTGACACAATAGGTTATTTGGACTCCCAGCTGGATTCCCTGTGTGCCCCTGGGAGTCAAGACAGATGTCAGTTGGTCTTCCCCAGACTGAGGACCTGTTTGTGCAGCTGGGACTCTTGTAGATAAGCAGACCTCCTCTCTTCATAGTCTAGCAGTTCCAAAGGGAAAAGTATGGGACTTTGGCCATCCTCCTTAGTCATGATTACGCTCTACTTCAGGAGGACATTAATCTTTTTCTTATACTTCCCTTTTCTTCCGCTGTGCCCCTCCCCTCCCATTAGAAGACTAGTGCTCCCACTCTTTCCTTTGCTACAGTTTCATCAATATATCAGATTCTGTGTGAATGGTGAGCTCCTCTGATTGGAGTTTCAGTCACCAGGGAATGTGGCTCTTTTTCTTAAAGTTGAGCTTGAGAGCACTAGGTAGGAGAGGCTCTGTTCTGTGTCCTCAAGGGTGTGACTTCTGAGGCACATAGTCCCTTTCTGGACAGGAAACACTTTTGTATTCAAAGGTTTGTGAGGCCAAGACTAGTTCTAGAAGAAAAGAGAAGAAAATAATCCCCTTTTCCGCTTGGCCAAAGTGATGTAATAGATGTTGTTCCTCTTTCTACAAATATTCTATGCCTTCTTATTGTGTGCAATATTTGTCCATGGCTTTCCACAATTCCAGGTGGTGGATTTACTCCCTGAATAGGAAGCATTTCTCAGATTAAAGGAAAAAGAACATTTCTTGCATGTCAGGGATGTATTTGGGTTGTCTACAGGTTTTCATTTATGATTACTGTATTCTAAGGACTAGTTGAAGTTCATGGTATTTGCAGAGCTTCAGCATTGGAAGGAATCAGAAATGAGGATTCCCTTCCCCAAGAGGATTAGAATCCCTTCTTCAGTATCACCAGAATATGGTCATCCAACCTCAGTCTAAAGAAAGAAAATTGTGTAGGGTTTTAATTAGCAAGACATAATTTGGTATAAAATTTTAACTGGGTTAGAGTTGAACTTTGGTTCCATACCATTGCAGATACCAAAGGCAATGAAAAGATGTATCACAGAGGTAAGTAAAATACAACATGTTGCCACCAATGACTTGCTGGAGAAAAATACCAAAAGGAAGAGACGCAGGAGCCCTGGGTGTGGCAGCTCCCCTTTATCCCCAACTGTCTCCCCTCTACATTTCTTCCTTCATTCCAGAACTCATGGTCATCAAAGGGGAGGGCAACCCCCCTGGAGAAGGCGCTTCCCTTCACCACCTGCCAACCAACATTCATAATGTTGGTAGCTGATCACAATGAGGAAGCAGGGCACCCTGAGGGAGAGAGAGGATGAAGCCTGTATGAGTGAGCATTTGTACTGTCTAGGTCATGAGAAAATCTTATTTTCTACTTCACTGAAAGGGCATACTCAGTTTTGCCCTTCTTATAGGAGAATCCGGATATTCCCTGCATGGTTCTGATCTATCTCATGAAACTTCATGGTCTGTGTCTATCCATGTATGAGTGAGCACTTGTACCGTCTGGGTGATGAGGAAGTGTACCTGATAGCTACCTGATATTACAATTGACCCTGGGGTTCATAAGCGAGAATTTGATATGCATAAAAAAATCCAGTATAAGTAAGGGAGGATATCCTCTAGCTGTCTTTGCAGAGTCAAAGAGGGCAAAGTTGGCTGCCCTCGCTATATCCCCCTTGACCATGAGAGATGGGACCATGTGGCTGCCTCTGTCTCTTCCTGTTTATTCTGTTCTAATTTTGGAATAAGCCAAGATGCAAGCATATTGAGAGGTCTAGAAAAGTCTGTGGTTTTGGTGCGCTTGGAAAGAACTCTTGGCATGTGGCTGAGGGCAGAGGGATTGTCTGTGTACTTTTGTGTTAAGGCACAAGCTCAGTTTTCAGGTGAACCATCTCGGGTCAGGTGAAGGTGAGGGCTTAACTGGTAAGCTCTCATGAGGCCCCCCAGAGAACAGCTGGGAATTGAGGAGTGAGACACGAGTTATCTTGTTTTTCCACCTCTTCTCAGTGGGAACTTGCTGGGGAGAGCATCCCACCCTTGAGGTTGGTCCGTGGTCTGAGCAGGTTTTGTTAATGGCTAAGGGGCTGAGAGCACGCTGTCCACGAGTGAACTATGTAGCTGGGAGAGTTTACCTGGGGACAGAAAACCTGAAGGGGGACAGGGGGAGACTCCCGCGGGGGGAGAACTCGTCCTGCATGTAGCTTGTATCCGTAATAAAGCCCACACCTCTGCTTCACTCTGGCGGTCTCTTCTCTCATTCCGTCTATCCGGTTGGCCACCGAAGACCGGTACAAGAACCCGGTAGCCCACGGCAGTTAGGCGGACACTTTTGAAGCAGAGAGACATACTGAAGACAGAGGGTTGTGGGAGTCCTCACCCCTCCTGGTGCAGTGAGGTGATTGCTGTGTGATCCAGAAAGGCCAAGGTGCCAGACACCCAGCACAGAGGTCCGGTGGAGAGGAGTTGTGTAGGTGCCCACGAAGGAAGGAAGGAAGGAAGGACATCTGCTGCTAAACTTGTGAATTACCACTTTGCCTTCTACGTATGCCCATCTTTGAGGGTGGATTCTGTGTGGATCTAGGGGAGAAGGTGCTCCAGGTGCTGACTGGGAATAGCTTTAGTTGCTTTTTATTGTACCATGGGAATGAATGCTTTTAACGAATTGGGGCTATTTGATTATAGGGAGATTACAGGTATTCTAACGTTAAGAATACAGTTCATCAGCCTTACTCCTAGGTATTAATACTTACCCACCTGACACCCAGCCTAGAGCTGTTTATTCCAGCTAGGAACATGGCCCAAGAAGAGTTATTGTATTGATGTGTGTGTGTATTTGTGTGCATCCAAATGTTATCTAATAAGTACTTTGTGGCAGGCTTGACCCAGTTGTTTTTAAACTTAATATTTTTCCTTTGCTAATTTGTCATATATTTAGTTGTCATTTTTTCTCATTAACACATACCAAATTGGTTCTTTTCACATGCAAAAAAATATTAGTTAAACCAAACAAGCCAATACATTGTCCATGGCACACCCCACTTACAGTCCAATACAGCATTCTCAGGGGAAGGAGGCCTGATTGACTGTCTACCCTTTCATACCATTACTAGGCATTGCATTGTACAAATTTCTGATGTCTAGTCATGGGGGGGTTTCCTGACTGTAAACGTTCTGTAGATTTTCCTCTTAGATATTGTTACTTTCTTGTACTTCATCTCATTCAGATCTCCCCAGTTTTTATCTAATTCCCTCATATCTCTCGTTTTTCTTCTGTGATGATTTTCTTCTACATTTATATCAAAATGTGCACAGGCATTCTCCAGGGAATCTTTGCTTTCGGTTCTTTCTCTTTCTGATTATGGTGTTCTAAAATTTTGTCCTTTATTTTTTTTTATTTCAACACTAAAAAAAGCATTTCCACCCACATGGCAAAACACAAGGAAGGGATTCTGTACAACCATGAAGCCCCATTTCACAATGTTGGCCTTTTGAGAAATGTATATAATACATTCTTCATGTCTTTTTAAGTCTACTCATCTGTTTTCTTCTGTTCTCTTCCACACATTCCAAAATCATTCAGAGGATCTATTTTTACATCAATACTTCTATTCCTTTCCTCCCTATGACATTTTTAACTGATAGAAGGAAAGGTCAAAAATGCCAGAAAAGCAAATTAGCAGAGTCAAATGAAATGAATCTATATAGAAGACAAGTCCAAAAAATGTACGTCTCCTTATCTTGAGTCCATCTACTGGATTTACGCTGCTGCTTCAATCCAGCTACAAGAGGGCCCTATGGCCTGGGCTGCCTGTATGCAGGGTTGTGATGACAGCTGCCAGGGAATCTGCACCTGCTGCTTCATCACCTGCTTTTGACTCCCCTGTGAAATGAACTGAAGGGAGGCCAAGGTGTGGGAAGTGGTCAGACTCATTCTTTCTTTTGCAATCATCAGAGTCCAAGGGCAAAGGACTTCTAGTGACCAGAAGTTGTAAGTTACACTTGCTACATGTGGTCTCTTAAGTCTACTTTTCTGTGGACTGAGTGTGTCATGGACTTTTGGGGGCTGTTGAGTACCCCCTGTTCTTACTATGTCACTTGTAAGGGCAGTTGAATAAAATCTTTCTTCACTAAACCTTGGAGGAAAGCACCTGATGAGATTTGAGCTAATGCCATTAGAGAATAATATCTGACTAAGTAGTGATGTGCCTACAACTTGGAGGGGTAGAGGTAGCCTTGAGCTTAGATCTGAGATTGCTCTGTAAGAGCAGTCGCTAGCATGAGGCAAGCTTATGTGGGCTTAAGTGTGGTACAAATGACTATCTTTGAGATCCTCAGTACAGCCAGTTACCTATTCCGTCAAACTCCATGATCATTTGGCCTGTTTTTTTCCAACTTGTCTAGAAGGAGAGTCACTCAGACATTCACATGACACCAAATCCAGGAAGGGACTCAGCAATTAAGATACTGGCCTTAGATGTCCATCTTTGAATGCCTGAAGTTTGGATAACAATGAGAAAAACTCAATATCCCAGAACAGGTTGCAGATTTAATTTCATATATATTACTAAGCCTTGGAAGGGTGAAGCTCTAGACATGAGAAGGGCTCTTAAACCAGTTATTCACAATAATCTGGATAGGTAATAGTGTGTGTGTGTCTGTGTGTCTGAGTGTGTATGTAGCCTTTCTTTTAATCAGTTCGGATGAGAGTGAGTCTCAAAGGTGAGCTATTCCCTATCTTACTCCCTCCTCCTTGTTTGTATCAATGACTACCTGTGTATCCTGATTATGTGAGATAATTTTCCCAACCTTCATTTCCTTTGCTCTCAAGAGCATTCTTCCTTCCTTCTCTTTCCTCTGGACTGGAATACAATATGACAGAAGGCAAAGGATGTGGACTCATAGCCAAATATAGCTTACCCAGTAAAAATGACTATAGTGCAGCAGGAAGGATTTTCAATGAAATAAAGGTCTTCAAAACATTACTGATGAGAGGGCAAGAATGTAGAGAATCAGAAAAAGGTAAACATGAATGAAAACATTATAAAGGACTGAAGAGGTATAAACTGCTTACATTTAAATATTTAAATATGGGGAGATGGTAAATATGCCATCTCAGGGATCATAGAGGTAGTCTCATTTGACAAGGCCTAAGAGTCCTGTATAGTGGTGGCTGTTAAATCATGTGTGATCTTTACTGTTGCTCCTCTGTAGTTAAATTCTTCATGTTTGCTTGCAGTATTTTCTCTTTGACCTGGAAACTTTACATGTTAGCTATTGGTTTTCCTGGGAATTTTCATTTTGGAATTTCCTTCAGGAGTGAACAATGGATTTTTTCTATTTTCACATTTCCATATGTTCTAAGACAGAGCGGGGAAGCATGAAACCTTGAGGCCACATATAACCCTGTAGGTCCTTAAGTGTGGCCCTTTGGCTAAATCAAAATTTCACAGAACAAATCCACTTAATAAAAGGATTAGTTTTATAAAATTGGACTTGGTCAAAAACCCACACTCAAGGGTGTGGAAGGCCACATGTGACCATGAAGTTGCAGCTTCCCCAACCCTGGTCTAAGAATTCTGGAGAGTTCCCTTTTATGATTTCTCAAAAGAGGATGTTCAAGTTCTTTGTTTCTTCTCCTTCTTCTTCCGCTTCCTCTTTTTCTTCCTCTTCCTCTTTTCTTTCTTACCTGGGACCTTCCTACCTAAGGGGCCGCAGGGCAGAGGTGCCTGTTATGATCTTTAGAACTTTGACTCAGGATCAGCTAATGGGCAACCAAGCTGGCAGTTCTCTCCTGTACTCATTGTAGTGCCCTGGTCTGGTGCTGGTGCAGCATGGGTTTAGGACCTCTTGTTACTCTGGTTCATGGCTTCTTTCTGAGTGCTAGAATGTTTGCAGGCAGTATGCCCCTGGACTACGCCAGTCAAGAATAAAAGTGAATTGTGTTGCCATGAATTCTTTTATGATTGGACAATCAAGTCCAAGTGAGTGAATAACTGCCTGATCTAGTTCATGTTGTCAATTTAATGAACTTGACAGTTATCTGACATAAAGAAAATTGCTTTTTACAGTAGGAATTGATTTGGGGTTTTGGACCTGAATTTCAGATTCAATCGTCATTAAATCAAGTTTATCACATTCTGAGTAGACTAATATCTGAGCATTCTCCTTATACAAATGTTGACATATTGAAGTAATACTTTGTTATTCTTGTAGAATTATGATACTTACATTCCATTGTAATAACACGGTACAGATATTATTTAAAAAATTTGAACGTACTGCAAATTTTATTTCCTTTAGATTTAAACAAGACAGATCAAATTCTAAACTGATATCCTCTCTCTGAGCTCAGAAGCATGGCTAGTCTTATAAATTCAGTCTTGTGCTTCCCTCCCGGTATTAATTTAAATCTCCTTTGACAAAAAATTGGGGGAAGAGACACTTAGAGACATCTATTTACAGCACCTTATGAGTCACATATGGGAGGCCTGTTGGGACACATGTAACCTATCTGTATAACATATACACTCAAACACACCCAGCAATGGGAAGAAGACAAACAGAGAGACTTAAAGTAGCCTTCCAAGAGAGTTCTTCACCACCACTGTCTCCCTCCATGGTATCCCTTCAATGGACATGAAGGTTGGTCAAACCCATTACTGGCAGTGAGGGACTCTGTGGTGATGAACTGGTCACATCTAAGGGATTACAGGGACAAGGATAGAGATTGTCCTGAGAATCGCACTTCCAGAATAAAGAGAAAATACTGCAGGGGCCTCCAGAGCATCACTAAGGATGCTGTCCTGGCATGGCCTGTCAGGGCAGGGTAAAAGAAAAATATTTGACGTGCCAGGTCTATGCTTTCCCAAGAAGACTCCAAATCTTTCCCCTAAAGGGACCCTGGTAATCTTCATCTGATCAGGCTGCGTGTGAGAGATGTGAGAGACTGGAATCTGTGACCCCCAGAACTTGGTTCTTGGGGCCACTCTCCCTGGGCTCTGTGGTGGCTCTGACTCACAGACTCTGGAGGAAGCAGCTGGTCTCCTGAGCTAAAGAACTCAACAGCCCAGGGAGGTTTTTGTTCAGGCCTGCACTACTGTGGATTAGGGTATTCTTTTTGTTGCTGACAGTAGTAATGTCCAACATCTTCAGCATCCACACTGCTGATCATGAGAGTAAAATCTGTCCCAGACCCACTGCCACTGAAGCGGGCAGGTACCCCAGAGTGAAGGTTGGAAGCACCATAGATCAAGAGCTTGGGAGACTGTCCTGGTGGCTGCTGGTACCAGGCTAAATAACTACTAATACCCTGACTGGCTCTGCAGCTGATGATGACTCTATCTCCAGGAGTAATAGACAGTGAAGCTGGAGACTGGGTCAGCAGAATGGCTGCACAGGACCCTTGAGTGGAGAAAAGAAAATCAGAAGAAATAGAGTGAAATCAAGAAGCATCCCCAGAAGTGTGTGCTCTGACTGGGTTGAGATGCCCTTCTCATTGACTTTAGGATCTACCCTCTCATCACCCTCTCCTCCCCACAACTGAGGTTAAATTTCCAAGATCTCCTGCTGTAGCACAGGAGACCACTTGTTATCACTCTCCCCAGGCTGGTCTTACCCTGGGCCCAGATCACCAGAAGATAGAGAAAATGAGATGAAGAGACCATTATTTCTCTTGTAGATGCTCACACTGAGACAGATGGGTATAGAGCATATTTATGTCTCAGATAGTGGATATGCAAGGTTGCTGTGATATCAATTTGCAAAATGGTCCCAGTGAGGCCCCTCCTCCAAGAGTCAAGGCTGGGTATTACATATGGGTCAGAGTGGTTCAGTGATCAATGTGTGGGAAATTGTGAACTCAAGTACCAATTATCTCTTCTTCAATCTCTGCCAATCCTGCCTACAGGGTCCTATGTCAAATCTGGAAGGAGTGATTCATTGTGGCGAGAAACAAGAAGCCCCCCTTCTCTGGGAGAAGAGATTACTACTAGGTTTGAAAAAAAATTAATGAAATGGAGAAACAGATGCCTGACTGGTGATAACAAAAAACTCCATCAGAAATGAGAAATAAACTGAACAAAGATTTAGTTTCAGAAGACAGAAAAGAGGCTTTAAAGGCAGCTATAAGAACAGGCCAACAGCAGAAGATGGAAGATGCAGTCAGCATGTGAAAGCAGAAAAAATTCTGGAGAGACTGAAAAATGGGTTTGGTGCTTGACCAGTACCACTGGGGCACTGTACAGAGCTGTCTCAAGGCTCCACTCTACCTTGCTGAGGTCACCTTTGTCTGCATGCCATGTGTCTCTGACTTCCATATATGCCTATATTCTGTAATTTTAACTTCCCCCCTCCCTCATTTGATTCAACTGAGCTAAAGGTGACTCAAAGGAAAAGGAGACAGATCTACTGCTATCTGATATGACTAGCTGATAACAAGCTTGAAAAATACCTGATAAGAGACATATATTATCAGAGTCACTGGACGGACAGTCCAGTTCCTGTAGATTTTGCCTTCAGGCAGTTAAAGAATCAGAGGAAGTCTTCAGTGTGTCGTGTTCAAACTTTGCGTGGTCTCTCTGGAAAGTCATGGATGTGAATGGGCCAGGTGGGGAAAGCCTGGAAGAATTGTATTCTGTATTGAGGCTGATAAGACTCTTAGTCTCTTCAAGTGTTTAATCTTGTTCTATCTCTCCCTACTCTTAGGCTTCTATTTGGTGCAATGGATAGGTGGCTGACCATGATGCCACACAGTCCTAAATTCACGTCTCACTCCTGAAATTCACTAGCTGTGTGACCCTGGGCAAGTCACTTAGTCTCAATTTCTGCAACTGGAAAATGTGGATCATAACAACACCTGCCTCATTGGATTGTTGTGAGAATCTGAAGGAGATCATTTTTGTAAAAAATGAGTGTTTGGTACATTACAGCCATATATAAATCACCTGGCTCCTCCTTCCATCTACCTATCCTTATTTCCAAAACTGATCTGCCCACATTCATTCACATGAATTCTCTGTATTCTCAGTCATTTAAATGACCTTACTCCAGCAATCTCTTTTATGTACCTTCAGTGCTTCCCTCTCCCCTGATTCTTTCTACACTAATGAAGTATCTATCTCCAAGTCAGTTCTTTTTCTGTTCATATCTCACTGACCATGAGCTCTCTAAGGTACATGACACTGTGAATACTGCACCTACAGATCTTCAACAAAGAGAATAGAGACTCGGAAATTCACATGACACCAAACACAGGAAGGGACCAAGCAATTAAAATCCAGGTCTCAGATGACCATCTATAGAAGTCTAAAGCTTGGATAACAATGAGCTGAACTAGATGTCCTGGAATAGGATGCATATTTGTCTTTATATATATATGTATATTACATAGCCTTGGATGCATATTTGTCTTTATATATATGTATATACATATATATATATATATATATATATATGTATATATATTACATATTACATAGCCTTGGAACAGTGACAGCCTAGACTTGAGGATAACTCTGAAATAAGTTATTCGAAGTAAGCTACATAGATAATAATCTCTCTCTATATATATATGTATGTGTGTGTGTGTATCTGTGCGTGTGTATGTACATGTGTTTGTTTGTAACAAAAATGTACCTTAAGAAGGTATAACTACAAGAGGAAAATTAGGAATTAGAGGGAGAAGCATAATAATAGAGAACATTTGAGCAAATATCCAAGAAGGGTGAAATACACACTGTTGACATGAGATTGCAGTTCACTAGCATAGAGGAAATAGATGGGTGGTTCTAGAAACACATTGTTAGACTGGCATGGAGGCTTGACACTAGAGTGGAGGGGGTCATCCATTACTCAAAGACTGCAACCTCTCACTTTCCAAGAGTAGAGAAATGATCAGTGTCATGTATTTCAGTAATGAAATTCCCATTCTTTAAATAGGGGAGAAGCCAACTGGGGCAATTGCTCTTCTAGACGTGATTCACCCCAATAACCAGGCATCTTGATGAGAGGTGATCATGGTATCTCAAAACTTCTCATAGAAAAGGTGGGGAGAACCAGGTGCAATCTGGCCTGCTGCCTAGATTTGGGCAGAACAGATCTCTAAGGGCTCAGTGGGGGAATAGACAAGACCTTGGGGGAACAGAGGAGCTTCCCTAAATGGCTAAGCAAAGAAACCTAATGACCCCTGACAGAATCTTTCTATTTGAATAAGTAGGTACAGTCCAACCCACCTTTCTTTCTAGGTGGGAAATTTGAGTATCAGCCAACCACCCATTTTCCTCCATACTTGCCCCACTTTGAATCAGAACCAGTCCTGGACTTAGTCCTACACCCTAGGTCTGAGCTCTCTTCCCTGCCCCCAGAGACTTGCATCTGTTTGACCAAAATAAGAAAGGTCCATAAATCAATCCCCCTTCCCAACACCACTGAAGTCCCTGTGGATTTCTCTGTGCCCAGACCTCCTAGCTACCCCTTCACTGTGGGAAAAGTCCCTCTCCATAGAGCTTGCTTGCTGAACTTTCTCTGTCCATTCCACCATAATGCATTTTATGCAATGATACTGAGCATCCCAGGCCAAGTCCATTTTCTCTTAGAAGGATGAATCGATGTTTAGGACTATGACTAACAACTCAGCAGTCACATCTGTAGCCCATGTCTTTGACTTAGTGAATGCAGAAAATAAAGGCTGAGTCCAGAAATGTGAGCCTCTTTCCTTCTCTTGGACACCTGGGCTTTTTCTTTTTGCTACATGAGTGGCTGATAAAGGAGATTCCTGTCTCTCTGAATGAGATTCAGGTTTTCTGAAACTCTGAGTCTGTATGAAAACAAACTTGGGACTAGAATTTTAAGAGAGATAGCAGCACAGGAGCAACTGGAAGACCCTCAAGAATGAGTCAGAAGTGATTAAGAGAAACTATTTCAATGGGGAGGAAAAGAGTGTGTTGTGGGGAGAGGGAGAGTCATTTAAAGAGAGAGCATGTGTAGGAAAACTGTTGACCAGGAGAGAAGAGTAAATCTCTGTGTAGGCTCTGAAGCCCAGGGCTCTGTGCACTTCTAGAGCCATCTAGCGGCCCCAGTCAGAAGAGCAGTAGTCCCCACGTGGCTCCACCTAATTAATGTACTGTGATTGGCCTTTCAGTGACAGGCCTCACAAGCCCCTCACCTTAGCTTGGGATTGTCATGGTTTCCTTCACACTCCATAGGTAACTGTGATCATAGAGGACAGTTGGTCAGATTTACTTATGGTGGGAACAAATTAAACCAAACAATTGTGACCTTTACTATCCTACACACAAGCACAAAGTGTCTCCCCCACCACCAATTTAGCATCTGAGTAGGACAATCTCTCTGAAGGAAGCCCTAAAGACTGCAAGTACTTTTCAAAAGTCATTCAATCCCCTTTGATTTCCCGAATTCGTCAGGGTGTTGTCTTAATTTTTGTTTCTTCCGGGCATGAAAGAATACATTTTGTGAAAATCAAGGAATTTGGACTGGAAAGTTATGTCTATAAGTTCTTTTGCCACTTGATTTTATGGTTGTGTGGTGGTGAATAGTGGGGATTTTCAGTCATTGACTGTTTACTATGCCGTCTTGGCTCCAAGAAGTCTCCTTGGTCAAGTCTTTCAAAGTTAGCATTTTGGAGCAGCTGGGTGGCACAGTGAATAGAGCACCAACCTACAGTCAGGAGGACCTGAGTTCAAATTCATCCTCAAAGAGTTTACATGTACTAGCTGTGAAACACCAGCCAACTTGTTTAACCCTAATTACCTTGCAAAAATTAACAGTTATGCTCCCTCATAATGCAGTTATTATTTTATGTTGTTGTATAAATCCCCCTCCTTGTTTTTCTCATATCTCTCTGAATCACTCTGTTGTTGGGTTGATGAGTCATGGCTTTCTATGGAATATTGAGCTGGGAAGAAAGGACAGAAAGGATCTCTGGCTAGAGATTTCTGGTTTCTTCTTTGTTTCTCCCTCGGCAGGAGGTGGGGTCAGATGAAATATGAATGGAAGAGTGCCTTAGTTCCAGGGCAAGGTAAGTTGACCCAGTCTGTAGGGGATTGGTTCCTTCCTTGACAATACTGCTCATTCCTGAAGAACAGTAAGAGGACTCAGGGTACAAGACTGCCAGACCATGGTCTTTTCCCTGAGCCTGAGCCCCTTTTCTCATGTCTGCCCCAGAGACCCTGCCTCTGATCAGGCAGCTCAGCAGCTGCTGGGGGAGAGGAAGGAGAGGACACAGCTGAGCCCCTATGACCAGTCAGCCCAGGCCTTGGAAGGTTTTTGTTCAGGGATGTAACACTGTGGGAGGACCAAAAGAATTTTGAAAACAGTAACAATCTGTGCTATACTCAGGCTCCAAGTTGCTGATTGTGAGGGTGAAATTTTCCTCAGTACCACTGCCACTGAACCGGGCAGGGAGTCCTGATGCAGGTCAGAAACCTTGTAAATGAGTCTCTGGGAAGATTGTCCAGGGTTCTGGTGGAGACAGTGTAAATAAATATTTTCATTACTCCTTCCGTTTTAATATTTAGCCCACAGGCACCCTGGCTCTGCAAACCCTATTGAACTCACAGAAAGCTACATTTCCCCTTGGACTGTACTGGCTCATGGGCCCCGGAAATTCGAAGTTCCTTTGAATTCTCTGAGGTCCTTATGAAAAACTGCACATCTGTGTGTTGTGTTGTCCTATATTCATACCTGGGAGCAAAAGCATGAGAAGGTATATGGCCATCTTCCAGGTAAAAGATTGGCTTATTAAGGAGGACTCTAGCAAGGATCTTGCCAGCAATGGCTAAGAGAGAGACCCCCCTGTGACTGTCACAGGACAATCTATTCCCTTTACCTTTATAGAGATGGACAATGAAGACATTGACCATCCTGGGGGATAACCTCCTCTTGTGATATAACCTGGAAAATTTCAGACAGCTTTTGTATGAGCAATGTTCCCCCTACCTCATAAATCTCAACTGGAATGGTATCAGCACCAGTTGCTTTGCCACATGAAAGTAGCCTAATGTCACTCAAAACCTCTTCTTCATTTGAAAGTTCAGCCAAGGAGGGATTTCAACTTGAGATAAATGATCAATGGCCTCAGCACTGATCGATGATGGTCTGTTGAGAACACTATGGAAGTGTTCAGTCTAACTCTATAGGATCATGTCCTTATCAATAATCAATGTGGCTCCATCAGCACTGAGTAGCTGTGATGCACCATAGGATTTTGGTCCATAAAAAGCTTTTAAGGAATCATAAAAGTGCTTTGGATTGTTACTCTCAGTGTAAAACTGAATTTCATCTGCCTTCTTACTGAGCCAGGAGTCCTGCATCTCTCTAAGCTTTGCTTGTACTTTGCTTTTGATGGAATTAAATGCTGCCTTCTTAGAGATCATGAACTATCCTGCTGGTAAATCCTGTGGAGTTCTTGTTTTACATTTAGCAGCGTCTGAATTTCCCCATGATTTTCATCAAACCAGTCTTGTTGTTTGCAAGTGTCCTGACCCAGATGAGCAAACGCAGTGCTGTATACCAGATCTCTGAAAGCTGCCCACTCCTTTTCTGCTCCACTGTCTCCAACCATGTGTTGGCTCAACTTTCCCTCCAAGTCAGCGGGACCAAGTTCACACTCAGAGAACAACCCTAATTTGTTGAAATTAATTCTTCTGTTAGTCATTTTGCCTTGGGGGCAGCACTTTTGATGAATGCAAATATGATATACCTATGATCAGTGCAGCACTCTCCACCACACATTGCCTTTGTCACTCTCACATCCTGTCTATCTCTTCTCCTTACAATCACATAGTCTATTAGATGCCAATGTTTGGTACGAGAGTGCATCCATGAAGTTTTATGACATTTATATAAACAGAAAACAGTGTTGGTGATAAGAAGGTCATGCAATGTACAAGTGTTCAGCAGTAAATGACCATTCCTCCTTTGGCCTCCTGGCCAAGTCTGGTAGTCTGGGCCTATTCTAGCGTTAAAGTCACCCAGAATTGTAAGCTTGTCCTCTTTTGGCACAGTGATGGTAAAGGTCTCTAGGTCTTCATCAAATTTTTCCTTGACTTCATCAGGGTTTGTCATGGTGGGAGCATAGGCACTGATGATGGTGGCATGGCGTTTTCCTGTGAGTGGCAATCACATTATCATGAGCCTGTCATTCACTCCTATAGGCAGGCATACTGGATTAGTTTTGATTGCAAAACCTAAGCCAACTTCATGACACTCCCCTTCATTGCAGCCCCTCCAGAAAAATGTGTATCCAGCTCTAATTTCAGTAACATGGCCTTCATTTGCCAGACTTTTTACATTCAAAGCTGCTATTTGGATGAGATACCTGTTGAGTTCTCCTGCAACAAGAGCAGTTCATCTTGCAGGTCTACTGGATTTTGTGTTGTCCATAAATGTGCACAGGTTTCATGTGCTGATGGTGAGTGGAATCATCTTTGCAGGTGTTTTTGTACATTTTGCACCTTTTTTGTGTGTGTTTTGACTATAGAGTGGAATTCCATACCTGCCACAGTAGTCAGGCCAGGTTTAAATAAGCTTACAATTTTTAGGACACCTTTTCTAGCTCTCTTCCTCACAACAGAACTTGAGCAATGAGATCCTTACAAAGCTACTCAGACACCCAGGGGGGTGCCAAGTCCCACTGCTGCTTCCAGTGTGAAATGACCCTATGGCCTGGGCCACCTTTGTTCAGGGTTGTAACTACAGCTCCCATGTATCCATTTCTATTGCTTCATCACTTGCCTGTTGCCACAGGATTTTGAGGTAAAAGAGTAAAATGGTATGGGTGATATCTTTTGATTCATGTGTAAAGTGGATTTAAGTGAGGCAGAGTTGCATGAGGTTGTCAGCCTCATTCTCTCCTCCGGAGTCATCATAGTCCAGTGGCAGGACAGAATCAAAATGACTGATGATGGCTCAGGATGCAGTGGATGACCTTGGCATCTTCAGTTTCTAACTAAGCTCCAAGAGCTCCACATCGTCTGCTTCAGCTGCCTTCATGGCCATTGGAACAAATTATTCTCATCTGCCCATTCCACCAAGGGAAGTCTTCACATGCTTGGGGTAGACACGCTCCAACACACCAGTGGGTTTGAGACCCCTTGGTTGCCCTCAACCTGGTTTGGCCTGTCTGCCGAGATGCTTTACCAGGGTGTGGCCACTGTGCCATGCTGCAGCCTCTTGGAGCCACAGATGAGAGTTGAGTGGAACAGATGGACACCAAAGGTGGAAAGCAACCCTAAAAAGAGCTTGACAGCCATCACACCAAAGGTATTGGCCCTCCCTGAACACACCCTACACCCCACCTCCCTCCAAGCCTTAGGAAGACCAAATGACATAATATTTGTAACAGTGCTCAGCCCAGTCCCTGGTAAATAGTAGGTGCTATATAAATGCTTATTCCTTCCCCTAGCACACAGCCCCCATCTAAGTTAAACTTCTAGGTCATTGAGTAGGGCAGACTTGTGAGTTTAAAACAATCCCAGCATTAGTTCTGTCTCTAGGGAAGAATAAGGACTTGCCCAGGACACCTAACTGTGCAAGGTCTGAGCAACCTCAGATATTAGGAGAACATAATATGAGCTCAGAACAGAGTGAGGGGAGTACTTGAAGGAAAAGGGTCAAATTCCTAGCCTTTCTGGGTCCTATAGTTTGAAGGCTTTTATGTCTGAACCCAGACTCTGGATTTGGCACCTTCCTCGATGTATCTAAGCTCTTGAAACAGCTTTACACCAGCTACTTGTCCTGCTCTGGACTCAGGAGGGTGAGGTCCATCCATGGCAAGAGAGTCTTTGGCACAAGAAGAGCCTAGATAAATTCCTTGCCCTAAAGATTTTCATCTGACTGCAGTGGAAAGAAGACCTTTCTCAAGGATCTGGCCTCTGAAAGTCTCCACATCTCAGGCTTTTCCTCGGGGACAGCCTTCCATTCTCGCCTGGGGCAGGGTAGGGTGAAAACAGGGACAGGGAAAGGAAGGAATAAAATGACTTTACCTCAACTCAGGGGAGGAATCTTGGGTGCCTTGGATGTGGTCAGGGAGGTACTTTTCTTGGCTTCTCTGGGCTGTAAAGCAGGCTAAACATGTGAAACCCTGACCCTACGTGTTCCAATCCTTACTTATGACAAGACTGAAATCCCTGAGCAGAGGATGGTGTTGCCAAGTTCAAGGGACTCCTGTCTTCCTCTTTGTAGACAAACAGAAAGAACATGGGGTTTGGAGTCAGGAGGTTCAAATATCACCTTAGATCCTTAGTAGTTGTGTAACTCTAGACAAATCACTCTCCATACCTCAGCTTCCTCATATATAAAATTTGGAGGGAGGGGGCTGGGCTCACTGAGGGGCTTTCCAGATCTAGGTCCCTGATCCCAGGATTTTCCAGCAGATAGAACTGGACTAGGTTGGTTCCTCTGGGGAAAATAGTCACGTTCTTCAAGGCCCAGAATGACTCCAGATTTTTCTTCTGTTCTGGCACTTACCACGGAACATTGGATAGCCTAGAAGATAAAATGCAGTAAATGCCCAGGAGAGGCAGAATGGTCATATATGTGTAGCCAGCATAGCAGCATCTGAGGAAGGGGAAGTAGCTGGGGTGCTGAAGCCTACCTGATCCCCATGTCTGAGCCTTGGAAGGTTTTTGTTTGAGAATATATCACCGTGGGAGGAAGTTTAAGACTTTGTTGACAGTAATAGACTGCAGCGTCCTCAGCCTCCACACTGCTGATAGTGAGAGTGAAATCTATTCCAGATCTACTGCCACTAAACCGAGCAGGCACTCCAGAATCCAGTCTGGTGGCCCAGTAGATGAGGAGTCTTGGGGTTTGTCCAGGCTTCTGCTGGTACCAGTATAAGAGGTCATCACCATCGCTATATGTGACCTTCTCACTGGCCTTGCAGTTCATGGTGACTCTGTCTCCTGGAGACACAGACAGGGAGGCTGGAGACTGGGTCAGAACAATATCACCACAGGACTCTGAAATGAAGAAAATAGAAAAATATGGACATCCCTGCCAAATATTATGTAATTCATAGATATATTTAAACCCTCAAAGCCCTAAGTCACTTTAATTAGTCATAAAAATGCACTCCAGACATTACAGTTTCTGCAAGTCAGGTCCCAGTTGTGCCTGGAAGCCCCTAACAGCCAGAGTTGGACAGAATTCTTATCTTGTCTAAAGGAAGGGTCACAAATTTAACCCTTAACTCTAGCTCTTGTAGAAGCATGCCCCACCTTTTGTTATGTCTTACCTTGAGCCCAGATCAGCAGCAGCCAGAGAAGATGGGGCAGAGACATCATCCTGTCACCAGAACACCTGCAGGCAGAGACCTCTGAGCTCAGAGTGAGACAAATGGAGGCAGAAAGACATTTATATCAGAGCAGTTGCAATGAAAAGTCCTTTGGGGATGCTTATGCAAAAGAAGTCCTAGGTCACAGCTCTCAGTCTAGGGACTACAGATGTCAGTCTAAGACAAACTGGTGGTGTGGAACCATGCCTGGTGACTCTCTCTATTATATCTATCTGATGTTGTTAGCCTGTGTGTCCATGCGTTGTGTGCAGATGTGTCTGTGCCTTGTGTCTGATGTAAAAATGATCACCACAGGTTCTAGTGGATCACTAGGAATGTCTGCTCTGCGTACCTTTGGCAAGACTCCATTTCTGAATCCATCAGAGAGAACTGTAAGCCCAGAGGCCTGTGTTGCAGGTGAAGGAGGCAGGAGGTCACTGTTTGTAGGTTTCTTGGTTTTGTTTTTAATTCTGCCTCCCTCTTTCTGCCCTGGATGAAGAAGGAAGGATAAGAGAATGCTGTAAAGGTCTGTAGGGGAGAAAGGGATAAGTGGGATAAGAAGGGAGGGCAAATGTGAGGAGGTGGTAATTAGAAGTAAACACTTTTGGGGAGGGACAAGGTCAAAAGAGAGAATAAAATAAATAGGAGGCATGATAGGATGAAGGGAAATATAGTTAGTCTTTCACAACATGACTTTTATGGATGTCTTTTGCATAACTACACATGTGTAACCTTTATTGAATTGCTTGCCTTGTCAATGGGGATAGGTGAGGAGGGAGGAAGGGAGAGAAGTTGGAACTCCAAATTTTAAAAACAAATGTTAAAAATTGTTTTTACATACAACTGGGAAATAAGATATACAGATAATGGGGTATAGAAATCTTTCTTGCCCTACAAGAAAATAGAGGATACGGGGATTAGGGGAGCAATGGGTGTGATAGAAGGGAGGGCAATTTGGGAGAAGGGGTAACCAGAATGTCTTGGGGTGGGGATAGGGGAGAGATGGAGAAAAATTCAAAACTCAAAATCTTGTGAAAATGAATGTTGAAAACTACAAATAAATAAATTTAAAATAAAAAAAGAAACAATGAAGATGACCTTCCTGTCTCTATCTCCCATTCTCAGACAGGAGGTCAGTGCTGATAACCTGTTCTTTGAGTAAGTATGTGAAATAGCACTGAGAATTTCCTGTTGAGGAGATTGGAGATACTTGGAAGGAATTATAGATCACAATCCAAGGGAATAATTTCTGCTGGTTCTTGGAGAGAGCTATTCTCTTTTCTAATAGAACTAGAGAAAGCCTATAGGCTTTAAGTGGAAGAAGGATAGTGACACCTGCTTTTCTCTTCTGCAAGAGATCAGTTTGCAGTTTGGAAATTGGAGGCAACAGAGTGTGCAGGAGAGTAACTTCTGGAGACGTTATTCTTCCATCTGGGTCGGTTCATTTGGCCGAGCAAAGTCCACAGAGACTATGAGAACCAAGAGGAGAAAGACTGGGAGAAGTAGCCTCCCCAGAAAAATCAGTCTTCCTGTGGAGCTGGAGGTATGAATTACATCTCCCTATATGTACCCGGGCCACATGTGTGTTCCCTGTGGATGCCCTTTCATAGGTGTTTCCCAACTACCTACTTATCCTTCAAAAATGCCTCTACATGATGCTTGAATCACAAATACATATATGCATTCACCCTTTCATATGTGTTTCCTATGTTTGGGTATTTTCTGAACTTATGCTAGATATATTCTTGTGAGAGAGAGTCCAGGTTTATGGGAAAATGCTTTCTTCCCCATGCTGAAGTTATTTCATTGTGTCTGTCAAGGAATCTTGCATAGTTGTGCATACGCATGTCAAGTGAATCAAATGCTTTTTTAGACTCAATTCCAAAGAATAACCACGAGACCTTGTATTTTCTGCTCCTTTCAGTCAGCTGTGTGATTTTAAAATTGTGATATTGTTGAAGTGTGTTTTTGATGCTCATTCCTTCATTAAATGTAATCTTAATATAGATGTAAATCATTTTCATAAAGATTTAAAAGAGAGGCCAAAGAAGGCATTGTTGTCTCTGACTAGAGATACCATCTCATGTGTGTCAGTAGCAGGAGTGTCCATATTTTTTCCTAATTGTTTGGAATCTTCCTCTCTTTTACACATCTTGAGAATCTATCCCTAAAAGTCATAAGAATTGTTCTGTCTTCAGTCTAGACCTCTTCTATCCATCCTTGAGCTGCTCCAGCTGTTCTCTCTACGTTTGGTTTTGTGTCTTCTCTAGAGATCCGAGTCTCATTTTGGATTTTCTAATTGACAGACTTATTGGATCACAGAGATCCCTAATGTCTCAGCAAAGAGGATGAAGGAGAGGGAATGGGGAGCTTAGAAGAGAGAAGACTAAAGGATAAACCTGTGCCCTTGAGAAAAGAAATGGGCTTCAAATATTCCTGTCTCAAGATCCCTCCTCAGGTTCTGTTTCTGTCAGTCACACCAATTATTAATTGCCCAGAATTTAATAGGATGATCAGAATTTATCATCAGGTTATGGCTTGTATTTAGAATTAATTGGAATCTCCCTAGGGAGGAGTAATAGCTTAGTGATTGAAGAGTGAGAGGACTAGTGGAAAAATATCTGAATGGTGAGGTTAGGTACCTGCTTTTCGATGAGTGTCTGATGCTTTTTGTGGAAATCTAGTTTGAGAATAGACAGACATTAGTCACTTGCATTGTTAGTAGATTAACAAATGGGCTTATAATGTTATTCCACTATAACCTTAAGCCCAGTTTCATAAGACTCTCCTCTGTGATTAATATTTTGATACACTCAATATTTTGGTTATATATCTTTACATAAAACGTATGCTTTGTGTGTATGTGTCTATATGTATCAACACATAATATATATTCTTTATATGCATAAATTTATGTGGTAACATACTCAATGTTCCATGCCTGTTCTGGGGGTGCGGTTGGGAGAAGAGTAATCCCAGTCTTCAGGGTTCTAGCTTTGAGAGAGATGACAGGGAGCTCTTGATTTTCTCCAGGGAACATTCCCTGAAGGTAGAGAAAGAGACTGGAAAGGAGCTGAAATTTATCAGAGACAGTAACTCTAACATGTCTTTATGCCAAGTATCCAACAGGAGAAACTTGGGGGGAATTTGCTCTTGGCTGGTGTCTGAGATGTTTTTTTATTCCAATTCTGAGCAGGAAAGTTCATTCACTCTTTGCATTCTCTGGTAGATAGATCTTCAGCCACTCCTATCTCATTAAGGGACAGTAATTTTTTCCCCTTATATTACTTCCTGAGCGACAGCTGGGATACTCTTTTAGATCAATGTATATGTTTCTGCCTGAGCAAGAAAGCTAATTCACATGGTGTATTGTCTGGTATATTCTCATCTGAATCATGACTGAGTTTTCTTTTTACTATCAGTATGGATAAAAGGGCACATTTGATGTGTATTCTCTGTTTTCTTTGTGTGACTGGCATTTGGTAAGAAGAAAACAAGTTTTGGATATTAATATAATTTGGAACTTTCCTTCCCCATGAAAGGATAGTGATGAGGAGCTCAGTTTGGACTTTTAAAACATTGGTTCTCTTAGACTAGCATTATTAAGATGGGGAAGACATGTATAATTCTAACCAGGTACCATATATTTGTGAGGAGGGCAGAAAGACCAGCTTCTTGGCAACAATGTCTTGTTCCCTTTCTTAGAGGGTATTAAAGTCTTCCTTGAAAAAGGGAGGGCAGAGAAGACTACAGAGATCTCTTTATGGTTCATGGGCATAAATAGATGAAATATTATATAAAAATCCGATTTAAAAGCTTGGTCAGAGAAAATGGTCTCAGATGTGAAATTTAAGTTTATTCACTAGATGAATTTTTAAAATTTTAGTCAGTTTTAAGTTTCTAAAAAGCTAGAGAGCTCATATAAGAGGTGATATTACCTAGTCTTAAGGAAGTAAAGATGTGACAGCTACTGACATCCTGCCCTTTACTCCTACCCAAGACCTGTTATCTTATGTATTAGTGATCCTTTTGGAAGCTTGGCATGGAGCCTCTTAACATGGAAGGTTTGCCACTCTTTTGTTCATTGGAATGGTTTAGGGGAACCAGTTTTTTATCCCAACCCCACTTGAAGGAATCAACTATCCTGAAGTAATGGCTTTGAAAATGTGTGGTGTGGGGCAAAAGGGAAGAGTAATTGAGATCCAGTAGAGCCAGGGTGAGGCAAGCTCAACTCAGTGGACCCTGCTGTAAAGTCTTTTGGGCAGCCAATGGAAGGGTAATTCAGAAGTAGGATTTTGACCCCTCAAAAAGAGCTTAGAGCAGTTCAAAGTAATTACAACTATTTATCTTCTCAATCTTTCTTTCCTTATGGATCAAATATGCAGGCAAATCCTTTTGGGAATTATCTTACATGCAGAAAGACTGAGACTGAATGTAACATGTTGTGTAAGGGCTGGTTATGGGCCACACTTAATGACATGGATTTTACTTGGACTTTCCCCCAAATCCTGTACCTAAATAGGAAAAAAGGACAAATTGTACAAGTACAGGTTGGGGGATTGGGGAAGGTAAATAGGCTCAATCAATCAGTCGTCCACAAGCATTTATAAAGCTCTTATCATGAGCCAGGGAAGATACCAAGTACAAGGCATACTATGGATGTCTAAAATGCAGTCCCTGCTCTAAGGAGCTGACAATGTAATGAGAAAGACATCTTGTAAATGAATATGGACCTACAAGGCCGAAAAAGTGTATTTGAAGGCAATTAACAAGGCAGAAAGTGAGAGGTGAGGAAGGGAATAATCTTCTTGTAGAAAGTGGATTTTCATTTCTGTCTTAAA
Source organism: Potorous gilbertii (assembly GCA_028658325.1). Taxonomy (NCBI): domain Eukaryota; kingdom Metazoa; phylum Chordata; class Mammalia; order Diprotodontia; family Potoroidae; genus Potorous; species Potorous gilbertii. Next base: position 118,009,635 of record CM053769.1, read on the forward strand.
ATTCTCCAAGGAACAGAGATAGAGGTGAGGGAAGGAGAACGTTCCAACCATGGAGAAAACAGAAGAAAGGCCCAGAACTGACAGAAGGAGAGTCCTGTTGGAGGAACAGCAAGGCCAGAGTCTTGGGACCATAGACCAGTTGGAAAAGTCTAAAGTGGAAGAAGAATTAAGAGGCAAAAAGGCTCTGAGTCCTGAAAGGCAAACAAAGAATAAAGATAATTGTGACACTGGTTGAGGGAGGGGATGAATAATGATGGAAACATCATTAGAAATCAACAGGTTATGTACTGAGAAGAACAAATAGTTTAATCTTAGAATTTGGGCATAATTAAGCTTTCTAAAACTTCACTTTTCTGACCAGAGCAACCTCATAAATGTCAACTTCCCAAAGAAATTTAGGAATCTAGGGAAGGAGAAGTCTGAACTCTGAGGCCTCTTGGCCTGGTGTTGTTAGAAAGGCACATAAAATCAGACTGATCAGGTATACGTTAGCTACCAGAGATTAAACAGGGAAGTACAAGGTATTCCCATTTCAAGCAAAGTGAGGTTTCCAAAAATGAAGTCAGCCCCGCACACCAAGGAATATGGTTCCTCTTTTTTATTTTTGTAAGTTGAGTTTGAAGGCACTAGATAGGAGTGATTCTGTTCTGTTTCCTGAAGGGCTTAGCTTCTGAGACACAGAATCCCTTTCTGAAGAGGCAGCATCCTTTTCTATTCCAAGCTTTGGAAGGATAAAGCCAGTCCTGGAAGAAAAGAGGAGAAAATTTTCCCTTCTCCATTCAACCTTCTCCATTAACCACTCAGATTGTAACTCCTTCTACCAGTACCACACAATCCCTCCATACCTATGCATTGTGTGCAATATTTGTCCCTGCCTTTCCAAAATTCCTGGTGGAGGATTTTTCCATTGAATAAAATATATTCCAGGGATTGAAAAAACACATTTCTTGAAAGCCAGGGTTATTTGGTTCCAATCTACATGTACAGTACAAACTGATTATTGTTTACCACCCTCTAGATAATTTATGGTATTAACCAAATTTCAGAGCTGGAAGGAATGAGAAAGGGGAAGGATTTCAATTCATAGGAAGATGAGAATTCCCTCTTCAGCATCACCTACAAGTGCCACCCAACTTCAGAGTAAGGAAAGGAAGTTGAGTAGGTTGTTAATTAGCGAGAGGTAATTTGTTGCCTAAATTTTAACCAGATTCTGAGAGTTGAGATTTGGTTCAATAAAATTTGAGGTTACTCAAAGGGAATAGATACATTCCAGTTCTACACATGATGCAACAAGTTGCCAACAATGATTGACTGGAGGGAAATAACAACAAGAAGATAGACAAGGGGAGCCCTGGTGTGGCAGCATCCTTTCACTTGCTCTCATTCCTTTTTTCAGCGTGGAATTCACAGCCATCATTGGGGAAACAACTCTTATGCAGAAGGGTCCAGGCATCTCTACCAAATGACAACCAATACTCCCCCGTGAGCCAGGCCAGCCCATTTAGTTGAGGCAGCAGGGTGCCCTGAAGCAGAAACAAGAGGCAGCCTGTGCCAGGAAGGTTAAACCATTATGACCTCCTGACCCTCATGTCCCCCAGACCACATTATAGACAGCAGAGGACTCTAAACACAAAGAAACTGGGAATGACTTTGCTTCAAGTCATGTACCCTCAGGTCATTTGACTAGTCCTTGCACAATAGGGTCTGTCCCATGGATATCCTTTCTCCTGCCCCAAGGGTTTGTGCTTAGGAACTCACAGGATGACACATGTTGCCTCTGAACAAGGCAGACCCCTCCAGAGCTCTGGGTCTGTTTTAGCTGATAAGCTCCCAGAAAGAAGGACAACTGGGAATCTTGCATGTTCAGTGAAAGAGTAGGGATTAGGTAGCATAGAAAAGTGAAGATTGAGGGACAGATGTCTGTCCTCAAGAAGGGGCAAAGGAGCTTCTTATAATCCTGCATCAAAGCTCAACAATCACATTTTGTCTTTGTGTGGCAGAATACCAAGGTCACTTTCCAAGGCTCAGAGAATCACTGATATATCCTTATTATTAAAAATGGGGCAAGGGATGAGGCAAAGAACCCCACTGAGAGCTAACTGCAACTTCCCCAGAGAGGATTGTTAGCTTGGAGAGTCGATGAAAAAACAACTGAGGGAGATGTTTGGGTCAGTGGATGTCGGTGAACAGCTGTGTAGCCTGCACATTTTTGGACATTTTTTAGTATTTTATTTTCTCCAATTACATGTAAAAACAATATTTAACATTCATTTTTAAAGTTTTGAGTTCAAAATTTTCTACCTTCCTCCCTTCCCAACCCATCCTCATTGAAAAGGAAAGCAATTTGATATAGGTTATACATGGGTAGGCATGCAAATTATTTTCATAATGGTCATGTTATGAAGGAAAACAGACAAAAACAAAACGAGAAAAATAAGGGGAAAAGATATGCTTCATTCTTTATTTAGACACCATCAGTTCTTTTCCTGGGGATGGATAGCATTTTCCATCATAAGTCCTTCAGAGCTCTCTTGAATCCTTATCTTGCAGAGTGTAATGGCAACCAGATTAGGCAAAACAGATTTTACTATTTTTTGTTTTACTAAAAGTGCTATTGATTGAATAACGTGGTTGGGGAGGATCTTTCTTACCCACTGATGGGCTTTCCCATTGTGAGCAGCTTGATTAGGGGAGTTGTTTTGTAGGAGACTCCCAACTGCCTGTTGCTTTTTCTATGGGAGCACTGGGTCAGAGGTCTATTGTCCTCTGGCTCTAAAACGTGTATAAATACTCTGAGGGTGAAGTTTTACTTTGGACCTTACTGACTGGAAGTATTTCTTTGGTCAGAGAGACTCTGAGAAGCAGTTCATGATCCCCTAATCTAAAACTCAGAAGTTGATGTTTCCTTCTGTGGTAACTGTGCATGTATGTAATGGTCAGACATGTGTGTGTATGTAATGGTCAGGAAGTTTGGAAGTATTGTCTATTGATTTATTTTTGATATCTCTGAAATTTTGATTTTTATTTTCCCTGATACCTGTGCTTGATTAAAGTGATTGTTAATCCTTTGAAAGTTACTTTCCTTTTATGAAGGCAGATCTAGTAACCTGTGGTTACAGGTCCCCCTGGGTATGTTGTGGTGCATTGATACACTGAAAATAGGTAATTCATTCATGCAATATTGCTGTTATTTTGTATGTAGTACATTATACTTTGCATCAGCCCCTGAAAGTCTTTCGGGATTTTTATCTGAGACCATCCTGCTCATCATTTCTTATAGTACAATAGTATTCCACCATAATTACATACCACGACTTATTCAACCATTTCCCAGTTGATGGGCATTGCCTTAATTTCCAGTTCTTTGCTCCTAGAAAAGAGCTATATAAATTTTTTTTTTGCATATAGGTCTTTTTCCTTTTTGTTTTTTATCCCTTTTGAGATACAGATCTAATAGTGCTTTTGCTAGGTCAAACCATGCATACCTTGTTTTATAGACTTTTGATAGGTATGAAGTAGTACCTCAGGACTATTTTCATTTCCTAATCAATAGTAAATTAGAGTATTTTTTCATATAGCTATAGATAGCTTTGATTATTTTATCTGAAAACTATCATGACTTTTGATTATTTATCAATTGGGAAATGACTCTTATTTTTATGAAATTAATTCAGTTCTCTATATGTTTGAGAAGTGAAACTTTATCAGTCAATTCACTATTTTTTCTAATCATATTTCCCTCCATCATATTCTCCCCCTTCATTTATTCTTTTCCCTCTCTCCTTTCACCCTTTTCCTCCTCAAACATGTTTTACTTCTAACTACTCTCTTCCTCAATTTGACCTCCCTTCTGTCATATCTCCCCCTTCTCTTATTTCTTTCCCCTTCTACTTCTCCATAGGGTGAGATAGAGTTTTTATAGTCAATTGAGTGTGTATGTTATTAGCTCTTTGAGCCTTAGTCTGGATTTCTAGTAGTTTTTTATGCACATATTGCTCAAGCCTAACTTATAGAATCATAAGTATAGTCTTGTTGGCATATGAAATGAGCACAATTCTTTGGTAATTTGAGCTTATTTTTTAGCATTGAACTTCATTAGGACTGGAACATAAACTGATCTTTTCCAGTTCTATGTCCATGGTGGTTTTCCAAATTTGCTGGCGCACTGAGTGTAGCACTTTCATAGCATCATCTTTCAGGATTTTAAATAGTTCCACTGGAATTCTGTCACCTCCATCAACCTTACTTTTAACCATGCTTCCTTGACTCCATTCTCCAGGATGTCTGACTCTAGATCATCTCACTCTAGATCAATAACCACACTGTTATAGTTGTCAGTGATATTAAGATTATTCTTTTGTGTATTCTTACCACCTGTTCTTGGTATCTTCTGCTTCTATAAAGTTCCTCCCATTTTTGGTTTTTAACATTTCCATTTTTGCATAAAACCTCATGTTGATATCTCTAAATTTCTTGAAGAGATCTCTTATCTTTTCCATTTTATTGTTTCCTTCTGTTTCTTTGCAATGTCCATTTTCAAAAACCTTTTTTTCTCCTTGCTATTCACTGGAATTCTGCCTTCATTTGGGTATATTGTTCCCTTTCTCTTTTCTTTTTTGCTTGGCTCTCTCTGCAGCTATTTGTAAAACAAATCAGGTGGCCATTTTACTTTTTTACTCTTTGTTTTCCTTGGAATGTTTTTGTTGCTGTCTACAATTCAGTATTGTGAACCTCTCTCCTTAGTTCTCTGGAATCCCTTAAATCTATTTGTCACTTCTACTTCAAATGCATAAGGGAAGTTATTTAAATTGTAACTATATAGTCTGATCATTTCCCCTCTTTCTTCAAGTCTGAATTTTGTAATAAGAACCTCATGATTGAGCCACTGTCAGCTTTAGGTCTTATTTTAATTGATTGCATGGAGCTTCTCCATCCTTGGCTTCACTGTATATAGTAAATCTGAATTCCATATTAACCATCTGGGGATGTCCATGTGCCAATTCATTCTGTTGTTGGGGCGGGGGGGGGAGGGTTAGGTGAAAAAATTCTTATTGTGACAGAGGGTTTTCTTGACTCTATTCTGTGAGTCTCTGCCCTGATTGATTTTGTACTCCAAGGCCAAACTTCCCTGTGATTCCAGTTATTTTTTGATTTCCTGTTTTGGCATTCCAATACCTTATGATGAAATTGACATCCTTTTGGATGTTATTTCCAAAAGATGTTGTAGGTCTTCATAGGATTGATAAGCTTTTGCCCCTTTGGCATCAGTGGTTGCAGTATACAGAAATGGTTTGTCTTGGATTTGGAGAGATGCCATTCTTTCATTTTGAAGATTCTACCCCACTTTAAAGGATAAGATCCCCTTTCATGGACTATGAGGGTGGCACCATTTCTTCTAAGAGATTCTTGCCCACAGTTACGTATGTAAGGATCATCTGAATTAAACTGAACCATTCACATCCATTTCAGTTCACTAACACCAAGATGTTGTTGCTTAATCTATCTCCTGTTTGACCACATTCAATTTATCTTGGGTCATAGATCTTACATTGTAGGTTTTCCATGCATTGTTCATCTTTCCAGCATCAGACTTTCCTTTTGTCACCAGATACACCCACGGATGAGCTTCCTTTTGACTTTGGCCCAAATTTCTTCATTCTTTCTGGAAATACTTTCTATTATTTTCTTCATTTTCTCTCTTGTATGTTGGACATTTCCACCCCAAGAGGCTCACTTCTGATATTATATATTTTATCACTTTCATACTGTCTATGGGATTACATCCTGGGCCATCTCCAATCATCCTGATGAATATCTGGTCACTGGATCCAAATGGCTCATGAGGGGAAAGTGAGGCTGGTGAGCTTGCACAGCCCTCTTGCACTCAAATCAGTGTCAACTGCAAATCATGTCATCATTTTCCTGATGTCATGGTCCTCTTTGACAATGTAGGACAAACACAATAATAACTGTCTATGGGGTTTTTCTGGCAAAGATTCTGGTTTGTTATTGCATTCTCCAGTCCATCACCTTCTGTCAAAACTCACCACTGTGACCAGTGTGTCTTAGATAACTCTGAATGACATTGCTCACAGTTTAAATGAGCTACTCAATCCTTTCCACTACCACAAGTGATACAGGAGGGGCCCAATATAGTGCAGGAGCCAATCACCATAGTGAGCAATAGATGGGCTATCATTCATGTCCACCTTCTTGGCCTTAACTTGCTATTTCTGGCCTTTCCCAGACTGGTCTACCCAACAGTCACTCTTTAAATGGTAAATAGGTTCGGGGATTCATGTCTCCCAGGACAACTTCTGATGCTGCCTGCATAAGACTATCCTGTCTGGAGTCCCAAGTCTCAATGCTATGTTTTCTAATTGACAGAAGTATTAGATCACAGAGATACTTGAAGCTGAAGCAGGGGGGATGGAGGAGAGGGAATGTGGAGCTTATAAAAAAAAAAGTTGAAGCATAAATCTCAGTGTTTGAGAAGGGAAAGGGGTTCAGGATATTTCTCTCTCTCTCTCTCTCTCTCTCTCTCTTACTCTTGCTCTCGCTCTCGCTCTTGCTCTCTGTGTCTCTCTGTTTGCATACATCTGTATGTTGACATTCTCAGTGTTCCAGGGCCTGTGAGGGGTGGTGTTGGGAGTAGAGTCATCCAAGTCTTCAGGTTTCCAGTTTTAGATAGATGGCAGGGTGTCTCGATTCTCTTTGGGGAGAATTGCCTGAAGAGAAGAGAAAGAATCTGGGAAGGACCCAACATGTAGAAGAGGGGCGTTCTCCATTATGTCTGCATCCCAAGTATCCTACGCTAGAGATTTTGAGGAATTTGTTCTTGGTGGGTAGCTGGAGTGCTCTCATTGTCCAATAAGATATTTCACTCTGAGTATGAATGGTCATTCACTCTTTGGATTACCTGGTATAGTATCATCTATATCATTATTTTCTTTTCTGTTTACTCTCAGCTTGGATAAAAAGGTACATTTGATATGTACTTTACATGATCTTTGTGTAACTTGTGTTTGATCTGAAGTGACTGAAGTCTTGTCTCTATGAATTCAGCGTGGCGTATTGTTTCTCCAGCAAGATATAGCAAGGAAGAGCTCCGATTGGATTTCAAAACAGTTTTCTTAGACTAACATTATTAAGATTGTAAAGATAGTTATAATTCTAACCAGGCACCATAACTATGAGAATAGCAGAATAACCAGCTTGTTGGCAACAATCCCTTGTTCCTCTTCTATATAGGAACTGAAATCTTTCTTTGAAAAAGGTGGACAGGAGAGGCTCTGGAGAGATCTCTTTAGGGCCCAATGAAATGAATAGTCAAAAATAATATAAAAATATTATTTAAAAACTTGACCAAAAAAAATGGGCACACCATATAAAATTAAAGCTTGGTCTTTTACCAGATTTTGTTCAGTTTCCACCTGATCTTCTTGAGCTCTTGGGTCCATGAGTCACTGTTTTCTATGCAATATTGATTGAGGAAGAAGAGAAAGAATCTCTGGCTGGAGAATTCTGCTTTGTTCAATGTTTCTAACTTAGTAGGGAATCTGATGAAATAGAAACGTGAGAGTGCCTCAGGCCCAGGTGTTGTAGGGTGACCCATTCTGAGAGGGGTTGACTCTTTCCTTGACTATACTGCTGAAGAGGAGCAAGAGGACTCAGGGCCCAGAGTTGCCAGACCATGGCCTTTCCCCGAGCCCTGAATCCCTTTCCCCATGTCAGCCTGAGAGACCCTGCCTCTGAGCAGGGATTCCAGGAGAGGAAGGAGACAGCTGAGCCCCCTAACCAGTCAACCTAGGCCTGGGGAGGTTTTTGTTCTGGGATGTAACACTGTGGGAGGATAAAAAGATCTTTGAACACAGTAATAATCTGCCCCATCATCAGTCTCCACATGGCTGATCATGAGGGTGAAATCCTTTTGAGTACCACTACCACTGAACCAGGCAGGGACTCCTGAGAATTGGTTCTAAACCTGATAAATTAGTAAGCAAGGAGATTGTCCAGGTTTCTGTTGGAGCCAGGATAGGTAAATGTTTCCATCACCATGTCTGACAATCTCACTGGCCTTGTACCTAATTGTGACTCTCTCTCCTGGGGTCACAGACACTGAGGCTGGAGACTGGGTCAGCACATTTTCCCCCCTGGAACCTAAAAGCAGGAATTAATGATCAACCAACATGGAATAAATAGAACAATTTCCTTCCATTTTGCTATTTAGCCCAAAGGCATCCTGGCTTTGCAAACCCACCATGTAGCCATGTAAAAACCCACATTCCTCCTTGGACTACACTGGCTCATGGCCCCAGAGGTTCTAAGCTCCTTTGAATTCTCTCATCCTATGAAAAACTGAATGTCTTTATGTTGTGTTGTCCCATGTTCTCACCTGGGACCAAAAGGATGAGGAACCCGCAGAGAAGCTGGGACAGGGACTCCATTGTGCAGTGTCAGTGACTGCTCTGCCCCCAGCTCCAGTTTATGTCCCTATGTCTCTAGGCCCTCCCTTTGGGGATCTCTTTATTCAAAGCAGCTGGGGCTGTAGGGCTCCTAGGAACAGGAAGTGACTGACTCAGCTCAGGGAAAGTCCCTGAGACCTTGACACCCTGAAGATTTCACTAGTCCTGGAACTCTGTGATTGGGGGTTTCTGCTATTTCCACTTTTCTTTAGTTTTTTTCTAAAATTTTAGTAGTTTCATGAATCTAAAATGCTAGAGTGCTTAACTAAGTGGCAATATTGTTTAGTGAAAAGAGGGTAGGACCTGAAGGTACCAAAGATTTGACAGCTACTGACAGACATCCTTTACTTTATTCCAACCCATGATCCCATGTCCTACTAGTTAATGATTATTTGGGGGTTTATCATGGAGACTTCCAACATGTAAGGCCGGTCATTCTTTTAGTCCTTGTGATGGTTTAGGATAATCAGCTCTCTTTCCAATCCCCTCTTCCTTAAAGGAATCAGCTATCCTTAATAATGGCACTGAGGAAGTCGGGGGCAAGGAGGAGAGAAAAGAAAAAGAGAAAAGAGAGATCCAGAAGAGTCTGGGTGAGTGAAGGCAAGACTGAGTGGATCCTGCCCTGAAGGCTTTGGAGCAGCCAACTGGAAGGTGAACAGGGTTTTGGGAGCCTGACCCCAGAAAAAAGCTTCAAGCTTTTCACAGTAATTGCTAGCTTTTATCTCCTCATTCATTCTTTAGCTATGGATCAAATAAGCAAGGAAATCTTTTGGGAAATTACCTTACATGCAGAAGGATAGGAACGGAATGTAAAAATGTCCAAAGGTTGGTACAATAGGCTACATTGAATGATTTGGGTTTTACTAGCAATTTCCCTAAACTCCAAATAGCCAGAAGGAAGGAGCTGTTCATGCACAACTTGGGGGATTGGGGAAGGGAAATGTGGTCAATCAACGAATACTCCACAAGCATCTATGAAACTCTTACCATGAGTCAGAGAAAGTGCCCATGTACAGTGGATACAAAGGAAAGTTAAAATACAGTCCCCACCCTCATTTGTAATGGGAAAGAAATCTTGTAAATGACTAGGAACCTACAAGATAGTTACAGTGGATGCGAAAATAACTAGGAAAGCAGGAAGGGGTTGATGAAAAAGGAGAATACTAGAAAAATCCACTTACAGAAAGTGGATTTGTTTTTCAGGCTTAAAACTCTCTGGAGATCAGAGATAGAGATGAGGGAGGGAGAACATTTCAGCCATGGGGGCAGAAAGGGCCCAGAACTAAGAGATGTTTGAGGAATAGCAAGGCTTGTGTCTTGAAACTGTTCTTGGAAAAGAGCAAAGAGTAAGATTAAAAAGGCAAGAAGGGTTGTGTTTCTGAAGGACTTTCAAAGTCAAAGAGGATAAACCATACTTGTATCAATGACTGTGAGAGCAGGAGGGTTACTGGAATGGAAACCACAATTTGAATCAATAGGGTACCTATTTAGAGAAAAACAAATAGAGAATTTCATGTTAGGTTATATTCATAATTGCAAGTGCTCAAACCTTCACTTTTCTGGTGTCATCAATCTCCTAAATACAAACATTCACTAGGAACATTTTGGAATTGGGGCACTGAAAATTCCTGGAATCTGAGGTACTTTGATGGGATCTATTTAGGGGATGGTATGAGGTGCCCCAAATTTGTATCCTTGAGTTGCTGTATTTTCCAGAAATTCAGGAGCTGTTGAATAGAAAGAATAAGCCAAGATGGAAGAACATATTGAGAGGTCTAGATGCTTGTCATTTTGGTGCACCTAGAAATACCTTCTGGCATCTTGCTGAGGGCAGAGGGATTGTCTATCTACTTTGGGAGAAGAAAGACATACTGAGGATAGAGATCTGTAGGTATCCTGATCCCTGTGGAGTGATGTGATTGCTGTGGGCCCCAGACAGACCAAGATAGTAGATACCTAACAGACAGCTCCAGTGAAAGCTAACTGTGTAGGGGCCCACAAAGGGAGGAAGGTCATCTGCTGCCAAACCTTGTGAATCATCTCTTTGCTATCTATGTTCTCTCTCCAGGTGCCTTACTGCTCCTGTATTCACTTTTGTGCCCATCTTTCATGGCATGGACTCTGTGTGTATCTATGGGAGAGGGTGCTCTAGGAATTGGTTAGGAATGTTTTTTTATTCTTAGTAACTGCTTTTATTGTACCACCTGAGTGAATGCTTTTAATGAATTGTGGCTATTTGTTGATAGGTGTGTTACAGGTGCTGTAGCTTCAGATGTCCAGTCTCTCATCATTACTCCTAGTAATTAATATTTACCTTCCTGAGGACCCAGTCTGGACCTGTGAATTCCAAGTAAGAACATGGCCTGAGACGGATTATTGTATAGATGTATGTAATTGTGTATATTTTTCTGTTTCCAAATAGTATCCAATAATTAGTTTATGTAAGTCTTGAACCAGTTGTTTCTAAACTTATCTTCATATATTTAGTTGTTATTTTTTCTTTACATTTGCTTCTCAATGACCCACCACAAACACCTCTTTTTCACTTAAAAAATATAGTTAACGTTATCAAAACCACTTGGTATTGGCTAAGAAACAGAGGGGTAGACAAATGGAATAGACTTGGCACCCAAGACACAGTAGGCAAGGAATATAACAACCTCCTGTTTGATAAACCCAAGGACCCCAGCTTCTGGGATAAGAACTCACTGTTCGACAAAAATTGCTGGGAAAACTGGTTAACTGTGTGGCAGAAATTAGGCATAAACCCATGCCTAACACCATACACAAGAATGAAGTCCAGATGGGTACATGATTTAGGTATAAAGATGATACCATGAATAAACTGGAGAAGCAAGGAATAGTGTATTTATCAGATTTATGGAGAGAAGAAGAATTTTTTTCTAAAGGAATGATAGAAAGCATTTTGAAATGCAAGATGGATAATTTTGATTACATTAAACTGAAAAGTTT
>CM053769.1:118021572-118047261 GCA_028658325.1 Potorous gilbertii
ATATATATATATATATATAGTTAACTAGGAGTCAAGATGGCAGAATAGAAGGACAGACTTGTAGAAGTTCTCCAGAATAGTCCATAAAATACTTGTAAAACTCTAAACAAAATCTAGAGCAGCAGAAGCCACATATCAACAGAGTGAAAGAGATTTCTAGCCCAAGACATCATGAGAGGCTGACAGGAAAATGTCTATCACACCAGGCACAGAGCAGAGTGCAGCTCAGCCTTGTCCACACAGTGCACAGGAACTGGACTGGAGCATGCCTCAGGAGTTGGAATCCCTGGCAGCAGCTGCAGTTCTCAGATTGTTCTGCCTACACATGCCAAAGACAGCTTCAAAGGTCAGTGAGAAAGTGCTTTCACCTGGGTGAGAAGGGAACAAAGTCTGACCCAATCTGCAGCAGCAACTTCAGCAGCGGCATCCAGTTTTGGAGCCTTTGGCCAAAAGACCCTGGGGGAATTGAGCTGATGACCTAGATCACAAACATGAGTAGGAGTCCTGGAGTGAGGAGAAGCACTGACTGGTGGAGCTGGTGGAGGCTCTAGGCAAGGAATCCTACTTGCAGATCCTGGGCAGAACAGAGTGCTTGTGTTTTCTCACAGACAAGAGCACAGACCAGGAAAAGAGTAAACTCTCCTCCCTTGATTGTGCCACCTTGGAGGAACTGAGAACTTACAGTTCCCCAGAGTATAGACTCCTCTTGACAAAAGACTGAAAAGCCAAGTAACTAGGTGGGAAAATGTCCAAAAAAAGGAAAAAAAAATAAGACTATAGAAGGTTACTTTCTTAGTGAACAGATATTTTCTTCTATCCTTTCAGATAAGGAAGAAAAGTGTGTACCATCAGAGGAAGACATAAAAGTCAAGTCTTCTAGAACCAAAACCTCCAAAAAATATGTAATGGTCTCAAACCATGGAAGAGCTCAAAAAGAATTTTGAAAAACAAGTAACAGGAAAAACTGGGGAGAGAAATAAAAGCAATGCCCAAAAATCATGAAAAGGGATTCAACAGTTTGCTAAAGGAGACTCAAACAATGCTGAAGAAAATAACACCTTTAAAAAAAGCTAACTCAAATGGCAAAAGAGGTCCAAAAAGTCAATGAAAAGAATGCTTTAAAAAACAGAATTAGCCAAATGAAAAGGGAGATTCAAAAGCTCACTGATGAAAATAGTTCTTTAAATATTAGAATGGAGCAGATGAAAGCTAATGACTTTATGAGAAACCAAGAAAATACAAAACAAAACCAAAAGAATGAAAAAAATAGAAGACAATGTGAAATATCTCATTGGAAAAACAACTGATCTAGATAATAGATCCAGAAGAGACAATTTACAAATTATTGGTCTCCCTGAAAGCTGTGATCAAAAAAAGAGCCTAGACATCATCTTTCATGAAATCATTAAGGAAAACTGCCTTGATATTCTAGAAGCAGAGAGTAAAATAAATATTGAAAGAACCCACTGATCACCTGAAAGGGATCTGAAAAGAAAAACTCCTAGGAATATTGTAGCAAAATTCCAGAGCTCCCAGGTCAAGGAGAAAATGTTGCAAGCAGCCAGAAAGAAATAATTCAAGTACTGAAGAAATACAATAAGGATAACACAAGATCTAGGAACTTCTACATGAAGGGATCAAAGGGCCTGGAATATTAAATTTCAGAAGTCAAAGGTACTGTGATTACAACCAAGAATCATCTGTCCAGCAAAGTTGAGTATAATACTTCAGGGGAAAAAATAGTCATTCAATGAAATCAAGGATTTTCAAGGATTTTTGATGAAAAGATCAGACCTGAAAAGAATATTTGCCTTTCAAACACAAAAATCAAGAAAAGCATGAAAAGGAAAATAGGAAAGAGAAATCATAAGGGACTTACTAAAGTTGAACTGTTTGCATTTCTACATGGAAAAATAATATATGTTACTCTTGAAATTTTTCAGTATTTGGGTAGTTGGAGAGATCATACACACACCATATACATACATACATACATATATATATATATATATATATATATATATATATATATATATATAAAGACAGATAGAGGGCACAGGGTGAGTTTAATAGGAAGGGGTGATATCTAAAAAATATAATTAAGGGGTGAGAGAGGAATATATTGAGAGAAGAAAGGAAGAAAGGAAATGGGGCAAATTAGGGATAAAGTGAAGCTTACTCTTATCACATTTGACTTAAGGAGGGAATAATATGTACACTCAATTTGGTTTGAAAATCTATCTATCACTGAAGAGAACAGCTGTTTAAAAAGGAAAACTGAATAACTGATATCCTCATATCTATCATATTTTATTTTGTGATTTTTTTTTTGGCTGATTGGTTGTGCTTCACTGGTGAAGAGTTCAAAATGACATCACCATGATAAACTCAAGTTTCAATGTGTCTGACTGTGGCTGATCAGACCAATATGAGTTTGGAATGCTCCACCCCAGATTGGGCACAGATGGTCCTTGTGAATATGTGAGGTGGATACTCCACATCTGCACATCCTATGTTTCCTTTGTGCTGTCTCAATTCTCCTTTGCTCATAGAGCACAGCACTCTTTCTGATGTGGGCATACCATGCTGAGTGGTCCTGTGCCAAAGTCTCCCATGTCCCAGAATTAAATGCAAAGTTTTTTTATTCTTTTATTTTTAGTTTTGAACATTCATTTCCACTAGATTTTAAGTTCCAATTTTTTTCCCATCTCTCCTCTCCCCCCATCCCAAGACACCCTGCATTCTGATTTCCCTTTCCCTCAATATGGCCTCCCTGCTATCACACCCCTCTGTTCCCTTTTCCCCATTTTCTCTCTTTTCTTGTAGGGCAAGATAGATTTCTATACCCCACTAACAGTATTTCTCATTTCCCAGTTGCATGCAAAAACATTTCTCAACACTTCTTCCTAAAACTTTGAGTTCCAACTTCTCTCCCTTCCTACCTCCCCATCCATCCACACGAGAAGGCAAGCAATTCAATACACAGTATATACATGTGTAGTTATGTAAAAGACTTCGATAATAGTCATGTTGTAAAAGACTAACTATATTTCCCTCCATCCCATCCTGACCTCCATTAATGCTATTCTGCCTTTTAACCTTGTCCCTTCTCAAAAGTGTTAACTTCTAATTATCCCTCCTCCCATTTGCCCTCCCTTCTATCATTCCATCCCCACACCCAACTTATCCCCTTTGTCTCTCCTTTCCTGTAGTGTAAGATAGATTTTCATACCAAATTGAATGAGCATGTTATTCCCTCCTTAAGCCAAATGTGATGAGAGTAAGCTTTACTTTTTCCCTTCATCTTCCCCCTTTTCCCCTTTACTGACAAAGCTTTTTTTGCCTCTTTTATGAGAGATAATTTGCCCCATTCCATTTCTCCCTTTCTCCTCCCAATATATTCCTCTCTCACCCCTTCATTTTATTTTTTTAGATATAATCCCTTCCTATTCAACTCACTCTGTGCAGTCTGTAGATATATATATATTAACCCTACAACTACTCAAATAATGAGAAAAGTCTCAAGAGTTACCAATATTATCTTTCCATGGAGGAAGGTAAACTTTAGTTCAACTTTAGTAAGTCTCTTATGATTTCTCTTTCCTGTTTATCTTTTCATTCTTCTCTTGATTCTTGTATTTGAAAGTCAAATTTTCCATTCAGCTCTGATCTTTTCATCAAGAATGCTTGGAAGTCCTCTATTTCATTGAATGACCATTTTTTCCCCTGAAGTACTATACTCAGTTTTGCTAGGTAGATAATTCTTGGTTTTAATTCTAGTTCGTTTGACTTCTGGAATATTATATTCCAAGCCCTTTGATCCTTTAATGTAGAAGTTGCTACATCTTGTGTTGTCTTGATTTTATTTCCACAATACTCAAATTGTTTCTTTCTGGATGCTTGCAATATTTTCTCCTTGACCTGGTAACTCTGTAAGTTGATTACATCATTCCTAGGAGTTTTTCTTTTTGGATCCCTTTCAGGAGGTGATTGGTGGATTCTTTTAATATTTAATTTTACCTTCTGGTTCTAGAATATCAGGACAGTTTTCCTTGATAGTTTCATGAAAGATGATGTCTAGGCTCTTTTTTGATCATGGTTTTCTGGTAGACCAATAATTTTTAAATTATCTCTCCTGCATCTATTTCTAGGTTAGTTGTTTTCCAATGCAATATTTCATATTGTCTTTTATTTTTTCATTGTTTTGGTTTTGTTTTGTAATTTCTTGGTTTCTCATGAAGTCATTAGCTTTCATCTGCTCCATTCTAATTTTTAAAGAACTATTTTCTTCAGTGAGCTTTTGAAACTCCTTTTCCATTTGGCTAATTCTGATTTTTAAAGTATTCTTTTCCTCATTGGCTTTTTGGATCTCTTTTGCCATTTGGGTTAGTCTATTTTTAAAAGTGTTATTTTCTTTAGTATTTTGGAGGTCTCCTTTAGCAAACTCTTGACTAGCTTTTTATGATCTTCGTGCATTGCTCTCATTTCTCTTCCCAAATTTTCCTCCCCATTTATTACTTGATTTTCAAAATCCTTTTTGAGTTCTTCCATGGTCCGAGACAATTGCATATTTTTTGGAGGTTTTGGATGGAGAAGCTTAGACTTTGATATGTTCCTCTGATTGTATGCTTTGTTCTTCTTCATCTGAAAGGATGGAACAAAATATCTTTTTGTGAAGGAAGTATATCATGTTTTTTCCCTTTTTCGAGTGTACTCTAGGCACCTGTAAGGTCTTAGTTCCTCCAAGGTGACACAATCAAGGGAGAGGAGTTTAGTCCTCTCCTGGCCTGTGCTCTGTTCTGTGAACAATTATAAGCATTCTTATCTATGAGTAAGATTCCTCTCTCCTGAGTCACCACCAGCTCTACCAAGCCAGCACCATTCCTCACCCCAGGACTGCTGCTCAGAAGTCCAACCCAGATCAACCACTTGATTCCCCCAGGTTCTTTAGGCAGAGGACTCCAAAAAATGGATGCTGCC
Source organism: Potorous gilbertii (assembly GCA_028658325.1). Classification (NCBI taxonomy): domain Eukaryota; kingdom Metazoa; phylum Chordata; class Mammalia; order Diprotodontia; family Potoroidae; genus Potorous; species Potorous gilbertii. The sequence continues at coordinate 118,026,553 of CM053769.1, forward strand.
ACCACACAGGGGCCAGGACCAGATGGCTCTCCCCTCTCACCCAGTTGAAAGAGCTTTCTCACTGATCTTTGAAGTTGTCTTTGGCATTTGTGGGTTGAGAAATCTGGGAACCGTAGCTGCTACCCATTCCATTCCTTGAAACCTTTTAAAGTCCTGTCCCTATCTTGGCAGGGCTGTGCTCCACTCTGAGCACGATGCAATAGACCTTTCAGGTCTGCCTTTCAGACTGTCTTAGGCTGGAAATCTCTTTTACTCTGTCATTTTGTGGCTTCTGCTGCTCTAGAAATTGTTTATAGTCATTTTTAGAGGTATTTTATGGGTTACAGGGGTAGAGCTAGAGCAGGTTGGTCCTTCTTCTCTGTCATTTTTGTTTTGCCCCCTAAATCCAAAATTCTTGAGAGAGACCTTGAGAGGGAGAGACCTTGTATCACATCTTCTGACCACGATGTGATCACCTACCCCATGCAAGTTTGCCATAAAATAGTCGTTTTGGCAAGCATACATTTTGCATTTCAACAATGTAGCCAGCCCATCAGAGTTACACTCTCTGAAACGAGTACTTGGTGGTTTAATTCAATTAAGCACCTCCGTGTCTGGTATTTATCATGCCAGGTGATCTTCAGAATCTTCTTAAGATAGTTCAAATGGAAGCCATTCAGTTTTCTGGCATGGCACTGGTATACTCTCCAGGTTTCACAGGCATACAACAATGAGGTCAGCACAATGGCTCTGTAGACCTTCAGTCTGATAGTCAGTCTAATATCTCATCACTCCTATACTTTTTATTGGAGCCTCCCAAACACTGAGCTGGTTCTGGCAATGAATGTGTCAACTTCATTGTCAATGTGTACATCCCTGGAAAGTACACTACCAAGGTAAGTGAACTTATCCACAGTATTCCAAACTTCTACATTTGTCATAACTGATGGCTCCACATGTAGATGGGATGGTGTGGTGGTGGCTGATGAAGCACCTGTGTTTTCTTGGGGTTAAATATTAAGCCAAAATTAGCACAGACAGCAGAGAATTGATCCATATTTTGTTGCATCTGAGCTTGAGAGGCTACGTTGAGTGCACAATTATCTGCAAACAGAAAATCATGCACCACCACTCCTTCCACTTTGAGCTTGGCTTACAACCTTTTTAAACTGAAGAATTTACCATCAGTATGGTAGCTGAACTTGATGCCTTGTTCATCCTCATTAAAAGCATTTGACAATATGGCTGAAAATATCATTCTAAAAAGCATCGGAGCAAGCAAAAGCCCTGTTTCATTCCATTGGTGACTGAAAAGGCACAAGAGGATTGTCTACTATAAAATCTAGGCAAACATACCATCATGAAATTGACCTACAATGCTGAATTCAATGCTACAATTCAATGAACTTTTTTGAGTTACCAAATTTTGACATAATTTTCCATAAGCCCTCATAATTAAAAGTGTCAAAGGCCTTGGTCACATCTACAAACATTGTGCATATCCTTCTGTTCTATTCCTGGAATTTCTTCTGGAATTGGTGGACAGCAAACATCATATTGACTGTTCCTTAGCCCTTTCTGAAGCCATACTGGCTCTCAGGAATATGATCATCTTCCAGGTAAAGGATCAGCCTGTTAAGGAAGACTCTAGCAAGAATCTTGCCAGCAATGAGTAAGAGAGAGACCCCACCCTGTGATTGTCACAGCACAGCCTATTCCCTTTACCTTTATAGAGATGGACAATGGAGGCATCCTTGAATTCCTGGGGGATAACCTCTTTTTGCCATATAACCTGGAAATTTTAAGTCCATTTTTATATGAGCAATGGTCCACCTACCTTGTAAACCTCAGCTGGAATAGAATTAGCATGAGGTGCTTTGCCACATGAAGGGATCCTAATGGCATTGAATTCCTCTTCTTCAGTTGGAAGTTCGTCTAAAGAGGGATTGACTTCAAACTGAAGTAAATGGTCAATGTGATTTTCTTTTACATTTTTTAACAAAATATGGGTAGTCATTCTCCAGGGTGTATTTGTGCCCATTTCTTTGTTACTACTGAGTTTATCTTTGATTTTTTTAACAGAAACACTAAAAAGCATTTCCACACACATGATGGAACATAAAAATGGGACTCTCTGTGAAACCATGAATCTATATTTCATACTAATTATTTGTTGCACAAATGTTTATTATAAATTCTTCATGTTTTTTATCTGCTCCTCTGTATTTCCTTCTGAACTTTCTTTTGTTATCTTCTATTCATTTCAAAATATTCAATGAATCTATTTTTAGATCAACACTTCTATTCCCTCCATCCCTCTGATCCCAGTTAACTGAGAGAATGAAACGTGAAATGAAAAAAGTGCCAATCTGGCAAATAAACAAGAGTCCAATAAAATTAATCCCTATAGAAGTCAAGTCCAAAAATACATAATTGTTCATCTTGAATTCATCTGCTGTGTTTTGTGTTGTCCATAAATGTGTGTACACATTCCAAATACCAATGGTGAGTGGAATCATCTTCACAAAATTTTTGTACAATTTTTTTGGTGTTTTAACCACAGGATGGCATCCCTGCCTCACAAATTAAGCAATCCACGGTTGGGTGAAGCAGACGATTTTTAGCACACAGTTTCTAGTCCTTGCTTGTACCAAAAAGTGAGCAGTATAGTCCTCCAAAAACTACATTTGGACATCCCAAGGGTCTTCCAAATTCCACTGCTGCTTCAGTTCAGGGAGACAATGAACCTATGACCTGGAGAGCCTGTATTCAGGGCTGTGACTACAGTTCCCAGCTCATTCCCATCTGCTGCTTCACCATTTGCTTTTCACTAAACCATAAAGTGTACCAGGGGAGGCAGAAGTGTGTGAAAAGTTGAACCTCATTTGTCCTTGCAGAGTCTTCAGAGTCCAGTGGCACAGGACTCCTAGTGAACAGGAGCTGTCAGTTACTCTTGCCACATGTGCTCTCTTGAATCCACTTTTCCTCGCACAGAATGTGTCACTGACTTTAAGGGTTATTGTTGCCAACTCTTCTTACTATATCAATTGTAATCAATCAGTTGAATAAAAATTTTTTCCACTTATATCTTGTAGGAAAGCACACAGGTGGTGTTTGAACCAATGCTATTAGAGAATAATATCTAACTCATTAGTGGTGTGCCTAGAACTTGGTGGGGTAGAGGTAGCCTTGAGCTTAGATCTGAGATTGGTCTGTAACAGTAATGGTTTACCATAAGGTAAGCTTAAGTGGTCTTATGAGGGCTGCACATGACTGTGCCTTGAGATCCACAGGGTCCTTCCTATCATGTGTTAACCTGAAAACTTGGTTAGAGAAAAGGCAACAGGCTAAATGCGTATATTTTATGATTTAATTAAACAATTCCCAATAAAGACAACGGTTACATAGCACTAGGGAGCCAAGATCAGAACTGGCTGGCTTAGTACAGAAATTGACTGTCTTAAGTATATTTTGCCAGGAGAAAGGAGTTCTCTTAGATAAACACATAGTAAACAAAGTGGCACCATTTGGGTTTTATGATCCCAGTATGCCTTTGTGATTTAAGATAGGGAAAACAAAGTCCCATCACCCAGATAACAGATCCTGTCCTAGCAGGCCTTTGAAGTTGTGGTATCTTAACAGACAAAGCTGAAGTTACAACCCAAGGCACCTGTGTTTTCTCTAATCACTAAGATGCCAAAAGGAAAATCTGGTAAGGAAGTCCCATTTGCTTGACAAAAGGCATCCTCTAGACAAAGGAGACTATTAGGTCCAGACTCTTCTTAATTCAAAATCTAAAGTTTTATATCAAAGGATTGTCAAGGTCCAGATTCTTCAATTCTGGCCTTTACTAAAATCTAGAGTATATAAAAAATAAAGATTATCACATGGAAGCGTGTCAGATGCCTGATTGCCATAACAAGGCTGAATTACACCCACTCTTCTCCTAGGGTCAGGGGACTCTGAAGGATGTAGTTGGTTGCTGAGCTCCAGGATCTAAATATCTGTTTGGGCAAGTGCTATATAGCAACTGAGTCAAGTATAAATTTAGATTTGGGATTGCCTACCAATATTGTCTTGGTGTCTACGGAGGAAGTAGAAGTTCCCCTGACTTCAACTGACTGAAGAGCAAGAGAGGAGTTCATCCAGGTGGTCACCACAAATAGAAACGGGACCATCAAACCATTCCTAAGCATTCCCACTGCTCACTTAGAAAACCACAAATTACAATTATTTAATGTTTAGAAAACCACAAATTACAATTATTTAATGTCTTATTGTAGCTTTGTTTTGTTAAATATTTCTCAGTTACATGTTCATCTCCTTCAAGCAGGAATTCTGGTGTTTGAAACCTCTGGTATAGGGGATAGATTAATGCAAAGACAAAAAGTAAGGCAATTGAGTAGCAACTTAGGGTGCCTAGCATTTGTGTAAACTGAATTTTGTGACAGGGGAAACAAGGAAGCCTTGGATAGATAAATTGGGAAACATATCCCCACTGATGGGTAGGAATCAGCAGCTACGCTTGGACCTAAACAGATCTTAGAGGATGCTGGAAACTTCACTGTCTAGGGCTGCCTGACTTTGACTACGGCCAAAAGATCATCTGTTAGAGAAGCAGAAAACAAAATATTATGACAAGAGTTTTTCTCCCTGCCTTCCTTGTAGACGTCTTGTTTGCAATGAAAAGGAAGCTTGAAGGGTTGTTAACCAGGCTACTTAATGCAGTAACATTTATTACAAAGGTAGTAAAAGAAGAGAACATCATAAAACTGTGTGACTTTGTATTCTATTTTTGCTGCTACTATATTGAAGTTGTTTTTTTTTAATGTCACCTTTTCCCTATATATTTGAAATGATTGTTCAGCAGTAAAGATAGAGAACTTTTAAAATGTGTAGACTATTTGTATTTTCTCTATAAGAGTCATGTCTAAATGATAAAATACATTGCTGTCATTTTGAGTTAATGGCTTATTACATTATAAATTGATTAATATTGGAGCATTCTACTTAAACAAATGTTGACATTTTTACACTAGTGGAGTTATGATGTTTAAAAAGTTGTATTTAAAAATTCAGTTGTAGTAACATGGTACAGTTTTTATTAAATAATATAAACACACAAATTTATTTCCTCTAGACTAAAAAGAGAGATCAAATTCTAGCCTGCTCTCCTTTCTCTGAGCTCAGCAGAATGGCTAGCCTCATGACATTAATCTGTTGCTCCCCTACTAGTACTCTTGCAAAAGAGTAGAAGGAAGAGACTCTAGAGATACTTATTCACAGCATTTTATGAACCTCTTAAGGAGAGACCTGTGGGAGCACATATAACTTATTTGGGCCACACATACACGCAGACACACCTAATGTTGGGGAGAGGACAAACAGAGAGGCTTGAAGTAGCTTACCTAGAAAGATCCTTTCTATGACTACCCCTCTCCCATGATATCCTTTCAATGTACATGAAGGTTGATCAAACCCATTGCTGATTATCTAAGACTCTGGGGTGATAAAATGGTGACATTTTAGGCAAGACAAAGACAAGAACAGAGATGATCCTGAGAACCATATTTCCAGAATAAGGAGGGAAATACCAAAGGGGGCCTCCAGAGCATTATTAAAGATACAGACCTGGTGCGGCCTGTGAAGTAAAAAAAACATTAATATGAAGTAAAAAAAAATAACTTTTAAAACAGATAAAGGAGAATAAATTTAGAATCATTAGACTGAACTAACATTCATTACCAGAAATGGAATGAGATAACATATGTTAAGAGATCTTAAAAAGAAAACTGCCTTAGTCTCTTAAAACCAGAAAACAAAATGAAAATTGAATGAATCTAACAATCACCTCTTGAAAGAAATTCCTAAATGAAACACTCAGAAACATAGTCCAAATCCAGAGCTTCCCAGTGAAAGGAAAAAATTTTTGCAAGCAGCAGAGTGAAAGAATACAGAACCAAAGCTAAAACATGATTTCATAGTCACTTCTCTAAAGGAGCAGAGATCATACAATACAATTTTCCAGAAGGAAAAGGATTTAGACTTATAGCCAGGAACAACTACTCATAAAAACTGAGTGTAATCAGAGAAGGGAAAGAGGGAATTTTAATGAAATAAGAGGACTTCCCAGTATTCCTGATGAATAGATCATAACTGTGGGCAAACACAGGAATCAATAACATAAACAATAAACATCAATGAACAATGATAAGGGACTAAGCAAGGATAAAATACTTACCTTTGAACTTAGGGAGAGTATTCATATGCTCCCTCTGAACTCAGTTATCCTTAGAGGTCACAGAAGGAGAGTCCCAAACAGAATTCATCAACTTTCCATCCCAAATCACCTCTTCCTCATGTCCCTATTTCTTGAAGGCACCATTATCCCCCAAAACCCTTCAGTTTTCAGCCTTGGCATCATCCTTGACTCCTCATTATCGTACTGAATCAGCTGTGAAATCTTTTCTTGTCTACCTCCACAGCATTTCTCATGGAGTTTCCTCTCTAGTAATAGCCCCTCTGTTCTACTCCAGGTCTTCTTTTTCTGTTTTATGGAAAATTGAGAAAACTCTCTCATTGATCTCCATGCCTCAAGTCCATTAGAGTCTATCTTTAACATAGCTGTCAAACTGATTTTCCTAAAGTATAGGTCTGACCATGTCAGCTCCCTACTTGATTAAAACCAGTGACTTCCTATTAAACTTAGGATAAAATATAATTTACTTCTGTTTGACATATAAAGTCCTCTCTAACTGATCTTTTCAGTATCCTCACATATTAATTGCATTAATACACTCTATACATTGATCATACTTATTTAACCCTCACCCATGGCACTATATCTTCCACTTACTGTCTCTTTTCCTTGGAATGTTCTTCACCCACCAAACCTCTGCCTCTTAGACTTCCTAGCTTCCTTTATGACTCATCTGAAACATGACATTTTGAAGGAGGCCTTTCCTGGTTTCCCACATTGCTCATGTCTTCCCCTCTTTATTTTAGATCTACTTTACATGAAACTTGAATGTATTTATAAAATACTTGGTATCTACTCTTTTAGAACCTAGGCTTCTTGAAGGCAGGAATTGTTTTTCTTTATAGTTTAGTGTTCAGCACACTTCTCACCATTTCCTTAGATCTATGTATCAAGTTGTGGAACTTCTGGTCAAAAGGTCTAATCCACAATCATTTATTAAGTTCTTATTATGTGCCAGACTTTTCTCATTTAATTTGAGATTACTCTCTAGAATGATTTGGCCAGTTGCAAATTGATTTTTCCAATAGCACCCACATATGTATAGAAACTGACTAGTAATCCAAAATACAGAACTCAAGGCATTGTAAATTACTAGAATCCCAGAATGTTCAGAACTCAGCAGTTCTCTGATCTGACATGGATCTGAAATAGAATTTTTATTCAAAGACATTCCATTTCCATTGAATATGGAACAAAAGAAGCTGAACTAAATCTTTAACCCAAGGAACTGATGTGGACATAAAGAGATTTTAGATATAAAATGTTTTTTTCAATCAAAAAACATTTATTTTTTCCCACTTGATAGTATTTATTTTATTTTTCCAATTACTTGTAAAGATAGTTTTCAGAATTCATTTTTATAAGATTTTGAGTTCAAAATTATCTTATTCCTTCCCCTCCCCTCTCTCCAAGATGGCATGTAATCTAATATAGGCAAAACATGTACTACTAGTCATATTAAACGTATTTTCACATGAGTCAAGTTGTTAAAAAAAAAAACCAGAACCAAAGCAGGCGGGGGGAGGGGTTAGGATACGAAAAAGAAAACAAAAGAGTAAATAGCTTGCTTCAGTGCGCATCCAGACTCCACCATTCTTTCTCTGGATGATGATTTTCCATCCTGAGTCATTTGGAATTGTCTTAGGTCAGTGCATTGCTGAGAAGAAATGTCTATCAAAGTTGGTCACTGAACAGTGTTGCTGTTACTGTTTACAATGTTCTTCTGGTTCTGTTCACTTTACTCAGCATCAGTTCATATAAGTCTTTTGAAAATTTCCTGAAGTCCTCCTGCTCATCATTTCTTAAGGAATATTAGTATTCCAATACATTCATATATAACAACTTGCTCAGCCATTCCCCAATTGATGAGCATCCTATAAATTGCTAATTCTTTGCTATCACACAAAGAGCTGCTATAAATTTTTTGTACGTATGAGTTCTTTTCCCTTTATTATGATTTCTTTGGGATACAGACCTAATATTGGTATCACTGGATCCAAGTGTATGCACCATTTGGTAGCTGTTTGGGAACAGGTTCCAAATTGCTCTCCAGAATGGTTAGATGAATTCTCAAGTTCCCCAACAATGCATTAGTGTTCCATTTTCCTCCCACGTCTTCTCCAAAGTAAATAATTTTCCTGTTTTGTCATTTTAGTCAATTAGACGGGTGTGATGTGGTATGTCAGTTGTTGTAATTTGCATTTCTTTGAACAGTAATTATTTAGAGCATTTTTTCATATGAGTAGAGATAACTTTAATTTGGGGCACTTCGTAATGTTCTCGATCACTTGTATGATCATAAATTTTTCCCTTTGCGGATGGAGTCAAAATAGTGGAGTAGAAGCAGGGACCAACTTGAGCTCTCCCCACAAGCCCTTCAAAAACCCTGCAAAAATTGACTCTAAACAAATACTAGAGTAACAGAAGCCACAAAATGAAAGATTGAAGTAAATTTCCAGTCCAAGATAATCTGGAAAGTCAACATGAAGTGTCTACTGCACAGAGTGCAAGTGTGGGTGGAGCTGGAGCAGCCCTCATGGGACTGAATTGCTTACAACTGCAGAAGTTTCCAGGACATCTCAATCCACAAATACCAAAGACAGCTTTGAAGATCAGTGGGAAGCATCTCTCAACTGGCTGACAGGGACTGTAGTCTAGCCTGAACTCTAGACCCAGCTCCAGGGTGATTGCAGCCACTGCCTAAAGAATGGCTGCTTCTGGAGCCTTCCACTTAACAAAGAGCTCAAAAGTGAAGTAATTGACTGGGGTAAAGAGCAAACAGGGAAATAATGCAGACTATAGATTCTTATTTCCTTGGTGAAAAGGTATATTCTTAAGTCATTGGTGACAAGGAAGATGAAAACATAGAACCAGAAAAAGATAACAAAGTCAAAGCCTCCAAGAAACATACGAATTAGTTTGAGGAAGACCTCAAAAAGAATACTGAAAATCAAGTAAGAAAAGTGGAGGAAAAATTGAAAAGAGAAATGAGAGTGATGTAAGAAAATCACGAAAAACAGGTGAACAGCTTGGTAAAGGAAATTCCCAATAATGCTGAAGAAAGTAACACCTTTAAAATTAGAATAACCAATGGCAAAAGAAGTCCAAAAAGCCAATGAGGAGAACAATGTCTTAAAAAGCAGAATGGGCCATATGGAAAAAGAGGTTCAAAAACTCACTGAAGAAGATAATATCTGAAAAATTAGAATGGAACAAATGGAAGCTAATGACTTTATGAGAAACCAAGAAATTATAAAACAAAACCAAGAGAAGAAAATGTGAAGTGTCTCACTGGAAAAACAACTGAGCTGGAAAATGGATCCAGGAGAGATAATTTAAATCTTGTTGGACTACCTAAAAGCCATCATTATAAAAGAGCCTAGACATCATCTTTAGGGAAATTAACAAGGATAAATGCCCTCATATTTTAGTACAAGAGTGTAAAATAGAAATGGGAAGAATCCACCAATCACCTCCCAAAAGAAATCCCACAAGGAAAACTGCTAGGAATATTGTAGCCAAATTCTAGAATTCCTAATTGGAGAAACTATTACAAGCAGCTAGAAAGAAACAATCCCAGCATTGTGGAAATACAATCAGGACAACACAAGATTTAGCAGTTTCTACCTAAGTGATCAGAGGGCTTGGAATGATATTCCAGGGATCAAAGGAGGTAGGATCAAAACCAAAAATTAACTCCTGAGCAAAACTGAGTATAGTATTTCAGGGGAAAAAAAGGAAATTCCAGTGAAATAGAGAATTTCTTTTTTAATTAATTAATTTATTCTTATTTTTCCGCATTCATTTCCACAAGATTTTGAGTTCCAAATTTTCTCCTCATCTCTCCCCTCCCCCATCCCAAATCACTGTGCATTCTGATTACCCCTTCTTCCAATCTGCTCTCCCTTCTCTCATACCCTTCCCTTCCCTTATTCCCATTTTCTCTCTTTTCTTGTAGGGCAAGATAGATTTCTATACCCCACTACCTGTATTTCTTATTTCCCAGTTGCATACAAAACAATTCTCAACATTCATTCCTTAAACACTGAGTTCCAACTTCTCTCTCTTCCTCTCTCCTCATCCATCCCCCCTGAGAGGGCAAGCAATTCAATATAGGCTATATATTTGTAGTTTTTCTAAAGATTTCCATAATAGTCATGTTGTGAAAGACTAATTATATTTGTCTCCACCCTAACCTGCCCCCATTTATTCTATTCTCTCTTTAGACCTTGTCTCTCCCCTAAAGTGATTACTTCTTATTGCTCCCTCCTGTCATTTGCCCTCCCTTCTATCATCCCCCCCTTATTCCCTTCTCCCCTGCTTTCCTGTAGTGTAAGATAGATTTTCATACCAAACTGAGTGTGCATGTTATTCCCTTCTTAAGTCAAATGTGATGAGTAAGCTTCACTTTTACCCTCCCATGTCTTTGCTTCTCCCCTCCATCTTGCCTCTTTTATGAGAGATAATTTGCCCCATTCTGAAACAGAGGATTTCTGAGTACTCTTGACAAAAAGACCAGAGTTGAATAGAAAATTTGACTTTCAAATATAAGAATCAACAAAAGCATGGAAAGGTAAACAGGAAAGAAATACCATAAGGGACTAATTAAATTTAACTATTTACATTCCTATGTGGAAAGATGATTTTTGTAATTCATGAGATCTTTCTCAGTATTACTGTAGTTGGAGGGAATATATGTGTGTGTGCATATGTATATGTGTATGTAAGAATGTACACATATGTGCATGTGTGTATGTGTGCATAGATACATATATGTATGCACATACGGGGAGAGAGAGAGAAGAGAGGGGCACAAGATGAGCTGAATATGAAAGGATGATATCGAAAGAATAAAATTACATGTTGAGAGGAATGAACTGGGAGAAAGAGAAAGGGAAAGGTAAAATGGGGTAAATTTTCTCACATAAGAGGCAAGAAAGAGTTTTTAAAATGGAGGGGAAGAGGGGAAATGTGAGAAGGAATAGGTAAGTCCTACTTCCTCCTCTCCTCTCCTCTCCTCTCCTCTCCTCTCCTCTCTCTCTTTCTTTTTTCCCCTCTCCCTCTCTCTCCCCTATTCTAAGCACTTTAAAATATTGTCTCATTTGCTCCTCATAACAACCCAGTAAGGTGGCTTCTATTATTATCAACATTTTGTATTTGAGGAAACTAAGACACACAGAAATTCAGTGACTTATCCAGGATCACGCAGGTAGGAAGTCTCAGAGGTCAGATTTGAATGCAGGTCTTCCCCACTCCAGAACTAATACTCCATACACATGTATAATAGATATCATATTAACTGCCTTCCAACAGGTGGATGCAGGAAAGGAGAGAATTTGAAACTCAAAATTTTAAAAAATGAATGTTAGATGAAATAGTTCAGGAGCTTCTGACAAAGAGGCCTTCCATTCCTTCATTGATATTGTATTATTGAAATTTTGGGGTCCATTAAATGAGGTTCAACTAATCAGTCAAGAGTGTGAGTCAGAGGCAATACTCTGTTCACCAGGACTGGATGAGAACCCCCAGACTTTTTCCTCTCGGCCTCTCTACTCAGAATTCTCTCTCAGCTCTAGACTCAGGAATATGAATTGTGTTAAGTCCTAAGGCATTCTGCATGAAAAGAAGTGGGTTAAACTCTTTATCAAAATCTCTGTCTCTTGATCCTCCTCCATGACATAGTCCAGGAACAAAATACCTTCAAGTTTAAGTAGTTTCAGTCTCCGCCTGAAAGGGGAAGCAGAATGATATTCTCTGCATAATGCCTATCAGGTATAGTGGAGTTGCTCATTTCCTCCACACGAAAGACAATCTTAAACCAACAAAGTCATTGAATACGTTAAGAAAGACCTAAAAAAGAGGCAGTAATAACTTGTAGCTCCTCTTAAACATTTCCAGGAGGATCATACTTAAAATGTCAAAATTTGAGAAATTTTGTGAGACTTCTGAAACAAGGGGGTTTCTTCACCTTCCCCTAGCTTCCACAGTCCAATTCTGAGCAATATTTGGATGTCTGCAATCATCCAGGGCATCTCTGCACATTATCAATGGCATGGATCCTCACCAGTGACCTCCAACCCACTATGCAAGCAGTGGATTGATAAATACTTGTTAAGAGTCCACTCTGTGATGGACTCCACAACATCAAGGCAAGTATACCCTATCCATAACTTCCTGGAGCTTGTGTGCTGTTGGAGGTAATGCACATGCAGCTGGATCAGGAATCAGGACAATCTGAGTTCATATCCTTTCTGACACACTTACTAGCTGTGTGACCCTGGCAAAGTCATTTAACCTCTGCCTGTCTCAGTTTCCTCATCTGTAAAAAGAACATAATAGTAGTACATCCCTCCTAGAGTTGTTGTGAAGACAAAATGACATAATGTTAGTAACAGTACTTAGCCCAGTTCCTGGAAAATAGTAGGTGCTGTGTAAATGCTTCTTCCTTCCCCTAACACACAGCCCCTTCTAAGTTAAGCTTCTGGGTCACTGAATAGGGCAAACTTGTGAGTTTGAAACAATCCCAGATTAGTTCTCAGTCTCTAGGGAGGAACAAGGAACAAGTGTCTTGGACACTTAACTGCGCAATTTTTGAGCGACCTCAGATTCTGCAGCAAGACAGTTTGAGCTCATGACATAGTGAGGAGAAATTCTGAAGAAAAAATACCATGTTCCTAAACTTTGTAGGCTTGGTAGTTTGAAGGCTTTTATGTCTGACCCCAGGCTCTGAGCTTGGCCTCTTCCTGGAGGTATCTAAAATCCTGAATCAGCTTCACACCCACTACTTTTCCTGGCCTGGACCCAGGAGGGTGAGGTCCATCCATGGCAAAAGAGAGTCTTTGGCATTTGGATAAATTGTCCCTTGCCCTAAAGATTCCCTTCAGATGGCAATGGAAAAGGTATCTTTGTCAAGGATCTGTTCTCTGAAAGTCTCCACATCTCAGACTGTTCCTCAGGGACAGCCTTCTATTTTCACCTTGGGCAGGGTAGGGTGAAAACAGGAACAGGGAGAGGCAGGAAGCAGTAAAGTGACTTTACCATAGGAGAAGAAATTTGAGTGCATTGGAGATGGCCAGAGAGGTATTTTTCTTGCCTTCTCTGGGCTGCAAGAAACTGTGAAACTCTAACCCTATGTACTCCAGTCCGTACTCATGAGAAGACTGAAATCCCTGAGCAGAGGAAGGCGTTACCAAACTCAGGGACCTCTTGCTTTCCTCTGTGTAGACAAGTGGATAGGATATGGGTTTTAGCTTAAGGAGGGTTCAAATATCATCTTAGATCCTTAGTAGTTATGTGACTCTGGGCAATTCACTCTTACTTCAGTTTCCTCATATGTAAAATTTGGAGAAATGGGGTTGGACTCAGTGATACTTGGGCTCCTTTCCATCTCTAAGTCCTGATCCAGGAGCCTCCAGCAGAGACAGACTAGACTGGTTCCTACAGGGAGAACAGTCAAGTTCCTTGAGCCCCAGAATGGCTCCAGAATTTTCTTCTAGTCTGGCTCTTGCCATGGAGTGCTAGACAGCCTAGAAACACTTAGTGAATGCCTGAGAGGCAGAGAAGTCACATGTGGGGAGCACCCACTGCAGCATCTCAAGAAGGGAAAGTAGCTGGGGTACTAAAGCCTCTCTGATCCCCAGGCCTGAGCTTTGGGAGGTTTTTGTTAGAGAATGTATCCCTGTGGGAAAATCTTTAACTCTCTGCTGATAGTAATAGACTGTAGCGTCCTCAGCCTCCACACTGCTGATGGTGAGAGTGAAATCTGTCCCAGACCCACTGCCACTGAACTGAGAAGGTGCTCCAGAATCCAGCCTGGTGGTTAAGCAAATGAGGCACCTGGGGGCTTGGTCAGGCTTCTTCTGGAACCAGTATATGAGGTTATCACCATAACTATCTGTGATCCTATCACTGAACTTGCAGTTCATGGTGACTGTCTCCAGGAGATGCTGACTGGCAGGCTGGAGACGGGGTTAGCACAACATCACCATATCAATCCGAAATAAAAAAATAAATTAAAATAAAAATATGTGAATATTCCAGTCATAAGTTATGTAATGACCAGATGTATTTAAACCCACAAAACCCCAGATCAACTTAATTAGCCATAAAAGTGAGGCACAACTCTTCATTTTCAGAGAGACATATTTTCTGCAAGCCAGGTCCCAGCTGCACCTGGAAGCCCCTATCAGCCAGTGCTCAGCTGGCTCCTTATCTCATCTAGAGGAAGGATCACCACTTTACCCTTAACTCTAGCTGTCCTGGAAATATGGAAATCCCTTTTGTACATCTTACCCTGAGCATGGAGCAACAAGAACTACAGAAGATGAGACAGAATCATCACCCTCTCACTTGAACACCTGTAGGCAGAGACCCCTGAGCTCAGAGTGAGGCAGAAAGATATTTACATCAGGAGCAGTCACTGTAAAGGTCCCTTGGAGATTCCTATGCAAAAAAATGCCCTGGGTCACAGATCTCAACCTAGGGACTGCGGATGCCAGGCTAAGACAAGCTAGTGGGGGGACCCATGCATTCAGAGAATCCTTATTATATCTACCTGATGTTGTGAGCCAGTGTGTCTGTCTTGTGTGCACATGTGTTTGTGCCTTGTGTCTGAGGTAGGAATGATTGCCACAGGTCCTAACGGATCAACAGAAACATCTGCTCTGTGTCCTTTTGGCAAGACTAGACTTCTGAATCCGTCAGAGAGAGCTCTAAGCCCAGAGGGCTGGGATGCAGGTGAAGGAGGCAGCAGGTCCCAGTTTGTAGATTTCTGGACTTCATTTTTAATTCTGCCTCCCTACTTCTGCCCCAGATGGAGAAGGAAGGATAGGAGGATGCTGTGAAGGTCTCTAGATGAGCTTGGGCAGGTCTCAGAGAAGGACCTGAGATATCCATACAGAGGAACTCTCACTTTAGTATCTCTTCTTTCCCTGAGTGAAACAATAGGCATGACCTTTCCTGTCTCCATCTCCCATTCTCAGACACTAGGTCAGCACCAATGATCTGTTATTTGAGTATGTTCAGTGGGACTGAGAATTTCCTGTTGAGGACATGGGAGATACTTGGAAGGAATAACATAGTCCAATCCAAGGGAATAATTTCTACTACTCCTACGTGAGGTCTGTTGTCTTTTCTAAAAGAGCTGGAGAAACCCTGCGGGCTTTATGTAGAAAAAGTATGACAATACCTGCTTTTCTATTGAGCAAGAAATCTCTTTGTACTGAGTAAGATAATGGAGGAAACTGAGTCACTGTCAAGTATGCCACTCAGTAAAACTTGTTCCATTGAGAAATCTCCCCATCTCCATCCTCCAACTGTGGGGTAGACTCAATGACAGAGCCTCATGGACTGGGTTAAGAGGAAGGATGTTAGGGAAAGAGGCACAGCTGGTTCCCCTAGATGTTGCTCCCTGCTTTAATACACACATTGGCTCACTATATCCTCTTCTAACCAGCTGCTCAATAGGGGATCAGTACTATGATATAGAGCCTTGTACTTTACCGTTCATCCAATAGTTCCCTTACCTGGAGAGTTCCCTATAGGCTCACAATAAAGATTACATTCCTTTTTCTGTCATTCCTTAGGAAACTTGATTTTTCCCCTCAGAGCACAGGACCATCACAATTGAGAATGACCTTCGCTGACTCCAATGAGAGTGGGAGTTTAGAAGAATACTGTGGAATGAGGTGAATTGTGTTGGAATACATTGGAGTAGGCAATAAACAGGGTGAAATATTTTGGAAAGATGATTTTGGAAATTCATGGAATCTGATCCATTGGCTGTTAATGTCTGCTAATCTTAAGATCCTTAGATTTCTCTCCGTTGCTTTAGCTAAAGTATAATTTGCCCTTCTTCGAGACTACTATGTTCTCTGACCCATGACCATCTCTGGGCAATTATAGGTATTTTGAAAGATGGGTTATAGTAGCAAGAATGAAACTACTTACATTCAATCCAGAGAATTGTCTTCTCAGTCCTAGGAGACACTTAAGAAGATCCTTGATTTTTAATTGATTCATCCATAAAAATGAGAGGAAGAGATGCTGTAATTTGTAAGTGAAATGGCTATTCCTTTGATGCAGAATGAGGGATGGAGGGAGAAAGGTGGTAGAGCAATGGGGTAGGGGAGCCCTAAGAGATGATTAGGCTTGTGTGTGGTAGCCCCTGGGGGAATTCTGTCCCTGGGGTGAACATTGGAAGCCTAGGAAAAGGACAGGGAAAAAGAGAGGTCATTCTAGAAGGTGGAGGGTAGGGGAAGGCAGAGTGGAATTCTTGGGATCAGGAGGACCCACCCTGAGCAGGTTGGCTGGAAGCAGAAGCACTTGAAGCTGAGAGCTCTCTGCCTTCTGGGAGCCATCTCTGCACAGGCAGGTGCCAGGTAGGTCTGAACTAGGGCCCCTCCCCATTCTTCACATCTGCTGGCTGCATTGGACTTCTTCTTTCCCCTCTGAACTCTTGGTGAGTGTCCTCCAGCTATACCCGGAGCAGACTTTCCTCCTTGTCTTGGCTCCCAGGGCTGCCCCTGGAACTTTTCCAGGCTCCCTGCCATATCCCAAAGTTCCTAGGGTGCCATCCCTAGTTTTGCCATTGGGTCACAGTTGCCTGACCCAAATATCTCACCCATAATATCTGATGGAGGCACAGCTCTCAGTCTGGAGTCACTGAGGTTCTGACTGGTCTCATCCCATCTAGGGTCTCAAGCCCCTTCTGCCTCTTAGGCCTCTTAGGAGTAGGGAGGAGGGGTATAAGGCCCAAGGGAAGGAGTTAGAGTGGGTGGCAAGGCCTCTTCCCGTCCAAGCCAAGCTGTCTTCCAAGCCTGACCCTCCCTGCTGTCCTCAGATGTTGGTAGGAGTCTATCCCCTTAGGGCAATACCAGGTAACTCCTGTAAGACTTCACCTTCTATAATTTGCAGCAGGTCAGCATACAGCCTAGGAAGAAAAGGCATAAAGTAAGTCTCCCCCTTTTCCATCTTGTCTTTTCCCTCTCTAGCTTAGTCTTCAGAAGACCGAAGTTTGGAGCCAAACAGAATAGCCCTTAGGATGCAGAAATGCTCATCCCAGGTCAGAGCAGTCCATCCACAGAGCAGATCAGCATCATCAAACATGGAATCCAAGAGACCCATGGGAGCTTCATCCTGTTAGACACAGGTTGGCCTTTGAAGTGCTGTCAGCAGAACAGAAATTGGCCTCCTGCTTCAGCTCATTTCCTCCTGCCTCAAATCACACATATCTTCCCAGGTCTCTCTGAATCCCTCTCATTTACCATTTTTTAGTCAAGTCAATAATCACTTAGGAATTGACCGCTCCTTGCCAAGCACTGTGCTAACCCCCTAGGGATGCAGAGAAAGGTTAAAAAAATAACCTCCCCTGCCCTCCATGTGGTCACAGTCTAGTTGGAAGAAAACATCTCAACTGTGTCCAAACCAGCTCTCTACAGTATGGATGGGGGCACCTGGGAGGGAAGGCTCTGGCACTTTTCTAACCTGGGAAAGCTTGTTTTCTGAAGGTGAGATTTTAGTTGAGATGTGAAGGAAGCCAGGAGGCTCAGGTGAAGGGAGAGCATGAGAGACAGCCATTGGAAAGGCACAGACCAAGGAAGGTCAAGGATCAGCCAGGAGGCCAGCGTCCCTGGTCAGAGAGGAGAAGAGGACCAAGGTGTGAGAGAATGGAGGTTGGAGGCTGCTTTTGTGGTGTCTGCTGTGTGCCAGGCACCGTTTAATTATTATCTCATTAGATCCTGTTGGGAGCATTTCCTCAGGGTCCTTGCTGGGGACAGCCAGAGTAAGGGAGCACAGTTACAGACATGCAGCAAACTGTGGTTGATTTATCCACTCAATAGTGTGAACTCTCTAGATAAAGTATGTGTCTTAGAGTTCCACAGAGGACACAGAGACAGTCTCTTCTCCTGAGCTACATGACTCATACTTTGAGGTCTTGTAGGCAGGTTTACAAAGAAATTTTGGGTAAGATCAGGTTGGAGAACAGAGGCAAAGACATATTTGCATGTGTAGGTATATGTTTGTGTTTGTGTATATAAACACATACACATACACACATCCATATAGACAGATGTAGAGGCACATACATATGTTTATATATAAAATTATTTTATTATTAATATATTAATTAATTTTAAACATATTAACAATTTAAGAATATTTTTCACCAATTATACATCCAGACTATTTTCAGCATTTTGTTTTACAAGAATTTGAGTTTCATAGTAAAATGGACATTATTCCTCCCTGGGCCCTAGGTTGAGAGATATCTGTTAGGTTACCGGGCAGGGTTGGATAACTTGCCTAGTAACAATTTTTCTGTTTTTGGGCCCCTGTCAAAACATTATTCCCCTTTGGTTTAATATCTGATGAATTGTTAACAGTCATTTCTTGTTTCGTCCATTTGCATAGTAACCACCTGTGCCCCCCTAATATTAGACCCCCTTGCCAGGCAACAAGTCCCCTCCCCTTCCTGACAACTACTCTATGTTGAATGACAACCAGTCTGTGATTGGCTACCTCTCCTGGCACCTCTCCTCTGTTGGGGTCCTTTGCCTAGTAGCAGACAAGCACCTTCTGTTTGGGGGTTCTTGCCTAGCAGCAAGCCCCCCCTCTTGCTCTATCAGAACTCTGTTGTGGAAACCTCAAGGCTATACTGAGTAGCGCTGAAATGCTTAAAATGCACTCACCCACCTCAGTTAGGGGCTGTCTCCTCTGGGTCTCTCCATGAGGCAGCCGCCAGCCTGGCTAATAAATGATGCTCTTGAAAATCCTAATTGAATTTTGCCTGTGACTTATTAACTCTGTCCATTTCAATATTTCTCTCTCTCCTTCATGCCCTCCACTCTCCCTAAAATAGGATGCCATTTGATAGAGGTTGTATAAATGCTATCATGTAAAACATATTTCCATATTAATCAGAGTTGTGAAAGAAAGAACAGATCAAAAGGGAAAAAATAGAATAAAGTAAGTGCAAGAAGTATTCTTGGATCTGCACTCAGAGTCCATGAGTCCTTTATCTGGCTGTGGACAGGATTTTCCTTCTGGAGTTCTTTGTAGTTGCCTTAGATCTCTGTGCTGCTGAGAAGAGCTGATATTCATGTTAGAAATCACACAATTTTGCTGACACTGTACAATATTTTCCTGATTCTGCTCATTTCACTTTGCATCAGTTTATACAACTCTTCTCAGGTTTTTCTGAAATCTGATTATTCATCATATTGCATAAAAGTATTCCATTACATTCATATGCCACAACTTGTTCATTCACTAGTTGATGAACATCTAAATTTCCAATATTTTTCCAAAAGGGTTGCTCTAAAGATTTTGCCATATGCATGTCCTGTTCCCTTTTTTATGATCTTGGAATACAGTCCCAATAGTGTTATTGCTGGATCAGAGGGGTATGCACATGTTGGTTGCCTTAAGAAAAAATTTCAAATCATTCTCCAGAAGGGTTGGATCAATTCACACCTCCACCAGCTGTACTAGTATTTCAATTTTCTCACATTCTATCCAACATTTATCATTTTCCTTTTTTTTGGTTACATTAGACCATCTGATAGATGTGAGGTGGTACTTCAGAAATGTTTTTATTTGAATTTCTTTCATCAGAAGTGATTTAGAGCATTTCTTCAGGTGCCCATGGATGATTTGAGTTCTTCAGCTGAAAACTGCCTGTTCATATGCTTTGATCATTTACCAACATGGGAATGATTTGTAAATTTGACTCACCTCTCTATATATTTAAGAAATGAAGTCTTTTTCAGAGACACTTGTCATAAAGATTGTTTTGCCCCTTTCTGCTTTCGTTGGAAGATATATTTTTAGCAAAAGTAAAAAGAAAAATTGGAATTTAGAGTTATAGTTAGAAAGGTCTGTTACAAAGGCCTTTAGCACAGTTATTTATACTAGTTCAAAGAAAACTGTAGCTGCTTGATTAATTAGGTAGTTAAGCAGCATTGGCTAAGCCCTTTGTGCCTTCTTAGAATAACAGGACAGGAAGTGAGTCCTTTGGGTTTTCTCAAAGAGGTTGAGAGGGTGTGGCATCAAAGTAACCAGAAAGTCGAAGCCAGGGGATAAGGTTTGGGCTGGTTGAGAGATCTCCCCAGTCAGGATAGTCAGGCCTCTGGGTCAGCACCAACTCAAAAGGGTTACTTCTTTCAACCAGGAGGTCTAGCAGGAGGAGGAGTCCAAGGCAGAACTTGCCTAGAAAGGTACAGTATGTGGAAAGCAGAAGAAGCCCCAAGAGCCTCACTGGGTCAACCCTTTTCTGGGATGGTTCAAGGACCTCTCTCTGTCTCAGTCCTGAGACCCCAGGATCATTCTGTTCCTCCATTCAACTCTGATGGCCAGAAACTCAAAGCCCAGCCTTCTTCTTTGCCCCGATTCCTGGTCTCCACCAACTGTAATGCCAGGGCCATGGGAGTGACCCTTCTTCTGCTTTGACCTTGTCCTGGTTTACCAACTTA
>CM053769.1:118047761-118077571 GCA_028658325.1 Potorous gilbertii
GAAATCTCCTTCACTGTGTTGCTGCATGGCTTCCATTGTTCCAGAATTTGTTGGGAGTTCTTTTTAGAGGAAATCCATGGGCTGTGGGTTTGGAGCTAGCATATGTGAGTCTTTCTACTCCGCCATCTTCGCTCCACCCCTCCAGAAGATAATTTCAAACAGCTCCCATCCCAAACTTACACCCCACCCCTAATGTGATAAGGGACCACAAACCTGGTATTTGTCACTATGATAAAGAAACCAGGGCACCGGAAATCTGAATGTAGGACCTGTCTCAAGGTTATGGAAAGTCAGAAACTTCAGGGTGCCAAGGCTCCCCACCTCTAACGACCATAGGGGTGCTCCTAGCAAAGGTTGCAGGATCCACCTTTATTCTGTCAGGTCTTGAATTCTTGCAACCCCCTTCCTCAGAATAAAATAGCCAATTCATGATGGGGATTTCTAACAAGCTTCTAATTGCCTCTCTCTCTGTTGTTTATTGTGAGCTCCATTTGTATTTGTCCTGTCCTTAATTGTCATTTTGCCTATCAGTGTCTCTGTCTGTATCATACGTGCTGTGAATGAGTCTGTTATTTTGTAAGATTTAAAGAGAAAACAGCCAGAGATTTTTTAAGGGCTGCAGCTAGGGAAATAAACAAACAAAACTCTAAGACTTTTCCTTGTTGTTCAGCTCTGGCCAAGCTGGAATTACAATGGAAAGTTAGATCATCTTAGGTAAAATCATTTTAGCAGATTTGTATATTGTGAGATTAATCATTAAAAAGCATGGGAGCTGATTATTTGAAATGACTAGGAAAGAATTCCTAAGACTGTGGGTAGCTCCAGGAACTCACATTGCTAAAACACCCCCTCCCAATCCTGATCACTTAGCATTTCCTACTCCTTCTCAGAGGTATGAGAATATCTCAGAATGGGGATTTTTAATTGCTACAAGGGTTCATGTTAACCCTTCTCATCTAAGGTCTAATTATAGAGGAGAATGTAGGAGAAGTGTAAGGGCAGAAATTTGAAGACTGGCAGTGATTCTAACAGTCTTGTGTCCTTGGGCACCGTGTAGCCCACCTTTCTAGGTAAAGCTTAGAAATGTCACCAAAGTCCTGTACATTTTGCCCACCCTGTCCCAGCAGCTGCAAACCGCCTCAGGCTTAGTAAATTCTGCAGCTCTGGAGAAAAAATAGGTGGATGGATCAGGTCTGTGGTGAGCATTCCCTAAGCCCTACCTACAAAAATCATCACCACTGGAACACCAGCTTCTCTGCTCTTGGTAAACTTCACTTCTCTGTTCTAGTTGAAAAAATGTATTTTATCTCTGTTTGACCTATTTTCTGATTTATAAAGGGAAAAATAATAATGGTTGTTATGGAATCAAAATGATGTAATGATTGTAAAATTCTTAACATAATGACTGGAATATGTTACATACAATATTATTATCTCTTTCTAATGTAATTGTTAACTTTGAAGTGGTTTTAATTACCAAAAGTAATAAGATGAATAATTTATATATGTGATCATCTGGAAATGCAATTACTATCAGCTAAAGTCCACGGTTTGTGTTACTATTGTGCTTCTAAATTGTAGTAAAATTGTCTTATCTTGTAAAAATTGAATCACCACTATAATACAGAAATGGTGTTAGAGAAAGCACTTTTTAATATGAATTTTATTGAAACTAAAAGGTGTTGAGAAAATTGTATAAAACCAGTTATATTAATTTATCAGTCCTGCTAACCTTGTCTTATAAAGTTTTGTAATTGCCATTTAGAAAGCCAAGTATTTTCACCTTTGCCTGTTAAAGAAGTTAAAGTAAAAACAATTTAGCTATCATTTATGAAAATTGTAGGATTGTTAACTAAGTTATTTAGGATTATTATTTTAATGTAAACTTAAAATTGTTAATTAATTACTGTGAATGGAAAGGAGAGAATTGAGTACAAACTTTATTTAGATTGGTTCTGTCCTTTCAGAAAAATCCTCGTGTATGTTGACAGGCAGGAGCAGTAACATCAGCCCCCTCCCTGGGGTCTGTACCAATTCCCTTATTTTGTAAAATTGCTAAGGCCCTTGGAAATCATCTGTGTGGGCAAGGTCATTGGCCCTAGGAAAGGAACTTGCTTGGTTTATGTAGTTCCTAAACAATGAATATGACTTGCTCAGAAGTTGTAATACATAGAAAGGATTTTTAATAATTGGCTTTTACAAGAAGATAAGTTTTAAATTTGAGAAGGAAAGATGTTAAATGGAATCCCTTATGTATGTGAGTCCTGGTAAATCTTTATTGGTTATTGCAACTCCATGAGAATAGAAATAAATGTATCTGGCTCTAAGCTGTGATTAGTGAGACTTGCTGCTTAAGGTAAAAGGCATTTGGGACCATAATTATTTTGTTTTGAGTTTGAATTTGGGTATAATTGTCTGCATTAAATCAGTATCTGAGAGAAATGCTATCAGCTACTGAGAGAGTGTGTGATCCTATACTGTTAACAGGTGAAGATTGTGTTTAGATAGGAAACATCAAGGGGACAATTATAGACTCAATCTAGGATGGTATCCCCCTGGTCAGTTTCCCCATTGTGTTCCTTTAAAAAGGAATGTTTCTGACCTGACTATTCCTGAGTCTGGCTATGACACAGATACTATATGATTGGAGAATTTCACTCATCTAAATTCAAATAGAGTCAAGGATGTTTTATTGTGTCATATTTGGTACATCAAATGTCCTTGCTTTTTTCCTTCTGTAGAAAATTGATATGATCAATCGCAAGTGACCAGCACAACATATGAGCCCTTTTGTGTAATCTTACTGGGAAATCAAATATTATTTTTATCTGAAATTAGAACATGTGTAGAAACTTTTGTAAATTACTTGAGACTCACCTTAACATGTTCCCATTGTTTAAAAGGATTTTAAAAGCAATTGTGTTTTTCTTTCATCAGTCTCTTACTTTTACCAATGTGAAATTCCATCCCAAAACCATTTTTACTAAAGCATTTTGTGATATCTGGGAATTCTGTAATAACTAAGAATTTAGTTTTGTTATAATACTTTGTGAATTTGTGTTACTTTACACCAACTTAGTTTTAGTGAATTCCAATTTTAAAGGTTTACTTTTGCTTTAAGGAGGAAGAAAGAGATATCAATCATTTTAAAAGTGTCCAACTAATTTTCTTTGTAAAAGTTTAGTGAACATCAGAATAAATTTTAAACTCTGTTTAAAGAAGGGGAAATACTTTTAGAGGAAATGTTTTGAAAAATCTTGTGTGATTTTAGAAGGCCTACTGAAATTTCAAAATAATTTACTATTAAATTAAGCCGTAAAGCAGAAGAGATCTTGCTGTTTTGATCTGAATTTGTTGTCATTCTATGGCCTAAGCAAGAGTTAAAAATTGTGTTTGAATTTATAATATGTAAAAAATTTAATTCTTGAAGTATCTTATTCTTCCAGAGTGAGTATAATCAGGGAAGAATAAAAAATCTGTGAAACAAAGACTCATCAACCTGTAAGATTAGCCATTAACCTCTTTGCTTTGTTCAAGCTAGAATAGGATTCCAGTACAGTTATGCTAGTAAAAAGTAACAACTTATGAGCTATCCTGTCTTATGGTTAAAATGTAAAGGAAAGTGGGATAAACTGAGGAACAGGATTGAGAGATTTGGAAAGATAAATTAAGGTCTGATTGAACTATGAAAAGTAGTTAAGGTTGGGGAACAAATATGGGTTATCTCAACCCCTCTTGTCCTTGGAGAGTTGTTCTGGATACTTTGTGTAATTATCAGATGGTTTAAGTATGTTTAGAGAGCGTGAGGAAGTAATTTAAGAAGATAGGAAAATTATGTAGCTTGATTTGATAATTAATAGCTCAATCTAATTTGAGATGGCCCTATCTGAAGGATGCCAGCCAAGATTTATTTGTTGGGACTGCAGTTCACTGTTGTTTGAAGCTCTGATTACAGAAACAGTTGTCTAAGCTATCATAAAGCCAATTGATATGTACTGCAGGCTGAGAATGATGGATAACTGGAAAGGTTTTGAAGACAACCATGGACATGGCATAGGTAGGATCTTCCTAATTCTATTTTCCAAATGTGCTATTTCCTTTCTGAGAAAGGAAATTCCCCACCTGGTTACTTCTAAACCCTGTTTCAGCACCTGGTAATCACATGATTAGCTGTCAGATAATGGCTCATTCCAGGATTCAGTTAGGACTAAGGAAGTTCTTTCCTTCTGCTAACATATATGACATTGTCCCTTTTTTTCTTTTATGGTCAATTTCTATAATCAAGAAGTTTAGTAAGTACAATACTAAATTTATGTAAAAATGAATAGCTTACAACTTTGACCTATATTCATGGCCAAATAAATATAATATAGAGATAATAGCCACCAAAAGAGGAAATGATTAGACAAAGTAATAAGACACATGTAAGGTGATAGATGTCTAATGAAATAGGAGAACAAATTTTGAGGAAAAGCAGCAGGATCAGACTGATTCCTCTAAGAATTATATATAAATATATATATATATATATATATATATATATATATATATATATATATATATATATGATTGCCTTCTAAAATTTATCATGCTTTTGATAATAAGATCTCAAATCTGGATTTTTGCCCAAAAATTGTATAACAAATTTTAAGTGATTGTACTAATTTATATTATCAGAAGTATCTGGGAACGTCTATATCAGAACCAGAGAAGCAGAACTCCCTTTTGGAACTGTCCCAAGAATAAAGCCCATTGTCAAAGAAAGGATATCTAGGCATCAGATAAATACATGAGACATCTGAGATTCAAAAAGTGACGTTTAAATGAACATTAAGCATGGATTACTAGGATAGAAGGAACTTAATGTTAGTTAACATTGGTAATTACATTGATTTGCATGGTTCATGTTTACGTTTCCCTGTTTATCTTGGTGACATGTAAATCTCCCTTCTCAAAAATAATCTATTGTGAGACATCTAAGTTTAATCTGTACCTGACTTAATGTAAAAATGCAATTTTGTGAATTGTGGGAAAAACGGAATTATTTCTATATGCCTCTAGCCATATTAACTATGTTGTACTGTTTCCTCTCAATTATCAAATCATATGTCTTCTGGGAGCCCCTGTCAGGTCTTTCTATATAGACTCTTGGATTCATCTATCACATCTTTTGTCCCTGCTCCTGAATGGACATCTGAGCCCATAGGAGACCTTGCCCTTCAATTTTGAAGGGGCCTGAAAAAGACAACATCAGGCTTGGACAGCTTTCCCCAGCTTTTCCCAGATCTGCAAGAAGAACAACTCTCTCCCTGCACCCAGGACTGGTTATTTAGAGGTTTTTCCATACCTTTGTTAGTCTACAGGTGAAGCCTTTGGCTTGCCTTTAACCAAAAGAGGGAATGATAATCATTTAATAAAAATTTTAGGCTTCAATAAGGGCCAGAGCTTGAATTAATCAATCAGAAGAAGAGCCTGGACCTAACAGTCTCTGTGTTCTCTGAAGTAAACTCAGAGCATACCTCTTCCTTTGTCAACAAAGCCAAGTCAGATGGGGCTGACTTAGAATTCCTTATAAGACCCTTAACCCAAGACACTATCTTGAATAATGGGACTTTTTCCATATCTTAATATTTTGTGGACATATACTATGTTATGGCATGTTAATGGTAAAGAAAACACAGATATCCAGGGTCATAATTTCAATTGAAACTTTGTCAGTTCTTATTGTATTTACAACCTATGCAATTAAGAAATTTCTTTCTCATGTTCTAGTTAATCACTCATGGAGAATAAATCTGAAGGACACAGACCACCTTGGATTGTCTTAAACAGATTTAAGGCTGGTCATTCCTGTAACACAGTCAGAAGTTTTCTGGCTCTGTGATCATGTAAATTACTAGCTTTAGGGGAATAAACTGTATGTTTTTAGCCTATTGCCTTTTTCTTAACCAAACTTTCAGACGGACAGGCTGAAGGAAAAAGTCTGGGAACATAGTGAAGACAGGCACCCAATAACACATTGAGAAAGAATCTAGCAACTGAGTCAATCCCCTCTTCTTTTTAGTCACAAAAGCTGAACAGAAAGTCCTGGAGTCATAGTGAAATCATTTGTGTTATTGGTCCTCAAGGAATGAACAGGGACTTGGACCTTCAAAGCACCAAGAGATACCTCAGGGCAGAGAACAGAATCAGAAATACCTGGAAGAGATATTCAGTGAATGGTTGTGACCTTGCCTCCTACTCTCGAAGAAATTTCTTATATGTTCAGCGTGAGGTACCCTCCAACCAACCTGGTGCCCACATTCCCTGTGGCCTCATCTTTATTGAATATGTTTATATCATTGATATCTATATCTATGTCATCTTTCTATATCATCTTTATGATCTATATCATGTCCATATCTACCTATGCTGGGAGAGGAAATCAGGACAGAGAGAGAAGAGGGAGAGCTGAGGATCTCTCAGTCTATTTTGGGAAAGATGGGCTTGAGCCCAAGATGGATATTTGGGGAAAGACTGTCAACCTTGAGATGTGACCTTGCTGAGTGTTAGTTCTACTACTGAGTAGCTGTGTGACTTTGATGAGGTTACTAAGCCTCTCTGAGTTGGCAAAATGATGGGAGAGAAAACCCTTTTAAGAGCAAAGGAATCGCTGAGTGTGAAGGGTTTTTTGAAGGCATCCAATCTAACACTCTCTCTAAGGTACGAGTGATTGCACAGGACTCCAGCAATGAATAAATACACAGACCCTGAACTGAAGAACGAAAGCTCAGGACAGACAGAAAAGGAAGAGAAATAAGAACAAAAAGATGGTTAAGGAATCCTTCTTGGAATAAAAAGGGTAGAAAAAGAAAAGAATCAACTTTAGAGGAGGAGGGTTTGTGAATGAAAGACTTCACTTGGAGTACAAGAAGGGAACAATGAGAGGGTGTTATATAACTAAACAAAGGAGGAAAAGATAAAGAAATCAGATAGTTAAATAAAACTCTAAAAACAGGGATATGGTAGACCATTTAGAGAGGAGGTGGAGGTTGAGGTGAAAAGAACCAGTGGGAAGATAATTGTGTTAAAATAGATAGAAGAAAGTTAATTATCTGGATGAAGTAGTACCTTAAGAGTGAAAAAGGAACAACAGCCACAAAACTGAATCCAGGAAAAAAAAAAACAAAGGCACAAATGCTGCTGAATGAAAGTGGAGAAAATCCTCTGACCCTGCTGACCAGGTGCACTCCAAACTGATGCACCATAATCTCACCTGGGCCTTGTGTGCTGAGAGGTGATCCTTTGATCCTTTGTTAACTCACTATCTCACTCACCACCTTTGTTCTTCATGATGTTTTCTTTCCTTCTCAGTCATTCCATAGCTTGGCCCACCGTGCATTCTCAGCTGAGAACCTGCCCTCATATTCTACTGAAGAAAATGGAAGTCATTCTCAGAGTCCCCTGTTCTTTTCTCCTCATCTTCCTTCTCCAGGTACCCTTTGCCACTGTCTCCTCCTTCACCCTGCCTGACATCATGAGCAAATCTTGCTCCTTGTCAAGGCCCACCTGTCAATATTCCTAAGTGATCTTATTCCATTCTCTCTTTTTCAGCAGAAGACCCCTCCTATCATCACAATCCTCCCATTTATCTTCAGCTTCTCCCTTTCTCCTGACTGCTTCCCTGGTGCTTACAAGTAAGCAAAACTGTCCAGGGAATGGGTGTGGCCCTACCACCTGCTGTCCTAGAAGCTCCCCCACGGCTGTTGGGTGGTATACTGCAACACACTCAGGTGCACACACAGGAAGCCTCAGGAAGCTAGTGAGGCCTTTTCATTACCAGCAGCAGAGAATGAAAAGGCAATGACTGGGATGGGCCATTCAGCTTTGCTCCTTGGCACTGCCTAGGTCATAGGGAACCCAGCTCTGTGAGTGAAAAAGGAATATGTCTTGAGAAAAATAAATTTACTCTTTGTCATTGCTGCAGAGAACTGGAGTAAAGATTCTGTCAAAGAAACTTGGGTTTGCAACGAGAAACTATGTCAAGGCAAAGATTTCATGTGGATTTGAAAGATCAGGAAATCTCCATCATGGATTATCCCCCTTTTTTGTTTTCTAGGGGTCTGTGCCACCTCCACTTTGCCTTGACTGTAGGTACAAAGAGGGAAGCTCTTATACCCTAACCTGGGCTTGTGAAAACCACCTTGAGTCTCCATATGTAAAAGAGAACCAAGACTCATTGGAGGCTCATCTCAGGGGCCAATAAGCCAGATTAAGACGTTCTGGCTAAGATGAACCCTGGGGACTGAGTTTTCTTGTTTTATGAATTTTTAATTGGGATCTCAGAAACATAGAAAATTCATATTGAGTGACTAATAGAGGATGAGTTACATTTGATTATAGAAAACAAAGAGATTCTTCTCTCTTTTCCTCACAACTTGATTCCCTGAAGCCAGGAGAAAGCTTCATGCTCTGAGGAGAAGGCAGAGAGGGCAGGAACTCACAGCTTGAAGGCTTTGGGGGTTCTTACCTTCCTCTGTTCTTCTACCTGCCCCACTAGTCTCTGGAGAAGGTGTGAATTCAAGGAGGCAATGAGGAGGGTCTGGTTGAGACTGATCAGGTCTTAGGCATGGCCCATGAGAAAAACCTAGGAAAATGTCACTCTGAGATGAATGGGTCTTGTCATTCACAAAGGAGATTACTGTGACTGTTCTGAGAATTGGGGAGGCAAAGATTATGTCCCCCTTGGTCTCCATTGCCATATTTCAGACATACCTCATCAGGGAGAAAATCTAGGGCCTACAGGAACATTCCATCCCATGGCTGTCTGTACCTTTGCTTGGAAGGTGGATATGGGTCAGTCTCTGGGCCCCAAAGGAGACCATGAAGGTGAGGGAGACTGAGGCAGAGACTGACAGTCTGGAGGCTGAGACTTCCACTTCTGCCTACTCATTCCCCTCCTGGGGATGGCAATGGCCCCATATTTATTCTGACTCTCTCCAGTCTCTCCTTTCTCCAATAAATTAATCAAGACCGAATGAATGCATGTGTGAAAGAGAAAGTGAGTGATTGAACAGTAAGATTTAAGTTGCTGGGCTGGAAGAAGAGTCAGTGCCCTGAGATCTGCAGTCTCCTGGCCAGAACCAAAGAATGGCAAGTCATTGAGGAAGGATCTGATTCACCCTAACCCTTTAGCTGTCACATAGTTAAAAGGAAAATCAACTCCAGAAGACAAGTGGCTTGTAGGCTGTGCCAGGACTGAATGAAAAGGAGAAAGAAAGGGGAATAAGAATTTATATAGCATCTACTATGTGCTAAGGACTGTACTTTACAAATATTACCTTATAAAACCTTCACAACAACCCTGTGAGCAAGGTGCTGCTTTTTGCAGTTTTATATTTTACATTTTATAGTTGAAGAAACTGAGGCAAACAGAGGATGAATGACATATCCAGGGTCACAGAGAAACAACAGGGCTCCCCAACATGAACTTGAACTCAGAATAAGAGAAAGTCTCCTGATGTGACATTAAAGGTTTCACATGAACTTGGTCCCTCAGCAAATCCCTGCCATTGAGTTTCCCAGGAGTCTCCGCTATCTCCAATTTATTTTGGCTACAAGAATGTGGTTTGTAAATGACATGCCTCTGGTAGAAGAATAAAGAACTGGAGTGGGGGAGGGGAATAGGAAACCCCAGGTGATGTGAGCCTGCCCAGAGAGCAGAGGCTGCTGTGCCCTGGGGACCCACAAGGAAGTAGCTGCTGCTCTGAGCTGAATCCCCTTAACATCCTGGGGAGGTTTTTGTTCAGGGCCACAGCACTGTGAGAAAGAGGAGCTCTGAGTTTTCTGACAGTAATAACCTCCAGCATCCTCAGGCTCCAGGCTGCTGATGGTGAGCTTGAAATCTGTCCCAGATCCACTGCCACTGAACCGGACAGGCATTCCATTTGCCAGCATGGCAGCATAGTAGATCAGGAGCCTGGGGGCTTGGCCAGGTTTCTTCTGGTACCAGTTTAAGAAGTCATATGTAGAAAATGTTTCCTTATAGAAAAATCTCACTGACCTTGCAGCTGACAGTAACTCTCGCTCCTGGAGATTTGGACAAGGAGCCTGGATATTGGGTCAGCAAAATGATCCCAGTGGAATCTAAGAAAAGCAAAGAATTAGAAAAAGACAGAAATGAGTGGAAGACAATATTAAAAGGGAAAAACAAGACAATTTTGTGGAGAACAATGAATTCCCAAATCTCTGCCAATCAATTGTATTTCTTATTCAGATCTGACAGGATCATCTTTTCCCAAAACCTCAAAGCTGCTGTTTTAGATTTTACTTTTTATTGGATGGCCTGGTCATGCCTGTCAGTCCATCTGTCCTTGCTCTCTTTAAGCTTCCTCACCCACTGGATTGGGGGAATCTTAAATTTCATTTTGTTTTGTTTTGTGTTCCAGGGAAAACTTCTGCTGTTAGAGGCTCCTTCTCTGGTCTGCTGTGTCTTACCCTGAGCCCGGAGTACCAAGAGATAGAAAAGCTGACTGGAAGAAATCATCCTGACACTTGGATATCTATAGACGGAGTACCCTGAACCCTAAGACTGATGGGAAGAGGGGGCTTTATATCCTGAGTAGAGCCTGTGAAAGCTGCCTTGAGTCTCCATATGCAAAAAAAGCCTGAGGTCTGCTATAAGCCTCATCTCAGGGCCCTGTCAGTAAGACTAGGTCACACCCCTTGAGATTGGTCATGGGGGACATGGCTTCCTCTTTTGTATCCACAAATCAGAGACCTGAAGATCATAGAGAAGTTCATGTTTAGTGTCTGACACAGGAATGGTTGTAACTGGTCGTGGATCAATGAGGGAAGGCTCTGTCTGTGCCCCAGGACTAGATTCCCTGCAAGCAGGAGAGAGCTCCAAGTCCTGGGGAAGTGGCAGAAATGGCAGGAGTTGAAGATCCCTTCTCTGTCTCTGTTCATGCACCTGTCCCTATACCTCTCCCTACTGGAGAAGGTATTAAGTCAAAGAGGCAGTGAGCAGGGTCTAGCCAAGGCTGGACAGCCCTTGAGCCAGGGTCCCTGAGGAATAAACTTAAGTCCCTGATGATATCTCTGAAGTAATCTGGGGCATCGAGGAGGCAAAAATTGTACCTGCTCTGCTCCCCATATTCCCATTCCAGACATACATAAAAAGTGAACAGCTAAAGGCCTGTAGCAATGATCTTTCCCAAGCCTGACCACTTCTCAGAACATGGATATGGGTAAATCTGTGGGCTCCATTCAAGTCTATGAAGGGGAGAGGGATTGACTCTGAGATAGCAACAAGGAAGCTGCAGAATGAGTCATTCTCTTCCACCCAATCACATCTCTCTTAGAGAATGGCCACAGTCTTCTTATTGGAACCTAAGCCTCTGGTCTCTCCTCTCTCCCATCAATCAACAATTAAGGAATAAATGAGGAAGCAAGTATTAAGTTATGGGCAAAACAGAATGACCTGCAGATGCAAATGAAAAACTAGACCTGGACCTGTTCATAAGGTGCTAATTTTTTTCATGTCAGATAAAACGCAATATTAATAACAATATTATTAATAATAGTAGCTAGTCTTATTTCATCTTCATAATAGCACTAGAAGGTAGGTTCTATAAGCTAATAGCACTGATATGAGGTACTATCCCCATTTTACAGATGAGGGGACTGAGAAAATCAGCAGTTAAGTAACATACTCATAGTAGTGGAGCTGGTAAATAAATGAGGCAGGATCTGAACTCAGGCCTTCCTGACTCCAAGCCCAGAACTCTATCCCTTGTACTCAACAGTTGTCAGGGTTCTATGGATAAGGACACAGGTCTATCTTTCTTTCCATCTACCTCTATCTGTCTAGCTACCTGCCTCTCTCTTATGCAGACTGAATTGGACGTGAAAAGATCTCTATCAAACCTTCTCCCAGGCAGCTTGGCAAATTCTTGAGAATTTCTCCTTGTAGGAGAAATCTCCATCCTGGACAAGTTAGTATTTTACTTAGTATTACATGACCAGCATGAATCAGAAACAGAACTGGACACTGGGTTTCTTGACTATTGGTCAATCAATTAATCAATAAACATTGATTATGGGCCTACTATGTGCTATGTACTTTTCTCAGTGCTGAAGAGAGAAAAATATGCAAAACACAGTTCCTTTCTTCAAGGAGCTTGTCATCTAATGGGGAGACAGCGTGCAAACACATCCACAAAATGCTAGAAGTTTTCTGTCCATTATTTCGTGCTGCATCATCTAAATCACACATATTCACCGATAATTATGTTTCTATCGCCTCTATCATCTTTATGTCATCCATATCATCCACATATGTATCTATCTAAGCATGGAGAAAAATGAGAACAGCGAAAGAAGAGGGAAGGCTGTGGATCCCTTAACTTATTTTGAGAAAAACAGGCCTGAGAGCACCAAGGAAATTTGGGGAAAGACTGTCAGCCTTGGTGTTTGGCCTGGCTAAGTATGTTCTACTACTTAGTCTTGTGACTTTGATCAGACCATTAAACCTCTCTTCCAGTTAACTCTAAGATAAAACATAAAATCTTCACCCTGGCATTTAACATTCTCCACCATATGGCTCCCTTCTCTGTTCCCAGTTTGATGTCATATTAACCAGTTTTGGGTCCTTTCTGTTCTAGTAAAGCCAGCATAACAGCTCTTCTTGCACACAGCCTTCTATCAGTCACTGCCAGGCCTTTGCACAGGTGACTCCCTGGAATGGTCAAGCAAGCCCACCCCAAGTCCTCCAGGCAGAATATCCAGCTTCCTTTGAGGCCCAACTCTGGTTCCATCCCATTGGTGAGGTCTCTGCTACTCCTCCCATGTATGTCTACTTTTCCTCTTGTAATTACTCTGTAGACATCAGTTACCTTCTCCTCAATTGAATATTAAATTCTACAAGGGCAGGAATTATTCAACTATAGTCACTGAATCCACAGCTTTTTGGACATAATAGGCAATTAAAGTGTACTATATTTAAATACAGAAAGAAACAAGAAGATAAGAGGATAAGATGGGGGAGAGAATGAGAGAGGGATTCTAGGAGGGGTGAGTAGGTGTAAGACTAGGAGGGCAAGGCAGGAAATAGAATTAAAGAGGAGAAGAGAGGAGGGATAGGAATAGGGGGAGAAGGCCAGTGAGGGCAAATAAGGAGGGAAATATATAACAAGTAATTGTAGTTTGGAATGTAGATGGGATGAATTTACCTATTAAGTGGAAACTGATAGCCTATTAAAAAGCCCAATTTAGCAATGTGTTCTCTCAGGGAATGTTATAAAAAAGAGATACACACAAAAAATAAAAAGGTCTGGAGGAGAACTTATTACATCAAAAAAGCAAGGGTAGTAAGCACGATCTCAGATAAAGTTAAAGCTAAAATAGATTTAATCAAAAGAGAAGAACAGGGAAACTACACTACATGTCAGCCATACTATGCAATATTGTTTTACACCATTTAAAATAATTAGACAGTATAAAATACCTGAGAGCCTCCCTGCCATAACAGACACAGGAACTATACAAACACAAACATAAAACATTTTTTGTACAAATAAAGTATGAACTAAATAACTGAAGTAGTATTTACTGTCCATGTGTAGGTAAAGTCAGTATTTTTATAATGACAAATTTACCTAACTTATCTATTTATGTAATACAAGCCTAATTAAATTATTAAAAAAAAAATCTTACTGAGTTAAAAATTGTGACACAGCTTATTTGGAAGGACAAAAGGTCAGAAACTTCAAAGAGACAAGTATATGTGCATATGTGAATACACACACATATCTATATCTATCTATCTATCTATCTATCTATATTGTATGTATATATGAATGAATGTGTGTCCATGCATAGTTTTAGCCTTCTTTGCCTCGTAAGTCTCCATATGCAAAAGAGCCCCAGGTCTGGTAAGAACCTCTCCTCAGGGACCCTGCAAGATATACTGAGTCACCCTGACTGAGTCTGACTCTGGAGGACTCTTATGTCCCCAAATGTGTGACCTCAAAAGCAATTCAAGCTCATGTTTAGTGACTGATGTAGGAATGGTTGCAGCTGATTGTGGGTAAATAAGGGGAGGCTTCTCTGTTTCCCAGAACTAGATTCCCCATAATCTGGAGAGAGCTCCAAGCCTGGGCAGGTGGCAGAGAAGGCAGGGCTCACAGCTTGTAGGATTTGGAGATGCCTCAACTGACCCTGCTCCTGGACCTGCCCCACTGCCTCCCTCTGCTGGAGAAGGTGTGAATTTAAGGAGGCAGTGAGGAGGGTCTGGCTCATGGACAGATCCTAGCCTGGGCCCCTGGGAAAAGCCTAGGAGAGTCTCATTTCTATGTGAAGGGGTTTTGCCAGTCACTACATGACATTACTCCAGTTGTTCTGAGCATCTTGGAGGAAAATGTTATATTTGCCCTTGTCCCCATTTTCCTATTCCAGGCATGTAATAAAGGTGAGGATCTATACTGTGGTACATCCTATACCCTGTCTGTGACTGCTTCTAGAAATATGGATCTGGGTAAATCTGTGTGCCAACAGCTGTGTGCCAACTGGGTAAATCTGTGTGAGGCTACGAAGGTCAGGCTGATGGTCGAAGGGACAAGGAAGTTGAGAGTTTCATTTATTTCTGACTAATCTCTTCTAGGGGGGTGCAAGGGCCCCCTATTTGGCCTCCTTTAATCCAGTCTCTCCTACCTTTAATCAAACAGTTATGAATATGTGAAAAAGTAATTATGTTTTTTGAAATATTTTATTTTTTCTAATTACATCTAAAAGCAATTTTAGCCCTTTTTAAAAAAAATTTTGGGTCCAATTCCCTCCCTTCCCTTCCCTCTCACTGAGAAGGCAATTTACACACACACACACACACACACACACACACACACACACACACACATACATACACATATATGTGTATGTGTATAGATAGATATAGATATTTTAAATGTGTAGTCAGGGAAAACATTTCTTGATTAGTCATGTGGTGAAAGAAAATATAGACTAAAAAACCCCAAGAAAATAAAGTATAAACAAGTTTTCTTTCATCTGTTTTCAAAATGGGCTGAAAGAACATTTATTAATCTATTGTAGAAAAAAACAGAATGGTAAGTGCTTGGGAGAGAAATGAAAAAGTAGAACTACCTCGTGCTCCAAAGGTGCTCATAATCTAATGGAGGATATAATAGTAATTATTATTTTATATGATTGGCATTAATTGAGTTACCCCAAATTGGTAAAGTACATTAACATTTTAACATTTTTTTATCCTCATAATGGCGCTGAGGTAAGTGCTATTAATAAATAGCACTGATGGGGGGGACTATAACCGTTTTACAGATGAGGAAACTGAGACAATCAGAGTTGAAGTGACATAGTCAAGGTTTCAAAATCTGAACTTGGGTCTTCCTGAATCCAGGCCCTGCTTTCCGTGCACTGTACCCTCTTGCTACCTGCAAAGTATTCATAGAGGCACAGATTTATCTGGTCAGGATTCGGTGTGACATTCTCAAAGGCCTCTCTCAAACACCTACCTGTACATCCTGGAATCTTATCTACAAAGGAAAACCCATGTCTTTAGAACTCAGAGGTTAAGTAATTGTTCAAGAATACGGCCAGCATGGGTGTGATGGGGTGCTTGGGTGCCTGTGCTTGGACCCCAATCCTAAAATCGCTTTTCTCTCTAAAAATCATATTTCTTCCTTGCCTCAGAACACTTTCCCAGGCAGTTTCTCCCTAACCCAAGGAAAGCCTGCCCTTCCTCTCTTCCTGATACAGTAGCCAGCTGTGTACTGGCTGAACTGGCTGCATACTGGATCATAACAACATTTACTACTCACTCACCAATCATATGTATGTCAGACTTAGACACATGTATACTCCCTTACGTTTATCTTGTCTAACAAGACTTTGATAGAGGACAGTCTGGGTATTTCTCAGGAAGCTCTGACCCTTAATTGCCTTAGTGATGTTGTAGACCTAAAACCGTACCTCTATGTAGGCCCTCCCTTGGGCTATTTCTCGATGAACTCTGGGTAAAATACCTATTCAGTAGATACTAAAAGTGCATGTTCCTTTAAGAACTAACTATTTCTTTAACTACTTCCTAATCCTGCCCTGAATCACCTACTTAGCATATTTGGCACATGTTTTACTATAGAAGATCCTACAAAACTTTAACTACATCCCTCTAAGTTTGCGGCTTCCCTGGGAACTCTTACCCACTGAAAAGTGTAATAAATGTTTACTACTTTGACCTCAAGAATGCTTGAGTCTGTGAATTCTTTCCAGATAGCCTATACAGCGAACTCCAGTCTTGGGATTCCTGTATTTTTCCATCCCTCATCAAGTGAGAATCAGTACTTGATCCTGGGATTCTTGACTTTCAGGTCACCTCCCTGTCCATCATTCCATGTTGCCTCATCTTTATCACATGCGTTTATGTCACTGATATCTATATCTATGTCATCTATTTATATCACCTATGTATGATCTATATCATTCATATCTGTATCTAACTATGCTGAGAGAGGAAATGAGTACAGAAAAAGAAGAGGAAAGGCTGAGGATCCACTGGCCTATTTTTGGAAAGATGGGCCTGAGCCCACCAAGTATAATTGAGGAAAAACTGTCAGCCTTGGGGTTAGGCTTGGCTAAATATCAGTTCTGCTACCGAAAAGGCAAATACAGTGATGGGCCATTCAACTTTGCTCCTTGACCCTGACTACATCATAGGGGAATCCAGTTCTGTGAGGTAAAGGGAAACATGTCTTGAGAAAAATAAATTTAGTTTTTCTCATTGCTACAGAGAACTGGAGGGAAGATTCCCCCAACAGGAACTTGGGTTCTCAACAGGAGAAAATATGTTAAGGCAAAGATTTCAAGTGGATTTGAAATGCCAGTGAATCTCCAGCATGGAGTATTCTCCCTTGCTTCCTACGGATCTGTACTATCTCCACTCTGCTTTGTCTGTGGGGACAGAGTTTGTAACCCACAGGTCTTTGTTTGGAAAGTGGGTACCTGGGAAACAGGGAAGAGAAAATGCTAATAAATTTTTACCTAACAAGAGACAAAGGGCAGATGGAACTTCCCAGAGCCAAGATGGCGGAGTAAGAACTAAGTCTCTCTCACCTTCCCTCATTGACCTCTGAAAACCAAGAAAATATCACTCCAGGAAAAAGCCCAGAACAGCTGAGACAGCAGAAAGATGGGGTGCAGCAATCTTGTAGCCTAGGAAGCTTGAGGGATTAAAGGCAAAGGCCCCTCTCACTCTGGGGAGGGAGAGCAGTACAAGATGGGAGGCATCCCAACAATCCCCACTTCAGTAAACTGTATCTGAGATGTCAGTCCCAGTGACTAGAGAGGACATTCACACATACACACACACACACACACACACACATGCACACAAAATGCCTCTCAAATACCTTTCTAGGTAAGGAAGTTTCTTTGTTCTATAAAGTGGAATGAGTCGTTGGGATGTCTAGATCTAGATGCTGGGAGCAGGGAGTGGATGGTCAACTGATGAAACAGTTTGACTGGTAGACTCTCAGCCTTCTTTTCCCCATTTCAGCCTCTTGCTAGGATGGTAACATTAGAGTTAGAATTCCTGCTTCCTAATTTTTCCTTCATCCACCACTTTTCCTCATTCCTTCCTCCTTATTAGGCAATTTAGAAAATACTTTCATTTTATTGGACCAAGAGATAACAGGGCAGTCCCCCCTCTTCCAGTCTCAGAAAGTATCTATGTTTCAAATGGTATATAGGGGCAGGTCCTAAGGGTCTCTGGTCCTTTAAGTGGAGCCTATATCTGACCATAAAACTCCCCTACACAGTGCCTGGCATATGAGAGTTTATTAAAAACTGTTTACTGACAGAATGACTGAATAAACTCAAATGGTTTCTTTTTGTCTCTAAGATAAAACCCAAACCACTCTGTCATTTAAAGCCTTCACCATCTAGCTCAGTATGTCTTTCCAGATTAATTACACAATATACTCCTTTATTTCTTCAACAATTCAAATTAAAGAGCTGTCTTGCTCTCCATCACCAGTGATATTTCATCTCCTCTCTACAAACCTTTGCCCAGGTTGTGACATATTCCTGAAAGGTACTCCACACACAAATGACTCTGAGAATCCCTAGCATTCTGCAAAGCTGAGCTCAAGTACTTCCCCTTAGAGGATATCTTATTTCCCTGG
The DNA here is from genome assembly GCA_028658325.1 of Potorous gilbertii. Classification (NCBI taxonomy): domain Eukaryota; kingdom Metazoa; phylum Chordata; class Mammalia; order Diprotodontia; family Potoroidae; genus Potorous; species Potorous gilbertii. The sequence goes on from CM053769.1 coordinate 118,065,956, forward strand.
CTGCCCATGTCTCACTTTCCAAATCAACTGAAATGACCTTTGATTAGACTTTACCATGCCAAGTCTAGGACCTTCAGTTCATGTAAGAAAAATCATGTAAAGAAATTCACTGTAAACCACTGCTTATACTTCATGCAAACCCACTCCTGGGATTCAGTGTAGGAGGGTGGAGGAATATATCTGGGAACATTGTTTCCCAGGGGGCTGTGCTACTTCCACTCTGATCTGGCTGTGTGGATGGGTTTGTGATTGACAAGGCTTTGTTAGAAGGAGGAGACCTATGGAACCAGAAAGGGGAAACCCTGAGAGTGGTGAGTCTACCTAGAGAACAGGGGCTGCTCTACCCTGGGGACCAGAGAAGAGGAAGCTGCTGCTCTGAGCTGAATCCTCTGAACAGCCTGGGGAGGTTTTTGTTCAGGGCTGAAGCACTGTGGGAATGGGGAGAGCCTAGACTGCTGATAGCAATGATCTGCAGCATCCTCAGGTTCCAGGCTGCTGATGGAGAGAGTGAAATCTGTCTCAGACCTACTGCCACTGAACAAGGCAGGCACTTCAGATTCCAATCCATTGGCATGGTAGATAAGGAGCCTGGGGGCTTGGTCAGGCTTCTGCTGGTACAAGTCTAAGAGGCTATTACCAGAACTATCACTATAATCAGTATCATAACTAACTGTTACACTCTCACTGGCCTTACAGTTGATAGTGACTCTCTCTCCTGGAGATCTGGACAAAGAGACCAGAGACCAGGTCAGCACAATGGCTCCTTGGAAATCTAGAAGACCAATAAAATTAGGGGAAGACAGGAAAGATTGAATTCACAATTTAAATTATGAGTAAGACAATTTTGTGGAGATCATGGAAATCTCAAGTGACCAAAAGTTGTTGACTTTGCTATCAACATGAAACAGAAACTATCCTTTCCAAAGACCTCAAAAGGTTCCTAACTTGGGGTCTGGTCATGCTAGTCAATGACAAACTTAGACAAGAACTTGGTGTATCCGATGCTATGTGGAAGCTGTATGAAATCTGAGACCACTCTCCACAGAGCACAAGATGGTCTAGAGAACATGCCCCCTTGGTGTCAGAAAGAAAAGCTTATATTTTTGTGACTACAATGCCTTCAAAGTAAATATCCCATTGTAGACGCTAATTGATGTCAGTTGGTGGAATGGTACTAGGGTGCTGATCAATGAACAGAAGAGAAACACACCTAGAACTGTAGTACAGGGCAAAAGCAGTAGAGGAAGAGATAGCTCTAATGTCAGTGGTGGCCATAGAACTTTGAAAGGGGGGAGCAATGGGGCAAGTTGCTAGTGGGTTAAGGAACCAAGGGCATACTCCTGTGGAAAGAAGGCTCCTTTAAACTGTTTGGAGAAATTAAAGCAAAAATGATGTCAGTAAAGTCAGGGTTTGGTTCTGGCCCATGCCTAGTTCAGTATTTGCCAAGTAAGTACAATACTCATATCTTACCTTGACTGTAGGACTGTTTAGGCAAAATGAGATCTGGTAGAAAGGTGAAGGACTGGACAACAGGGAATGAGAGGCACTGGAAAATGTGTGCCCAAACCAGGGCAGAGATAGGGGCAGTTTTGAGCTGGGGAGCCTGTAAGAAGCAGCTGCTCTCTTGATCTCAATGAACTGAACAGCCTGGGGTGGTTTTTGTTAGGGCTGAAGCACTTTGGGAGGCAGTTTCTAAGTCTGAGAGAGTAATAATCTCCCACATCCCAATGCCCCAGACCCACTGCCACTGAACCAGGCAGGTGCTCTGGATGCCAGCCTGGTAGCCCAGTAGATGAGGAGCCTGAGGGCTTGGCCAGGGCTCTGCTGGCACCAGTATAAACAGTCATCACTATCAATATGTGATACTTTCACTGACTGGCCTTGCAGCTGATGGTGACTCTCTCCTGGAGATCTAGACCGGAACCTGGAGACTGAGTCAGCACAATGACTCCTTGGGAATCTAGGAAACCAACAAAATTAGAGGAAGAAAGAAATGTGGTAATGTCCAATTTAAAGAATATGCATGAGACATTTTTGTAGAGACCAAAGACATACCAAATCAGTGAAATTCAGTTGTATTTGCTATAAAAGTGGGACATGTTTCCCATAGACTTCACAGTGTCTGAGAACTGAGGCCTGGCCATGCTTGTCTACCCTTTGTTAGGTGGAACTGAACTCTGAGACATAATATCAAAAATTCCTTTTACGCACACTAAAATCTACCCCATACTAAAATTCACCTTACTTACACTAATATTTACTTTACAGGACCTGAGGTACTCCAGTAATCTGGAAATACTTCAAAAAATGTTTTAGACCTCCCTCAGTACCAAAGAAGTCCGAATTTACTCATTTTCCTTTTATGGGGTGTTTACAGTACCTTAAAATTTGGATTAAGTATTTAGTCAAAGCTCATCTCCTGAACTTTGGGTATCATCTGTTGTTGCCACAAAATTCCCATTTAATTTCTTATGCTAAACTGCTGTATATTGAAACTGCAATAGAAAAAGTTATGAACTGTCATCTATTGCATCTCTTTCTTATTCTTGAGAGAAGCACTTCCACATCTCTTTCCTTCTGCATCCTCCAATATTCCCTCTTACCCACCTTGGGAAGACCTCATGTACTCCAAACCTCGACATAGCAAGAGGGTGAGCTCACACATTTCCAAGTATAAATGCCATGGGGACAGGATAATCCTCTTTTCTATTTAAATTCTGAGGCCTTTACACAGTGCCTGGCATATATCAGGGGTTTATAAGTGTTTATTGACCAGTGACTGCCCAAACACTCTCATCTGAGGTTCTTGCTTTTTATTTTGCTGTAATAGCTCTCCATGACCTAGCCCACCAACTTTGTCATTCTTCTTACCCCTACCTGCCTGTTACCTACTCTTCGATCCAATGACAGTGATTCCTTGTTGTGCCAGAAAGATCTTCCATCTCTAGCCTCAGGGCATTTTCTCTGGCTCTCCCAAATGTTTGAAATTCTCTGCCTCCTCATTTTGGTGTCCAGGTTCCTTCAAGTCTCAACTAAAATCCCACCTGCTGCGGTGTAGGAAGCCTTTCTCACCTCCTCTTCATCCCAGCGCCTTCCTTCTTTTACTTATGTCCTGGCTGCCAGTCTATAGTTTCTGTGTACATATTGCTGTGCTTGCTGTTATCCCCTTTGGACTGTGAGCTCCCTGAGGGCAGACACTGTTTTTTGGTTCTTTTTGCATGACCTCCACTAAGTACAGTGCCCTACACATAGTAGGCACTTCATAACTGGTTATTGAAAAAACTCCTTTGCACCAGATCCAATGTCTACAACTAGTCTCCACAGGCAACTTCATCACCTCGCTAAACCATCTGTAAAATGGAAAGGAAAATAATGTACAACTTACATAAGATAGTTTGAGGGTAAGACCACTTTGTAAACTCTTAAGAACTATTAAAATATGAGTGATCCTACTTGGCATTTATTAATCTTGTTTTTCTCAACTTGTTCTAACGAGTTCAGATAGAAATAGTCATGAGGCACAACACTATCCAGCTGTTAATCCTTCCTATTTAGATCTGAAAGTATGGAAAATAATGACTTTTTCCTAGTTGAACTAAAGTATTAAGATGTAAGCTCCTCCTCTGGCCTGCTGCCATTGCCTTCTGGCAATAGGAAGAACAGCTAATATGTATCCATTTTAAATTTGCAACAGTGATTCATATATTAGCTTATTTCATTCTCACAATCCACCGGTTATTATTCTCATTTTACAAATTAAGGAACTGAATCTGAAAAAGGCTTAGTGACTTGCCATGTGTCACACAGCTGTTGGATTGCTGTAGCAAAATTTGAATTTGAGTTCTTTTGTCTCCAACTGCAAGACTCTGTCAACTACCCCACCAACCACACTAGTGATAGGATAGTTGGAATTATATATATATATCCCTGGTAAATCCACTAAAAACTTAAGTTGAACTCATTTTTTGGATCTTCCCAATAGGGAACATGGAAAGCTACTCCAGGTACCATGTAAATCAGTTCTAAGTCAGTGATTGGATTCCTGTACCTGAAGTGCTTAAAATGAAAATTACCCAAGTGTCCACTGACAAGAGATTTGAACAAGGAATAGCAGTGACACAGGCACTTTTACTCTCTCCCAAGATAGTGGGAATTAAACATCAGAATGTGAAACAATTCCCAGGAAGAGGAATTGGACTTTTATCCCAGCTCTGCATTCTGCAAACAATTCTTTTGAGGTCTATATTTTTGGTTGAGCCTGACAGGTAGTTGGGTTGGCCCTCCCACTGGGTAGTTATCTTCTTCAAATGCAGAAAAAACTCTCCTGCTACCAATCAGCACTGTCTGAGGAAACCACAGTCCCTGGATTTCTCAAATCCCAAGCCTGCCTCCAAGGTTGAAAAATCTGTTACAAGATCTCACTGCAGTTACCTATATTCAGAAAAGAAAAAAAAATAACCACATGCAGACCCACATAGGCAAGGAGTATGTTTCAACTGTGCTGCCTCCACTATTCTTCCCCCCACCCCCAACAAAGAAGGCTCCAATAGGAACTTATTGGGCAGGTCGTGGCAGAGCATGAGCATCAAGTGATTTCACTTACAAGTTACAGCATCTCTTCCTCTCATTTTTACAGATGAATCAGCTGAAAAGCAAGGATCTTATGAAGTGGTTCCCAGGACTGAGATGAGAATTCTCTGGGTTGAATGTGAGTAGTTTCATACAGAGTTCATTCTTGCCACTAAAACCCATCTTTCTAAATACCTATAATCTCCCAGACATCTCAAGTGGTCATGGATCATGGAACACAGTAGTCTCAAAAAAGTCCAATTATACTTTAGCTAAAGCAATGAAGAGAAATCTGGGGGGCTTAACATTAGCTGACGTCAGCAGTCAATGGGTCAGACTCCACTGAACTTCCAAAGTACCCTACCCTGTCCACTGACTACTCCAATGCATTCCAACACAATTCACCTCATTCCACAGTGCTCTGACAAAGTCCCGGAATGGAAGCCTCATGGGAGTCAGTGATGGTCATTTTCAATTGTGACAGTCCTGTGCTCTGAGGGGATAAAATCAAGTTTCTTTAGAAATGACAGAAAAAGGAATGCAATCTTTATTGTAAGTGTATAGGGAACTCTCCAGGTAGGGGAACTGCTGAATGAACACTAAAGAATAAGCTGCCCCTCCATATCCAGGCACCAGTCCCCTATTGAGCATATGGGCACAAGAGAAGGTAGTGAATCAATGTCTATATTAAACTGGGGAGCAGCATCCAGGGAAATCAGTCCTGCCTCTTTCCCTAAAATACTCTTAACCTACTCCATGAGGTTCAATCACTGGGTCCACCCCATAGTAGGAGGATGGAGATGGGGAGATTTCTCAATGGAACCAGTTTTACTGAATGGCATGCCTGGTGATTTAATGACCTGAGGTTTGAATGTAAGACTCAGTATATCCTCCTTTTTATTTTACTAAGTCAGTGAAATGAATTTCCACGAAGAATCACAGGCAGGTACAGAGAATGCAATGCCCCTGCCTGTGATTGTTGTGGTTGGGTCTGAGATGTCAGTCCCAGTGAATATAAAGGACACTTGTACACACACAAACTTTCTCAAACACATTTCTAGGTAAGGAAGCTTTGTTCTATAAAGTAGTACAAGACTTTGGGGTATCTAGGTCTAGATGATGGAGGTTCTGGACCAGTTAATGGATGGTGAACTCATAGAAATCCATTTGACTGCTGGAGGCTCAGCCTTCTATTCCCATTTCAGCTTCCTGCTGCGATGGTACCTTCAGAGTTAAGACTCCTTCTTCCTAATTCTTCTTGCTTCCTTCACTCTTCCTCATTCCTTCCTCCTTATTTGGTAATTTAGAAAAGGTTTTCATTTTAGTGGACCAGTAGACAAAAGTGTAATTCCTCCCCACCCCAGGCTCCTGCAAGTATCTATATATCAAATGAAATACAAGGTCAAGCCCTGAGGTTCTCTGGTCCTTCAACTGGAGCAGACATCTAACCACAGAACTACCCATGTGCCCGGAACATGAAAGGTGCTTAATAAATGTTTGTGGACAGACTGATTGATTAAGTTGGAATGATTTCTTTAGGTCTCTAGGATAAGATACAAAGCACTCTGTCATTTAAAACCTTTGCCATCAAGCTCAGCATCCCTTTCCAGACTGATTACATGACATACTCCTTTATAATCCAAACTAAAGTGTTGCCTTGCTCTCAGTCACAAATGATGTTTCTGTGCCCTAATCCTGAAATACACTTTGCACACCCCTGACTTTGAGAATACTTGGTATTCTTTAGAGCTGAACTCAAGTGCCTCCTCTTAGAAGAAATCTGATTTCCTTTGATGCCCGTATCTTATTTTGCATGTTAACTGAGATTACTTTACTCTGGGCTTTCCCACAGCTTCATTTCATGTAAGAAAACTCTTTCATGTAAGAAAATTCATATAAAATAATTCAATGTAAGCAAATGCTCGTATTTCATGTAAGCCCACTCTTGGGACTGGGTCCATGAGAGTGAAGGAAAGAATCTGGGAACATTGTGAGGATGGGGACCCAGACCCCACTGAGAGGAATCTAGGAGTTGAGACAGTCTCCTCTTCCTTTCACTGACAAAGTCTGACTAGAAAGCAGAGGAGTAATAGTGAAAGCATTTGTGTGTTCTTGGTCCTAAAGGGAAAGGACAGGGCTCTGGGCCATCATACCACCAAGAGATCCTTGAGTCAGAGAACAGAATAAGAGACACTTCCCAGAGATAGTGAATGGGTGTGACCCTGCCACCAGCTCTATAAGGAACTTGCAACATGCCTGCTAGGAGGTATTCTCCAACCTCCTGGTACACACGTTACCTTCAGTAGCCCATAAGGCTATTGATCTCCAAATAGAAGAATGATGAGTCCCTCATTGGACAGTGGCTGGGTGAGTCAGAGCATTCCCCTTGGCTTCTGGTCAGGCCCAGGCCATAAAGAAGCCTGCCCTGTGAGCCAGGACTGGAGAGAAAGGAATCTAGTCTATATCATGGCAGACAACTGGCTCAGTGGATGGAGTGTTGGGCCTGGAATCCCAAAGACTCATATCCTTGAGTTCAAATCTGACCTTAGACACTTCCTAGCTTGGTGACCCTGGGTAAATCACTTAACCCTATTTGCCTCAGTTTCCTCATCTTTGAAATGAGTTGGAGAAGGAAATGGCAAACCACTCCAGGATATTTCCAGAGAAAACCCCAAGTGGGGTCACAAAGGGTGACAACTGAACATTGGCAACCAACAACTTTCTATCATTTGCTACAGAGAACAAGAACAAAGCCTCGTCTCCATAAACTTGGGCTCCAAGCAAGAAAAACACATTACATGGAGGCAAAGATGTCGAGTGGACTTGAAGCATCAGCATTTCCCCTGTTTGGATTTTCCCCTTTGTTTCTCAGAGGGCTGTGCTACTTCACTTTGCCTTGGCTGTGCAGACACTGTTTGTGATTGACAAGGCTTTGTTAGAAGCAGGGGACCTGTGAGCCCTGGGTGATGTGAGTCTGCCCAGAGAGCAGAGGCTGCTCTGCCCAGGGGACCAGAGAGGAAACTGCTCTGAGCTGCATCCCCTGAACAGCCTGGGGAGGTTTTTGTTCGGGGCTGAAGCACTGTGGGAAAGGGGAGAGCCTAGATTGCAGACAGTAATCATCTGCAGCAACCTCAGGGTCCAGTCTGCTGGTGGTGAGAGTGAAATCTGTGTCAGACCCACTGCCACTGAACCAGGCAGGCACTCCAGATGCCAGTGCAGTAGCATAGTAGGTGAGAAGCCTAGGGGCTTGGCCAAGTTTGTGTTGGGACCAGTTTAAGAGTTCATATGTTAAAAAACATTTCCTTATAGAAAAATCTCTCACTGGCCTTGCAGCTGATGGTGTGTCTCTCTCCTGGAGATCGGGATGAGGAACTTGGAGATTGGGTCAGCAAAATGGCTCCAGTGGAATCTTAAGAAGAATAAATGATCAGATGAAGACAGAAATGAGTGAACAGTCATATTAAAAGGTAAGAATAAGACAATTTTGTGGAGAATAATGAATTCCCAAATCTCTGACAATCAAGAGTATTTGTTATGGATGTTTGGTAGGAACCACGTTTTCCCGCAGACCTCAAAGCTTTTTTTTACTTTTCTTTTCTTTGTATTTTATTTCATTTTTATTCAGCCTATTTGCCTTTGCTTCACTTTAACTTCCTAACCCACTGGATCAAGGGAATAATAAGTTTTGTTTTGTTTTCCAGGGAAAACCTCTACTCTTGAGGCTCCTTCTCTGATCTGCTGTGTCTTACCCTGAGCCCAGAGCACCAAGAACCAGAGAAGTTGACAGGGGTGAGTCACCCTGACCCTTGGAGATTTGTAGACAGAGTACCCGGAGCCCTGACAGGCAGGAAGAGGGAGCTTTATATCCTGAGCAGAGCCTGGGAGAGCTGCCTTGGGTCTCCATGTGCAAAAGAGCCCCAGGTCTGGGATTAGCCTCATCTCAGGACCCTGTCAGCCAGACCAGGTCACACACTCTGAGGTTGGTCCTGGGGAACAAGGCTTCCTTATTTTTTCCCCAAATCAAGGACTTCACTGTCATAGAGAATTTCATGTTTAGTATCTGATATAAGAATGGCTGCAGCTGATTGTGGATAAATAAAGGAAGGCTTCTGCCTGTGCCCCAGGCACATTATGTCCCTGTAACCATTACATTCATTATATTCATTCATGATATTCATTACCTCTGATGTCACTCTCTTTCTTAAAATCTCCACCAGCTTCCTGTTGAATTTAGGATAAAACCCAAAATCCTCACCTGGCATTTAACATTCTCCACAGCATGGCTGCCTTCTCCATTCCCAGGCCTATGTCACATTAACCATCTTTGCTTCCTTTCTCCTCTAGTAAAGCCAGCATGACAGTTCTTCCTGCACACAGCCTTCCATCATTCATTGCCAGGCCTTTGCACAGGTGGCTCCCTCAGACACCCATGCAGACCTTCCTCACCTGCACCAAGTGGAATCCCCAACTTCCGTTGAAGCCCAGCTCAGGTTCCATCCCCTTTGGAAGCCTCTGCTCACCCTCCTATACGTGTCTGTGGCCTTTGGGGAAAACTCCTCCTTCCAAGAGCTGAGGGGCAGAGCTGGCTGGGGAGGCTTTTGTTCAGGGGCTGCTGCCCTGTGGGAGAGAATCATTACATTTCCAGGAGAAGTCAGCAGCATCTTCAGCGCCCACGGCACTGATGGTGAGAGTGAAATCTGTCCCAGCCCTTCTGTCACTAAACCAGGCAGGAACCCCAGAATACAGCCTAGAAGGTTCAGAGATCAGGCGTTTGGGTGACTCTCCTGGTTCCTGCTGGTACCATGTTATCCACTTGCCAGTGTTGGAAATGACCCCACCCTAACAGAGACTCTCTCCTGGTGCCACCGACAGAGAGGCTGGAGACTGAGTCATCACATTTAATGCAAGCTATTTCATCCTTTCATAATAAACTCTACTTTGCCACTATTCCTAGTGTGTCAATCTCTGCCCGATACCCCCTTACAATCCCAAAGTTTCCAAACCAAAGTGTTCCTCTGGGGTCATCACTTTCCCATGAGTGCTGCCTCCCCACATCAGAGTGGAAGCTGATTGAGGCCATGGTCTGTCTTTCCACCTGCATTTCTATTTCTTACACTTTGCACAGTGTTTGGCACACAGGAAACACCTAATAAAGGCAGCTGGGTGAGGCCAATTGGATAAGTCACTGGGCCTAGAATAAAGAAGAGCTGAGGTCAAATTTGACTTCAGATACTTACTAACTGTGTGACCCTGGGGAAGTCACTTAACCTTGTTTGCCTCAGTTTTATCACCTGTAAAATGAGCTGGAGAAGGAAATGGAAAACCACTCCACTATCTCTGCCAGGAACAGTCAGAGGTTCAATGACCTGTCTGATGTCACAAGGCTAGCACCTGAGACTGGATTTGAGCTCAGATCTTCCTGACTCTGAGTCCAGTGCACTTTCCACTATGTCACCTATTGACAGATATAATAGCTACTTTTTTAAAATTTTAAATTATTTTATTTGTTTTCAGTTTTGTACATCACTTCCATATATCTTAGATTTTTCCCCTCCCTCTTCCCCCTTACCTCCTTCCTTCCCACTCCCTCCCCAAGATCATGCAATCTTATATAAGTTCTGTGCATACATTCTTATTAAATACATTTTCACCTTAGTCATGTTATGTAGAAGAATTAAAATGAATGGGAGAAACGATGAAAAAAAACCATAACAAGAGAAAATGGTCTGCTTCATTCTGCAATCTAATTCCATAGATCTTTCTCTGCATGTTGAAGCTGTTTTGCCTCAAGAGTCCATTGGGGATTTTTTAGGTCCTTGCATTGTTATGAAGGACTAAGTCTACCAGTAAAGTTCCTCACATATTGTGGTTTTTGCTGTGTACAAAATTCTCCTGATTCTGCTCCTTTCTCTCAGCATCATTTCATATAAGTCCTTCCAGCCCTTTCTGAAGTCTTCTTCTTCCCCGTTTCTTATAGTATATTCATATACCACAACTTGTTCAGCCATTCCCCAGTTGATGGGCATCCCCTTGATTTCCAGTTTTTGGCCACCACAAAGAGAGCTGCTATAAATATTTTTGTACATGTGGAACCCTTTCCCTTTTTATGATCTCTTTGGGATACAGCCCTGGAAGTGATATTGCTGGATCAAAGGGTATGTACATTTTTGCAGCCCTTTGGGCATAGTTCCATATTGCTTTCCAGAATGGCTGGATCAGCTCACAGCTCCACCAACAATGTATCAGTGTTCCAACTCTCCCGCTTCTTTTCCAACATTTATCATCTTCCTGTTTTGTCATGTTAGCCCATCTGATAAGTTGTTTTGATTTGCATCTCTAATCAATAGTGATTTAGAGCATGTTTTCATATGACTATAGATAACTTTCATTTCTTCCTCTGAAAACTGCCTGTTCATATCCTTTTCATATATTTTGACCATTTATAAGATAGTTACTTACAATGGGCTTTCAAATAGAATAGGAGTTATACTTGTTCTTCTGGAAGGCAGAACTAGGAACAGAGGATTTAAATTAATAAGAAAACTATTTAGGTTTGATTCCAGGAAAATTCCCAACAATTAGATCAAAAGTGTCATGGAATTGGAAGCACTGAGTTTTTAAATGAACATTTTTAAGCAGAGTCTTGATAAGCATTTACTGGCTAGTTATAAAAACAAAACTCTTATTCACGAATGAATTAGAAAAAAATGGGGGGGCGGAGCCAAGATGGCGGAGTAGAAAGACTCACCTATGCTAGGTCCGAACCCACAGCCCATAGATTTTCTGTAAAAAGAACTCCTGACAAATTCTGGAGCAGTGGAGGCCGCGCAGCAACACAGTGAAGGAGATTTGCGTTGCAGAGAGCCCTGAAGAACCGACCGCAAAGGTACCCCGGGACGGGAGCGGAGTCCTGCCCGGCCGAGCGCTCCCCTCCCCCGCCCCGGCCACGCGGCACTGAGAGGATCGAGCAGAGCCCAGCAGGTGGCAGGGACCTGAATCTCCGGCAGCTGCGAAGGTCCCTCCACCCACAGACGCACAGGTCAGTGA
>CM053769.1:118078071-118108382 GCA_028658325.1 Potorous gilbertii
CCCCAATTGATGGGCATCTCCTTGATTTCCAGTTCTTGGCTACCACAAAGAGTGCTACTCTAAATATTTTTGTACATGTGGGTCCCTTTCCCATTTTTATAATCTCTTGGGGATACAGTCCTAGTAGTGATATTTCTGGGTTAAAGGGTATGCACATTTTTGTAGCCCTTTGGGCATAGCAAACAGAATAACTTTTAAAAGAGCATTTGTTCTACACTTAGAAGGTGAAGCAAATTGTATGTGGTACAGATTTGTGGATGAATGTACATCTTTCTGTTCTCCTTTGCATATTGAAATATTAAATTCATTTGATATTTGTCAAATAAAGAATTAAACAAACTGATATTTTGCATATGCTTTTTAAAAAGAGCAAGCTGGTTGTAAAAGGAAGTTTTAGTTTCATATACAGTATACTTTTTGGTTTGCATATAGAAATATCCACATTAATTGGTTTTTGTCAAGTATAGAATAACAAAAAAAAAAACAGAAAAGAGAGGAGTATAATTTCTCACAAAGTCTCATAGATCTAACAGTATCACCAGGGACCTGGTTGGTTGAGACTGCCAATGGAACATTTACCCACTTTCTGATTTGTGACATTGAGGTTTTAAGGATGCCATCCATACTGGAAGGCTGGGGCATAGCTGGTTTGGACTGTGAAGTCAGGGATATAAACATCTCTTTCTGGACTACAGGAGACATGCACACCAGGAATATGGACTTCGAAAGGGGTAAAAATATAAGGCAGACTCTGTGAACTGACTTGTAAGCATACCTATAATCTTCAGGTCTATGAAAGAAGCAATGGGGAAGCACCAAATATGTGAAAGACAAGATCATCCCCTCAACCCCTTCCCTGAATTCAAGGACTTTGAGATCTAGAAAAACACAAAATTCCACCCACCAGGCAGGGCATCATCCTGACAAGTGTGGGTCATTGAGTTGGAAAAGGCTACCAGCATTATCTGCTACTCCTGAAGAATTTAGGAAACAGAATAGAAGCAAATGACATTCAGTTGGTCAATACACTGTCAATAAACTGAAAATATAGGTCACATTGTGATTCAGAATTGGTAAGTATTGGATTGAATACTGGCCTCTCAGGGCAAGGTTTTCATCCTAATCAATTAAATAAATTATTTCTTTTATAAATGCAGTGAGGAAATTGAGACTAGGATGCACAAAATATAGGGAAAGGCAACTCTCCTCCATGTAATAAACATGGCAGAGATATGTGACTGGTGCTCCTGGATATCACAAGAATATTGTGGCCAGTGGAGTGGTAGGGACCCACTAGGAAGTTTATCTTTCAAGCCTTGATGATAGTTGTATTTTAGCTACTATCACCTAAATCAGGGATGCATTTTCTGTGCCTGAAGGCAGGGAAACAATGCAATAACTGGATGATAGTAGTGGTCTGACTATGATATGTCTATGCATAGTCAAGACCAGTGGGTGAACTGTGGTAGACTTTGGTGAGGTGCTACTGCAACCACTAAATAAGTCCTCAATGGTTGTGCTGAAAGATGGAAGGAAAAAGAACCCCAAGGAGAACAGGCATGGTAAGAATCTGTTTAGGTGGAAGTAGGAAGACAAGGCTGAAAGAGAGGAAGGTAAATCTAGAAAACCAAGAGACAGAGAAAAAGGGGAAAGTCTTGAGTCACAAAGCAAAAAGAAATGTAGTCCCAAGGCAAGTAGCCTGGTTTTCATAACTGTCCCGTTATCCTCAGGATCATGAGGTACTGAGCTTTGGAAGACAAAAGCAGTTATTAAAGAAGGAGTTTCTGTTCCGTCTTAGAGAGATCCCCAACTTCATATGGGCTACTGCCATTAGGAAAAAGGACAAAGGCATTGGAAGGAACTGGGAGTCCTATCAACTTTCATTATGAGTCCTAAGATGACTTGAATAAAGACAAAATTAGATCTGCTGTAATCTAAGCATTCTTTCAAGCCCACTCTTGAACCTAAAGTCTCTCAGGACAAATTCAAGGGTGAAAAGTGTTGGATTTAAGATACAAAGACTGTTACTACTAGCTGAGGGATCACAGAAAGTAAAAAATGCACTGAGTTTCATTCAGTTTTAATCATCTATGAAATCAGGATACTGTATAACATCACTACACACTCACAGGTTGTGAAGGCATATCATAAAACATGAAGGCTTCTAGGTCTTACCACTGAAGGCAATAGTAACCTTAAAAATATATTCCATGGAGGAGTAGGAATAGAAAACAGATTATAGCACTTGAAAAAGTATAGACTTTGTATTTGTGATAGTGATTGGAGATAAGATAAATGGAGAAAGACAAAACAGGAACCTTTGGAGGGACTGAAGATGCAAGAAGAAATTATTATGGGAAAGAGCCAAAAAAGATGGGAACCAGAATACAAGTGCAAGGGTTAGGTAGCATCTCTCTCTCTCTCTCTCTCTCTCTCTCTCTCTCTCTCTCTCTCTCTCTCTCTCTCTCATACACATACACACACACACAAACACACTACTACTACTACTACTACTACTACTACTATTACTACTACCACCTCTTTCTCTGGAACTGGGAGGAAATTAGGAGACTGATTTTTTTCAAGTGAAAGATGAGGAAAGGACAGCTATAAGCTATCTCCAGATGTTTCAGGGCCTTTTATAATCAGTTCCAGTATGAGAGTTCAAAGGTAATGTACCCTTACTGATGAGGAAGGCAGCTGCTTGCAATCATACACATCTGCTTGATTTTTGTTCGCTCATCCACATAACTGCTTCTTGGGACTTCTCCGTATGGCATCTCTGGTACTTTTCTTTTCTCCAAGTGAGAGATCAGAGCTGGTTTGGAAACTGGACTCCTGTTCATGAGGAGATAATTGGAAAAGTGTTAAGAGAAAAAGAGAGACATCTAAGAGTATAATCTTGGCTCTTTCTCTTTAGTGAATAGAGGGCACAGTAGGAAAGACCTCCAAAGGATGCTCTATATTATATTCCAGTTCCATATAACATGGTGAATTACCAACAGGGTCTGAATTGGGTTCAAATACAATTATTTCAACATATACCCTACTAAGAAAATGGAAATTTTCCAAGTCTCCAAGAAGTTACACTAAGACTTCAGTAGATACTTTTTTGACCTCGATCATAAAGTGAGGAAGTTGTATCTTCGGGATAGCATAATAAAGTTGTTGATTTCCAGTTGTATGTAGCAAAGGACGATCACCTGGAAAATGGAAGTGGAGTTATTTTGTCTCTTTACACCAAAGGATATAGGAGCCTTTCTACATCACATACATATACACTCAGTCAGAATTCAGGAAATCTCTTGAGACATCCCACAACCTTTAGGAAATGAGAATGTAGACACCCCAATGGCCAGACCATTGAAAAGATGGAAAGCTTTCCTTGTCAACCAAGAGAAAGTTCTCATAATTTTCCAGTATTACATCCCTAAACAAATCCTTCTGAGCAGTTTCCAATTGCCCCCATTCCCCTTGGGTGAAGCTCACTGTCACATCTTGGAATGTTGAGACCTCCTGAAATGTCAAAAAGAAAAATTCCTGCTCACCTGAAGACTATAAGCAACATGAGGCAGGTATGAAGTTGGTAGAGCATAAAGGGAGTGGTTCCAACAGTGTTAAGTATTTAAAGTACTCCAGGTCAAGTATTTTTTGAAAATCTACTTGCCCTGTTACAGACTTCCTAGCAGACTATATAAGTAATTTCAATTTGTCAATTCAACCTTACAAATAATGTCCTTCACTGAGCCCTCAGCAAAACATGCTTGTTACTCTGCAAAACATACTACTTTCTATTATGTACATCATATCCATCACTCTTCAGTGACATTTACACAGAATTACTCAGAAGGCAAGCCACAAATAAGACATTAAACTATACATTCTCTCCAGGCTCCAAACAATAATAGGACCCAGCTGTCTCCTAAACTGCTACATTCTTCCTTCCATATATGTCCTCTTTCGCTCCACTCTCCCTTTTGGTGGCCTCATCAGCACATATTGATTTAATAACCCTCTCTATCCTAATAACTCTCATATTTATGTCTTTCTCCTGAGCTCTAGTCCCATATCACCAACTGTCTATGAGACATTTCAAAATACATGCACAGTAGCCATATCCAACTCAACATGTCCAAAACAGAACACATTGTTTCCTCTCCAAACCACTCCATACTTTTTCCACTGGCTTTCCCTGTGTCTGGAATCTACTTCTTTCTCAACTCTGCCTCTTAGCATCCTCTCTTCTGCTAGTGTCTCATCCCTCAAATTGTTTAGAATCTATTTTCAGTCTATTTTGTACAATCCATTGGATTTGTGATCTCACTGCCTGGATTCCAGTGATACAGATTATAACCCATTCATGCCCTACATCCTGTGCTACTCTCCTTCATGTACTTCCCAAAATTCATCAGAGAGGGTCCATTCAACACTTTCACCTGACATTGTTGGGGTACCAGTGGAACACTCAGGCTAACCACTTGTCTTCTCTCTCTCTTATCTAGGTGGCTCAAGAACTTGGTCTGAGTTCAAATCTTGCCTCAGACACTTGACACTAGCTGTGTGACCTTGGGCAAGTCACTTGACCCTAATTGCCTTGTCAAAAAAAAACACTCAACAAAAAAAAAGAACAAAGGACAAACCCTTATAATATTTTGGTCCTGTCATTTGAATTTCAGCAATCAATATCTCCTTTTTTCTCTCCTCAGATACCTGGATTTCTTCACAAGACCACATATTCTCATGGTACAATGGCACTCTATCCTTTCCTCTTATGTATATTTTCTCATTTGAATAAAGGATGCCCTTCCAGAGTCAAATACTCATCATGAAATATATCCTATCAACTCTCAGTGATACCTGTGCAGCCAAATTTATTATATAATTTTAGAATCTCTAATTCAACTTCTATATCAAGGGGAAGTGAAAGAAACATACACTTTATTAAGTGCCTACGATGTGCCAGATACTCTGTTTAGTCCTTTACAAATAACTCATATTACCCATTCTTTGTATATTTTTACATAGAAGCTTAGACTATTGATCTGATTTCTGACTCTCTTGGATACAATTATATATGAATTACTCATCCTCTCCTCTGCAAGGTAATATACGTACTCTGGAAATCTTACAGCACAACAAAAGGGATTGTTGTTAATATAATCATCGTTATTCTTCCATACTTATCTCTATGTTGTTTCTATTCTTCATAATAAACAAGCTTTTCAGATCTACGTGGACAATTGTTTACCTCAGTCTTTTCTATTTTAAATTAAATTTTCTATTAAATTAAATTAAATTTTCTATTTTCTATTTTAATCTGCTGATTAGATTTAGAAAAACTCAAAGCAAGTCTATTTTTATAAGTCAATGCTGAGCACAATAGTCCTAGGTAATCAGCCTGGAAACAGAATTTGAAAGGTTTTGAATGTCAAAAATGACTTTGTATTTTATTCTTAAAAACAATGGGAAATCACTGAATCTTGTAAGCAGAGGAGTGAGATTGTAATACCTACACTTTAGGGGTATCAATTTGTATGGGAGATGAACTGAATGGGGAAATGACTGGATCAGGGACTCCAACTGGGAGGCTATTGAAATAGTCATGTTGGTAGGCAACAAGGGCTTTGACTAAGGCAGTAGTGGTGTGAAAGGTGACAGATGAGAAAGATATTGTAGAGGCAGAACTGACAAGATCTGGCAACCAGTGCTGGGTGCAAGGAGTGAGAATAAAAAGCCAAAGGTGAGTCCTCCTAGTACAGCTGTAGACTTGGATGACCTGATAAATGGTGATGCCATCTACAGAAGTAATGAAATTAGGAGGAAGAATGTGTTTAGAGGGGGAGATAAATTATGTTTAAGACATGAGTTTGAGATGCCTATGGAACATGTAGGTGGAGATATCAAGTAGGAAGTTGGATATACGATTGTAATTAAGGAGAGAGATGAAGCTTGTATATGTAGATGTGGGATTCAATTGCATGGAGATAGTTGAATCTATGAGAGTTAACTTCATGGAGAGTTTGGAGACAGAAGAGGGGAGGGCCTAGGACACAGCCTTTGGACATGAGGGCAGGACATGGCAGATGAACCCCAAAGAAGACAAATAAGGATTTGTCCAACATTAGGGAAAAAAATGTCAATTTTCTCCCAAATCTTTCTTCTTTTCCAGCTGCAAAGGATCTCTGATACCATTTGGATGAGTAAATCTTAATACTTTAAGCAATGGGGAGCAAAAGGCCAAACAAACCAAGTTCATACAAAGAGAGTCATAAAGGGAATAAGGTAATGAACCGAGTCTGAGGGATGGCCCTGTCCCATAATGAATTGTCTTAGAGTCATTCACTGGCACTTCCTAGGGAATGGGTTTCAGTGACTGGAGCTGACCCTTGAATAATGGGTTGGGTTTCATTACTGAAAGGACAGAATCAGCTGGGAGAATGAATATTTTTATGAGGACTTATAAAAATGAACCAACAGAACTACTCAGGCCTTTTTGGCTTCTGCCACCAAGGTCTCTGGTATCTTGCCTGCCTATCCTCAAATTCTGAGATCTCTAAGGTCGGGAATAAGCTACCTTTGGAGCTACATATGATAGTCTACGTGGACCAAGAGAAGATTTCCTGGAAATTGATTCTAAATCACAGCATTCTTCATAGAACAGAGCCAGGGGTGCATGCCCCAAGCAATGGATTTTCATGAACTAGGCCCAATCTTGGAGATAACACTGATGGTCCCACTCAGAGTTTATTCTATGAAATCTCTTGTATTGATAATGCATTTTTGCTTATTGTTAAAGTAATTTTGCTTCTTAATGGGAAGATCTTCTATACCCATTAATAGGCCTGGGAAGATTTGTAGGAAGGCCCATATCTTTTTTAAATTTTCTAATGAGGCACTGGTTTTTGAGGGTTGTGATGCCCTCTGGCTCTAAAAAGTGGATGAAGACTGTGAGGTGCAGCTTTACCCTGGGGTTTAGTTTTTGGAAGAGTTAGTTTGGCCAGATGAGACTCTGGGAAGCCGTTAAGGAGCCTGTTGACTTTGAAAACCCAGATGCTGGTACTTCCTCTCTCTGGTAACTATGTATGTATGTAATAGTCATACAGATGGATCTGTCTGTTGATTTATGATATCTTGCTTATGTCAGACAGTTGGAAGCCATGTCTGTTGACCTGTATTTCTCCGTATTTTTTCTTTAGTTTAAACTGATGACTTTTTCCTCAGACTAAGTGAATGATACATGTGCTAGATTAAAGTGATTATTGATCCCCTCAAACATTGCCTTTCCTTTTAGAGAAGCAGATCAAAGAACCTGTGAAAGCAGGCCCCTCTGTTGGGGTGCTTTCTGTAATGTCTCTGAATATGGCTTGTGTCTAGGTTTCCATAAATATAGGTAGAAGTGTTCCAAGCTCACATTAAAGCACTCTTGGTAACATGATATTGGTACAGAACAGCTTTTATTTCAATCAATCAATAAGCATTTATTAGACACTTATGTGCCAAGCACAACGTTAAACCATGAGGAAACAAAGGAAGGCAAATACACAAGGAACTCACCTTCTAATGGGGGAAAGAACATGCAAATAACAATATTACATATACATTGTAGATGAAAGGTAACCTTAGAGGGAAGGCACTGGCAATGGGAAGGACTGGGAAAGGTCTTTGCAAAATACAGAACATGCAATGGATTCACAAGAGCCCATAAACAACTGTTAAAAGGATCAAAGATATACCAAAATATTATTTTTGAAACATTAATTTTATAATAATTTATTATCTCTCCCTCACACTCCTGCCCCATTTAACAATTTTTAAAATAAAAAATAAAACCTTTATAGTAAATAGTATGTTGTTGTTGCTCAGTTGTCGCTTTATGACCTCATTTGGGATTTTTCTTGGCAGAAATACTGGAGTGTTTGCTATTTCCTTCTCCATCTCATTTTGCAGATGAGGAAACTGAGGCAAACAGGGTTAAGTAACCTTCCCAGGGTCACAAAGCCAGGTAAGTGTCTGAGGCCAGATTTGAACTCAAGAAGAAGAGTTTTCCTGATTCCAGGCCCAGTGCTATATACCCTATGGCACCACCTAGCTGCCCAGCAAATATGTACAGTCTTCACAAAACAAATCTGAAAAGTGATGGGCTCAAAAATTGGGGGACAATTGAATAAACTGCTATGTGAATGTAATGAAATATTAGTACACGGTAAGGAAACACAAACATGGAGAATTAATAGAAACAAGGGAAAATGCATCAAGTGATACAGAATGAAGAAAATTAATTATAGGATGACTGCAATAAGGTAAATGAAGACAACCAAAACAGATAACAAAACAAGTCCCATAACAGAGACAATATTGGCTCCAAGCTATTTAAACCATATAATCTTCCTTCTTATTATTAAATAACAAGCTACAAGCATGTGACATTCCATGTACGGTCAAGAAATGGTGACATAATGGATGTGGACCTGGCCTTTGAATTTCGGTCTTGCCTGTAGCACATCCTAGCTTTATGCAGGTAAATCACTTAGCCCTTCCATGTATTAGGCGACTCTCGGGTGAAATCTTCATTGGGGAATAGATGGAGAGCCTGAAGTAACCTAAGATCTCAAGTAAAAGCCAATCATTTCTGGGACTCCTCACTCTCTTCAGTTACAAATGCAAAAACTGATGTCCCATTGTAACTGGAAGGTCTTCCCATAATGCAACATTCACTGAAAGTTTTCATTTGACATGTGGTAATCATAGAGAAACTCTGCCAAGTGTGTGGGATACATTGCATTTCAGCAGGGAATACTAACCCTAACAAGACAGAATCATTCACTATCTGGCTATGTGAAGAATTATGAAGCACAGTCCTCCATTTCCTTAAATTCTGTTATGTTATATAACATTTGATTTAGCAATATAGTGGTTTAACAATTAAAATAGTATCTGTGTTAAATCCTATACACTTAACAGAGTGGTTTCAATAAATAGTCCCTAATCATTCACAATTGTAGTAGCAATGGCACCTTATCTCAATAAAGTATTACATTGAAAAAAAAATTTTGAGTAGCAAAATAATGCAAAGCATTTTTACATTTTCTCTCTGACAGTATGTTTCAGTGCTTGAGTTTTAATTCAGAGTAAAGCAATAATTATGTTTTAATAAATGTGGCTTGAGCAGAACCAGGAAAATAATTCATGCTACCATAACATTATAGAAACAAATGATTTTTAAAAGGCTTAAGTCCAATGAAGTGATCAAACACTATACCAGAGATCTGATGATCTAGAATGATGCCAATCTCCTCACAGAGAAGTGATGAACCAGATATCCAGATATTCAGAGTGAGAAACACATTTTTGGATTTGGCCAATGTGATGATTTGTGTTCCCTGACTATGTATTTGCTGCAGGATTTTTTTTTCTGGAGTGGGAGGAATGTAGGAGACAAAGAAGATAGATATTTATTCATTGAAAAAAATGTACTTTAAAAAAAATGAAATAATGGTGTATCAAAGCATAAACAGCATTTTTTCTTTAAAAATTAAATTGTCCCTTCCATTTCCCCTCTTTCCACTAAGCAAATAAAAATAATTTTAAAGCTCTCAACACATACTGTATGCTCCAAGAAAACAATTACCGTGTTGACCATGTCAAAAAATATATGTCTCTTTCTACCTTTTAAGTTCATAACCTCTCTGTCAAGACACGAATCATACGTTTCATCTATATTCCTATGGACTCTTGGTTATCATTGCATTGATCACACAGTTCTAAAGTCTTTGTATAAATTGTTCTGTCTTGGTTCATTTTATTCTGTATTAATTTACAAAGGTCTTCCTAGGTTCTTCTGTATATTTTTAGGCATAAATCAAAACACCTTTCCAGAATGACTAGACCAATTTACAGCTCTGCCAATGGTACACATTACATTTCCCACATATGTGCTGTCTACCAAATTTGAGTATAATCTCTGCCCTGCCCCTATGACTTTGTTCAAAATGCTCCATAAGTCTGTAATGACCTTCCCATTGCCATCTCTACCCAAATATTGTACCTATTTAAGTGATGAAGCAGATACAATGCTGCTCCTGTAGTAAGAAAGATCTACCTTAGATCCTTACCAGATGTGTAATCCAGAATACATCACTTAAGCTCTGTCTGCCTCAGTTTCCTCACTGGTAAAATAAGGATAATATCATTTAAATCCCAATAATATTATGAGGATAAATTAACTTGTATGTATGTGTGTGTCTCTCTGTGTGTGTGTACACAAAAATACGTATATATTTTTATTCCCATAGTAGATGCTTTAACATTTGTTTCCTTCAAACTTCTATTCTGGATGGGCCAGCACAAATGCAAACCCTTCTATGCATTCCTTCCCTGGTCTCCCCACCAAGCAATCAATGAAATGAATCACTAAGTATTTATTAAACTCTTGCTATGTACCAAACACTGTGCTGAGTCCTTGGAATACAAAAAAGAAAAAAAAAGAAAAAGAAATCTTTGCTTTCAAGGAGCTTACATTTTAATAAAGAATACATTTACATATGGAGGTGGTCCCATGATAAACAGAGAGTTGACAGATGGTAATTTTGGGGAGAAAGGCACCTGAAGCTGAATTCCTTAAAAGGTGACATCTAAACCCCAGGCCTAAAAGGAATCCAAGAAGTCAGGAGGGAGAAGGTTCCAGGTATGGGGGATGGTCAGTGCAAAGGCAGAGAGAGGAGGTGTAACAGTAAGCAAGTCAGGAAGGATCAACCATAGAATGCAATAGGAAAGATAGGGTAGGGTCAGGTTGAGAACTAAACACAAACCACTGCAGTAGATGTGCATCCCCCATTCATTTATCATAGCATTACAGATTTAGAGTAGGAAGAGAATGCACCTCTAGGTGTTCCCAACTTGCACCCCAGGTTCTAGCTACTCTATAGGAACACTGAACTCCTAAAACTGTAGCTCACAAGCCCCAAACAATGTGTTTACCTATCAATTGTTAGTCAAAAATAAAAACTATTTGCTAAAGTAGCATGGTAAGAAAAGGACTCACTAGTCATCATTCTTGGGGTACACTTTTCCATAATTACAGATGGCATCAAAACAGCAAGCATTCTACAATATAAGACCAAAATTAGAAAGGCTCACAGTAGTTGCACATGACCTGGCTACGGATGCCTCTTCCTCTGATTTCTGGAGTGCACCTTTGCACTCCAAATAGGGAAGGATGCTGCACAGGAACCACGGGGGACATGTTTTCCCCTTCAACTAATAGTGAGATGCTTCAAATCTTTTCAGAACAGAGGCATCAAACACACCACAAGAGAGTGTTGCTCAAGCAAGATTAAACTGTAATTGGGAAATATTAAACAAAATAAATATAAATACAAAGGAACACAGCGTTCATGTGGTTTCTTTAAGTCAAATATGCAGCCTGGATGGATCCTTGTTTCCTGGTGAGAGGCCCCATTCCACCTGAGTTTGACACAACTGCTCTAGAAGTCCCAGTGCCTGGAATTGTCAAACTTAGGAAATCTGAACCTTGGGAATTGATGACATGGCATTTCTCAAAGTGGGCACCATTTTAGGAATCGCCATTATTAGCTAGGAGCTTTGATTATGGGATCATGCTCTCTAGGGAAGTCAAATTCCCCTCTCCTTTATACAAGAAATTGGGGCTCAGGAAATAATGTCCTTGAATTCCCTTCTCAGGTAACATGTGTCTCATGCAATATTTTGTATTACAGTTGTTGCACATGTCATGTCTCCTGTCCCCTCTCTGGATCCTGTGAGCTATGTGGATCCACAAACCATTTTCATTTAGCGTCCTCTAGTACCTAGAATATTGTAACCTGAGTATTACTAGAAAGATGGACATTCTTCTCTCTCAAGGCAACTAACGATATTATAGCTAGTGACAAAATCAGACACTTTCTCAACCAGTGGGTATAAATTGAGGGCAGTGAGGTAGTGTTGTGGATACATCACTGACTATGAAGTGAAGATGGCCTCAATTCAAATGCTCAGATGCTTACTAGCTGTGTGATCTTGGGCAAGTCAAGGAACCTCTCTGCCTCATCCATAAAATAAGGACAATAACAAGAAACTGGGTGGATAAAATGAGATGCAAAGTGCCCAGAACATAGTAGGCATTATATATAAGTGCTAGCTATTGTTGCTGTTAAGTCATCTTGGAAAGAAATTTTTGATACAATGTTTCTGGGATCTGTTAGGCCCTGATCTGTTTTTTTTAATTAATGACAACTAAAGATGCATGTGTCATGCTTATCAAATTTGCAACTGATACAAATGTGGCAGGGGAAGCTAATCACAGCCAAGATTCCAAGAGATCTTGACTTTTGACTATAGGATGAAATTAAAAATGGAAAATTTTACAGTTGAATTCAAAATATCAACTGTACAAGTATAAGGTAGGATGGCTGCCAGTAGATCATAAGAAAAAGACCTGGAATTTTGGTGGATGACAGGCTCATTAAGGAGTCAAAGAGTGAAAAGTGAAAGAGCAGCCAAAATACCAAATTCAGTCTTAGGCTACATTAGGAGAGGAGTAACACCAGGAGTGACAGTATTGAAAGTATGCACCTCATTTGGAGTAGTTTTGGAATTCTGTCATCAGATTTGCAAACCATATTTTAGGAAAGACTTTGATAAGCTTAAGGAGTCTGGAGGAAAGCAACCTAATTGGTGAATGGCACGTTAGTTCATGTTATATGAGGATAAACTGAGGATATTTTATCTGAAGAATTAAAAATAGGCTATCTATCATAGCTGACTTCAAGCATATGATGGTTTCTCACAGGCAAGAATCTGGCTTGTTCTCTTAGATTACAGAGAATATAAACAGGAAAACCAGATGGAAATTGCACAGAGGCAAATTTAGACTTGATATAAGGAAAAACTTCCCAATAACAGGCATGATCCAAAAGTGGAGCAGACTCCCTCAGGTACCCAGTAGGTTCCTCCTTGCTAAAGAATCAAGACTGGGTGAGGATTTGTATGGAGTATGGGGCAATCTTGTTCAGATAAAATCTGGACTAGATGTTCTCTGAGATCCCCTCTAACTCTGAAATGTTATGATTTTGCATAATTTTTAAAATCATCACTGCATTATAATAAATGCAGTTATTCTTTAGTATGAATTTTCTCAGGAACTATGGTTTTTATTCATAAAGAATCTCATCAGTATTATCAGATAATTTGCAAATTCTTTAGCAGAAGGTTTCTGGAAAAAAAGATTTTAAATTCTCTATGATAACAATTTTCTTATGTCCAAAGGTCTGATTCAGCCTGAATGCTTTCTAAAATTCATTCTATTTAACAGGCTCCTGAAGTGTCTTATGACACTTCCCTTTGAAACTTTTCATACATTCACTACACAGAATGTCTTTTCAGTATGAAAACTCTGATGTATACTGTTGTCCATATTAAGCCTTCACAATATTCTGTAAATTCAATGCACCTTTAAGAGCACTGATAAATATTTTTTAAGATTTCATTCTAGTTTTCTATACTCATTACACTTAAAAGGTTTCTCATGAGCCCTGAGTTTTCTTGTGTGTAGTAAGGTTTCCCTTTCTGCAGAAGTCTTTCACACAATTTTATTTCTTAACATTTCTTCCCAGTATGACTTCACATTCATATCGCATGAGTCTTGCCTCAAACCTAAAGGCTCTCCTGCATTCATGATATTTAAACAGGACTTTCTCCAGAATGAATTTTCCTATGTGATTCAAATCTAGAATTGTTACAAAAAGCTTTCCCACATTCATTACATTTATAGGGTTTTTCTCCAGTATGGACTCTTTGATGTCTTGAGAGCTTCTGATTACTGCTAAAGGCTTTCCAACATGCACTACATTTATAGGGTTTTTCTCCAGTATGTATTCTTTGATGCTGAGTTAGATAACTATTACTGCTGAAGGCTTTCCCACATTTATTACACTTATAGGGCTTCTCTCCAGTATGAGTTCTTTGGTGTCGTGATAAATTTTGATTATTGTTGAAGGCTTTCCCACACTCATTACATTTGTAGGGTTTCTCTCCAGTATGAATTACCAGGTGTTGCATAAGGGATGAACTTTGCCTGAAGGCCTTTCCACATTCATTACAATTATAAGGTTTCTCTCCAGTATGAATTTTTTGATGTTGCATAAGTGATGAACTTTGCCTGAAGGCTTTGCCACAATCCTTACATTTATAGGGTTTTTCTCCAGTATGGATTCTTTGATGTTCAACCAGATAGCTGTTACTATTGAAGGCTTTGCCACATGTGTTACATTTGTAGGGTTTCTCTCCAGTATGGATTCTTTGATGAAGAGTGAGCTTTTGATGGCTGCTAAAGGCTTTTCCACATTCATTACATGTATAGGCTTTCCCTCCAGTATGAATTCGTTGATGCTGAATTAGATAGCTATTACAGATGAAGGCTTTTCCACATTCATTACATTTGTAGGGTTTCTCTCCAGTATGAATTCTTTGATGTTGAATTAGGTAGCTATTACTGCTGAAGACTTTCCCACATTCATTACATTTATAGGGGTTTTCTCCAGGATGAATTTTTTGATGCTGAATTAGGTTATTACTACTGATGAAGACTTTGCCACATTCATTACATTTATAAGGCTTCCCTCCAGGATGAATTCTTTGATGTAGAGTTAAGTAGCTATTACTACTAAAAGCTTTTCCGCATTCATTACATTTATAAGGTTTCCCTCCAATATGAATTCTTTGATGTCGGGATAGCTGTTGATTACTGATGAAGGCTTTCCCACATTCATTACATTCAAAAGGCT
The DNA here is from genome assembly GCA_028658325.1 of Potorous gilbertii. NCBI lineage: Eukaryota > Metazoa > Chordata > Mammalia > Diprotodontia > Potoroidae > Potorous > Potorous gilbertii. The sequence goes on from CM053769.1 coordinate 118,092,873, forward strand.
TCTCACCTGTATGAATCTTTTTATGTGTTTCAACATGTCCCATCTGCCTGAAGGTTTTTCCACATTCATTACAGCTATAAGGCTTCTCTCCAGTATGGATTCTTTTATGTTGTGATAGTTGCTTATTACTAATGAAGGTCTTCTCACATTCATTACATTTATATAGTTTCTCACCTGTATGAATTCTCTGATGCTGAATTAGGTAGCTATTACTGCTGAAAGCTTTCCCACATTCATTACATTTATAGGGTTTCCCTCCAGCATGTATTCTTTGATGCTGAATTAGGTAGCTATTACTCATAAAGCCTTTCCCACACTGATTACATTTGAAGGGTTTCACTCCAGTATGAATTTTTTTATGCTGAATCAGGTAGCTATTACTGCTGAAGGCCTTCCCACATTCATTACATTTGAAGGGTTTCACTCCAATATGAATTTTTTGATGTTTGCTTAGGTAGTGTTTATTGCTGAAAGCTTTCCCACATTCATCACATCCAAAAGGTCTTTCTTTACTGTGAATTAATTTACGCTTAATAAAGTGTGATTCCTGGCAGAATGCTTTTCCACAATGATTACATTTAGAGGGTATATCACTAGCATGAATTTTTTTATGTTGGTCTAAGTAGTATTTATTCCTGAAGGCTTTCAAACATATATTACATTCATAAGGCTTCTGTCCAGCATGAATCGTCTTATGGATTTTAAGGTGTTGTTTCTGCTTAAAGGCTTTGCCACATTCAGTACTTAAGAAGGATTTCTCTCCACTATGACTTTTCTTATGTAGAAAAAGGTTGATCCAGGAGCTAAAGACTTTCTCACATTCTTTGCATTTATGGGGCTTCTCTCCAGGATGAATTGTCTGATATGCTGTTAGGTACTGCTTACTGTGCTCAGCTTTCCCATGTTCATTACATTCAAAAATTTTCTCCTCACCACTGCAAACACTTTGAGGTTTGGGAACATTCAAACTGACATTGAAGTCTTTGCCAACTTCATCATGTTTAGGGGGTTTTCCTTCAGGATATGTCCTATGGGAATACTTATGTTCTGAATGGTGAATGAAGGGCTTCTTGCACTTCTTATGCTGGGATAGTTCTTCTCCTAACCAGATTCCATTATGGTCACTTAGGTCTGAAAACAGATTGAAGCTCTTTCCAAGGTTGTCATATTCATGGACACATTTTTTTTCAGGAATTTTCTGTTGTGCAGTGAGGATTGATTCCAGATTGCATTTTAGTCCAAATGTATTATGTTCAGGAAGAAAATCTAAAAGGGGGAGGGAGGAAAAGTGTCAATATTCAATGCTCAATGACAAAATTAAATTAATTCATACTAAATTCTAGATGCTGTCACATTCAGGAAGAAGAATGAATATTAATCTGGTATAGGTAGAAGAATATTTGTAGAATGTGAGTGAAGCCCAGGTAGGTATGAAGATAATAAGAGAACAGTTAATTACAGAGGACTTCATGAATGCCTTATCAGAAATTGAAAAGAGGTTATTTCTAACAAGTAGATTTCTTTAAATAAAGAGAATCTCTGGCAAAAAAATCACTTATTTTTAGAAAAGTATTAATTCCAAAAAAAACCAACATCAATTTAACAAGTGCAAATTATACACAATAAAGCTCATTTTCTTTAAGATGGATGAAGAGGTACATGATAGATATAGAGAACAGGTGACTATATTTAACAATACATTTGAAAAAGTCTTAGAAGATATCTTTCTGGACAAGGAATACCCCTTTTTATGAGGCTATAGGGAAATACGAGGACAGGAAGATCAGGAGAAAATAAGATGAAGAAGTAGCTAAACAAAGACAATCACAATCCTTCTTCAGAGGCTTAGGGATCATTTAGAATCAGATCCAGTACAACATGCCAAAGGTGATGTATCTTTACAGACTAAGATGTAGCCTACAATCTTATATAAGTATTTGCCTGATTTTTCTTCACTCACCCACATAAATGCTTTTTAGGACTTCTTCCATTGGCAGCCATGGTGCTTCTTTTCTCTCCAACTGAGAAATCAGAAGTGGTTTGGAATCTGGAAGTCCTTGCTCATGAGGAAACATTTGGAAACACGCTGAGAAGAGAGAGATATTTAAGAATTCAATCTTAACCTCTTTCTCTTTAGGAAACTAAAAAGCATTCTAGAATGCTATATATTTATGATCAATCACATCAAACATGGGAGATAACTGACAGGGTCTGACAGGTTCAAACACAATCAGTTTATTTCAGCACTTTCCCTACAAACATTACAGAAATCTTCCATGTCTCCAAAGAGTATCTGGAATAGGAATTTGAGGGGAGAAGATGTTGTCTTTTTTGAGCACAAAGCAGGCAAAGTACAACTCCAGAAGCAACATAATAAAACAGCTTATTTCCAGTTGTAAAAAGCTTTTCCTCTGAAAAAGGAGCAGGAACATCTCGCCTCTTTACACCAAAGGAAACAAGGGTCTTTCAACATTACATATATTCATGAGAAACCTCTAAATACCAAGTCAGAACTCAGCAAATCACTTGAGACATTCCATGACCTTTAGGAAATGAGAATGTAAAGTTATTCTAATGGTCAGACAATTCATGAGAGAAAAGTCGTCCTTACCAAGGGAGACAAAATTCTCATAGTTTTCAAGCATCACATCCCAGAAAAGGTTCTTCTCAGCAGGATCCAAGAGGCTCCATTCCTCTTGGGTGAAGTCTACAACCACATCTTGTAATGTTAACAATTGCTGAAATAGTCAAAAACATTTCCATGCATTCAAAGACCATTCTTCACATGGAACATGAGGAAGATATGAAATTAGTTAAATCTATAGTAAGTAGTTCAATAGAACCAAGGAATTAGAATATTTCATGTCAAGTATTCCTTGAAAATTTATTTATCATGTTCTACACTTTATACTGGACTTTGTACATTATAAATAACTTTAATTTATTGCTTAAAGTCAGCCTTACAAATCATTCTGCACAGTGAGGTCCAAGTAAAATATTCAAGCTATTCTTTTAAAATTTTTATTTTTATTCAATTAACAAGCATTTATTTCTTATTCTCACCTCTCTTACCATTGGAAAACAAAAACAAAATCCACCAAAAATATACACAGTCAAACAAAATATATTCCCACAATAGCCATGTAAAAATGTCCGATGCTGTTATAACCATGTTCCTGCTTCTGTCACAGGAAATTTCTATTATCAGGGTAGGCAAGCAGTGGAAGTTTACCATTGAAATACTAGATCTATTAGTTATTAGGTTAATACTAAGGCTTCTGAATTACTGTAATAAGCTGCAAATGAGAAAGACCTTGTTATTTTGATCTGAATTTGTAGTCATTCCATGCTCTAAACAAGAGTTAAATCAGTGCCTGAACTTGTCACATATAAAAGATTCAGTTTCTGAAGTATCTCATTCTTTCAAAATATGAGTAAAATTAGACAAAGATAGAGAAGTTTGTGAAAGAAATATGTGAATCTGCTAAACTGTGAGGTTAAAGTCAGGAACCTCTTCTGTTTATGTTTTAAGGAATAGGATTTCAGTATAGTCAGTTATGTTAGTGGAGAATAGTAATTTATAAGTTATCTTGTGTTACTTTAAAGGGAAATCTGATTTTACTCATGTTTATAATTTAACCTGGAATTTGGACCTGTGTGTAGAGCATGCCCCGAAATACATGCAAACTACCTAAGAGTCACTCTAAAGATGATTCCATTGTTTAAAGGGGTTTTGAGAGCAGTGGTCTATGTTTATATCTGTTCAAACATGTTTATTAACTAAACATGTTTTCCTATAGACAACATTTCACATAAGCTGCTCTCTGTACACAGTTTGGAATTATATTTACACATCCCATGTCAAGTATTTTGTCATTTGTTACTAAACATCTTAAAGCAAAATCATTTGTATAATATTGAACCTAGGGATGAAAAAGCATCTACTTACCAAGAGTATTAGCTACATCACAATAAACTGTTATTTTTCAAGATGAATCTTTTACTGTTACCAATGTGAGATTACAGTCAAAGTATTGAGAGCTGAATCCACCAAAAACTATGATTATTAGAATTTGCTATTTTAGACCTTATGGGATTGTAAGTAATATTATTCTGAGTCTGATTCCAGGTATGATTATCAAGGAATGCTGTTAAGCCAATAATCCATGAAGCCAGCAGCCCTATGGGATTGACATCCATGAACTGCAGGTGGGATTCTCATGGGAGAGAAACAACTCTTGGCATGGGCTGAGGTAGGATTTTCCTGACTCAATTTTACCAGTATCATATTTCCTCTTGAACAGAAAATACCCCATGTGGCTGAATTTATTTCTGTTTCAATGCAATTGACTATCTGTTTGTCTCTCTCTCTCTCTCTCTCTCTCTCTCTCTCTCTCTCTCTCTCTCTCTCTCTCTCTCTCTCTCTCTCCATTTATCTATCTATAACTTTCACCTGGAATTCATACCATATTAGGGAAGCATTATTCCCTTACTGTGTAACTATGTCCTTGTTCTTCTTTTATGGCAAATTTCTACAGTCATGTTGGATGATTGGTATAAATGCAACTAAGTAGATTTTTTTAGATTAATGCTGGACTACATCTGAATAACTATAATGAGATGCAGATATAAGATTTGAGCTATTTGGCTGAGAATTTTAGTCTTTTCTACATTCTGAAGAACTAAGTAAATAAGTATGTAGCGTTGTTATCTGCTATTATTAAGTATATATTCCAGTATAAAATAAAGTCCTTTAATTTTATATAATGGTATGGGAACAATTGGACAAATTATGCAAAGACTTGTGAAACCGGTATGTAATTCTGTTATTTTTAAGGTTAATATTATAACTCAGTTCTGTGTTAATGAAAAGAATAGCAGCACAATTAGTTATGTCAAATGAAAAATGGCTTCTGGTCTATCCTATAAATGACTTAAAGAGAGACCCACTTTTACTTGGGGTTATTCATTTGAACATGGATAGAAATTTAAAATGCTTTATTATAAAAAAACTTACTTGACAGGCATTGGTTTGATATTGATTACTCAATGTATTTTTATATCCCATCCTGGAATCTTTTGTTACAATTGAAGTTAATCTGGCAATTTTTAAATGAATTCATTTTTGTATTAGAGTTTATTTTCTTATGAAAATGTTCTGTTATTAATTCTTCAGCAGAATCTCATTCTCCTAATGGGGGAATAAATAATGCCAAGTATAAAAACTGGGTTCTAACTTTCAGTTTGTATTTGAGTTTCTTAGATGTATAAACATGACGACTGACTAACGTAAAAATATAAATTCTGGTCTAAACGGTTCCAAATTTGATTTTCTAAAAAGAGAGACATAAAGTGTGAGCTTTTTTTCACTATTCCACCTGGTTATTGGCAAAGTAAATTGAAATTTGTGTTAGGACCAATTGTGAAGGAGATTTTTTTAGTAAGAGAGGAAGATCTCTACAAGTAACCTGAATCAGAGAAGCCAGTCAGCTGGAAACTGCTCTGAGACCACAGGAAACCACAGGACTGCATCAGATGATTCCAGAGAATCAGATGACTGTATAAAATGGGACTTCTATGAAATGGACAATTTCATTTTCTCATCGTTTATTTTTCCCTTTGTGTCTTTTATATGTAAGGTCTACTTATCAAAGGGGATTGTCCCCTTTAATTTTGTCAGAGCAGTGATCAATTTTTCCCTTTTCCCCTCACATTTTCCAGCCTCTGAAAAACAGGGCTGATGATAGTAGATTGGATAACAGTCTCCTTTACCTAGGTATTGCTCGGTCCTCTCTAACTCAAATCCAAGTCAATTGCAAGTCATGTCATCATTCCCTGATGTCATGGTCCTCTTCGAGAAAAGAAGGACAAACACAACAGGTATTGCTACTCCACCCAACCTTACAAGGAATTTAATCTAAGATGAAACTCCAACCCACTGTGTTCTACTCTGGCTTGGATTGGGGATATAGATCCTTTGTCTGGATCTCCCTGAAGCTGGGGTGTTTTGGAAGTAAATGACATGATCAAAGCCACATCCCCACTCCCCCCACCCCCTGCCAGCCCCTCAGCAGAGTAAGTCCACATTTCACTGTAATAATCAGTCTCTTTTTCTAATCCCTCAGAGACCTTTACTAAAGTTTTTTTTTAAGACTCACTTTGTAGTGTCTCTACATAGGTACTGGATGTGTTACAGCAGATTTCCTCCTAGACAGTATATGTATCTTACAGTTATTTTGAATGGGATTCTTTTTCATTATTACCTCCTGGATTTTGTAATAATTATACTAAATATGTATTTATTTTATTATGTCACATTAATTATATTATAAATATTATATTATAATAATTATATTAAATATATCTTAATTAATATTAAATATATTAACATAATAAATATATTATATATATGTCAATTATATTAGCTGTTGACTTTTATTGGTAGGCTTATTTTGCAACAATTGTATAAAATGATTTTCCTAAAATGCAAGTCTGATCATGTCACTCTCCATCATCCCTCACTCAATAAGCTCCAGTGGCTCCCTTTCACCTCCAGGAAGAAATAAAAAAAGCTGTTTGACTTTCAAAGCCCTTCATTACTCAGTCAACTCCTATCTTTCCAGTTTTCTTATGCTTTACTCCCTGACATGTGTTCCTTGAGCCAGTGACAGTTCCCTCCTGACTGTTCTACAAACAAGACTCTCCGTCTCTCAGCTCTGGATATTTTCTCTGACTGTCACTCATGTTTGGAATGCTTTCCCTCCTTGCTCCCACTACTCACCCCTCTTGCTTCCTTTAAGTCCTAACTAAAATTCCACCTTCTACTAGAAGTCTTCCCCAACCTTTCTGGATTCTAGTGCCTTCCGTCTTTTAATTATCTCCTACTTATCCTGTGTATAGTTTGTTTGTACATACATATTTGCTTGTTGTCACACACATACACATACACATGCTAGACTGTGAGCTGCTTGAGGCCAGAAATATCATCCTTTGTCTCTTTTTGTGCACTTAGCACAATGCCTGGCACATAATAGGTACTCAATAAATGTTTATTGATTATTTGAATGAGACACATTACTGCTCTGATAACTCATATGTCATACTTGTCCATATGATTCTTTAGATACATTCCAGCATTAAACATGATTCCAGAGGACTAATGATAAATAAAAAGTGCTACCCACCTCATGAGAGAGAGGCAAAGAACTAAATATATAAAATGAGACACAAATTTTTGGACCTGGATAATAGTTATTTATTTTGCTTGACTATGCATGTTTCTCACAAGAGGTGGTTTTCTTTTTCTCCAAAGTTGGGAGGGGAGACAGAGGATGAAAGTGGGAAGGAAAGAAAATAGATTTTTGACTGAAAAAAAATTCTTTAAAAGTTATGAAGTCTAGGAGTCCTTCATCAGACGTAGGGAGAAGCAAAGTCTTCTAAGAAAGAGTAATTGAAGTTTAGGGCCCTGAGTATGATTTGTTGGAAAAAGGAGTTAACGTGAATGAAATGTGTCCATGCTTTTAGGAATGAAAATACTTTTCAGGAGGGAGAGAACAAAATAACTTACGTGGGAAAAGTCTGTAAGGCACTCAGAAGTCATTCTTTGTCACCTTGATTCTCACTTTTTGATCAGTCTTGAGAAGCTACAACTGGGGAAGGAGAAATATGTTAAGCAGAAAATCAAGCTTATCTCGCATTCCCTAAACTCAGCAAGACAGAAATGTAATTTCTATGTATATGTAACCCAACCTGAGCATCAATTCCATGGTCCTCTACAGAAATAGAAGTCAAACTTACCTAAGAATAAACCTACTTTTACTTGAAATCGATGAGGAGAGTCACAGATATTAGTGCCTGAGACCTGGGTTCTAAGCCACTGCTTCTAGCAAACTCCAAGCAATAGGGCTCCGGGAAAGGGAATTAGTTGATGTGCGTTAAATTCACAGAAATTGCTTCTAGATTCTGCACTGATACTGAGTATATAAACAAAGCTCTCTATGGCTCAACCACCCCTTAAGGAAAATATTTCCATTGCCTTTTATTCCTCATAAGACATAAACAAAATTAATTTTCTAAAATTTTTGGATTAAACTTTGTGATATTAATGTACTATGGGTACAGTCACAAACTGGTTTGACCCAGTAGTATCACTTCTAGGTCTATATCCTAAAGAGATCAAAGGAAAGGGGAAAAGACCTTTTGTACCAAAATATTTACAGCTGCTCTTTTTGTGATGACAAAGAATTGGAAATTGAAGTAATGCCCATCAATTTGGGAATGACTGAAGAAGTTGTGGTAAATGATTGCTAGAACAGTATCATGCATAGGAACAGCAATATTGTAACTGATCAACCTTGAAAGACACAGCTACTTTGATCAAGACAACAATTCAAGGTAATTCCAAAGGAGCTATGATGAAAAATTCTATCCGCTTTCAGAGAGAGAATCAATGAGTTCTAAGTGCAGATTGAAGCATACTTTTTTCACTTTCTTCATTTTTCTTGTTTTTTTTCCTGTTTTTGTCTTTTGTAACATACTAACATGGAAATGTCTTTTCATGACCTCACATATATAATTGATACCACACTGCTTGACTTCTCAAGGGATAGGGAAGGAGCAACAGATGGGAGGGAGTGAATATGAAATTCAAATTTTTTTTGATATTTAAAAATGCAAATTGGAAATATTTAATGAAATAAAAAATGTTTATATCAGAAAAGAAAATTCTGTTACAGGACATAAAAAGAAATAATAAATATGCCTAGTAGGGAATTGACACACCCATATACACACATATACTTTGCAACTTCATTTTGTGAAAGCTCCTTGACTGCAGGAGCTTTCTTTCTTTCTTTCTTTATCTCTCTCTCTCTTTCTTTCTTTCTCTCTTCCTTCCTTCCTTTCTTTCTTTCATATATCCCCAGAGCTTAGTACAGTGCCTGATCCATAGAAGGTACTTAATAAATGTTTATTGATTGCCTGAAGTATGAGGATAGTAGGGAGGTACCAAGTAGGGAGGTACTTTCAAAAGTTCAAATCACAAAGACCAAAGATACTGAAAGATTTTAAAATTGGGAATGCTGAGATACTTACAACCTGTGATCTATAAACAACTGTAGGATATCACTGATGAAATTCTAGTTTCTAAGGTGTACAGAAAATTGATAGAAATGAATAATATCAAAAACTGTCATAACAGATAAGTGGTCTAAGAAAATCAACAAGCTGTTTTCACAAGAATTACAAACCTGAAATGGCCACCTAAAACATGGTCTAAATTACTAAAATAGAAAGAAAGAAAGAAAGGAAGGAAGGAAGGAAGGAAGGAAGGAAGAACACATCATATAAACTGGCAAGGATAACAAAACATGGGAATAATAATATTGGGTAGCATTTATGTATCACTTTAAGGTCTACAAAATATTTAACATATATTATTTCATTTAATCCTCCTACCAACATAGGTTCAATCAGTGTTAGGAATGCTGAGGAAAGACAGGCCACCTAACTATTGTAAATTTAAATTTAGAATTATGTAACAAAAGTAACTCAACTGTTCATACTCTGACTCAACAATCACATTATTCAGTGGAATTCAAATAGAGACAAAGGTCTAATACATACAAAAATATGACATGTAGGACAGATTCAAGGTGATCTACCAAGACTTGTAGGAAATGGAGAGTAAAATGAGCAAAATCATGAGATAAATTATATGACTATAGTAATATAAAGAAAATAACTTAACTTGAATTTCATGTAAATGACTATTTTTTATCTTCTAGAACTGCCTCTATTACACCTTTTCTTAAAAAGGTGTACATATTCCTGTAAAAAGTATGAAAAATCACAACAATAAATAGTCATATGGAAAAATATTCTATATCACTATTGATTAGATAAATGCAAATTAAAATAACTTTGAGATATTATCTTACACCTATTAGATTGGATAACATGATAGAAAGGGAAAATAAAAAATATTGTAGGGGATGTGGAAAAATTGGTACACTAATTCACTATTGGTAGAACTGTGAACCACTCTGACCATTTTGGAGATCAATATGGAATTATGCCAAAAGAGTTATTAAACTATCCATACCCTTTGACCCAGCAATATCACTATTATGTCTGTTTCCTAAGGTAATTAGGGGAAAACATGTTTACCTTCTAAAATATTTATAGTAGCTCTCTTTGTGGTGGCAAAAAAACTGTAAATTGAGGAGATACTTGTCAATTAGGGAATGACTAAACAAGTTGTGTTATATGATTGTGATAGAACACTAGTCTGTGCTACAAGAAATGATGTGCTGATTTATTTTAGAAAAACATAGAAAGATTTGCATGAAATAATGAAAAGTGAAATGAGCAGAACCAAGAGAATGTTGTACACAGTAAGGACAATATTGTTCTAAGAACAACTTTGAATGACTAAGCCATTTTGAGTATTATAAATACTCAAATCAACCACAAAGAACCTATGCAGGATGATATTATTCATATCCAGAGAAAGAACTGATAAAGAGATGTACAGTATGGTTTTACATAATACATTTATATAATATGTATATATATATGTTATATATGTGCATATATGTATGTGCATATATGTGTATATACATATATCTAATAGTAGCCTTCTCCAGGGTGGTGGGTAGAGGGAGAAAAAAAGTAAAAAGTGCACAGCAGAGGATAAGAGATAACTTAGAAGCAGAAAAAAGCAAGATAACTTTGAAAATGAAGTATAGTATTAATTATGTAGTTTTTCATAAAAAGCAATCAGGGTGAAATGGAAAATCATGATTTTATATTGAATCTTCTTTTTATGTTGCGTTGTGTACATGGAAGTATTCTTTTTGCATTTAAGTTCAAAATAGATAAAAAAAATTAAAGGGTAAAATTTGCTTCTCTTCTAATTTTTTTAGTGATATGTGATCATCAATACTCAGGCCACACACCAATTTTGAATTTACTATGGAATATAGTATATTATATTGGTCCAAAAATATGTCTTTTTTCCAGTTATCCCAGGAGTTCTTTTCAAATAAGTTCTTTCCTAAGTATTTATGTCTTGAGATTGGTTAATGAGTTCAATCATTTCTGATTCTTCTGTATATAGTCTGATCTAGAGAGGTAAAGAATGAAGCATACATGTTTTAGACACAGCATTTGGGTCAATTTGTTTTGCTTGATGATACCAATTTGTTAAAAAGTAGAGATTCCATGAGGAAAGAGCAGCTGGTCGAATAGTGACAGATACAAAAAAAGAAGAAAGCATCAATTAAATATTTTTTGAAAATACACAGATGAGAGAATGAAATTTATATGGGGACACAAACAAGCAGGGCATCTTTGTTATTACTATGCTAAATTTAATAGTTACAAAAATAATAATAAAAACAATAAAAAACTGTAGTTAACAAACTCAGAACTTTATTACAATCTCCTTTGTTGCTCTTTTTGTAGTGAAATATTCATATTTATTGAAGTTTAAGTTATAATGAAAAAGAAAATTTAATTTAAAATAGAAAATTATGCATATATGTCATGTACCCACATATAAACGTGTGTGTCTGTACACACACACACACACACACACACAAAACACAATACGATAAAGCTATTTACCTTCAAGGACCTGAGGAATAGTAATAGTTGCCATTTATATGCAGACTTAAAGATTACAAAGTATTCTGCACACATTACTTAATCTGGTCTTCCAAATAACTCTGTAATACAGGTGTCATTATCAGATGGCAAATGAGTAAATTGAAGCTGTTTAACAAAGATAATTAATAACACAATGATAAATTATATATTATAGCATATAATATATAAGCACTTGGAGGGATAAAAATTACATCTTTACTTACATATAATTGGCTTCCCACAAATTATTATTCATTTTAAAACATGGTTGTGAGAGCCCATAGACTTCATCAAACTGATCAAGGGATACAAGAGACAAAAAAGGGTTAGGAGCCCTGGCCAAAGAAAAGGTCTTCAGGATTGTACCTGACATATATTGACTTATACTACCAAAAGTCATGCAGCTAGTAAATGTCTGAAAGAAGATTTGAACTCAGAGCGTCTTGATTTCCTAATTTTGATCTCTATGCACTAACCCAGCTTGAAAGAAACAGATAATAAAAGAGAAAAGAATTGAAAAGGAAGAGTAAATAAAATGGTAGAGAGAACCTTAGTAATCAACTCAGCCAATCCCTTATTTTAGAGGATGAAACCTAAAAAGCTTAAGTTATCTTTTCATAAAGCAGAGGTCTGACCAGGTGGCATCCCTCCTCAATGAACTCCAAAGTTTCCCTATCAACTTTGGGATCAAATATAAACTCCTATGTATGGTTTCTAAAGTCCTCTTCACCCTGACCCCAAACTACCATTCCAACCAATGCCACCCCAAACTCCCTTTTGTAAATTCTATGGTCTATGGTCCAGCCAGGTTGGCCTTGCTTACTCCTCACCTATATTCATTTCCTGTCTGTGTCATCCACACCTGGAATATTCTGGTCTCATCTTTGCCTCGTAGAATTCATTATTTCCTTCACTACTGAACTCTAACGCCACCATCTATGTGAAGTCTTTATTGACATCTCTTAACTTGCTCCTGCCCACAATGGAAAATTATTTATCTTGTATTTATTTTGAACATGTATGTGTGCTTATGCATATATCATGTCACTAATGACATATGTAAATGTTCTCTCAGCGAAAGAAAGCTCCTTGAAGGTAGAGACTGTGTCATCTTTATCTGTATATCTCTATTATCTGGAACATAGCAGGTACTTCATAAATGTCAGTCAATTAATACATGAAGAAGACAGTTAAATAACAGCATCAGGACTCAAACCATGTTTTCTTTCCACTGGGCCATGATGATGAGGGTGCAAAGCAGAGCTGTGCTTGTAAATGATAAACAGCCAGCCTTCTGAAAAAAAATTATCTATTTACATGCATAAATTTCTTATAAATTTTACTGCTATAAAGAATATGTGTCACACAATTTTAAAAAAATAATGGATCATATAATACTCTTTATTGTAAATTCTATATAGCCATTTGTTTCTCAGGGAACATTTTCATTGATTTTTGCCAGTCCTTGAATCAGCAGCCAACCTAAGTTTGAAACCATGAAATGACAAATATAGTTGAGCATCAATCATTTTGACACTCTTTTCCCAAACTTGCTGTCCTTATATCTAATGTACAATCTGGTAAATAATTTTCTACCCTTATACACATTACATTCATTAAATGAGAACCTCTTTCTGCTTTAGTGCTAACTTTTTAGTTTTCTTTATAGTGTCAGGGATCTGTACTGTTTCTACATTACAAACAAAATCCTGAAAATCTTTCAAATCAATTTTATGTTTTAAAATTTCACTTCCGGGGGTGGAGTCAAGATGGCAGAGTAGAAGGACTGATCTGCTCTAGCTCTCCACCCACAGCCTATAAAATACCTGTAAAAATGACTAAACAAATTCAAGGGCAGCAATAGCCACAAAATGACAGAGTGAAACAGATTTCCAGCCCAAGACAACCTGAAAGACTGACAGGAAAGGTCTACACATGGGGTTTGGAGCAGAGCACAGCCCAGCCTGAGCCCTACAGCACAGACAGGACTAGAGTAGGCTTCAGGGTGCAGAAGCATGGCTAGCAGCTGCAGTTTCCAGATTTCTCAATCCACAAATGCCAAAGACAGTTTCAAAGGTCACTAAGAAAGCTCTTTCACCTGGGTGAGAGAGGAGCATAATCAGGCCCCAGCCCTGGCCCAAGCCACTGCAGTAGCACATCCACTTTTGGGGCCCTCAACCTAAAGACCCTGGGGAAATGGAGCAGTTGATTTCGGTCTTAGTCTTGAGTGGCAGTCCTGGGGTGAGCAGGAGCACTGGTGCTGGAGGAGTGGAGCTAGTGGTGCCTATGGAGAGGGAACCCTACTTGCAGTTCCAGGGCAGAAAAGTGTGCTTGTGGTTTCTCACAGACCTGATTGCAGGCCAGGAGAGGAGTGAACTCATCTCCTTTGATTGTGCCACCTTGGAGGAACTGAGAACTTACAGGTCCCTAGAGATATCTCAGAGAACAGCTGCACAAAACCTCTGAAGCCTAGGGCGGTATAACCTCCACTTGATAAAGGACTCAAAAGTTGAGTAACTGACTGGGAAAATGCCCAAAAAGGAGGAAAAAAAATAAGTCTATAGAAGGTTATTTTCATGTGAAAAAGTATTCTCTTTCATCCTTTTGAATGAGGAAGAACAAAGGATACCGTCAGAGGAAATCATAAAAGTCAAGGTTTCTACATCCAAAACCTCCAAAAAAAATATACAATGGTCTCAAGCCATGGAAGAGCTCAAAAAGGATTTTGAAAGTCAAGTAAGGAAGATAAAGGAAAACCTGCGAAGAGAAATGAGAGTGATTCAAGAAAATCGTGAAAAGCAAGTCAACAGCTTGCTAAAGGAGACCCCCCCCCCAAACAATGCTGAAGAAAATAATACCTTTAAAAACAGACTAACCTAAATGGCTAAAGAGGTCCAAAAAGTTAATGAGGAGAAGAATGCTTTAAAAAACAGAATTGGCCAAATGGAAAAGGAGGTTCAAAAGCTCACTGAGGAAAACAGTTCTTTAAAATTAGGATGGAGCAGATAGTAGGTAATAACTTTATGAGAAACCAAGAAATTATAAAACACAACCAAAAGAATGAAAAAATAAAAGACAATGTGAAATATCTCACTGGAAAAACAACTGACCTGGAAAATATATCCAGGAGAGATAATTTTAAAATTATTAGTCTACCTGAAAACCATGATAAAAAAAAAGAGCCTAGACATCATCTTTCAAGAAATTATCAAGGAAAACTGCCCTGATATTCTAGAACCAAAGGGTAAAAAAGAAATGGAAAGAATTTACCAATCACCTCCTGAAAGAGATTCCAAAAGGAAAACTCCTAGGAATATTGTAGCCAAATTCCAGAGTTCCCAGGTCAAGGAGAAAATATTAAAAGCAGCCAGAAAGAATTCAAGTATTGCGGAAATACAATCAGGATAAAACAGGATTTAGCAGCTTCTACTCTAAAGGATCGAAGGTCTTGGAATATGATATTCCAGAGGTCAAAGGAGCTACTATTACAATCAAGAATCTCTTACCCAGCAAAACTGAGTATAATACTTCAAGGGAAAAACTGGAACTTCAATGAAATGGAGGACTTCCAAGCATTTTTGTTGAAAAGACCAGATCTGAATAGAAAATTTGACTTTCAAATACAAGAATCAAGAAAAACATGAAAAAGTAAACAGGATAGAGAAGCTTTAAGGAACTCATTAAAGTTGAACTGTTTACATTCCTACATGGAAAGATGTTATTTGTAATTCATGAGATCCTTTTCAGTATTAGGGTAGTTAAAGGGAATATATATGTAGATGTATATGGGTACATATATATGTATATTATATATGTATATGTATGTACATGGGTGTATGTATGTGTGTGTGTGTGTATATA
>CM053769.1:118108882-118131036 GCA_028658325.1 Potorous gilbertii
TCTATTGTGGGAGGGAGGAACAACAAGTAAATATATATGTCCAACCAAGATCTCTGCAAGACAAATAGGAAATAATTAAAAGAGGGAAGGCACTAGAATCAAGAGGGGTTGAGGAAAGCTTAAGAAGCCAGAGAGGTCAGTAGTTGGAGCAAGAAGGTAAAGAATTTCAAACATAGCGGACAGCCAAAGAAAATGTCCAGAGCTGAGAGATAGAGTGTCTTCTTTGCAGAACAGTCAGGAGGCCACTGTCCCTGGATTAAGGAATCCTTGGATCAGGGAGTAAAGCATAAGAACACTGAAAAGGTAGGAGGTGACTGGGTTATGAAAGGCTTTGAAAGCCAAGCAGAACATCTTCTATTATTTCCTGGAGGCGAAAGGGAGCCATGGGAGTTTATTGAGTGGAGGATGGTGGGAAGTGATATGATCAGACTGTTTTTTTAAATTACTTTTGTAAATTAGTTTTAGGGAAATTACTTTACAAAATTGTTACAAAATAAATCCACCCACAACATCTAATCTATAATTTTGTATATTTTATATCGATGTATACTCTTCTTACAAGTTGTTCTTCTTGTTACAATGTAAATTCTTTGAAGGCAGGGACTTCTTTTTCCTCATCTGCCCACCCATTCCAATGTGCCATTGGGAACTCTCACTGCAAAACCATCTAGATTTTTCATTTAAAAACTCTTCTGGCTCCTTCCATCTTTTGGTATTCATTGAGACCTTATGCCCTCTGAGTGACACTGCACTCTATCATCACACCACATAACTGCCTCTGCTGCTTTTAACACTGTTTATTACCACATCCTCTTAGATACACTCTTTGGATGTTCATGGCACTGCTCTCTCTTGGGCCTCCTGTTTGTTAGTTGTTCTCTCTCATTATCTCCTTTGCTGGATCTTCATCGATGTCACAGTCATTCAGTATAGATTTTTTCACAAGGCTCTGTCTGTTCTCTCCAGACTTGTTCACTTAGTGATTGTATCAGCAATCATAGATTGAGTTATCTATGCAGATGATGCCCAGATCTATATGTACAGCCATAGTCTTTCTTCTGAGGTCCAATCTCATACCACTGACTTATCTCTCACAAATTTCTACAGGCTGTCCTAAAGGGTTCTCAAACTCATCATGTCTAAAGCAGAATTCATCATCTTTCTTTTAAAACCCACCACTCTTCCAGATTTTCCTTTCAATTTCAAGAGAACCCTTAGTCCCTCATGTTTGCAACATAATTTTCATCCTGGGCTTTTCACTCACATTCATTCTATACATAAGGGTCTGTTGACAGATCTTGTTTCTTTCTCCACATGTCCCATATTTGTTTTGTTCTCTCTACTAACAAGACCACCACTATATAACATCTTGCTACTAAAAAAAAGTATTTTAGTATGTTACTCTGATCAGTAGGATGACTATTTACATTTTTGTTATTGGTAATGAATAGGGAGTATATGTGTGTATGTATGTATACACATATATAATTAGAAAAAACATGTTTTAAATACACAGGATTTAAAATGGGCTCCATTTCTATTTTTGAATCTTTTTATGGCAAAAACACACATATTATACAATAAAAAGCCAAATGAAATGCAGTTCAAGTAAATGTTTCTATGTGAAGCCTTTCTTGATTCCCCCAACTTCTAATGCCCTCCTTCACTAATTATCCTGTATTTAAATACTTTATTTTCTATTTATATGTATACTTATCTTCCCTGTTGGAATGAAAGCACCTTGAGAGCAAATATTGGTTCATTCTTCATATTTGCATCCTCAGCACTTAGTAGAGCTCCTGCCACATGGTAGACACTTAATACATGCTTGTTGATTGCTTTTGTAAAAAGCAGTTTTCACCACAAATTCCAACACAAGGAAGAAATTGACTTTATAGGTATCACTGAATCTTGGTGGGATGAGACCTGTGATTGTCATATGGCTATAAGAAAGGCTTATGATGCAGGAAGCGTAACACAAGTGGGTAAATACATATACATACATACATATATATATATATATATATTTGTATTTAGAAGATACACTTATATAAAAAAAATCCAGGAACCAGACAAGAAGCTTGGTTAGGACAGGTGAGTAAAGATAAATGGAGAAAAAAAATTAAAATGATCATGGAAATGCACTATAGATCTCCTGTATGGAAAGAGAAACTACATCAAGAATTAGACAGTTCACAAACCTGGAATAGAGGTATGGTGTGGTGGTGATGGGGGACATCAATTGCTATTTTTAAAAATGGAGGAGCCTGTAGTTTACAAGTTCTATTCTTTCTTTTTTCATAATTTAGATTTAGAACTGGAAGGACTTTAGAGGTCATTGAATATATCCCATCATTTTACAAATAAAGAGGCTGAATCCCAGCAAAATTTAAGGGATTTACCCAGGGTCCTGAAGGTTATGAGTCTTCTCAACACTATATATATATATATATAAATAATATATAATATAATAATAAATATATAGTATATTTTATATATATAAAATATATTTTATATATATAAAAATTTTATATATATAAAATATATTTATATATATAAAATATAAAAAAATATAATAATATATATAATATAATAATAAATAAATATATTATATATATATATAGTCACCTATTCACTATATCCATCATACACCTTTTTATACATCTTCTCTCAGGTCTTCTCGACTGCAAATCCAATACTAAGCAATTAGTATTGAATTTACTCTAAGGTGAATTCCACCTTTGTCTCCTAGCTCCCTCCTTAGAACATGGAGGGAGTAGAGGGAAAGAATGAGTGTCCATGACCTTTTCCTTTAATTATTGGAAAAAGTGGCTTTTAATTCTCTTTCTATTAAGAACTAAGGAGCTTATAACAAGATTTTGAGGGAATAGTTTCTTCCCAGTCAGTTTTGTCAGTGTAAGGCAGAATTGATTTCAGCTTAACTTCTTTTCCTCCACCTCAGTTCTAGCTGTGTACTGTTCAAGTACAGAAACCAACAAAAGCTGTGTGACTCTGATCATGGGAGCTGGGTGGGGTCTTAGATATAGGGTCCCATTTGAGGCCCACAGAGGAATAAGGAGGGGAAGTTCAGAATAAATAGGAGCTTGTAATTGTGTCACTGAACCTACAGAGATTCCCCCTGGCTAACAGGAGCTGAATCTAAATGGAGCTACAACTAAAGTTGAGACCACATTTATGTTGCTCAAGCCCAAACCCAGGTCATGAATTTATAGTGCTCAGACTAGGAAGTTAGTACCCAGAATTTGCCCTGGATGAAACTGCTTTGAATGGATTGAAGGCTTACAATTTTTTTAGCCTGAGTTGTCCCTGAGATTCTGGAATAACATAACACTTACTTCCCTGAGAAAACAGTATTGAAGCATGCCAAAGAACACAAATCAGGCATGCATGGTTCAGTTTTTCTCTCTAGAAGTGTACTGAGCCTGACTTTAATACACCATTCAAGGTCAGGAAGAATAAGATTCATTCCTTAATTGATAAATGGTCAAAGGATATGAAGAAATCAAAGTTACCAGCAGCCATATTAAAAAATGCTCTAAGTCACCATGAATTGTAGTAGTACAAAAAGTAAGGCGTATGTGAGGTCCACTTCACAGATCTCAGATTGGCAAAGCTGATAGGAAAGGAGAAAGAAAAATATTGGCAAGACTTTAGGAAAGCAGGTATTGTTGGTAAAACTGCAAATTTGTCCAACCATTCTACAAAGCAATTTGGAGCTATGTCTGTTAATTTAGTTAATAAACTATGTATGTTCTCTGGGAAAAAAAATGCTTCTCTTGGCAAATATTTTAAGGAGATCAAAGAAAGGAAAATGATTCACAAATACCACTCCTTTTGTAAAACAAAGAACAGGATGCTGAGAATGAATTGAGGAATGACTGAGCATATTATTCCACATTAATGCAGTGGAACATGATTGTTCTACAAGTAATGATGAAAGGATGATTCAGAGAAATGTGGAAGTACTTATGAACGCATGAAAAGGAAAGTGAGCAAAACCAGGCAAACAATTTATACATCAACAACAATATTGTAAAGACAACTTTGAAAGATTTAAAAACTGATGAATTATAATAACTTACCAGAATTGCTTTTTATAATGAAATTTTTTAAAATTATTTACTTATTTTTAGTTTTCCACATTCATTTCCACAAGCTTTTGAGTTCCATATTTTCTCTCTATCTCTCCACTCTTTCCACCCTAAGACACCATGCATTCTAATTACCCATTCCTCCAATCTGTCCTCCCTTCTATGACGCCTCCCTTCCCTTATCCCCATGTCCTCTATTTTCTTGTAGGGTAACATGGATTTCTATACCCCATTGCCTGTATTTCTTATTTCCCAGTTGTATGCAAAAAATGATTTTTAACATTCACTTTTAAAACTTTGATTTCTAACGTCTCTCCCTTCCTCCCTCCCCATCCATCCCCATTGAGAAGGCAAGCAATTCAATATAGGTTATACATGTGTAGTTATACAAAAGACTTCCATAAAAGTCATCTTGTGAAAGACTAACTATATTTCCCTTCTTCCTGTTTATTCTATTCTTTCTTTTGACCTTGTCCCTCCCCAAAAGCATTTACTTCTAATTACCAACTCCTCCCATTTGGTCTCCCTTCTATCACACCCCCCCCACACACACACATCCCACTTATCCCGTTCTCACCTACTTTCCTTACAAGATAGATTTTCATACCAAATTGAGTGTATATTCCTTCCTTAAGCCAATGAATGTTGAAATGAGTGATGAAATTGAGCTTCACTTTTTTCCTCTCACCTCCCCCCTTTTCCCCTCCATTAAGAAAGCTTTTTCTTGCCTCTTTTATAAGAGATACTTTACCCCATTCCATTTCTCCCTTCTTCCTTAATTTTATTTTTTTAGATATCATCCCTTTCTATTCAAATCACCCTGTGCCCTCTGTCTATATGTATATAATCTGTCTATATGTATATAATCCCTCCAACTACCCAAATACTGAGAAAAGTCTCAAGAGTTACAAATATTATCTTTCCATGTAGGAATATAAACGGTTCAACTTCAGTAAATCCCTTATGGTTTCTCTTTCCTGTTTACCTTTTCATTCTTCTCTTGATTCTTGTGTTTTAAAGTCAAATTTTCTATTCAGCTCTGGTCTTTTCATCAAGAATGCTTGAAAAGTCCTCTATTTCATTGAATGACCATTTTTTCCCCTGAAGTATTATACTCAGTTTTTCTGGGTAGGTGATTCTTGGTTTTAGACCTAGTTCCTTTGACTTCTGGAATATCTTATTCCACGCCCTTCGATCCCTTAATGTTGAAGCTGCTAGATCTTGTGTTATCCTGATTGTATTTTCACAATACTCAAATTGTTTCTTTCTAGCTGCTTGCAATATTTTCTCCTTGACCAGGGAACTCTGCAATTTGACTACTATATTCCTGGGAGTTTTTATTTTGGAATCTCTTTCAGGAGGTGATCAGAGGATTCTTTCAATATTGATTTTACCCTCTGGTTATAGAATATCAGGGCAGTTTTCCTTGATAATTTCATATATCTAGGCTCTTTTTTTGATCCTGAATTTCCAGTAGTTCCTTACTTTTGAAATGGTCTCTCCTCGATTTATTTTCCAGGTTAGTTGTTTTCACAGTGAGATATTTCACATTGTCTGCTATTTTTTCATTCCTTTGGTTTTGTTTTATAATTTCTTGATTTTTCATAAAATCATTAGCTTTCATCTGCTCCATTATAATCTTTAAGGAATTATTGTAAGGGTGTGTTCAGGGAGGACCAGTACATTTGGTGCGATGGCTGCCAAACCCTTTTTGGGGCTCTTTTCACCTTTAGTGTCCACCTGTTCCACCCAACTCTTACCTATGGATCCAAGAAGCTGCAGTATGTGCAGTGGCTACAACCCAGTAAACCATTTTGGCAGACAGGCCAAACCAGGTTGAGGGTAGCTAAAGGGTCTCACACCAATTGGTGAATTAGGGGGTGTCTACCCCAAATATGTGAAGACTTCCTCTATTGGAATGGGTAGATGAGAACAATTTGTCCCAATGGCCATGAAGGCAGATGAAGCAGGCAATGTAGAGTGGTTAGAGCTTGGTTAGACACCAAAGACACTAAGGTTATACACTGCATCCTGAGCCATCACCAGCTGTCTTGACTCTGTCCTACCATTGGACTATAATGAGTCAGGAGGAGAGAGTGAGGCTGATGACCTCATGCAACTCTGCCTCACTTAAATCCAATTTATGTTTGAATCAAAAGACTTTACCCCTGTGGTAGAGCATTCCGAGCTCACATTGTCTGATCTGCCCGAGTTAGAAACACTGAAATTTCATGTTATCATGGGGATGTCATTTTGGGCCTCTTCGAAAATGAAGGAAAGCAACCAACCAATCTTCAGTGAACTTTTGGATCTCCTTTTCCACCTGACCAATTCTGCTTTTTAGGGCATTCTTCTCATTGGCTTTTTGGTTTTCTTTTGCCATTTGGGTTAGTCTTTTTTAAAGTGTTTTTTTCCTTTAGCAAGCTATTGATCCATTTTTCATGATTTTCTTGCACCACTCTCATTTCTCTTCCCAATGTTTGCTCTACTTCTCTTATTGGATTTTCAGAATCCTTTTTGGGCTCTTCCATGGCCTGAGACCAATTCATATTTTTCTTGGAGGCTTTGGATGGAGGAGTTTTGACTTTGTTTTCTTCTGTTTGCTTGCTTTGGTCTTCCTTGTCACCAAAGTAAGATTCTGTAGTCTGATTCTTTTTCCAGTTTCTGCTCATTTCCCAGCCATTTACTTGACTTTTCAGCTCTTTGTCAAAGTAGTTCTTTACTTCCAGTAGGGGTGGGGGAGTGTATTGTCAGCCACTCAATCCCCCCACAATTTGTGGGCCTAGAGCTGCAGTAACAGTTACTGAAGCTGCCCCTGCTACTGCTGTGACTGTTGCAGGTTCTTCCTTCTGCCCCCCCAACCCTGGCCATCCTGGGGGCTGGGGCTAACTACGCCACTCTCCAGCACTGGTCCCACAGGTTTTTACACTAACCTTCCAATTTATCCTCAGTGTTTTAGGGTCATGAAATCTGGAAACCACCACAGGTATGAGAGATTTAGTCCATCCAAGGTCCGCTTAGGTCTCCTTTGTGCACTCATGGCCCACACTGGACTGTGCTCTGCTCTCAGCGTAGTGGGATAGACATTTCTCAGTGACTTTCCAAGTTGTCTTGGGCTGAAGATTTGCTTCACTCCAACATTCTGTGGGTTCTGCAACTCCAGAATTTGTTTAGAGCCATTTTTACAGGTATTTGGCTGGGCTTGGTGGGAGCCCTCTAGAAAATCTATGCTGTTACTTTGCCATCTTTGCTCTACCTTTAACCAAAATTTGTTAAGACTAATGAGGAAGAATGCTACCCAGCTCTTAATGAAAAAATGATGGCCTCCAGACTCAGAATGAGATCCACATTTTTATGTGGATATGGTTCCCCTTCAGAAAGAGAGGTGGTTATATTTAATAAATGCTTGTTAAATAAAAAAATTTTAAGAGTAACTTGCATGTTTTACTTTGGACTCATTGTGCTGAATGATTTGTCAGGTTGACTTTGAGCAATAAATTGAAATTATTTACATAGCCTAGTATAAAGTGGGGAACATAGTAAGAAAATTTCCAAGGAATACTTAACATGAAGTATTCCAGTTCTTTGATTGAATGGGAACTACTCACTTTGTTTCATCTAATTTAATATCTTCCTCATGTTTCATGTAAAGAATGGTCCTTGAATGTATGGGAATGTTTTTGAATGTTTTGGAAATTGTTAACATTGCAAGATGTGGTCATAGATTTCACCCAAGAGGAATGGAATCTGCTGGATCCTGCTGAGAACATTTTCTGGGATTGAAAACTATGAGAATTTTGTCTCCCTTGGTGAGGATAGCTTTTCTCTCATGAATTGTGTGACCATTAGAATGACTTTACATTCTCATTTCCTAAACATTATGGAACATCTCAAGTGCTTTGCCGAGTTCTGACTTGATGTTCAGAGGTAGCTGAGGAACACATGTAATGTAGAAAGACCCTTGTATCCTTTGGTATAAAGAGGTAAGATGTTCCTACTCCCTCTTCAGAGGAAAGACCTTGACTTTTTACAACTGGAAATTATAATGTTGCTTCTGTACTATATTTTGCCTACTTTGTGCTCAGAAAAGACAAAACCTTCTCCACTGAAATCCCTATTCCAGTTACTCTTTGGAGAATGGAAGATTTCTATAATCTTTGTAGCAAAAGTGCTGAAATATCAGATCTTGTCAGTTGTCTTCCATGTTTGATGTAATTGAACCATAATATATAGCATTCTTAAGAGGTCTTTGCTAGATTGATCTCTATTTTCCTAAAAAGAAAGAGATTGAGATTGAATTCTTAAATATCTCTCTATTCTCAGCATTCCAAATGTTTCCTCATGAGCCAAGACTTCCAGATTCCAAACCATTTCTGATTTCTCAGTTGGAGAGAAAAAAAGCACCATGGCTGCCAATGGAAGAAGTCCTAAAAAATATTTATGTGGGTGAGTGAAGAAAAATCAGGCAAATGGTTATATAAGATTGTAGACTACACCACAACAAGTCAGTAACGATGCTTTTATCTTTGGGATGTTATACTGGACTTGACCCTAAAAGATCCCTAAGCCTCTGGAGTTTTGTGGTTGTCCCGTTTAGTTACTGCTTCATCTTATTTTTCCTGATCTTCCTGTCCTCATAGTTTCCTACAGCTTCAGAAGAAGAGATATTCCTTTTTTTCTATGATAAATCTTCCACCTATACTCAGGTTCCTGTCCTTTTTTGCTCTTTCCCATAATCTTTTCTCGCATGCTGAGTCTCTTCTTCAAAGTTTCTTTCTTCTCACAGATATTTGTTAAGAGGACAAAACCTTTGTTTTTCCTGTTGTCTTTTCTCTGTATCACAGTTCGTTTTCTTTCATGCCATTCATCTCTTCACATCACCAACAAGAGCTTTTCACCCTTTCTCTGTAATCTGGCCCCTTTTCTTTCTTCAAATGCTATATAATTGTCTTCTATTCCTATTGTCCCATGGAAAATAATTAAGATTCTCCATCCCCTGCCATCATAATATCTACAGCTTATTTACAGATGCTTTTCAAACAGGGAGGTGGGTGGTAAATATATTAATATCTCCACTTTACAGATGAGGAGACTGAGTGAAAATCTGTGATATTTTGACTTGCTAATGGTCACTTGATTATTGGTAACAGCCACCATATCCTAATCTTTCATACCTCAAACCCATTCCTTTTCCCCTTTAAATTTTCGGTGAGACACCTCAGGATCTGTTGATCCTGTTAAAATTTTCCTATTTGCAAGAAAAATCACTGAGGCTGAGCTCTGAGCCAAGGGTCCATGATCCCCTCTAATGAAGTAGCTCTCAGATCTTCCTCACAATCTGAGAAGCCCCCTTCCTCTAAAGCCTTAGTTTTATAGTTCTTGACACCCAGACAATACAGGTGGAACAGACCAAAAATACAGTCTTATAGGTGGATAGACCTTGCCCTTGTCCCTCTAGAAGGGTCTACACAAAATACAGAATTTCATTGGTTGACAAATGGGCTAATTTTAATAGACCTATCTTGACCTTTCTGAAGGTCTGGAGGTCAACATAGGCTGATGGGCAGGAGGCAGGCCACAGGCCAGCAACCAGAGTCACTCATTGACCAAGTACTCATGGTCATCTCTCCATGTTGGACAACAGAGAGATAGCAGGGGATGGCAATAAAAATAGCTGGGGGTGGTTTCATGTAATTGAGTCACTTCTGCCACACTGGGCTTGGTCACCTTTAACAAGGAAAAATAAAGGGTTGGGCCTCTAGTTAGCTTCCTATGAAGTAAGCAAACTTACAGTCTTTAGTTCACAGCTCAGAGGTCTATTATCAGAACTTATAATCACTCCTCTTATGGAATCATATCAAAAATGATTAATACTGATTAGAATAAAATAGAGGTCCAATTAATCATTTATCACAAATCAGATCTTGACTCCAGTATACATTTGGGCTACAGTTTTTCTGATTATGCATTTATTAAAAATGTTAAAAGATACAAGAACAACAACAGTAACCATAATGGTGATGATAGCATTTAGATAGTGTTTTCAGGTTTGCAAAGTGCTTTGCAAATATTATTTTCATGTTCACAAATACTCTAGGATGTAGGTACTATTTTTACCTATTTTACAGATGACTCAAAACTTTTTAAAATACTGTTTTTCCAGTGACTACAGACTCACTGGACTATTGTGCAATCCAATGTATATTTCTTCAGAATGATATCTTGTAAGACCATCAAATAGATTGCTGAATATAGTTGCCATTTGTTATATCCATCATGTACCTCTTTATACATCTCAAAGGAAAGGAGCTTCATTTTGTATTATCTACGCTTGTTAAACTGATGTTAATTTCCTAAAAGTAATTTTTCCCCCCGAGATTCTCTTTACTTTAAGAAATCTATTTGTTAGAACTAGCCTCTTTACAAATTCTTATAAGCCATTCACAAAGTCCTCTGTAATTAGATGTTCTTTTATTATTTTCTTACCTACCTGGGCTTCATTTACTTTCTAGGAATATTCTTCTATCTATAACAAATTAATGGTCATTCTTCCTCAGGAATGTGACAGCATCTAGAACTTAATATGAATTAATTTAATTTTATCATTAAACACTGAATAATAGTCCTTTTTACTTTCCCTTTCCCCCCTCTTCCCACAGATTTTCTTCCTGAACATAATACATTTGGACTAAAATGCATTCTGGGATCAATCCTCATATCTGTTGCATACAACAGAAAATTCCTGAAAAAAAATGTGTTTATGAACATGACACCCTTGGAAAGAGTTTCAATCTGTTTTCAGACCTAAGTGACCATAATGGAATCTGCTTAAGAGAAAAACTTTCTCAGCATAAGAAATGCAAGAAGTCCTTCATTAAATATCCAAACACAT
The DNA here is from genome assembly GCA_028658325.1 of Potorous gilbertii. Lineage (NCBI taxonomy): Eukaryota > Metazoa > Chordata > Mammalia > Diprotodontia > Potoroidae > Potorous > Potorous gilbertii. The sequence continues at coordinate 118,119,887 of CM053769.1, forward strand.
ACATTCCCATAGGACATAGCCTCAAGGAAAACTCTCTAAACATGATGAAGTTGGCAAAGACTTCAAGGTCAATTCACAATTTCCTGAACCCCAAAGTGTTTATAGTGGAAAAGAGAAAAATTTTGAATATAATGAATGTGGGAAAGCTAACCACAGTAAATAATATTTAACTGCATATCAAACAACCCATAAATTCAAAGAATGTACGAAAATCTTTAGCTCCTGGATAAACCTTTTTCTACATAAGAAAAGTCACAGTGGAGACAAATCCTTCTTATGTATTGAATGTGGCAAAGCCTTTAAGCAGAAGCAACACCTTTAAAATCCATAAGATAATTCATGCTTGACTGAAGCCTAATGAATGTAATATATGTTTGTAAGCCTTCAGTAATAAATACTACATAGACCAACATAAAAAAAAATTCATGTTAGTGATATACCCTCTAAATGTAATCATTGTGGGAAAGCATTCTGCCAGGAATTACACTTTATTGAACATAAGTTAATTCATACTAAAGACCATTTGGATGTAATGAATGTGGAAGAGGTTTCAGAAGTAAATACTACCTGATTCAACATAAAAAAAATTCATACTGGAGGGAAACCTTTCCAATGTAATGAATGTGGGCAAGGCTTTTTGAGTAATACTTATTCAATTCAGCATCAGAGGATCCATACAGGTGAAAAACTCTATGAATGTAACGAATGTGGGAAAACTTTTATTAGTAATATACAACTATTGCAACATAAAAGAATTCATACTGAAGAGAAGCCTGATAGTTATAATGAATGTGGAAAAGCTTTCGGACAGATGGCACATCTTGAAACACATAAAAAAGATTCATACCTTCATGAAACTTCATGAATGTAATGAATGTGGGAAAACCTTCATCAATAATCAACAGCTATCCCGACATCAAAAAATTCATAATGGAGGGAAGACCTATAAATGTAATAACTGTGGAGAAGCTTTTAGTTAGTAGTAATAATTATTTAACTCTACATCCAAGAATTCATCCTAGAGGGATAAGTTATAAATTTTATATATATATATATATATATATATATATATATATATATATATATATATATACATAAATTATAAATAAATAAAATAAATAATTGATTTGGGATAAAAAAAATCCATCCTGGAGGAAACCCCTATAAATGTTATGAATGTGGGAAAGCATTCACTAGTAATACCTACTTAAATGTACATCAAAGAATTCATGCTGCAGAGAAATCATATAAATGTAAGAAATGTAGCAAAGTCTTCAAGCAAAGTTCACCAATTCAGCAACATCAGAAAAATTCATACTGGAGAGAAACCTTATAAATGTAATAAATGTGGGAAAGCCTTTAGCAGTAATCAATGACTGTCAGGACATCAACGACTCCATACCGGAGAAGAAATATAAATGCAATGAATGTGGGAAAACCTTTTTTCTCCAATTCTAGATTTGAAACACATAAGGCAATTCATTTTGGAGAAAGACCTGTTTAAATATATCAAATGCAGAAAGCCTTTAGGTTTGAGTCAAGGCTCATACAGTATGTTTGTGAAGCCACACTGGGAAGAAATCATAAGAAATAAAATTAATGTGTGAAAGTCTTCTGCAGAAAGGAAAACTAATACACGCAAGAAAATTCAAGTCTCAAGAGAAAACTTTTAAGTGTAATAAGTGTAGAAAACTATTAAAATCTTAAAGAATATGACTCAGTGCTTCCAAGTGTTCCTTGAACTCATGAAATCATGTAAAGTATACATCAGATTTTCATACTGAAAGTAAGTTTTGGGGTAATAAGTGTGAGCAAACTTTTAAATGAAATGTCCATAAGACTCTTCATTCTAAAAAGAGTTAACTATAATGGATGTTAGAAAGTATTCAAATTGAATCAGACTTGTATACATAAAATTATCATAGAGAATTTAAAAATCTTTTCCCAGAAGGCTTCAGCTAGAGAAAAGAATTTATGAACTCTCTGATAGTACTAATGAGATTCTTTATGAAGAAAATTCATAGTTCCCAAGAGAATTCATACTAAAGATTAACTGTGCATTTGGAGAAGCTCAGAGAACATCTAATCCAAATTTTGTCTGAACAAGATTGCCCCATACACCATATAAATCATCATCCAGCCTTTGTTCTTCAATTAGAAGGGATCTGCTGAGTTCCTGAGGGAGTCTGCTCCACTTTTGGATAGTGCTTGCTATTAGGAAGTATTTCCTTATATCAAGTCTAAATTTGTCTCTTTGCAATTTCCATCCCTTTTTCTTACTTACACTCTCTGTGGCCCAAGAGAAGAAGAGAAATCCTTCTTGCCTGTGAGAAACCATCATATACTTGAAGTCAGTTTTGCTAGATAATCCGTTTTCAATTTTTCAGATAAAATGCCCTCAGTTTATCCTCATATAACATGACCTAACTCACCATTTATAATTTAAGTTGCTTTTCCCCAAATTCCTTAAGCTTATCACTATCGTTCCTAAAATACGGTATGCAGATATGGTGACAAACATTCTAAATCTATACTAGCTGAGATGCACATTCACAATATTGTCACTCCTGGTCTCACTCCTCTCCTAAGGTAGCCTAAGACTGAATTTGCTATTTTGGTTGTCCTTTCACTCCTGACTCCTTAATGAGCCTGTTATCCACTAAAATTCCATTTTTTTCTTGTGATCTACTTCCAGCCATCTCTCTGCCTTGTGCGAGAAACATGCTCTCTTCTCGAAAGAATAATACTTGTTAATGAAGTCAGGGAAGTTCTCATTTTTCATTCTGAGTGAATGGGTCCCTCCCAAAAGGAGAGTACACTTGCTCTGAAAAAATGCCAGCCTTTTTCATGCTGTCCCCAATTTGAAATTCCCCCCTTGCTCTCCATTGGCTAGATGCAACCTCCTGAACCTTCAGCTTCATGTTGTCCTCCCTGATTTGTTCTCCCTCAAACAGCTCATACAAGCTTCTGACCTTTTACCTGATCAGAAGTCTGGTTCTGCTAGGTCACAGTTCTGATTAGCATTCAAAGTTAGGAGGAGTTTTAATCCTGTGGAAATAGAATTTTTTCTTTTGTTTCCCACAAATTCTTCCTCTTTTCATCCTCATATACTTTATTATTTATAAAAGGAAATACCAAGCCAAAAAATAGTTTCAGTCTCCCCCCTGTTTGTCTGCATTAGATAGCATGAGAAAAGTTTTCCCTCAATGACTAAGAGATTTGACAAATTCAGTGTGTTTGAGTGAGTTTGAAGATTTAAACCCATAATAGAATGATAAAAGTTACATTATCTAAGACCCCATCTGAGTTAATGGATCTTATCTTTTGAGAATGAGACCTAGCCTGGCAATTCTTTTGATATACAGGAAAAGGCCTTCTCAGAACAAAGACAAGTCGTAGATATACTGATTTTCAGACTGTCAACATTCCCTACTGTCCCCTACAAGCAGTTCTCTTATATTAGCCACCATTATGGCTTCAAATCATGTTTCACGTAACTTCTGTTTTCTTGAAATTTCTGTGGAAACAAAATTCAATCATCTTTTGCACTTGCACTTGTGCATTTGATATTTTGAACTCAACTGTAAAATTTTCCATGATTTATTTCATCCTATTTAGCTTGGCCCAATGTTGTTGGAAGTCAAGATCTTTTGGAATCTTGGCTATGATTAGCTGTTCCTGCCACGTCTGTATCAGTTGCCGACTTGATAATCATAGCACATCCACCTATAGCTAAGTCATTAATTAAAATATTAAACAGATAAGGGTCTAGTACAGATCCCAGGAACACTGCACCAAAAATCCCTTCCAAGATGACATAATAACAATAGCTAGCATTTACAAAGTGCCTACTATGTTCCCGGTGCTTTACTAAGCATTTTATTAAAAAGAGTATCTCATTTGCTCCTCATAACTCCCCTGGGAGATACATACTATTACTATCCTTAATTTACAAGTGAGGAAACTGATGCCAAGGGGTTTACGGACTTGTCAAAGACTACACAGTAAACGTCTGAGATTTAAGCATAGGTCTTCTTGACTTCATGACCAGTTTTATATCTGCTGCATTACTTATACCACTGCCCTCAACTTGTACCCCCTGGCATAAAGTAAAATAATTATTCAACATGGGAGACAAGGTGTCAGATTTTTGTCACCAGTTACAATAATGTTAGTTGCCTTGAGAGAGAAGAATGGCCAAGTTTTCCTTATATCATCTTTCTATTAGTACTCAGATTAGAGTATTCTAGGTCCTAGAGAAGATTAAATGGAACATGGCTTGTGCCTGTATGTAGCTCACAGGTTCCAGAGAAGAGACAGGAGATGTGACATGTGCAACAACTATAATACAAAATATTACATGAGATATATGTCACTGGCAAAGGGAATTCAAGGACATTATTCCTGAACCCCAACTTCCTGTAAAAAGGAGAGGTGAATTGACTTCCTTAGAGAGCACAATCTCCCAACCATTAAGGGAGATTTTTTTAAGATGGTGCCCATTTGGGGAGTTGCCATATCATCAACTCCCAAGGTTCAGATTTCCCGAGTTTGAGAATTTCAGGCACTGGGCCCTCTAGAGAAGTTGTGTCAAATTCAAGTAGAAATGGGACCACTCAGTAAACAAGGATCCATCCAGGCTGCATCTTGATCTAAAGAAACCATGTGAATATTATGTTCTTTTGTATTTTTATTTATTTTGTTAAATATTTCCCAATTACAGTTTAATCTTGCTTGAGCAACACTCCATTATGGTGTGTTTGACACCTCTGTTCTAAAGACATTTGATACTGTTTTGTTGAAGGGAAAAAAATGCCCCTCATGGTTCCTATGCAGCTTCCTTCCCTATTTGGAGTGCAAAGGTGCACTCCAGAAATCAGAGGAAGAGGTGTCTACAACCAGGTCTTGTGCAGCTACTGTGACCTTTTCTAATTTTTACCTTATATTGTAGAATACTTGCCCTTCTGACATCACTTGTAATTGTGGAAAAGTGTACCCAAGGAAAGATGACCAGTTGGTCCTTTTCTTACCATAGTACTTTAGCAAATAGCTTTTGTTCCTTGACTGACAATTGAAAGGTAAACACATTGATTGGGGCTTGTGAAATATAGTTTTAGGAGTTCAGGATTCCTATAGAGTACCTAGAACCTGGGGTTACTCACCCGCAGTGCAAGTTGAGAACACTTATAGGTGCATTCACTCCCTACTCTAAACCTGTGTTGTTATGATACAGAAGGAGGGGAAGCACATCTACTGCAGTGATTTGTGTTTTGTTCTCAACCTGGCCCTATCCTACCTTTACTGTTGCATTCTATGGTTGATCCATCCTGACCTGCTTACTGTTCCACCTCCTCTCTCTGCCTTTGCACTGACCATCCCCCATATCTGGAACCTTCTCCTTCTTGGCTTCTTGGACTCCTTTTAGGCCTAGGTTCAGATGCCACCTTCTGAGGAACTCAGCTTCCAGAGCCTTTCTCCCCAAAGTTACCTTCTATCAACTCTCTGTTTATCATGTGACACCTCTATATGTACACATATTCTTTATTAAAATGTAAGCTCCTTGAAAGCAAAGGGTTTTTTTATATATTTTCTTTATATTCCAAGGACTTAGCCCAGTCCTTAGCACATAGCAAGAACTTAATAAATGCTTGCTGATTCATCCATTGATTTTTGTTCAAGTGGAGAAGGATCATTGCTTGGTGGGGAGATCAGGGAAGGAATGCATAGAAGAGTCTGCATTTGTGCTGGGCCATGTTGTTTATTTGTCCTTTGTTTTCAGAGAGGACCAATGACCTCACAATTGATGGCTTCTGCATAAATCAACTTTATGTGAGGTGTTGTTTCACAAAGTCACCACCCTCCCTCTGTTCCAGAATCATCATGGCCCAGGGGCAAGACTAAAGTGAAGATGACTGGTGATAGCTTTGGATGCGGTGGATTATCTTGGCAACATTGATGTCTGACAAGGCTGTAAGACATACACAATGCCAGCTTCAGCCTCCTTTATGGTCATTGCAACAAACTGTTCTCATCCATCTGTTCCACCAGGGAAAGTCTTTACGTGCTTGGGGTAGAAATACCCCAATTCACTAACATCTTTGAGGCTTGTCCATTACCCTCAACCTGGTTTAGCCCATCTGCCAAGATGCTTTCCCAGGTGTGACCACCATGCATGGTACGTCTTTTTAGAGACACCGCTGAGAGTTAGGTGAATCAGGTGGACACCAAAGGTAGATGGGCAGCCTGGAAAAGGGGTGGGTAAGCCCTCACCCCTTTAGGAGGTGCTAGTCCTCCTAAAGACCCCACATTCTCCATCATAAAGAATAGGGAAAGAGGGAAGGGAACAAATATTAAACACTTACCCTGTGCTTTACACATATAATCTCATTTGATCCTCATTGTAACATAGGGAGTTAAGTGATATTATTACCTTTATCTTCCAGGTGAGGAAATTGAAGCAGGTAGAGGTTAAATGACTAACCCAGGGTCACACAGCTAGCAAAGGACAAAGGCAGGATTCCAAATAAGATCTTCCTCACTCCAGGACTAGCATTTTATCCATTGCATCCTCTACTTACCTCTAACAGGGTAAGTAGGATATTTGAGTAGAGATGGAAATGGGAAGGGCATTACAGATTTATGGAGCAATTTGAACAAAGTCACAGGGGCAGGGCAATATTACTATTTTTTAGCAGTGATTATAATCAAATTTGACTGGAACATAACATATATAGGCATAGTACATGTACTATGTACCATTGGTGCTGTGAATTGGTGTAACCATTCTGAATTATGCCTAAAAGTTACTAAAATGTATGTGCCTTTTATCCCAGCTACACCATTCCTAGACCTATACCCCAAAAAGATTAAAGAGAAAGGAAAAGGTTCTACATGCATAAAAATATTTCTAGCAGCTCTTTTCATGGTAGCCAAAAAGTAAAGACTAAGGGAATGGGAATGGCTAAACAAATTGGTGTGAATATAATGAAATAATTGTGCCATAAGAAATAAAGAAATGGACAATTTGAGAAGAACCTGGGAAGACTTCTAGGAAGTCATTGATACAGAATAAAATGGGCAGAACCACCACAGTTTACGCAATGAAAGCCTGATAGAGAGAAACAGCTCTAAAAGACGTTAGAACTCTGATAGATACAGAGATAAACCAAGAGTGCAAAAGAATATAGAAAAAAACATGATTTGCTTCTTGATAGAGAGGTCATACATTTAAATGATAGGAAGAGAATTTTTGAGGTGACCAATGTGGAATTTTTTTTGGCTGCACTATGCAGTTATGTATTGAGAGCTTTTTAAAAATTTCCCAGTTTTCTTTCCCCCTGTGTATTTTTTGGGTACATATATGACTTATCATGTTGTATGATCATAACAGTTGAGAGAAGGGAAATGGGAGGGATAGTTTAATTTTAAATGATAAAATATTTATGCCGTGATACACCACATTTATTTCAATATAATTTATTACTTTGCACTGGTGTTGTTCTGAATTAAAACTTGGGCACTGAGACACATGGCCATAAAGGAATGACAAAAATACACTGTATTATTTTGCTGCTAATTTTTTTTCAATGTAGTGTTTTATTGAGGTAGGATTGCTATTGGATTATTGCTTTGGGGAACAAATGGGGTAAATTTATTGAAAATAGTGTGTTAAGTGCATAGGACTTAAAGTAGATACTATTTTTATTTTTAAACCACTGTATTGCTAAATCACATATGCTATGTAATAGGATAGAATTTAAGAAAGTAGAGGACTGCACCTGATAATTCTTGAGTTAGCCAGGCTGATATATATATATATATATACCTATGATCAACACTCCTCCTATATATATCTATATATATGTATATGTATATGTATATCTATATCTATATATATATACCTATGATCAACACTCCTCCCCTCTCCCACCACATACTCTGCTTCATCCAAACTTGGCTATTGGCTGTTCTGTGACATTTCATTTCCTTTTTTTATTACTTCACACCGATTGAGTACCATGCTTGGAATACCTGCCTCCTGATTTCTCCCTCCTGAAGCCCCTAATTTACTTCAGAACTCAAAATGTGCTACCTTCTCTAGCAAACCTTTTACAATTTTTTCAGTTTTTCTTATCTCCCTCCTATCACTTCTGTATGTTGGGAGTATATGTATTACTTACCTGTTAACATGTTGTATAACCATAGTAGGTGCTTAATAAATGTTTATTGAATGATAAATTAATAGAATTTAAGTTACTTCAAGACAGGGAGCGTCTTACTTGTAACTGTATCCCCCAGCACTTAACTCAGTGCCTATCACTTATCAGGTACATAATAAATGAACATAACAAATAAATTGTGCAGATTTTATATTTCTATTTTGTGTCTCATCTCCCCAAGAAGCATTTTACTACACTAGTTAGCTAGAAGAGTCAGCCAAAAGTGCTACCAAAATAAGGACCAATGATTGTAATTTTCTTTAAAGAAGTATTTATATTAAAGAGAATTCTCCTCTAATTTGCATCATGATTGTTAAGCTCCTGTTTTTTTTCTGGTATTGTATAATACCAGGGCTTCTACCTAATGAAAGCTGGTCTGCATCTTAGTAGAGAATGTGAAAGGTCTTTAGGAAAATATGTCTATCTCCAAGTTATTAGGGTTAGGGTTAGGGTTAAGGTTAGGTTGAATAAAATGTTTCTTGGAAGAATGGAGGATATAATTCTAGAAAGAAATAAAATGTAAAAAAAATGCAATGCAACCAAGTAGAATTATTCATTTGGAAGGTAGAAGAACATGACACAGACTTGAAATATGACAGAGTGGCAAGGAAAACTACATAATTAGCAACATATCATAGGTATGAGGTACTTCATGAAAAGGGTCAAATCCAACCTTCTCTGAAATAAGCAATGTCTTGTGCTCATTCATTTACAATATGGATCCATAGGTGCCATTGTGTTGAAGGTCATGTAGTAACACCAGAAAAAAAAAATTGTGTTTTGTGTTTCGCTGTTGAGGAGCACAGAGGAAGCTGTCTGAGGACCTCATATTCTATCACTAGCATTTATTTTTGACCTCCTATACATCAGGCACTGTGCTATATTGGAGGGATATAAATACAAATGTAAAACAGTCAACCATGGCAGTCAGGCTTTTAAGAGCTGTCAAACTTGACCACCACCTACTTCTGGTGAATTATGTGGGGACAAATTCATTCAAGGGAACATAGAGAGGATTGATTAGGAATGAATGAATGAATGAAAAACAAAGAAGCTACACATTTCAGATCCTCGAAAGTATAAGTGGTGATTTCATCTTACTTGTGATTGAAGGCAGGGAATTAATAAGAAGGAAGCAACACAGGAAATGAGTATCTGGCTAAAAAGATGGTGTCTAAGAATGTGGTTTAGATCTCTGTATCTCTGGATAAATCTATGATTGATTAGCTCTTGGCTCTTAGCAAGACATGGAATGTGCCAAACAATGACCTATAAAAATAGATTTGCTTTGAGTCTTCCCAAATCTAATCAAGAGACCTTAGAATAGAAAAGGTTGAGGAAAACAGTTGTCCACATTGATCTGTAAAGATTGGTATTACAATGAAGAACAGAAGCTAAATAGGAATAAATATGGAAGAAAAAAATAATTATATGACTCATATTGTACTTTAAGATATACACAGTATATATTATCTTACAGAAGAGAGGATGAATAATTCATAAAGGATTGGATCTAAGAGAAGAATTAGAAATAAGATCAGTAATCTCAGATTCTATATGAAAATGGACAAAGAATGGGTAATATGAGATATTTATAATAGGAACTTTTAAAATATCTGTGGTATCATTGCATCATGTACAGGCACTATTGAAACTTGATAGCATTGGTTTCATGGTTAGGATTTGACTCTGGAGGGGCATTTCTTAGTCAAGTGGAACAATATATAAGAGGAAGGGATAGGGCACCATTGTACATTGACAATACGTGATCTTGTAATGACAGGAGCTGGAGGGGAGAAAAAAGGAGAAATTGATTGCTAAAATGGAAATGACAGGACCCAAATATCTCTGATAAGGGTCTGATATTCAAGATATATAAGTAACTAATACAAATATGTAACAACAAAAGCCATTTGACATCTTTTAGACTTTCTCCTCCCTACATAGTTAGGTCATTATGTAAATTTTTTCCTGGTTCTGTTTTTCCTTTTTAGTTCATGTAAGTCTTTCTAAGTTTCTCTGAATTCCTCATATTTATAATTTCTTGTAGCATAACAATTTTCCTTTACATTTATAGAACATATTTTATTTAGACATTCTGTAATTGATTGATATCCCCTTTCCTTCCATTTGTTTACTATTTAAAATATTCTGCAATGAATTTTTTTTTGTCAGTTTCAGACCTCACACTCTCACTTTGACATTCCTGAGAGTCAATGTCTTGTAGTGATATTGCTGGGTCAAAGGATTTATAGTTTATTGACTTTTTAAAGCATAATTCCCAATCATCTTCCAGAATAACTGGTTAAACTAACTCATAGGTACACCAACACTAAATTAGCATGCCTGTATTCCCATCACCTCCAACATCTCTTTGCAAGATGAGGAGACTGATGAAAACAATCTGGGGAGGATCCTTTTCTAAGACATTTTTGAGGATGTCTCCTTTTGGAAGGCTAGTGCCTGATTTTAAAATTCAAGAATTCTTAATTTCTTGGAAACACTAAATCAAAGAATTGTGAGGTAACCCTTAAGGTTGGAAACATCTATTCTCAGGATTACTGGTCTCTTACTTCTGCTTTGACAGGAAAGAGGTCAAAATGTAGTAGCCCAGGGGGCGGAGCCAAGATGGTGGAGTAGAAAGACTCACATATGCTAGCTCTGAACCCACAGCCAAAATTACCTATAAAAAGAACTCTCAACAAATTCTGGAAGAGTGGAGCCACGCAGCAACGGGGTGAAGGAGATTTCCGTTCCAGAGAGCCCTGAAAAACCGACTCCAAAGGTCCATCGTGCACCAGATGGAAGCAGAGCCCAGCCCCGCATGGTATGGAGAGGAACAGATCTGAGCAGGCTTTAGGGATGGAATCTCCAGCGGCCACGAAAGTCCCTCCACCCACTGATGCACAGGTCAGTGAGAGAGACATCTGG
>CM053769.1:118131536-118149293 GCA_028658325.1 Potorous gilbertii
GAATAGAAAGTTATCTGGCCCGGCAGGACATAAGAGAAGAAGGGGACAAGGGAAGGGAGGGATGATAGAAGAGAGGGCAGATTGGTGATGGGGAAATTAGAATGCTTGGTGTATTGGGGTGGGGGGAGGGGACAAATGGGGAGAAAATTTGGAACCCAAAATTTTGTGAAAATGAATGTAAAAAGTTAAATAAATAAATTTATTAAAGAAAAAATAAAATAAAATTTACTGTTGAATGAAATGTACTAGGAGTAAGAGAAAGGAAGAGGTAGAATGTAGCAAATCATCTCACATAAAAGAGGAAAGAAAGAGTTTTTACAATGGAGAAGAAAAAGGGAGAGATGAAAGGAAATAACTGAACCTTACTCTCATGGGATTTGGCTTAAGGAGGGAATAACACACACTCAATTGGATATGGAAACATACTTTACTCCAATTATCCTGATAAGTATCTGGTTCCTGGATTCAGATGGTTCTGGAGGAGAAGTGAGGTTGGTGACCTGCACACCCCTCCTTCACTCAAGACAAAGTCAAGTGCAAGTCATGTCATTATTTCTCTGATGACATAGTCTTCTTCAGCAGTGAAGGACAAACATACATTATGGAAGTGTTTTGCATTGTTGCACATGTATGACCTATATTGAATTGCTTGTTTTCTCAATGAGAGTGGGTGCGGAGGGAGGGAAAACTCAAAACTTTGATAATAAATGCTAAAAATATTTTAGCATGCAACTGGAAATTATGATATACAGGCAATGGAGTATAGAAATCTATTTTGCCCTACAGGAAAATAGAGGGGAAGGGGGATGAAAAGAAGGGTGGGTAATAGAAGAGAGGACAGAATGGAGGAAGGGGTGGATGGGGTGCATGCTGTCCTGTGGTGAGGGATGTGGAAAGATGAGGAGAAAATTTTGAATTCAGATTCTTGTGGACGTGAATGTTGAGAACTGAAATATAAATTATATTATATATGTATATATATATACATATATATGTATATATATATACACACACACACACACACACACACACACATATATATATATATAAAGAAAAAATTCCACTTCCATGATATACTTTTCATCAGTTATCTGAAGTGAGTTGTTCATGAGACCAAGGAAATGGGGACAGCTAGATGGCACAATAGATAGAGCAACTGCCCTAGGGTCAAGAGAATCTGCATTTAAATCCAACTTCAGATGCTTATTAGCTGTGTTACCCTAGACAAGTCACTTCAACCCAACTGTCTCCAAAAACAAAAAATAAAATAAAACAAAGGCCAAGTAGATGGTTCTAATAAATCAAGCTAATTAAAAATGCTTTCATTCTTTATGTCCCTCCCCTCAAAAAAGATGTAAATGGAATTGGGTTCACTTTGAATATTCATTATTAAAGATACAATCATTAAATTAAATTATTAGACTAACATAATCAAAGTACATTTTGCTGTAATTGATATTAATTCTTTTAAAGTAAAAAATAACATTACTTGTTAGGAGCTGATTGAAATCATCATTGGTTGCGTTTCACAGGGGTTCACAGAATTACTGGAAATGTAAAAAATGATCTTTTGGGAGCTGGTACAACTTATCAGGAAGGTGCTAAATCAGGGGTTCTTAATCTGGGGTCCATGGACCCCCCAAAGGGTCTACAGATATATTTCAGAGGATCTAGAACTTTGGATGGAAAAAATGTCTATTAAAATATAATTGGTTTCTGATGTATTTTTGTTTGAAGTATTTTTTTAAAAGCATGATTCTGGGAAGAGATATCAGAATGTCCAAGGGAGCCAGAACACAAATCAGGGTTGGGACTCCTGGCCAAAGGCAAGGTCTCCAGGACCGTAGATGACACATGTGATGGAGTGATGGACCTGGACTCACATATTCACTAAAGCCTTTACACACACGATCTCCTTTGAACAACAGGGCGGGGTCTTGGTGGAGAATGAGGTTTGGGACACCCCGAGCCTCGGACCTAGCTGGTCCTGCTCCCCAAGCCCCTCACTTGGGGAGAAGAGGTTGGGTGGGGGGGAGTCCTGGCTCCTGGGCTCTTACTCCGAACCCAGCACCTGCCACACCTGGGACCCCGGGAGACTCACCTGCCACACCTGGGGTGGCTGGAACCCCGGATCGCCTCCCTCATCCCTTCCCGGGAGGGAGGTCCCCGCTGTCGGACCCAGGGCGGCCCCCGCCCCCACCTTAGCCCTAACCCCTTCTCCCATCCCGCAGTCCCCTCCCCAACACCATCCCCACCCCACTCCCGCGCGGTCCCCGCCCCTTCTCCAGCCACCCCGCCCCTCCCCCCACCTCCACAGCCCTGGAGGGGGAGAACTAGCGGGTGCCCAATGGGTCTTTATCCAGCTGGACAAGAAAGAGTCTTGGGGAAGAAGAGAGGGGAGGGCCGAGAAGGTGGGAAGCAAGACAGGAAGGACAGGCAGATAGGCGCGCTTGCACATCCACGGTCACGGTCATGCTCAAACTCACTCACAATCACTCACCCGCTGCAAAAAAAATGACAGGCAAGAATCCCTACAGTCCTGCAACTGCGCTTGCGCATGTTTAGGAACGAACTCTGATTCCCAGAATCCACCGGGAAGAGGCACATCCGGTTTCCCGCGGGATGGATTCTGGGAAATTGGAGTCTTACCCCTTGAACCTCGCAGTCCTCAGCCTTCTGGGAATTGTAGTCCGGCGGCTGTTTCTGCCCTACCCTACTCTTTGGCCGCATGTAGAAGTAACAGTCAACTAAAAAGCATTTACTCAGCGCCTGCTCTGCAAAGTGCCAGACTCCGTACTAAGAAATACAGAAAGAAAACAAATTGTCCCTGACTTTAGGGAGCTTACAACCCACAGGGGGAGACGTGCCTACAAAAGTGGCTACAACTTACATAACTAAAAGAAGCACCTTGAGCAATTCAATCGTTATCCATGATTGCAGAGGACGATGGCAAGCTACCCACCTGCTGAAAAAGGCGATAGACTCGGTGCAGAATGAGACACGTTTCTCTGAACAGGGTCAATCGGGGAATTTGTTTTACTTAACTGTGAATATCGGTTGCAAGGATTTGGTTTTTTTCCCCCGCCCCAGCCCCTCTACGGGGTTGAGGGGGCGAGGGTGTAAGAAAATAAGAGGACTGTCCTTGTGGAATAGGGGGCAGCCAGTGCTGAGGCAGGGACAAGGGAAACAGAATGTGCCTTTCTGTTTGTGTGACCCCTGTGGAGAGTGAAGAATAACAACCTTTAATAAACCTGGAAAGTCATCCATGCCCAGGACTGTCCTGTAGCGCAGCTTTGTGCTTCACCTCCCGCAGAGACCCAGATCCAGTCCACAGAGGTCCTAGAGTTTCTCCTTACCCCAAACCCTTCAGACTCTCTGAACACTGGCAATAAAATTGAAGCCTAAATACTTTGGCCACATACTTAGAATACAGGACTCATTGGAAAAGACCCTGATGTTGGGAAATAGTGAAGTCAAAAGAAGGCAGAGGATGAAATGGATAGATAGTATCATGGAAGCAGCACATGCTCTTGGGCAGACTTTAGAAGATAGTGCCAGGTAGAGTTAGTACTAGGACAGCTATAAACATAATTGACTGTGTTGATAGGCTCTATACGAAGGGATATAAAAACAATAAAGATAATATATCAACGCTGAAAAAGCTTTTGATATAAAATGCATTCGTTTCTGTTAGCAAAACAAAACATGAGAGAACATAGGAATACATGAAACTTCACTTAATATGGTAAATAGTATATATCTAAAATCAAGAGGCAGTATTATATGGGATGGGAATAAAGTAGAATCCTTTCCAATAAGATCTGCAGAGAAGCAAGGATGTCCCCTGTTGTCATTACTATTGAATATTGGTGCTAGAAATGCTAGTCATAGCAATAAAACAATAACAAGAGATTGAGGGAATAGACACCTGCACAGAGGAAAGAAAAGTATCACTTTTTAGAGATGATTTGATTTGAAGCACTGGAGAATTAAAATTTCATTGAAACAATAACTTCAGCAAAGTAGCAGGATATAAAATAAATCCACATAAATCATCCACATTTTTGTATATTGACAACAAAATACAGCAGGAAAAGAAAGACATTCCATTCAAAATAAGTGAAGAATGTATAAATATTTGGGAGTCTACTTTCCAAAATAGGAACAGGGACTATATAAATGCAACTCTATGGAAATGCAACTTTATGGAAATACAGACCCAAATGATTGGAAAAATATTAACTGAACATAAATCAAGCTAATATAACAAAAGTGATAATGTTACCAAGCTCATTTCTTTATTCAGTTTTGTTCCAATCAAATTACCAAAGGATTATTATGTAAAAATAGAAAAAATAATAAAATTCATCTTTAAGTACAAATGTTCAAGAATCTTAATGGAAATACTTTTTTTTTTAAAGTGGAAAGGGAGAAAGCCTAGTAATATAAGATCTTAAAGGAAACTACAAAGCAGTAATCATCTAAACAATTTGGTCTTGCTTTCAAAATAGATCAGTCTTTTGTAGTGGCAAAGAATTGGAAATTGAGAAGATGCCCATCAACTGGAGAATAAATACTTATTGTGCCATAAGAAATGATGAGCAGAATAGGTTCAGAAAAACCTGGAACAGTTATACTAATGTAAAGTGAAGTGAGAAGAGCCAGGAAATCATTGTACACAGTAATAGCAATATTGTATATGTTCTCTTTTGCAACATCGCTAATATGGAAACATTTTTCATAATTTCACGTGTATAATCTGTATCAAATTGCTTGCCTTCTCAAGGGAGGGGGAGGGCAGAGAAGGAGGGAATTTAGAACTCAAAAATTATAAAAAATGAACGTTGAAATTGTTTTCACATGTAATTGAGAAAAATAAAGTGAAAACATTTAAAAAAAATAAAAGTAGTTCAACCAGTGTAAGAGTTTAGGTACCTAACAAATAAAAGCAAGTGAACTTAGTAGTCTAGTGTTTGAGCAACCCAAAGATCCCAGGTTCTGGGATAAGAAACTGCTATCACAACTACTCATCTGTCTAATAGAAATTTTATCAACACCTTATACAATGGCGTCAAACTCAAATAAAAATTGAGGTCACTAATTCATATGTAAGAATCCCTGTAGGCTACATATTGACTTAAGTTTTAAAATATAATATTATATATGTTTTAAATTTTCAATTCTAAGGTAATTGAGTTAATTATTTAATTTCCCTAATTACATTTTAATCTGGCTCCCACAACACTTACAAATAAGTATTGAGAACACATGTGGTCCACTGGCCAAGTGTTTGACATCTCTGCCTTTTATTAAGCACTATTTGCCAAAACAAGCTGCAAATAGATATATGACTCAGACACAGAAAGGGCACATCATAAACAAACTAGAACAGGATGAAATGACTTTTCATATCCATGCATAGAGGGAGAGGTCAGGACTAAACAAAGAGTATCGCAGAAGGTAAAATGGATCATTTTGATTATTAAAAAAAAGTAAGCGTTTGCACAAATAAATCTAATACAGTTAAGGTTAGGGAATAGCCAGAGGAGTCTATGGTCCTGCTCTCCCAGGTCTGGCTCTTGGTGCAGTTAAGATCTAACTCAGTTCTATTTAGAACAAACAGCTGTAATTGTCCACAAGGGAGCCGATGCAGCACAATTACAATTCCACCTTCCTTTCTTGAAGCCTTTTATGCTTCACACCCTTTAGTGAAGTTAGAATATGGCTCTAGAGAACTCCCTCCGTTCCTTGACCCTATCACTCCATCAGCAATGGGACAGCTGCCACGGCAAGCCCTTTGTCTGAAAACTGTATGTAAACAGGAGCTCCCAACAGTTTTGAACCTTGGACTGGAGAGCACATCTCACTGCATATCTGGGTCACCAACCTGCATGCTGACATCAGGGAAGCTCATTTTTATCCCTGCTAGACTCAATGTCCAACTAAAGTCTACCCTATGATACTGTGCATGGCTGTATTAATAAACCATTTTGATCCATCCTAGTGTCATTGCATTCCATGCACCAAAACTCAACTACAAATTTATAGGATGATGGGGGGGGGAGGGGGGAAGAATCTTTGCAATAAGTTTTGCGGAGAAAGTTATCCAGAAATGATAACTTTCTTATATATGTATATATATATATGTATATGTGTCTATGTGTATATATATATATATATATATATATATATATATATACACATATATGATATATAAGGAACTGACTCAGATTTACAAGAATAAGAACCATTCTCAAATTGATAAAAGGTCAAATGATATGAACAAGCAGTTCTCAAGAGATCCAAGTCAATCTAAGTCATGATTCCTGGCATAAATCCAACTTGGACATGGTGCATTGTCGACTGAATTTCTACTCATCTTTTAACCTCAAATCAAATAGTCATATGAAAAATCCTCCAAGCCACTCATAGTCAGAGATATGCTGAAAACCACTCTGATGTTCTATCTCATAACCATCAGAGGAGGGGGTTGCTGATCAGATTAATGACATTGTCCAAAAAGAGAGAAAATGGTAACTGTTGGAGAGGTGGTGGCAAAAGAATAAAAAGTATCAAAATAAGAAAAGGGATGAATGTCCTTACACAGCAACTAGTGATATGTAATTTTTTTTTCCTGTGTAATTTTTACTTTCCTATAGAATATATCACAAGTCAATATATGTTTGGATAAATTAATAGATAACTGGATTATATCATGTTATTAAACAAAAATTAAGGGTATTTGAAGTATTTTCCAAATCTATGAGGTCAACACTGTAGAACATAGGTACTACATTGGTAAGTGGGAGAGGAGATTTACATTACCAGGACATTCATAATTGTTTGTAGGCTTGGGTTTCGGGGCCAGGACGTTAGCTGTTTAATTCATTCTAGAAACTATGTCTAGAGTTACGGTAACTTCATACATGGTGACAAGTATAATAGATGGTTTGCATGTCTACCCACATGATGTAAGGCCTAATAACTCTTACCTAGGCATATGGACACCTACTTACTCTTTGGGTTATGGGCCAACCCCTCCTTCTAACCTGTTCTTACACTACTAGGTCTAGATTCCCAGACAAAAACTACTGATAGGAAATGCCACTTAAATTTCCTCAGGCTGGTAGGCTTAATATACCCCCACCCCCACTACCATGCTAGTTCTTGAGCCTTTACTGATGTGATTCTATTTATTCAACCAGCTACTCATGAAGATGACACTGTTCAACTTTAAAAACAACCATGTACTTAACAATAAGGCAAAATCAACAATAATATTGCAGATATTCCTATATTAAAGCAAGTGAATAAACAATTGATACATCATAATCAGCACATAAACCTAGGTCAAACTTAGGTCTGTGGGAGGGTGTAGGCACACAGTGAACAGGCAATGGCATACAAAGGAAGAAACCCATATGCTTGGGATAACTGCAGACTTTGCTGTCAAGGTTGCATACAGGTACATATGGACAACATGAAACTGCTTCTCTGCTGGCCATTTGTTGGTTCTCCTAATCTCTATGCAAATCCTCTCCTATACTGAAATATAGCATTTACAATCATTTTGTACAAACAATACCAATGTAACCAAGATTAGAAGGAAAGTAGAAAACTGGGAAACAATATTTATAGTAAATATCTCTGACAAAGATCTCATTTCCCAAATATATAGAGAACTGAATCAAATTTATAAGAATACAAGCCATTCCCTAATTGATAAATGGTCAAAGGATATGAACAGGTAGTTTTCAGATGAAGAAATCAAAGCTATCTATAGACTTATGAAGAAGTGCTCTAATTCACTTTTGATTAGAGAAATGCAAATAAAAACAACTCTGAGGTACCACCTCACATCTATGAGATTGGCTAATATGACAAAAAAGGAAAATTATCAATGATGGAGAGGATGTGAGACAATTGGGATACTAATGCCCTGTTAGTGGAGTTGTGAACTGATCCAACCATTCTGAAGAGCAATTTGGAACTATGCCCAATGGGCAACCAAACTGTGCATATCCTTTGCTCCAGCAGTACCACTACAAGGTCTGTATCCCAAAGAGATCATTAAAAAGAGGAAGGATCTACATGTGCAAAAATATTTATTGTAGCCCTTTTTGTGGTGAAAATATTGGAAAGTGAGAAGATACCCATCAACTGAGGAATGGCTGAAAAAGCTGGGTATTTGGATGTAATGAAATACTATCATGAAATAAGAAATGACAAACGGGTAGATTTTAGAAAAATTTGAAAAGCCTTGTACAAAGTGATACAAAGTGAAATGAGCAGAACCAGAAAAACATTATACATAATGTAAGCAGCATTATGTGGTGACTATGAATGACAACTTTTCTCAGCAGCACAATGATCCAAGACAAGGACAAAGACTCATGAATGAAAATGCTATCCACATCCAAATCAAGAACTGATGGACTCTGAATGCAGATTGAAGCATATTTTACTCATTTACTTAATTCTTTTTTTGTGAATTTTTTCCTTTTGATCTGTTTCTTCTTTCAAAACTGTGACTAATATGGAAATATGTTTTACATGCTACCACATGTATAAGCTATATTAAATTGCCTATCATTTAGAAGAAAGGAGGGGAAAGAAAGAGAAAAACTCGGAACTCAGAATCTTATAAAAATTAATGCTAAACATGGTCTTCACATAATTGGGGGAAAAAGCAAAATAGTCTTAAAAGAACAAAAAAAAATTATCTTGTATAAAAGTATGATAGCTTGAATGCATTCCCACATATATTATATTCAAGAGGTTTCTCTCTCCAGTGTTCAGGCTCCTGGAATCCTAATAGTTTTCAACTCAGTCTGAAAGTTTGTCTATTTATTTAGTTGAATGTCTTTTCTGCATGAAAGCTCTGGTGTCCATAAAGTTTGCTTTCTAATAAAGGCCTTCATTGTTGTTGAATCATTTTTCAGTCATGTCTGACTCGTCATGAGCCCATTTGGGATTGGAGTGGTTTGCCATGTACTTCCCAGCTCATTTTACAGACAAGGAAATTGAGGCAAACAGCATCAAATGACTTGCCCAGAGTCAAACAGCTAATAAGTGTCTAAGGCCAGATTTAAACTCAGGAAGATAAGTCTTCCTGACTTCCGACCCAGCACTCTATCAACTGTACAACTTAGATGCTTTCCCCCCATTGTATACATTCAAAATGTATCTCACCATTTTGTCATATTCCTTAAAGTTCCTACATTATTCAAATGCTTTTCCAAAAAAACTTTGAACACCATAAGCATTACAGCAAAAATTTTTCTCTCAATTTTAAGTTTTTGGGTGTGTAGTAAGGCTTCTCTTCTGGTAAATGTCTTCCATATAGTCGTTATATTTCTAAGGTTTTTCTCAGTATGACTTCTCTAAATTTCACCTGCATTACATCACTTTCCCTCCCCATAGTCATTACATTAATTCTCCATATTAATTATATTTTAGGGCTTCTTTTCAACATGGTTTTTTATGTCATAATAATTGCTGATTAGTGATAAAGGTTTTATCACATTCAGTACGTTTATGGGACTTCTCTCCAGTATGAGTTCTTTCATGGTGAATAACAATTGAACTTTGACTAAAGGCTTCCCCACATTCATTACATTTCTATGGCTTGCCTCCAGTATGAACACAATGGACACAACTATTGATTAGTAAGGAAATCTTTATCACATTGGATAAATATTAATAAACATTATCACATGGATCCTTTTATATCAAATTAGGTAACTTATTAATGAAGGCTTTATCACATTCAATACATTTATGGAGTTTCTCTTCAGTATGGATTCTTTGATGTTGGATTACATAGCTAATATCATTGCCGGCCTTTTCACATTCATTACATTTATAAGGCTTCTCTCCAGTATCTGCTTTTTCTTTTTATTTAGTATTTATTTACTTATTATTTAATTACATGTAAAAACAATTTTTAACATGTTTTTAAAACTCTTGAGTTCCAAATTCCCACTCTTCCTACCTCCCAAACCCCGCCCCTCATTGAAAAGGCAAGCAATTCCCAATAGGATAGACATGTGTAGTCATGCAAAACATACCCAAGATAGTCATGTTGTAAAAGAAAACACAGACAAAAAAAAACTCAAGAAAAATTTAAAAAGTAAAAAATAAATCATGCTTCAGTCTATATTCAGACACCATCAGTTCTTTCTCTGGACATGGATAGCATTTTTCATCATAAGTCCTTCAGAGTTCTCTTGGATCATTGTATTGCTGGGAATAGCTAAGTCCTTCACAGGTGATCATCTTAAAATATTGCTGTTACTTTGTACACAGTACATTTCACTTTGTATCAGCTCATGTAAGTCCTTCCAGATTTTTTTGAGAGCGTCCTGCTCATTATTTCTTATAGTACAATAGTATTCCACCGTAATCAATATGCTACAACTTGTTTAGTCATTTCCCAATTGATGGACATCCTCTTAATTTCTAATTTTTGGTCCCAGAAAAGAGCTGCCATCTACATTTTTGTACATATAAGTCCTTTTCCTTTTTGTTTTTCATCTCTTTTTGGATACAGATCTAGAGTAGTGGTATTACTAGGTCAAATTGTATGTATGATTTTATAGCCCTTTGGGCATAGTTCAAAATTGCTCAACAGAATGATTGAATCAGTTCACAACTCACCAACAGTGTATTAATGTCTCATTTTTCACACATCCCTTCCAACATTTGTCATTTCTCTTTTCTATCCTATTAGCCAATCTAATAGGTATGAGGTAGTACCTCAGAATTGTTATAATGTGCATTTCTTCATTAAAAGGTGAGTTAGTGTATTTTTTCATATGGTTATAGGTAACTTTGATTCATTCATCTGAAAACTGATCATATCTTTTTATCATCAATTGAGGAAGGCCCTTATTTCTATCAATTTGACTTAGTTCTTTATATGTTTGAGAAATGAGGCCTCAGAGAAACTTGCTTCAAAATCCTTTTCATGGTTACTATTGCTAACTGTATTTTCCTCCACCCTATCCCCACCATTGTTTATTCTATTTCACCCTGTTCCTTCTCAAAAGTGTTTTGCTTCTGACTACCCCATCCCCAAATCTGCTCTCCCTTCTCTTATCACCCAACCCCCCTCCTTCTCTTATCCCCTTCCTCTCCTGCTTTCCTACAGGGTAAGATAGATTTCTATACCCAAGTGACTATCTGTTATTTCTTCTTTGAGGCAATTCTAATAAGAGGAGGGTTCATTTGCTACCCCTCACTTTCCCCATCTTCTCCATAACTGTAAAAGCTTTTTCTTTCCTCTTTTATGTAGGAACTCTTATGTTCAATGAGGTAATGATAATTGAGAAAGACTTTCTCATACTCAATATGTTTGTAGAGCTCTCCAGTGTGAATTCTTTGATGTTGATTTAAGTAGCTTTTACTACCAAAAAATTTCCCACATTTATTACATTTGCAGGACTTACACTGAGTTTTATATACAATGAGGTAGCTATTATTGCTGAAGACTTTATCATATTTATTACATTTATAGTTTTTTTCTGCAGCATGGATTACTTGATGTTGAATTAAGCAGTTATTACTGTTAAAGGCTTTCCCACATTCATTACATTTAGAAGATTTCTTTTATTGCGGATTTTTTAATGTTAAAGTATTTATAGTTATTAAAGGCTTTTTCACATGCATTATATTTAAGTTTATAAGTTTTTCTTCAGTACAGATTCTCTAATATTCAATGAGGTAGCTATTATCACTGAAGACTTTCCCACATTTGTTATATTTATAGGGCTTCTCTTCAATATGAATTCTTTGATGCTGAGCAAAGTAACTATGAGTGTTGAAGGTTTTCCTATAGTCAGTATATTTGTGGAGTTCTCCAGTATGAGATACTGAACTAGGCAGCTATTACTGCTAAAAGTTGTCCCACATTCATTACATTTATAAAAGTAATATCAAATATGGATTTTTTGATGTTGACTTAAGTAGCTATTACTTCTGAAGACTTTCCCATATTCATTATGTTTATGGGAGTTCTCTTGACTATAGATTTTTTTTACGTTCCTTGCATTTTTGTCCATGTGTCTTATGTTTAGGAAGAAAATCAGCTTGGGGCGGGGGAGGTATCAATCATTTATTTCAGTGATGAAATAAGGTTGCTTTACACTAAGTTCTAGATTGTCTCAATCAAGGAGATGATAAGAACTTTGCAAGAGGTATAACAAACTTTCCTAAGAAGGAAGCATAGTCCAAGGTAGGTGAGGAAATAGTAATAGCACACTTAGTAATAGTAATTCATGGCTAGCTCAATTATGAGAAAAGGGAAACAGGTTGATGCTAGAAAATTCAGACAAATCAAACATTAATACTTGGCAAAATTTCATTATCTATTTGTGAAAATTTAGAAAAATCTTAATCTATGAGATGATGTAGAACCAATTTATTAAGAACATATACAAAATGAAGTTCAATTCCTTTATGAATACCACTTTTGAATAGATGAATGATAGATATAGACTGAGGTTATATATCAGCAATCCATTTCACAAAGTCACTCAAAATTATCTTTCAGGAGAAGATAAACAATATACGTATTCAATTATAACACAACTTTTCTAATACTGGACAGTCAAACAACTTCCAAAAAAGTCTCAAGTAAAGGGAATTATCAATTTGATTCATGTTGTCTAGTTTTAGGCCTTAGAAACTGATACTTGGTCTTGTCCCCTTTATCAGTCAAAATTATTAAGCACTGACTATGATACAAGGAAAGGCAAAAGACAGTCACTGCTCTCAAGGACTTCACAGTCTAATGAGGGAGATAATATGCCAATAACTTCATATAAACAAGATGTAGAGATGATAAAGTGGAGATAATCAATGGAAGGAAAGTTCTTAAGTCAGGGGCAGGTGGGTCCGGAAAGGCTTTCTCATAAAAAGTAGAGCTAAGTATTTCTAGCATGGGAGGCAACTAGTGAAAATGCCCAGATTCAGAACATGGAGTGTCTTGTATGAGGAACAGCAAGGAGTTCTATATCACCAGACTACAGAGAGTTTGGGGGCAGTATGGTATAAAAAGATTGGAAAGTTAGAAGGCGGTCAGGTAAAGAAAGGCTTTGAATGACAAAGATGGGATTTTCTATTTGATCCTGGAGATGATATGAAGAAATTTGAGTTTATTAAATGGGGGGCTCATTGACATCGGTCAGATTACCGATTAGGTACATTAGGAAGATTAATTTGATAACTTAATGAAGCATGGACTGGAGTGGGAAAAGAATTGTGGCAGAGAGACCAAACAGCAGGCTATTGCAAAAGTCCAGATATAAGGTAATGAGGGCCTGCGCCAGGGTGGTGACAGTGGCAGAGGATATAGACTGGAGGTATTATGAAGGCAAAATCAATAAGTCTTGGTAACAAATTGGATATGGGGAAGTGGGAGAGAGAGAGAGAGAGAGAGAGAGAGAGAGAGAGAGAGAGAGAGAGAGAGAGAGAGAAGACAAGAATGACACCTACCTTACAAGTCTCAGTGGCTAGGAAGATAGTGATGCCCTCAATAGTAACAGGGAAGGCTGGAAAGGATAATTTAGGGAGAAAGATAATTGGTTCAGCTTTCAGTATACCAAATTTAAGATATATAAAGAATATCCAGTTCAAAATGTTGACCAGGCAGGTGGAGATGTGAGACCAAAGGTCAGCAGAGAAGTTAGGGCTAGATAAATTGATCTGAGAAACATTGGCATTGAGATGATAACTGAAATCATGTCAGCTGCTGGGACTACCAAGAGAAATAGAAAAGAGAAAAAGACCCTAGGACAGAGGCCTGATAGATGTCCATCTTTAATAGGTATGAAGTGGACAAAGATCCAGCAAAGGAGACTGAAAAGGAATGGTCCAACAGGTAGATCAACAACAGAGCAATTCCCCAGAAACACAGAGAGAATAGCAGGAGGGAATGAAGAAATAGTTCTTAAAAGAAGAATGCAAGCAAACAATAATCATGTAAAAATAATTAGAAATGTCTATTAAAGTCATTCTGAGTCACCTCATATCAATCAAATTGGTAAATGCAACAAAAAAAAGAAAAATGATGATTACTGAAGGTCTTATGAGAGGGCAGTCACACTTTGTTATTTGGGCTGTGAACTGAACAAGCCATTTTGGAATATCATTTGCAATTATGTTTCAAAAGCCACTAAACTCTGTGACTCCCTTAACTCATCAATACGACTGATTGGCTTATACAAAAAAAAAATGAGTTGAAGTAGAGAACGTATAGATACAAAAATATTTCTAACAGTGTTCTGCTATAGCAAAGAACTAATGACTAAGGTGGAATAGTTGACCAAATATGAATTGCCTATTGCATAGACATGTCACGCATATGACATATGAATTTCATGGATTATTACTGTATTGTAAGAAATGACCAATGGGACAGTTTCAGAAAAACCTGGAAAGACTTGTAGCAAATGAAGGAGAGGGAAGTAAGCAGATCCAGTAGAACAAAATACAATAACATTATAAAGAAAAGGAATTGAAAAAGACATATCCACCATGATCAATGCAATCCAGAGGACCAGTGATGAAACATGTTACCCGCCTGTAGACAGGAAGTGATGAATTCAAGGTCAGCAAGAAAGAAACAGGAAAGAACATATTAAATTTTTTGGACACTTGGAAGAAGAAGCAAGTTGTATGTGGTACAGATTTGTGGATGAATGTACATCTTTCTGTTTTCCTTTGTATATAAAAATAACTAATTTTATTGATGTTTGTTAAGAATTAAATTGATATTTTGCAGATTCTTTTAATAAAGGGCAATCTGGTTGTAAAATAGTTTTAATTTCATATACAATGGGTTTGTCAATTACAGAACAAAAAAAATTTTTTTGAAGGGGGAAATATAATTTTCTCACAAAGTTTCATAGATGTAGCAGCATTACCAAGGACGCTGAGGGTAAAGGCTGCCAAAGGAACATTTACCCAGTTCCTGATTTTTTTCTTAAACTTTAAGAAACCCATACTTGAAGGCAGGAGCATAGTTCTTTGGATTGTGCAGTCAGGGATACAAACATCTCTTTCTGGACTACAGGAGACATGCACATTAGGAATGTGGGCTTTAAAAGAAGTAAAAATATGAGACAGATTGATTATTTTTTGCATTGATTTGTAAATATATCCATACTCTCTGATCTACAGAAGAAGCAATGGGGAAACTCCAGATGTATGAAAGACAAGATTATCACCTCAGCCTCCTCATTGAATTCAAGAACTTGGAGATCTAGAAAAACACAAAATTCCACCAATTGGGTCTAGCATCATTTCAACAAGTATGGATAGTTGCATTAGAAAAGGCCATTAACATTATCTGCAACTGCTGAAGAACTTGTGAAACTTAGGATAGAAGCAAATGACAGTCAATAAAGAGTCTGTCAATAGGATGCAAATGAAAATGTAGGCATTTTCATACCTAGAACTGGTAGGTGTTAGACTGAATACTGGCCTTTCAGGGTGAGGTTTGCATCCTAATCAATGAAATAAATTATTTCTTTTTAACTGCAATGAGAACATCAAGACACAAAATGTAGGAAAAGGCAGCTATCCTCCATGCAATAACCATGGCAGAGATGTGTGACTAGTGCTCCTGGATATCACAGAGAATATTGTGGTCAGTGGGATGGTAGAGAAACACTAGAAAGTTTGTCTTTCAAGCCTTGATGATAGTTGTATTTTAGCTACTATAATCTAAATCAGGGATGTATTTTCTTTGCCTGAAGGCAGGGAAACAATACAATAACTGGGACTGGATGATAGTAGTGGTCTGATTATGTCATGTTCATGAATAGTCAAGACTAGTGGGTGAACTGTGGTAGACTTTGGTGAGGCTCTCCTGAAACCACTAAAGTCCTCAACTGCTGTGCAGAAAGACAGAAGGAAAAATGACCCCAAGGATAGCAGGCATGGTAAGAATCTGTTTATGTGGAAGTAGGGAAACAAAGCTGAAAGAGAGGAAGGTAAATCTAGAAAACTAAGAGACAGAGAAAAGGGGGAAAGTCCTGAGTCACACAGAAAAAAGAAATGTAGTCCCAAGTCAAGTAGTTTGGTTTTCATAACTGTTCCAGTTATCCCTAAGATTATAAGGTGTGACGCTTTGGAAGATAAAAGCAGTTATTAAAGAGGGAGTTTCTTTCTATTCAGACCTGGAGAGATCTTTAGCTTTATGTGGATGGCTATCATTGGGGAAAAGAACAAGGGCATTATTGAGAGCAACTGGGAGTCCTATCAACTTTTATTACGAATCCTAAGATGACTTGAGTAAAGACAAAATTAGTTCAACTGCCATCTAAGCATTCCTTCAAGCCAACTCTTGTCTCTTCAGGACAAATTCAAGGGGGAAAAGTGAAGGATTTAAGATAGAATGGTATTACTAGCTGAAGGGCTAACATATTTAAAAAATGTACTGAGTTTCATTTAGGTTAATCATCTATGAAATCAGGATACTGTAACTATCACTGGTTGGGAAGGCATACCATAAAACATGAAGTCTTCTAGATCTTACCATTGAAGGCAATGAAATCTTAAAAATATATTCCATTCAGGAGTAGAAACAGAAAACATTATAGCACTTCAGGACAGAAAATGACTATATGAAATGGAAAGAAAGAGTATAGAATTAGAAGACAAAAAAAGGTAATGAGAACAAGCAAAAGGTGGAAATCATTTAAATAGAAGTCAGATGATCTCTGACATTAGCAGGAAATGAACCTTGGAAGGGACTGAAGAAGCAAGAAAAGGAGAGAATAATTACAGGAAAGGGTCACAAATGATGGGAACCAGAATACAAGTAAAAAGGTTGGCATATTCTCTCTCTCTCTCTCTCTCTCACACACACACACACACACACACACACACACACACACACACACACACTGCCTCTTTCTCTGAGGCTGGGAGGAAATATGAGAACAGGGAGATTAAGAGAGTGTTTTTTTTCAAGTGAAAGATGAGAAAAGAGGGACAGCCATAAGCTTTCTCCAGATGTTTGAGGGACTTTTATGATCAGTTCCAATTCAAGAGTTTGAAGGTAACGTACCCTTACTGAATAGGAGGGCAGCTGCTTGCAATCATACTCATTTGTTTGATTTTTGTTCACTCATCCAAATAACTGCTTGTTGAGACTTATCCCTTTGGTAACTATGGTACTTCTCTTTTCTCCATCTGAGAAATAGGAGCTGGCTTGGAAACTGGACTCCTACTGATGGTGAGATAATTGAAAAAGTGCTAAAAAAAAGAGACATCTAAAAAAAATAATCTTGACTCTTTCTCTTTAGAGAATAGAAGGCACAGTAGGAAAGACCTCTGAAGGATGCTTTATGTTACAGTACAGTTCCATATGGCATGGTAGATCACCAATAGAGTCTGAACTGGGTTCAAATACAATTAATTTATTTCAACACACTCCAAACTAAGCACTTAGAAATTTTCCATGTCTCCAGGAAGCTACAATAAAACTTAAGTAAGGTATTTTTTTTTTTACCTTTACCAGTAGGGAAAGTTGTGGCCTCAAGGCAACACAATAAAGTTGTTGATTTTCTTCTTTTTTTTTTAATTTTTTTTTATAAATTTATTTAACTTTTTACATTCATTTTCACAAGATTTTGGGTTCCAAAATTTTCTCCCCATTTGTCCCCTCCTCCCACCCCAGTACACTGA
This sequence comes from Potorous gilbertii, assembly GCA_028658325.1. Classification (NCBI taxonomy): domain Eukaryota; kingdom Metazoa; phylum Chordata; class Mammalia; order Diprotodontia; family Potoroidae; genus Potorous; species Potorous gilbertii. Next base: position 118,149,234 of record CM053769.1, read on the forward strand.
ACATTCTAATTTCCCCTATCACCAATCTGCCGTCTCTTCTATCATCCCTCCCTTCTCTTG
>CM053769.1:118149793-118239170 GCA_028658325.1 Potorous gilbertii
GTTTTTTTCCCTTTTCTCGGCATTTTCCCAGCCAGTTACTTGACTTCTGAGAGTCCTCTCCACCCCCTGGCATAGATCCGCCCAGCTAGTGCTTGGGGTCTGAGATTCAAATGCTCCCAGCCAGTTACTTGACTTCTGAGAGTCCTCTCCACCCCAGCCTAGGTCCACCCAGCTAGTGCTTGGGGTCTGGGATTCAAGTGCTGCTCCCCAGTCTCAGGGCTTTTGGCGGCAGGCCTGACTGCTCTTCAATGGGAGCTTATCTGCTGGTTCTCAGGTGGGGGCAGGGCCGCCTCTCAGTCTCAGTTCCCTCAGGGGGTTTATGCAGAGACCTTTTGTAATGGAGCTGCTGTGGAGCTCCTGTCTGTCTCTGGCCGAGCTGCCTCTGCCTCTGCCGCAGCGGCGGCCTCCTGAGGGGGTCCGAGTCCCGGAGATCCCCCGCTCCCCTCTCAGCCCGTCTCTCTCACTGACCTGTGCATCTGTGGGTGGAGGGACCTTCGTGGCCGCCCGGAGATTACGGTCCCTGAAGCCTGCTTGGATCTGCTCGCTCCTCTCAATGCGGTGAGGCCAGGGCAGGGGGAGGGGAGGGCTCCGCTCCTGTGTGGGGCTCGATGGACCCCTGGGGTCGGTTTTTCAGGGCTCTCTGCAACGGAAATCTCCTTCACTGTGTTTCTGCGCGGCTTCCACTGTTCCGGAATTTATCAGGAGTTCTTTTTACAGGAAATCCATGGGCTGTGGGTTTGGAGCTAGCAAATGTGAGTCTTTCTACTCTGCCATCTTGGCTCCACCCCCAAAACTTACGTTTTCTCTTTAACATTTATATTTTAACATTTTGAGTTCCAAATTCTTTCCCTCTTTCAAGTTCTTCCCTCACCCCTTGAGAAGGCAAGCAGCATGATACCCATTGTACATGTGATGTTTTGTAAAACATATATCCATATTAGCCACATTAAATAAAAACCAAGAAAAATAAAGAAAAAATTTAAAAATATACTTCAGTTTACACTCAAAGTTCATCAGTTCTCTCTCTGGTGGTTGATAGCATTTCTCATCTTAAGTTCTTTGGTATTGTCATGGATCATTATATTGATCAGATTAGCTAAGTCTTTCACAGTTGGTCATTGTTACAATATTGCTATTACTAGGTACAGTGTTTTCCTGGTGCTGATCTCCCTCATCATTTCTTATAGAACAATAGTCTTCCATCACAATTACATACCCCAACTTGTTCAGCCATTCCTCAATTGACAGGCATCCCCTCAATTTGCAATTCTTTGCTACAATGAAAAGGGCTGTTATAAAATACTTTTGTACATATAGGTCCTTTTCCTTTTTCGTTGATTTCTTTGATCTAATATTGTTGCCACATATTATCTGACTCCTTTTTTCGTTGTTGAGAATGTTGGATTTTCTAGTTATATAGTGATATTGATATTATGTATCTTATGTTACCCTATTGTCACTGTCAGACACATTGTGTATAGTTATAGTAATTCCAAATTCCTATTCAGAAAATCTGCTGACACTTTAAAAAATGGGTAAGGGAAAGGGCAGAATTTTAACTCTTTGTAAAGTTGCTCCCCAAATCAGAAAAAGAGCTTAAAACCCACCTTAGCAAACAATCAATTTTTATTTCCATGCCCATCAGTGGTTTAGAGTAAAAACTGAAAAAATAAATTTGCAGAAAGTTTTTTGTGAAATTTAGGTAAGCTTGGTCATTCTTGGTATCTGATATATCCATGGAAATAAAAACTGAAGAATGGATTTTTTAATTTAAAACTTACATCTATATATCACAATATATACCATATTAAGATCCAGTTAAGCATCTAATATATGTTAGATACTGGGGATATAAACTATATAAACAATCTATACTTATGAGGAACTTACATTCTAATAGAATGGGCAAGTACATTTATATTCAGCATAAAAATAAAGTGACTAAATACAGAAAATAACAAAATAACATACTTCTCTCAACTGTAGAGGGGAAAAAGATAAATGCAGTAAGTTACATAAAATGAAAAAATTACATAGCAAAAAGTAGTAAACTAAAAATAGGAAAAAACAAGTTGAGAAAAATAGAATAAATATATAAATAAAAACACAATTATCTGAAATTTGTTTTCAAAAGTATAAAAATAGTTAAGAACCAAACCCAATTCCCTAAAGACAAACAGTTCAAAGATACTGTCAAGTCTCATGTAAGAGGTACTGTGTTGCTTAGTCAGCAACACTTCCACTCAGAGAAGCTTCAACTGTCAGATATCAACTAATATCCATGGAAGAGGCAAAAAATTGTTTTCAGTAATAAAATTTAACAGTGGTAAGGTCATGAAAAAACTGATGAACTTAAACTGTATGTTGAATCTTGTAAAAGATTACTCTGGCAAGACACAAGATGCATACAAATAATTATAACCTTAACCAATAATCTTATTATTCCGCGTAATCCTATTATATCTAAATATATAGTGGTAAGGAATAGGGCAGAAACTCTGTGCTCAAATATTTTCCACTGGAGGTAAAATAAAGGAGAACACTGAAATATTCATCAATTGAGATTGGCAAAATAATTTATAGCATATTAATGTTTTGGAATACTATAATTAAAATTAAAAAAAAGATTAAAAGAGCTAAATGAAGCACTGCAGAAAAAAAGAATTAAGAACCAGAAAAATTAGAGACTTTGAACATAAATGCACAAAAACTGAAAGATATAAATAAATATAGAGCAGTAAATGGGGGAGTGAGAGAAAATCAAAGGTTATGTGGAAGGAACAAATATTTATTATCAATATTTAACAGACTAATATTCATATATTAAAACATAAATCATTACAGAATATATTTACGTGGTTTTGATAATACTTAAGTTAAAAAATTGTAAAAGATGAATATATGGAAAATCTGATGAAGTTGAATAAAGAAAATTACCATTACTTTAAAAATGTTGGGAAAAGTAAATAACCATAAAGAAAAAGCTAAATTTAGATATGCTTGAACCAGCATACTACAGTGAATTCAAGATTAATTTATCCTTAAACATAGTGACATATAAATCAATGAAATAAATTCCATAATAACATAGAATTAATTATAGCTAGAATTTATATAGAGTTTTAAGGTTTGTCAACAAGCACTTTACAAATGACATTTCATTTTATCCTCACAACAACCCTGGGAGGTGGGTGCTATTATTATTTCTATTTTTGCAGTTGAGGAAACTGAGACAGACAGATTAAGTGACTTGACTGAGGTTGCACAGCTAGTAAGTGTCTAAAACTGGATTAAACTCAGGTCTTGCAGACTTCAGGCCCAGCACTCTATCAACTGCACTACCAGCTGCCTCCCAACTTCTTGACCAATATCTGTTGTATATGATGAAGAGGCAAAGCATTTCTATGAAAAAGATAAACTTCCAAGGAAATCAACATAATCTTTACTAAATATCTTCAATACAAAGGTGAGCATTGGAGAAGATGGTAAAAAAATATTTAGAAAATATGAAGAGTAAACAAAAGAGGCCAAGGCTTGGGGTTCTGATAGAAATCTAATTCATGCCTATAGAGAGAATACTTCCTCGCATGGAATAACATTACAAATAATAAGACTGATTATTTATAGATAGAAAATGAGGAATCATTTAGAATCAGACTCTCCTGGAAGCAGAGATAAGAGTGCCAAGAGCAGTATCAATTTAGAAGATCAACCTAGAGTATATTCCTACATAAGAGGATGGGGAAATATAATGAACAGTAGCATTACCTCATAAGATAGTGAGAAGTGATGGAGAAAAAAGTAATTTTACTGAAAGCTTGGTAAGACCCAATTAAGCTAGACTGCCCCAAGGTCATTTAAAGATGAAATCTGAAGAGCAACAAACAGCTGGAAAGTGAAAAAGATCTGTGATGACTTCTAGAACAACTTGTGACTGGGGAAAGCATTCAATTTATCCAAATGCTTGTTGAATGAATGAATAACTTGTCTCCAAACCATAGTTAAACTTCACTCAGACTAGGAGTGGAGAAGTCCCCAAAGATAGCCCTGGGCTCCTTCCTGTTAGTCATAATGGTCTCTTTACTGGTCCACAAGAATGAAAGACTCTCCCCAGTATCTGTACTTTTCCAGCTGTGGCTACTCCTACTGCTTTTTATAACTGGAAAATCTTCCCAACCCTTCTCCCACAATCTTCTTCCCAACCCACAATCACGGTCATCCTTCAACATGAACTCAAATTCTATCTTCCTCATTCAGGAAGCACACTCTGATCAATTTCTTTTCTAGTTTCACATTTGTTATTTGTATTACTGTTGGTACATTTTAATCTCTGTTGCCTCATACTATTATCTAATTTGTTCATAGGTGGCTATATTAATTATGACTAGTATCATTGATTGGTCTGCATCCAGAAAATGACCACAGAGCATCACTGAATGCTGTGTAAATTATAATGACTAAGGTGGCCCCAAAGAGATGAGAAAATGCCCTGCTGTCCCTTTATAGTCAGGGTGTGAAGTATTTTATATGCTATCAGGCAGCTCATGTGCACGTTGGTTTTGCTGAACTGGGTTTCTTTTTCCTTTCTTTTTAACCTTTGTTACAAAAGGTAACTCCCCAGAAAAGGGAGAGGAATAAACATTTTTTAGAGGCAAAGGTGATGTAGAAATAAGATATAAAAAGATTTTTAAAAGCTTCCAAAAGCTGAGAAAATAAAGAAAATTCTCCAAAGCATTATAGAAGCAGAAGATCTTCATTTTACACTTATTTCCTCTTTCCTTGTATTTTCTAGTTCAATGCAGAGCAGATAATAGAATGAATGTTTAAAAGGGAAGATTAAGTGTTGGGCAAATGTACTAGACAAGTTATTGCCAAGAGAAAATCATGATACAATGTATCATATCGGCCATCTCTTCCCTTCCTACCTGGCTGCACTCCTCTGGATTCCTCCCTCAGCTCCTCCCCCCTCCCTGGGTACCTTTAGTCCCCCAACCCTCTTTCCAACTACCTTTCTGTGTGTCTTTCACCATTAGATGGTAAACTCTCTGAGGGCTGACCCAGGTTTTAGGGAAAGGTCTACAAAAAGTGGGCCTGAGGAAGACACTTCAGAGGTCTGGAACTCAGATACTTCATGTATCATGTTATGGAGATGGACTACACAATTCTTAAGATGTCTTCCAACTACCTTTCTGTGTGTCTTTCACCATTAGCTCTCTGAGGGCTGACCCAGGTTTTAGGGAAAGGTCTACAAAAAGTGGGCCTGAGGAAGATACTTCAGAGGTCTGGAACTCAGGTACTTCATGTATCATGTTATAGAGATGGACTACACAATTCTTAAGATGTCGTCCAACTCTCAAGATCCAGACCTCTAGAATGCTACATAATATATGAGGACAGTCAAAGTCTTCTGGAAGAGAACAACTGATGTCCTAGTACAGGGGTCAGCAAAGTAAATATTTTAGGCTTTGGAGGCTAAGAGGCAAAACTCAGGATATGACATAGATTATATGGGTCATAAAGGAAAAAACAAACTTCCACAATGTTTTAAATGATGAAATTCATAGTATGATAATACTCATAAGTATGAATTTTTGTAACACAGGACTATTGATAAGAAGAATACAATTCTTTAGAGGGGAAATAACACTTTACTTATTTGGGGTTCAAAGTTAGTGTTCCCTAGCAAAAATGTTCATCTGTTAATATTGATTTGTAATATTTTACATATTCCATCTTTGAAAATATCTTTTCATATAGACAAGCACTGCCAAATACTTGAATCAATCCATAAGCACAATATTTTAATTAGGCATATTCACTGCTTGGAAAGCATTTACAGAATTTTATTAGATTCTTCTGTTGATAGTGCCTTTTAATATTTCTTTTTCTCTTGTACTAAAGTTTGAAAAATGTTGCTGGAACTTTAACTTAAGCTCAGAAAATATATTTGTTGTGAATTTGTGTGGGAAGGGAGATATCACTTCTTGTTAAAACTTTTAACAGTACAAGTACATGAAGCAGCTTGACAGAACTTATAATTCAAACATCACTGGCTGCTATTGACTTTGCTGCAGCATAAGTTTTACATATATTTTTGCCTAGTAATTTTAGGTTGGACTCATTAAGAAACACTATCAGCAAAAGCTAATTTTCAAAGCTATGGAAATGTTTGATAATAGTTGATGGCAGTTCTCATTCAGAAAAATTTTAACCTTATCCCTGAGGTAAAAAAGTTGTAATAAAACTTTTTTTCTTTCTTCTTTTCTTGTTTTGACATGATGAATAGCACTAGTAATAATAAAAAATGTTGTGGCAGGGATAGGGTGATATGTGTGAGACTCAAAATTGTCAAGTTATAACTGCATCACTGTGATTTGTAGCATGCTGAGTAGAAGTATGAAGCAATGAGAACATTACATACAGCCTCCATTGCAGCTACTCCATTCTGCCCTTGCAACATGAAATAGCCATAGACAAAGTCAACAAACGAGAAGAGCTGAGTTGTGTTCCAATAAAATTTTATTTTAAAAAGTAGCAATCATTCTTAGCTCAGGGGGCTATTCAAAAAGTAAGTGAACCACAGTTTGCCAAACTCTGTTTGAATCTCATGTGCCTCTGATGGAAAATGGAGAATAAAGCATTTCAGGAAAGAAAAGAAATAACTCACCTGAGGTACAACCGTCAGGAGCCCAGAAGTCATTCTCACCTCCACCTGATTCTCTCAAAGGCTAGTCTTGAGAATTTGAACTGAAGGAGGAGAAAAAAGTTAAACAGAAGTCTAATTCCACACTGCAGATCTGAAACTCATCCAGATGAAATTACATGCAAACAATTTTCATCCTGCAAGATCACTTAAACCCTGGTCAGCAGCATCCTTCCCCTGGGGCCCATCCCTCTGATCTGGAAGGAGAACTCCTTCCAGAAACCCAGTCTACAGAAGGCACCCAGGTCGGCAATCTCATCACTTCCCACCTGACTGCACTGCTCTGGATTTCTCCATCAGGCTCCCACCCTGGGTACCTTCACTTCCCCAACCCTCTTTCCAACTTCCTTTTCTGTGTGTCTTAGACCATTAGATTGCAAGTTCTTTAAGGGCAGGGACTATTTTCTGTTTTGTATTCCTAGTGCTTAGCACAGTTCCTCAAACATATTAGGCCTGTAATAAATATTTATGTACTGTAAGACTGACAATCTATGAGTTCCTTAATCCTGTACAGAAAGGAAATTATAAAGAATAGGGGAAGTAGAATTCTAGGGGCGATAAACAGATCCGAGACCCACTATTGTTGTACTTTGGGTATCTTCACTGTGTCTTTTTTAACTGGATTTTGATAATAGGTCTTCTGGTTAGTCCCTTTGACTCAAGACAGTTTGTCAATGCTTCTTATGTGCCAGGCACTGGAGTCTTGGAGAAAGGCTGAAAGATTAGCTTTCAAGGAGTTCACAGTGTGGATGGGAGACAACATGAAAACAAGATAGATACAGGGTGGCTAAAAACTGGAAATCAAAGGGGGGATGTCCATCAACTGGGGAATGGCTGAACAAGTTGTGGTATACAAATGTAATGGAATACTATTGTTCCATAAGAAATGGTGGACAGGAAGACTTCAGAAGAGGCATGGACTTATATGAACTGATGCTGAAAGAAGCAGAAGCAGGAGAACTCTGTACACAGCAACAACGCAATGTGAGAGGATTTTTTTCTGGTAGACTTAGTCCTTCATAGCAATGCAAGGATCTAAAAAATTCCCAATGGACTTTTGAGACAAAACACTTTCCACATCCAGAGAAAGAATTATGGAACTGGATCACAGATTGAAGAAGACCATTTTCTTTTGTGTTATGTTTTTTTTGTTTTGTTTTATGGTTTCTCCCATTCATTCTAATTCCTCTATTCAACATGACTATGGTAGATTGTATTTAATAGGAAGTATGTGTAGAACTTATATAAGACTGCAAGCTGTCTCAAGGAAGGAGTGGAGAGGGAGGGGGGAAAAAGGAGGAAGGAAGGGAAAAAATCTAAGATATATGAAAGTGTGATTATCGTACACTGAAAACATAAAATAACTATAAAAAAATAGATACAGGATAATTTAGAGGTAATCTTAAAAGGAAAGCATTAGGATTAAGGGAGGATCAGGAAGGGCTTCCTGTAAATGGTGGGACTTTAGCTGAGATTTGAAGGAAACCAGGAAAGCTAAGCAGCAGTGACAAGAAAGGCGAATTCCAGGCATGGAGGATAGTTAGGACGAGGAATGTTGTAAGGCAGGAAAAGAAAGGAGGCCAGTATCACTGGATCACAAAACATGTGGTATAAGAAAACTGTAAAGGTCGGGGAAGGAGGTTATGAAGGCCTTTAAAAGCCAAACAGAGGATATTCTATTTGATCTTGGAAGGAAGAAAGAGCAATGAATTTGATTGAGGAGAAAGTACAGATGCAGTGATATGGTCAGACCCAAACTTAAGGAAGATCAATTTCACAACTGAGTGGAGAGGCCAGCAGTGGGAAGAGATTTAAGGCAGGGAGACCAACTAGAAGGCTGCAATAGTCCAGGATTAAGGTGATAAAGACCTGCATCAAATGCAAAGGGGCACATACAAGAAAAGTCATGAAGGCAGAAACAAAACTTGGCAACAAATTGGAGCTGAGGATGACCCCTAGGGTGCAAGCCTGGGGGATTGGGAGATTGATTGGTTATACCCTCAACAATAATAGGGAAGTGAGGAAAAGGGGAGGGTTTTGGGGGAAAGATTATAAGTTCAGTTTTAGACATATTCTATAGGCAGCTGGAGATATGGAACCGTAGTCAGAAGAGAGGGCTGGACAAGCAGATCTGGGAATCATCAGCATGGATGACGGAATCTAGGGGGTTGATAAAATCGCAAGTGATAGAGAAAAGGGCCCAGGAGAGAACTGTGGCTGATTCTTACAGTTAAAGGGGTGAACTGGAGAAGGATCTAGATTGGGGAAGGGGAGGAAGAGAAAGGAGGAAGAAGTAAAGAAGGAGGAGGAGATCCTCAAGAAAACCTAAAGTGGGGAGAGTATCAGGGAAAAGAGAGTGATGGACCATACAGAGAGGAATTCCCTCCACCCCAGGTGCAGACTCTAAAACCTGAGTCACTGGATGCATGTATCCTCCTAACAGCCTTCCAACGTGGGAGGTTGGGGGGGGCATTGGATGATCGATCCTATTTTATAGATGAGGAATATGAGGCACACAGAGGGATTGGAGCCCAGGTCTCTCCAGACTCCAGGATCCCAGCTCCAGGCAACAAAAGACGTGTTGTCTGGGACAGACCGAGAGGCAGGACACAGGGGAGGGCGTGGTCTGGGGGCCCCGACAGCAGGGATGGGGGTGGGGTTGTACCAAACGGAGGGCTGAAGCTGCGCTGCCACGCTCTCCCCTTCGCGAGTGCGGGTGGGGGATGGGGTTCTCGCCTTTGCGTCTGGGCCCCACCCCTCCCCCACCTTGGAGGGTCCCTTTCGGGCCCCGCCTCCTTAGTGTCAGACTCCGCCCCTCCCCCAGGTCGGGAGGGGGAAGGGGTGGGAGGAGCCGTCAAGCTCCTTCCCTCTCCCCGCCCCGTCCCCCACTTCAGTCTTCATTTGACACTCGATGAAACCAAGGGTCGGTTCAGAACCCGGGCCGTGGCCTCCGCTTCCGCGACCCACAAGCCCTGAACCCGAGCCAGAGGGAACAAAGGCCGGGGGGTGGGGGTGTGGGTGTGAAGGGGAGGGGCAGAGACCTGCGCTCTCCCGCGCGCAGACGCACACGCACACGCACACAGCTGTTCCCACGATCCTTCGCACTCACCCAAGGCAAATACAATGGCCAAGTTCGAATTCTGACCTTCTTGGGACTGCGCCTGCGCACGTTAAAAAGGCGCTCGCCCTCCCCCCCTTCCATCCCTCGCCTATGATTCCCAGAATCCACCAGAAACCAGAGATTCCGGGAGATGAACGCGAAGGTCTTGGGGCAGTGAGCAAACCCACTCACTCAGATGGATTCTGGGAAACGGCGTTGCCTTCAAGTGACAGCTCTCGTCTCGGAATGCTGGGAAATGTAGGCAGAGGGCCACTTCTGCGCAGTCGCCCTAACCTGTCTGTGCCTCATAGCCCTTCCCCTGTGAGCCCCGCTGAAAAAGGGAATTTTTTTCTCCAGGTCCTTGCCATCAGTTGTTTTGTCGTCATCGACTCAGCCCAGGGAGAAGAGCTGGAGAGAAAAATGCCATTTAAAATAATTTCAGAAGGTATAAAACATTTGGAAGGCTGCCACCGTAGCTTACACCGTTCACAGCTACAAAACTACCTTAAGTACCACAGAACGTACTTAAGTGTGTGAGGAAGATGACGATGTTTCCCGAATCAATTTTTTCAGTCAGATTACCGAAAGCAAATTTCACCTGGAGGAGCAAAAGGCCAAAGAATAATTTTGCTGAAGTTTAAAAAAATAAAACAAGTCAACTGGAAGAACAAGAGGCAAGAGATGATAGAAATTTAAAAATAAAATTCAGCTGGAGAGCACAAGGTCATAAAATCTCAAATGATTATAAAGAGGGAAGTGGCCCTAGCAGTACCCGATTCCAAACTACTACAGCGAAATAATTATCCGAAATATGTGGTAGTAGCTAAAAATAGAAGAGTCAATCACTGGAACCAATTAAGAAGGTTAAAAGTTGATTTTTAAGAGCTAGGAGGAGGCTGTCAATTTTGTTCTGTAGTCTCTATTTTGCTATGAAATGGAGAACTAACTTAAAATAGCTGGTTTCCTTCAGTGCCTTCTCCTAATTGGTACAAAAGACTTTCAACAATTCAAGGCACCCCTCACCCTTTGATCTTGTCTCATAAGTGATATTGGTCTCCTTTGATTTAATTGGACTAACAAAGACACATTCTTTTACTATCTGCTGTACCTTCTGATCCACATTCTTCTTAATGAGCATACTGTTTTTCCTTTGTGTATAACCAGCTGCACTGTAATGAGTACCCGTTTTGTTCATTGTCTCATATGGCATATAGCTATTTCTAGTTGAATTATGAGAAACACATTTCTATTAACTGCTAGTGGAGTGTTTCTCACTGAGTGAATAAGCTACAGTAAAATCTGTCTCTGTCTCATGCTGCCTTAAATAATAATAGCTGATCAAATGAACTACAAGAAAATTCATGCAACAGGAACACACAGAAAAAGAATGAAACTAGTAGCCAAGTATTCAATAACGTTAAAGTTACTGAGGTAAAGAATCATTATTTGACAAAAATTTCTGAAAAGCTAAAACGTATTCTGGCAGCAATTAGGTTTAAACCAACAGGTCACACCATACACCATGATAAGCTCCAAATGGAGCTAAATATAAAAGTTCACATCATAAATAGAGGGAACAAGGAAGTAATTGGAATATTCATTTTGGAGCTATAACTAGAGAAAGAGATTGTACAAAGGATTGAAAGAATCACAAATTGTAAAATGGACAGTTTTGTTCCATAAAATTTAAAGTTTGCATAAAAACTGCAGTTAAAAATTAGCAAACAGTTAACAGGGAAAATATTTTTGTGGCAACTTTCTCTGTTAAAGATCTCATTTCCAAGGTATTTAAGGAACTGATTCAAATATATAAAAATAAGAGCCATTTCCTAATTGTTAAATGATCAAAGGATATGAACAGGAACTTCTCAAAGGAATAAAGCCAAGCTATGGACAGTTATGTGGGGAGGAAAAGTTCCCAAATGAGTAATAATTAGGGAAATGCAATTCAAAGAAATTTTAAATCTATCAGATTGACAAAGATGACAAAAAATAAAAATAATAAATGTAGAAATACTGGGTGGAAAATAGGCACATGAGTGCATGTTGATGGAACTATGAATCGGTCCAGCCATTCTGGAAAGCAATTTGGAACTCTGCCCCCAAAGTTACAGAGCTGTGTATATCCTTTGACTCAGCAATACCACTACTGGGTCTATATTCCAAAGAAATCAAAGAAAAAAAATTATCTATATGTACAAAAACATTTATAGAATCTCTTTTTTTTTTTTTAGTAACCTAAACTTGGAAACTAAGATGGTGCTCATCAATTAGGGAGTGACTGAATTATGGTATTAGAATCAAAATTAGAGTTTGAAACAAAATTTACTATGTACCATGTAAATCGATAAAAGCAAAAGTACCATTCCTTGAAGAAGACACTCCATCACATGACGTTCAGGACATTTTCCCTGTCTGTCCCTTCTTTGTGGAATGTTCTCCCTTCTTATCTCTCTCTCTCTGTCTCTTGGCTTCCCTTGCTTCCTGCAAATCTCAGCTAAAATCCCACCTTCTACAAGAAGCCTTTCTTCATTCCCCTTCATGTTAGTGCCTTACCTCTTTTGATAAGCTCCAATTTATCTTCTATATATCTTGTTTATAAAGAATTATTTTTATGTTGTCTCCTCCATTAGACTGTGAACTCTTTAAGAACAGGAACTGACTTTTGCCTTTCTATGTATCCCTAACACTAAGCACAATGCCCGGCACATCATAAGCAAGTATTGACTGACTAGCTAGCCAGCTAAACAAAGCCCCTCTTTGTAGGTCTTATTATGTAAATAATTAACTGCTCTTTATGTGGCCCATTCTGTCTGTAAGGTTGACAGAGGAGTCAGGGATGTAGATAGCATTGCTATCCTATCATGATACAGATCATCCCTCTCTTGCCTTTGCTAGCTAGGACCTAATCTATCTAATTTATGTGATGTTGAGTAGAGAGAGTGGAGCCAGATTCTTTCATACTTGTGCCCATTCACCTAGGAGGTGGTCAGATTAAGATGTTGAATGAAATATGATGAATGAAAATGAGAAAGGTGTTATCAGTCAATTCAAGTCAACAATCAGTTATTAAGTACCCATGTGCCAAGCATGGTACAGATTGTTAGGGATACAAAGAAAGACAAAAATAGTGTCCCCGCTCTCAGGGAGCTCATTGTCTAGTAGGGGAGACAACATGAAAACAATTATGCACAAATAAGTTATATACAGAATACAATGGGAATTATCAATAGAGGGAAGTCACTAGAATTAAGGGGAATGGGAAAAGGCTTCTTGCAGAAGAAAAGATTTTAGCTGAGATTTAAAAGGAAGCCAAGAAAGCTAGAAGGCAAAGATGAAGAGAAAGAGCATTCCAGGCATGGAGGGATAGCCAGTGAAAATGCCAGAAGTTGCTAGATAGTTTCTTGTTCTTGGAACAGCCAGGAGGCCAGTTGTATTGATAATGTTTTTTTGTTTATTGTTGATGTAATTTTGCTTCTTAATGGGAAGATCTTTCTCATTCATTAATAGGCCTGTGTGACCTGCTTAAGTGGTCACATGAATTTGAGTTACATGAAGCCTGTGATGGGAGAAGTTTGCTGAACAGGTGGAATAGGAAGGAGTGGAGCTGGAGCAGAGCTGGGAGGAAGTTAGAGAGCATTCAGAGCTAGGAAGGATGCAAGCAAGCAGACAGCTGGGTAGCTTGAGTGAGAGAGCTTATTTGAAATTTTGTTTAAGGGAGCTGGTTTGTAGGAAACCTAACAGAGGGAAGACTTGGGGATAGCGTTGTCCTCTGCATTGTTATTGTGTATAGATTTTTTGTTACTATGATGGATTTGTCTTTCCGGTATTGGGATTTGACTTTCTGGTATCTGAATAAATGTTTTGGTTCTTTATTCCATGTAGAGATTCTGTTGTATTTTGTAATTCAGAATTGTGCTGAGATATTCAAGTGCTGTCAATGTCACATTGGTGCTACACCAGTATCATTGGATCACAACGTATGTGGCAGAATGTAAGCTGTAAGAAGAATGGAAAGATAGGAAGGAGCTAGATTATGAAGGGCTTTATATGCCAAAGGATTTTATATTTGATCCTGAAATTATTGCAGGAAGGGAGGGAGGTGGAGAGGGGGTGACATGGTCAGCCTGCACTTTAGAAAGATCAGTTTCACACAGGATGGTGTGAAGTGGAGAGACTTAAGTCAGGGAGTCCGACCAGCAGACTATTTTCAACAGTCCAGGACCGAGATAATGGTTTACACCAGGTGTGACTTGAAGATACAACGAAGAAGACTGAGAAGGAGCAGTCATATAAGAGATGAACTGGGGGAGTGTCATGAAAACCTAGAGAGAAGAGAGTATTAATGAGAAAAGAGTGATCAACAGTGTCAAAGGTAGAGAGAAGTCAAGAAGAATGAAGACTGAGAAAAGGTCCTTAGATTTGGCTCGATAACTAGTCGGGTCTTAGGAAGTTTGAGAGGTGGGTGCTGAGAGGCATTGCTACATTTGTTTTAGCTGTATCATTATCCTATTCTTTGAATTCTTTGAAGACATTTTTAATAGTAGACTCACTAGTAGGCTTTCTAGGAGGCAATCACCACTTTATTTTTTTAATTCTGAATTTTGCTAATGTCAAAAATAAAAGAAATTTTCCACATACTATTGGTTTGCTTTTTAAAATGTATATAACTAATTCAACATATAACTTTCAAAAACAGGTCTGTTTATTTCCTTCTGAACTTCCTTATCTTCTGCGCATTTCAAAAATGTTTCAGTGGCTTCTTTTTTGGGGGGCAACGTTATCATTAGCTCCTCAACCTCTCTTGAAATCCTCTACAAATAAAACAAAACCATACAGTCTTTGGAAAAAATTGAACATAATCAAGTGTATTTCCTAGTTAATTGTTTTTCCTTCTTATTCCAATTGCATTAAAACTTCTCAATTTTACATAATAAAAGTTGCCCAGTTTGTCTTCTTTGTTCATCTCTATCCCTTCTCTGGACATTCACTCTTCCCCTTTCCATAGTTGCAAAAGCTTCCTTTCCTCTAACAAAGTGTTAATGAAATAACTTTGTATATCTGAATAACATATCCATTTTGAGCTTATTGTGGAATACCATGTGAGTGGTTGGTCTAAAGCTAATGTTGACCATACTGATTTCTGATTTTCTTAGTAGTTTTTTTGAATAGTGAGACCTTACCCCAGTATTTACAATTTCTGGTTTTATCAAACACTGTTACTATGTTTATTTTCTTTTGTATGTTGTATACCTAAACCATCATAGTCTTTTTTTTCTATATTTTAGCTAGTAACAAATAATTTTAATGATTATTGCTTTGTTGTATAGTTTGAGATCTGGTACCACTAGTCACTTTTGCTTCTCATTTTTCTTCATCATTTCCCTAAGGTTATTGACGTTTTGTTTCTTCAGGCTAATTTTGTCATTATTTTTTTACTACTCTCTGCAGTTATTCTTTGGAGGTTTGATACTACACTGAATAAATAAGGCAATTTAGGTAGTATTGTCAATTTTATTATATTGACAATCCAACCTGGAGCAATGAATATTTCTCCACTTATGTAGGTCTGTCTTTATTTCTATAAAGTGTTTTGTAGTTGTTTTCCTATTTCTTTTTTCATGGAGTCATTTAGTTCTCTTTGGTCCTTTCTTTGGCCCCATACTGTTTAATCTCCTTGTAATTCTTTTCATTCATAGAATCCTTTTGCATATTTTGTTTTAGAAATTCTAACAGACCTCATAGGCATGCCATACCTTAATCTGAATGAAGTTCTGCTTATAGTCACTGTAGAGTCAATCTCTTTCTTTAGGCTTATGTCCTGGAAATTTCTTGCCGAATAAAATGTCTTTACCATTGCTGTTTTCTTCTGCTTTATTCATACTTTGAGCTTCACTTCCTGAACTAATCTTTTTTTCTCCCAGGGCCAGGATCCAACTACTCCTGTACACTTGGTTGGAATGATGGGTCCCCATCTAGAGTTGATTTATAGTCTGATGTCTTATCATTGTCCTTCTCCACTAGTATCTACTATGTACAATAGGCTGGCTATTGGTTCCAGGCTAACCTATATCTTCTAGATACAGAGTGCTGAGATCCTCAAGGCTGTCTAGGACAGTTCTAGGCCCTGAGGTCTAATGGCGCCATTCTCCCTAGGAACTTTGCCACTTGGCTAGATTTCCTCCTGGTCTTCACTCTATGGTTACTTAAATGCCCTGGTTCTCAGAAAATTCAGTCTTGTGGTCTTTACTTCTGGGATGTGCTTAACTACTCTGGGGTTTTCTGGCTAGATCTCTCTCTTGGCCAGGGCATGCTTGATCACCCTGAGGCTTCCTAATTAGAGCTGTCTGAGGCTGTGAGTTCTGGGAGGTTTCTAGGGGTTTCTTCCTGACTTCTCTGGCTGGGCCCACCTGCTTAATGCCCAGAATTTTTAGTGTTCCATTTTGCTACCTAGGCTGCACAAAGATATTCACCATAGCTTCCCTTTTTATTTCCTAGTCATTATGTGGTCTATTCTTTTATTTTATCTTTTATTTCTTCCTGGAGTACATACATGAGAATCGAGCTTTTCTACTCCTGTTTGCTTTGCTATCTTACAAAGGAGGTCATTCTTTGAATTCTTATATAATAAGCTAGTTTTAAATTATACTTTGCAGCTCATGAGCCTTCCCTGAATTTTTAAAATCTTGAATTTGTTTTGAGGCTTGGACTGTAAGAAAGGAAAGAGCTTGATGAGTTCTTTGGCAGTACAAATTCCTTCATTTTACACTAAAGTAAACTGAGGTTCAACATTTTGCCCAGTGTCATGTGACAATTGGATGGTTTCAACAGTGAATGTCAGATTTACTAGCTACTCACATAAAGTGATAGTGCCTTACAGGTACCATACTCTACTAAGTCTTAGGGCGTTATAATAGAAAATTATCTTAGAAAAGATGTAGTAAGGATGCATGTAAAATGAAAGTATCTTATCCAATAGAATGAATTCTTCAGATATTAGTACCATTATTTATTTTCTGGCTTTTTAAGGGCAGGTACCAGTCACTGATTTTTTATTTTGTTAAAATTTTCTATTTTTCTATTTAATTCAAATTTTCAATTAACAAAAGTTTATTTTCTCTCCCACTACCTGAAAGAAAAGTCTTGTAACAAATATGTATAACTAAACAAAGCAAATTCCTCCATTAGTCATGACCAAAAAAGTCTCAATTTAGACTGTCAGAATGTGGTAGCGTGCATTCCTATCAGTCCTCTGTAATCATGTTTGGTCATTATGTTGGTCAGAATTCTTAAGTTTTTAAAGTTATTTGTCTTCATAATGTTGCTATCATAAATTGCCCTCCTAATTTTATTCAGTTCATTCTTCATCAGTTCATATATGGCTTTCTAGATTTCTTGGACACACCCCGTTCATCATTTCCTACAGCACTATAGAATTCCATTACATTCATATGCCCTAATTTGTTCAGTCATTCCCCAGGCCTTTAGTTTGCAGTTCTTTGCCACTACAAAAAAAGAGTTGCTATAAATGTGTTTATAGCACATTTATTTTGTTTCATTTGTCATCTTTGAGGTATAACTCTAGTATTAATATCATTCAGTCAAAGGATATGTATGTTTAGTAAGTTTTGGGGCATAGTTACAAATTGTTTTCCAGAATAAACAATTCACATATTTGCTAACAGTGCATTAATGTACTTATTTCCTACAGCTCCTCCATTATTTGTCACTTTCCTTTTTTATCAGCTTTTCCAATCTGATCGTCTTGGGAGAGAAGTTCAGAATTACTTTAATTTGCACTTCTCTTTTTATTGGTGATTTGAAACATTTTCCCATATGGCTATTGATAGCTTGGACACCAATTATGTCATGGTTATTACTTTTAGAGAACAAGGGGATCTTCTTTGGCTCCCATCTCTTCCCATTTGGAATTGGAAGCCTCCGCTTTGGTTATACCAAAGTTATATTCTCTTTTTGGGTACATTTTGGTGTTTCAGAGATATATTCTCCACAATTATAACAGAAAAAGCATCTTTCTTCATGACTTTCTTCTGATGGTGATTTTTGTCTGTCAAATTAGCTTGACCCTCACTCCCTTATCTCACTGCATTTCCTGGTATGATAAATTTGTCTCTTGGTCCACCTTTCCCTAGAATTTCCTGTGAGTTCCTTCAGTAGAGTCTGCCTCTGCAAGACCATTTTTTTGCTTAGTTTATTTGTACTATGCACAAGAAAATGTCCTCTGATGGGATAGAGTCAAGTATTTGTCATATGATACATCTCAGTGACTCATCATCTATACACTCAGATGATTTTATATAATATTTCAATTACATCATAGATTAATATTCATTTCAGTGCTATAGTAGTCTTTATAAATCTTTTCTTAAGTCAGGTCAATATTAAGTTAGTAACCATGGTCTTATAGAGACTTAGGTCATTCTGACCAAATCTACTCAGGGTTTATCACCCTTCTTGTGATAAATCTGAGTAAGTGGTTGTTCACCAGGGATAAGACTTGGGGTGGCAGTTTCCCCTTCCCCAAAAAAACCTCAATCACAGCATTGCTTGCAGGGCTATAAAATAATTTGAGTTCACATATGCAATCTGTGTATATAGGCCCAAGGTTTCATTTCCTTATGTTTGACAAGGCAGGGCTTTAAATTTTTCCAGCAAGCAACACATTTTATCACTATCAGAGGTGTGAGAAATTTATTATTTCTCTCTTGCATTTAATAACTAAATATTGTATTAGGACCAAGGATTTTCCCCTTTTCTACTTACTCATCTGGAAACCAACCAATGTGGGAAAGCTCTCTTAATGATTTACCCTGTTCAAAATCTAATTAGACGATAATAGAAATTATAAATTTGGGCTAATGGGTGTCTTCCTGATCAGAATGTGTACTCAGACAGGTCTCTGAAAAGGTTAATTCTCCCTATTATCAAGATGAGTGATATGAAAATTGATGTCTCTTTGATCAAGATTTGAGTGACCTATGTCACATACTCCAAGACCTTCATTTTAATTAGCATACACCTCCCTTTGTATTAATCAGCCCAAGCTTATTGCCATGCCTCAGAAAAACCTGCTCTTCAAAGGGCATGCCACCTGTGACCCCACCACCATCAGGGGTCTTTGGTCTAAGGGAGACAGTCAAATGACCATCCTTTTTATTAATAATGTACTGGCCTTATTAATAAAATGATTAGATTACCCAGAAACTATTTCTCTGGAATTATTTTAATAATTTTAGGGGTCCATCCATCAAATGTTCTGTTGCAATTCAAACCAGTCTTCCTAGAGTCCTTAGGGCAGTATGAGATCTTCCCTGAAAATGTTCCCAAATTAGGCTTATTTTTGTGATCTACAATAACATTTTCACTTTGCAATTTGTCTCCAAGGAAAGCTTCTTTACACTTTTCAGAATGTTAGTGCCCTCTCTCTGAGATTACCTCCATTGTATCTTGTAAATATATTTTACATGTACATAATTTACACATTATCTCTCCTATTAAAATGTGAATTCTTTGAGGACAAGGACTGTCTGCTTTTTTCTGTATCTTAGCATAGTGCCCATCACATAGTAAACATAATAAACATTGTGTTGATTAATTGATTGATTTATCACCGACTGTTGAGGTAATTCTGTCTGTGATGGACAGATGTGGACCTCTCTTTAGGACTTCTCTCCAAAGTCATACTACTAATGAGTTGGGGTAGCTTGCCTTCCATGGACATCAAGGTGGTGGAAGATGAACCATACTTGGTCTACAAGGAGTAGGCTAAATCTCACTCAAGCATGTATATGCTACAAAAATTTTACATTGACTTTTCTGTATAGGTGAAATTTTCTTTTTTAAAAATTAAATTTTGTTTTAATTTTGAGTTCCAAATTCTCTCTCTCCCTCCACCCTCTCTCCCCACCTATGGGGAAGGCAAAGGAAAAAAAACCCATTATATATATACAGTCATACAAAACAAATTCTTACATTTGTATATTGAGAGAGAGAAAAAAAGAAAAAAGAAAGAAAAAGAAAGTGAAGGAAATATGCTTCATTCTGAAGTCAGCCCATTGACTGTTTTTATCTAGAAGTGGATAGTATATTTCCTCCTGAGTCCTCCGGAGTTATGGTTGGACCTTGTATTGATCAGAATTATCAAGTTTTTAAGAGTTTATTAACTTTACAACATTTCTGATATTGTATTTATTATTCTTCCAGTTCTGTTCACTTTACTTTGTATCTGTTCATACAAATCTTCCCAAGTTTTTCTGAAACTGTCCCTTTCATCATTTCTCCCCCCCCTCAAATTTATTAATTTATTTTCATTTTTCAACATTCATTTCCATAAGTGTTAAATTTTCTCCACCTCCCTTCTTCCTCCCTCTCCAAGATGGCATTCAATCTTGCATGGCCTCCACACATACATTCCTATTAAACGTATTTTCATATTAGTCATGTTGCATAGACAATTTATAACGGATGGGAGAAACCATGAGAAAAACAAAACATAATAAAAGAGAAAATCATCTGTTTTATTTTGCGTTCCAACTCCATAGTTCTTTCTCTGGATGTGGATGGCATATTGCATCATGTGTCCTTTGGAAATGTTTTAGGTCTTGCATTGCTGAGAAGGACAATCAAAATCCGTCCTACACACTGTGGCTGTTACTATGTATACTCTTCTCCTGTGTCTTCTCACTTCACTCAGCATCAGTTCATGTAAGTCTTTCCAGGGTTTTCTTAAGTCTGCCCCTGCTCATCATTTCTTATAGGACAGTAGTATTCCACTGCATTCATTGCATTCCATTCATACATATCTTGTCTTATTGTCATAGCTGATGTTTGGAGTACAATATTAAAAATTTGTGGTAATATTGGACATCCTAGCTTCGTCCTGAATTTTGGTAGAAAACCTAGCTGATTCATATTACAGATAATGATTGCTCTTGGTTTTTGATAGATACTACTTATAATTTTAATAAAAACTCAATATATGTCTACGCATTCTATTTGTTTTAAATAGGAATGAATGCTACATTTTATCAAAAGCTTTTTATGAGTCTATTGATATAATCATGTGATTTTTGTTATTGATATGGTCAATTATGCTTATAGTTTTCCTAGTCTTGAACTAGCCCTTCATTCCTGGCATAAATCCATCCTGATCATTGTGTGTGATCTTTGGGATATTTTGCTGTAATTACCCTTTTCATTTTTGATACTCACAATTTGATTTTCTTCTTTTTTAAATCAAATTAGTCAGTGATTTGTGTATTTTTTTCATAAAATCAGTCCCTAGTTTTGTTTATTAGTTTTATTTTTTCTTTTAATTTTATTAATTTTTGTTTTGATTTTCAGGATTTCTATTTTGGTATTTAGCTGGTTGTTTTTAATTTGTTCTTTTTCTAATTTCTGTTTAGTGGCATTCCCAGTTCATTGACCTGTTCTTTCTTTTATTGATGTAAATAAGCACTTAGAGATGCGTATTTTCCCGTAAGTACTGTTTTGGCCACATCCCACAAATTTTGGTATGTTGTCTCATTGTTGTCATTATCATTAATGAAATCATTGATTCTATTATTTGTTCTTTGACTCATTCTTTAGAATTAGATTATTTAGTTTCCAATTCATTTTTAATCTATGTTTCCAACACTGTTAATTGATTTTAATTTTTATTGCTTCTTTTGGTCCCAAAAGGATGAATTTAACATTTTTACTTTTCTGCATTTGTTTGGGAGGCTTTTATGCCCTCACACGTGTTCAATTTTTGTGAAGGTGACATGTACAACTAAAAAAATGTATACTCCTTTCTATTGCCATTCAGTTTTCTTCAGAGGGCTATCATAACTAATTTTTCTAAAATTCTCTTCCTCTCCTTAACTCCTTTCTTATTTATTTTATGTTAAAAATATCTAGTTCTGAGAGGGAGGTCCCCCACTGGTATAGTTTTACTATTTCCTCCTATAACTCATTTCACTTTTCCTTCAATTATTTGGGTGCTATCCCATTTGGTGCATATATGTTTAGTACTGATATTACTTCATTGGCTATAGTACCTTTTAGCAAAGTGTATTTTTACTGTAGATTATCTCTTTTAATTAGGTCTATTTTTGTTTTTGCTTTGTCTGAGATTATGATCGCTACCCCTACCTTTCTTACTTCAATTAAAGCAAAATAAATGCTCCAGCCAATAAATTTAACCGTGTGTGGCTTTCTATTTCAACTATGCTTCTTGTAAACAACATACTGCTGGATTCTGGTTTCTAATCCACTCTGCTATCCTCTTCTATTTTATGGGTGAGTTCATCCCATTGATATTCACAATAATGACAATGAATTGTGTATTTTCCACCATCCTATTTTATTCTGTTTATCCTCCTCCTCTCTCTCTCTCTTTAATCCTGTCCCTCCTCAAAAGGCTGTTTTGCTTCTGATCACTGTCTCCTTTAATCCACTCTCCTTATTCCCTGCTCTCTTTCTCTTATCTTTTTTCCTTTCTACTTCCCTGTTGAGTAAGATAGATTTCTATAGCCAACTGAGTGTGTATACATATTTTTTTCTTTTTGAACCAGTTCAGATAAGAGTGAGTTTCAAGTGTTGCCTCTCTCCCCTCCCATTTCCCCTTCCACTGTACATACTCTTCCTTACACTTCTCTTTTATATAAGGTAGTTTTTTTCCAATCTTCTTCTCCCTTACTTTTCTGCCAGTGAATTCTTTTTTCTCACCCTTCCATTCTTTTTTATAAGATCATCCCACCATAATCAACTCATACTCATGGCCTCTGTCTGTGTAGACACTTTTTAACTTATCTAATAATGATAAAATTCTTAGCAGTTACAGTATCATCTTTTCATACAGGAATGTGAACTGTTTAAATTTATTAAATCCCTTATGAGTTCCCTTTCATTTTTATTTTTTATACTTTGCTTGAGTCTTGTGTTTGACAGTCAAATGTTTTAATCACCTCTAATCTTTTCATCAGAAATGCTTGAAAATCCTCAGTTTCATTAAATACCCATTCCCCCCCCCCACCTGAAGGATTGTGCTCAGTTTTGCTCTGTAGGTTCTTCTTGGTTGTTATCTTATTCCTTTGCCTTTTGGAATATCATATTCCAAGACCTCCATTCCTTTATTGTGGTAGCTCCTAAATCTTGAACAATCATGACTGTGACTCTATGATATCTGAATGGTTTCTTTATGCCTGCTTTCAATATTTTCTCCTTGACCAGGGAGATCTGGAATTTGGCTATACTATTCCTGGAAGTTTTCATTTTGAGATCTCTTTTAGGAGATCTCTTTTTCCCTCTGTTCTAAAACAACTGGGCAGTTTTCCTTTATAATTTCTTGAACTGTGGTGCCTAGGATCTTTTTTTTTATCATGTCTTTCATATTTTTAAGTTATTTCTTCTTGAACTATTTCCTAGGCCAATTTTTGTTCTGTTGAGATATTTCACATTTTCTTCCATTAAAAAAAATCATTTGGCTTTATTGCTTCTTGATGTTTTTGGAGTTATTAGCTTCCACATGGCCAATTCTAATTTTTAAGGAATTACTTTCTTCAGTGAGGTTTTGTACCTCTTTTTCCATTTATCCAATTCTTTTTCTAAGGAGTTATTTTCTTCAGTATTTTTGTGCTTTTTTTTTTAATCAAAATTTTAATTCTATTTTCAAAATTTTCTTGCACTTCTCTCATTTCTTTTCCCAGTTTTCCTCTACTGCTTTTATTTAATTTTTTAAAATAATTTTTAAAAAAACCAAACTCTCTTTTCCTTTCTAGGAATTATTGTTGGACTTGTATCCAATTGACAGTTTTCTTTGAGGTTTTGCTTGTAGATATTTTCACATCATTGACTTCTTTTGAGTTTGCATCTTGAGCTCACCTGTCACCAGTATATTTTTATGGTCAGATTCTTTTTGTTCTTTGCTCATTTTCTCACCTATTTATTGACTTTATACTGTATCTTACAGTTGGGTTGCATTCACCTGGGCGGGGGGAGGCAGTTGATATTTGAAGCTTCAACCCTTGCTGTTTTCACAGCTAATTCTGAAGGTCTATAAGTTTTTGGTACTTCCATAGTGGTATGATGTGGGGAGAGGTGTGGTCATTACTCTTCTGACATGTTCTTATCCTTACCCAAGAAGGGTCCTGATGGCAACTGTAAGGACTACTGCCCCTCACTCTGCCCTGAAACTCCTACAAGGAATTGGGGACCCTATTTTCTCTATGCCCTAGAACTCTGACCAGGGCCCAAGCTTGTCTCTGTGAGTGCTCCTCTCCACCCTAGAACTGCTACTAGGAATTAGCATCTCTATTCTCTCTCTGTCCTGGAGCTGTGATGTATAATGGGGTAATGTGTAGTGGAGTTACCCACTGTAACATCAAGGACCCCAACATACACAGGAGGACCTGCTGTACAGGTTCTTTGATCTGCTTTTCTAAAAGTTGCTGTTGAGGGGTCAACAATCACCTTATTCAAGCATATATATCATTTACTTAGTTCAGAGGAAAGAGTCAGCACCCTGAACTTCAGAGAAAATACAAACAAAGATCAACCAACAGACAGGGCTTCCAACTGTCTGACAGATCAACAGATATAACTGTCTGACCATACATACATACATAGTTACCAGACAGAGAAGTACCAACATCTGGGTTTTCAAAACCGGGGGGGCTCCTTAGGGGCTGCCCAGAGTAACAAACACTTCCAATGAGTAAGACCCAAAGTAAAACCTCACCTCAGAGTATTTATACATTTTTCAGAGCCAAAGGGCATCACCACCTTTGAGAACCACTGCCTCACTAGAAAATTAACAGAAGGTGTGGGCCTCCCCTAATTAAGCTTCCCTTAATGGGTGGGCCCATCAATGGATGGAGAAGATCTTTAACTTATTAGCATTATACCCACATAGGAATTCCCTGTAATCTTTTTCTGACAACTTGTTCAGTCCTCTTACCATGGGCAATGAAAGCTACTACAACTATTGCTTCTGAAGCTGCTGCTTTGCCACTGCCTCTAGGACCCACAACTGATGTTGCTGTCATGGAGTACTCCTGGTTGGCTCCCACTCCAGGGTCCCAAACTTCTCCTTCTGACCTCCTAAGTTATCTTAGGCTGGAAAAATGTCCCACTTTGACCTTTATTGGCTATGCTGCTCCAGAATTCAATTTGACATGTTATTTTAAAGTTGTTTGGAAGGGAATGTTGGGAAAGTTCAGCTGCAATGCTCCCTCTATTTTACCATCTTAACCACGTTATTAACTTTTAATTAGGAGCATTTACAAAAACAGAAAGCAAACCCAAAACATCAAAAATCAATAAAAACTGTGGCAACTGTTGTCTACTACCTTTCCTTCCTCAATGGGTTTGATACCTGGTTTACAATTTCTCTTTCCTCTCCAACTTCTGCCCTCATAATGGGACAACAACATACACAATGATTCTCCCTCAAATACCCTAACCACTCAGTTCCTTAGACTATTCACCTCCCATGAGCTACTTCTCCATGGCCACCTCAATCATACACAAAGATGTTCATACCTTTGATCTTGCCATCACCCACAAATATACCACCTCCATGTTCAAGAATTCTTAAATCCCCTTATCTGACCATAATTTATTAACTTTTCACCTCTCCCTCTGCCTTCTCTTATATAATCCTACTCTTTATCTGCACCATGACCTCCAATCCTTTGACCCCTCTATTCTCTTTCAGGCTATCTCCCCTACATTAGCCACTCTCTTCATCTTGACTCCTTGATGAACCAATTCAGTTCTACAGTGTTTGACTCTCTTAAATCCTTAGACCCCTGGCCATATCTCCAATTATACCTGCTAAGCCTTAGCCTTACAGACAGAGAGTAGAGAAGGAGGGAGAGAGAGCAATAGCATGCCTTAGCTGGGAGCTGCAGCATTTTTCCTCCTCCCTTGGTTGGGTTCTGAGGTAGTTTTCCCCAAGGACACTGTCCTACCTCCCAGGATTGTGGGCAAAATGCTATAGTTTGGTTTTACTTAAGAAAAATTTCTGATTAAAAGTTAATGGAAGCAGATCAATGGGGCTCAGGTGGCAGTGCAGGGAGAGAGAAAGGCAATAAAGTCTTTCTTTCTCCATTCACCTCTTCCAAAACCCTTACTATTTCCAGTTGATCTCTTCCAAGCATCAGGTTCAAACCTGTCTTCCTCCAATCAGCTCAGCAGGAAACAAGAAATACAGATTCTCAGACTTAGGTCAACAATTCAGATCCAGTTCTGAAAGTATTTCTTATATCCAGCTCTAAAAAAATTTTCTTAGACTGACTTGTAGGTCAAAATCTACATTTGTGTTAGCTAAGGCAATAAAAAATAAAGTATAGTTGTCTCATAGTCACCTAGTCACTAGTTATTAGGGTTTCCCAACTACCAACCTCAAAATTCTCCTATTAGTCATATATAAACTAGATATAGGGAAACAGGGCACTTAGGCCATCTTTGCCTTAAACAACTTTCCCGTGAAAGGCTACTTTTTCAGTGTTTTAGACAGAACTGTCCATAGCACCATCCCCTATTAATCAATAAAATGGTCCTAATTAGGAAGAGGCATCATTGCCCATTCATATGTCCCATTCAACTGATTTCTTTTAACCAGAATCAAATAGTTTTGATGATTATTGTTTTAAAATAAAATTTGAATCCTGGAAGCATTATTCTTCCCCTCCCTCTTTCATTCCCACTTTCTTATTTTCCTTGAAATTAAATAATAATTTTTAATGAATTATTTTGTAGAACTTAAGTTCTACAAGATACTTCTTTGTAATTTGATTGTACAGCACTAAATATGAAAATCATTTACGTAGTGCTGTCATTTTCATTACATTGATGAGGCACAAAAAGTACTGCAATCAATATTTGAATGTACAGTAGGGTTTTTTGTTTTTTACCTCTTTGGATTATATGTTGAACAATAGTAGTTTATATACATGGGTTGGTCCAGGTTTGAAAAGCATATTATGGCTGACATAGGTGCTTCTTCAAATGGTAATTCAGAGAACTCAACAATCAGAATAGAGGTTATAGGTGGGGAGGCATTGCCTGTATGAGAAGGTCACTGGGTTAGACATAGGTGCTTCTTCAAATGGTAATTCAGAGAACTCAACAATCAGAATAGAGGTTATAGGTGTGGAGGCATTGCCCGCATGAGAAGGTCACTGGGTGGAGAAGTGGTCTGGGAGTTACAGGTTGGCTTAATAAGACAGATCACTGGCTGACACATTGCCATTCTCCTAACACTATAATTCCTGGGCCATCTCCAGTTGTCCTGATCCATATCTGGCCATTGGACCCAGATGGCTCTGGTGGTGAAAGTGAGGTTGATGAGTTTGCACAGCCCCTCCTCACTAAAATCCAATTCACTTGTATCTCCCTGCTGTCATGGTCCTCTTCAAGAACAAAGAATGAACAGCAACAGCATTTGGTTCTAAAAACTACAATGACAGCATCTGTAGTCCCTGCTGGAGTGTCAAATGAAATACAGAATATAACCCAGAACTGAAGGTCATTTGCATAAAACTCTCCTCATTCATAAACAATTACTCCATACTTCATACCTGTATCAGGGGAAGAGCTAATGAAAGCTAGCCAGGGAGATCTTTGTTTCTTCTAGCTCCCAGTCTGAAATTGTTTTCCAGTGTGGTTTGATCATTTTACCGTCCACTAGTAGTGCATTAGTATGCCTATCCTCCTATGACTCATCCAACTGTCATTATTCTTTTTTGGGAGGAGGAGGGTCATCCTTGCTGATTTGAATAGGTATGAGACAGAAAGTCAGTTATAATTGACATTCTCTTATTATTAGTGTTTTGGAACATTTTTCCTTCATAGGTATTGATAGTTTACCTTTCTTATTTTAAGATCTGCTCATTCATATCCTTTGACCAATCTATTAGAAAATGGAATTTAAAAAATATATTTGAATTAGTTATGTGCCTTGGGTATCAGATCTTTAACAGAGAAATTGCTTCAATGATTCTTCCACGTTAAATTTTCCTTCTAATTCTAACTGTATTGATGTTCGCACAAAAGCTTTTCCATTATGTGTAACAATAATGTCCACATTATTTCCTATGATCCTACCATAGTCGTGATAATTACCTCCTTTCCTGCTCTTCTAATTTGTGCATGATATGACCTTTTCAAAATCAAGGTCATTTGTTCATTTTGTGATTATTATGGTATGTGGTATGAGATGCTGACCTAAACCTAATTTCTCTCACATTGCTCTCCAGCTTTCTCAGCATTTTGTCCAAGTTTTATTACCACAGTGATTGGAGTCATTGGGTTTACCAAACACTATGTTATTCGGTTGGATTGTTTCAGGGTCTTATTACTGACTGTTTCATAAAGCAACTTTCCTATTTTTTAAATCCGCACAAAATCATTCTAAATGATTACTGTTGTGTAGTATAGCTCGAGAGTTGGTAGAGGGACGTTCACTTCCTCTCCATTTCCTTTTATTATTCCCTTTCAAATTCCTGAATTTTTGTTCCTCTAGTTAAATCTTTAAAATTATTTTGTCTAGGTTTCTAACCCTAGACAGCCTTTGGTAGATTGGTTGATCTGCCATATGGCACTGAATCTGTAAATCAATTTAGGCAGCATCATCATTATTATTAGATTGTCACGGACCAACCATAAGCCATTAGTGTCTGTCCAATTATTTAAGAACATCTTTATTTTTCTATAAAGAGTATTTTGTAGGTAGAGTCATATGATGTATAGAAAGAAGGAGGGCTTTAGTTGTAAAACATTTTATATTTGATCCTGAAGGTAACAGGGAGCCACCGGAGTCAATTAAGTAAGGGGTATGACATGTTCAGACTTTATTTGTTTCTAGTTAGGAGTATATACTAAGTTGATATAGTCAGAACACTTGACACAAAAGATTTCCCCCAAACCAGAAGCACAGTCTCCCACAAGTACATGAAGACTCCCAGGGAAAGTGGACCCAAGCTTAGAAAGTATATATAGTCAAGGAGTAACTTACAGCTCTTGGCTCTCCCTTTAGAGAGTCCTCATGAAGTTCTCCATAGGTATGGCGCAGATTTCTGTTGGGTCCCTCAGAAGGTCCTGAGCTGCTTTTCTTCAGTATATTGTTTATTCTTCATGTCAACACAGGTGCTACTATCAAATGCTGCTGTTCTGGGGACCCTTCAGGATTTCAAGGGGAAGCGCCACATCTTCCCACCTTTACAAATTTGTGAGGTCTTTCTTTGGTGTATTGTGAGAAAGGGAAGGAGCCAAAGGTTCTCTCTTCTCTACTCACAACTATTCCTTTTCAGAGGAAGCAGCCTCGGGATATGTTCACATATCTACGGGGTTTATCAAGAGAAATTTCCCAGATCCATTTGATGAGCTCATGGGGCAATGAACCTTTGTTTGGAATCTTGGTTTGCTTAGGCCTCTCCCTAAAGATTATGGATATGTTCACCCGTGCCTTGTTAAAAGAGAAAAGATGATTCTGGCTTAAGTTTCAGTGATTGTGTTTGCCCCAAAATACGCTGGTCTGGAGATGTTCCACGGCATTAACCAGGACAGCAGTCTCCTAACTTTTTGTTCACATACTCCTATCAGCAAACATTTTTGAAAATTTACTCAGTATATATACATGTACTAACACACAATATATCATGTACATTATAAAATATGCACAACAGAAAATGTTTAAGGATGTGATGAAGATGAAAAGTGACTTTTTATCTTTGTATCTCCAGTGCATAGTAAGTACACTACATAGTAAGCACTTGATAAATGCTTGTTTTTCACTTGAAACAGATAATATAATATTTAAAAGTATCTTATTCATTAGTAGTACAAAAAATGTCTCGCTCTCCCACTATCTAATAATGATAGTGGGTAGACTATCTGTATATCAATCGACAAGCATTAAGTACCCCTGTGTGCCAGGTACTGTACCTGGTGCTAGTACTACAAAGTGCTAGTAATACAAAGAATAAAATTATTTCCCACTCACAAGGAGCTTATATTCTAATTCATTAATAATAACAATAAAATTTAGGCAGACCTTTGATTTCATTGGTATAGGGAACACCATGTGAGGAAACTCTCTAGCAATGTAGGTCTGGACCCATTCTACAACTGATAGCTAGCATTTATATAGTGCTTTGAGGTTTGCAAAGTGCTTTACTCATATTACCTCAACTTATCCACATAACCCTAAGAGGTAGGTGCTTTTATCATCCCAATCTTAAAGATGAGAAAACTGGAGCTTAGAGAGGACAAGTTACTTACCTGGGGTCATAAAACCATACCTGGGGTCACAAAGCCAGAAGGTGTCTGAGGCAAGATTTGAACTGAGGTCTTCCTGCTTCCAAATCCAACATGCTATACACTGTACCTCTTAGTTGCCTGCTTTAAAGGTTTGAATGGGGCAGGAGTGGGAGAGTGACTTGAACAAGGGCACTCAGTCACTCTGTGTCAGAGGCAGAATGTGAAGCAAGTTCTTCCTGACTCTGAGGATGGCTCCCTGTATCATCCTGCCTCTCTGATAACAAATAACAATGATAATATTTTTGTAAGACGAATGTGATTCAATATACTTTGTTCTTTTTGAAAATTTTAGTTTAACGCCGTGAAACAGCAATTCAAAAGTCTGGCTCTAAATTATTTATTTTGGTACTTGATTTGAATGGCTGTCATAGATGAAACAGTTACAGAATAATATGCGGCTCCCAAGGGAAGAAAATGACCACACTAACTAAATCATGGCCCTCCTTTTCAGTGGCAGCCACCAAATAACATAAAGGTTTTGTTGAAATTGAGGTATTAAATTTCCATTTTCCCTGATTTCAATCAGTTGCCCTTGCAAACTAGTTGGAAAATGTTATATTTTTATGTACTTTTAACAAATGAGTACAAAATCCTCCAGAAATGCTTTATTTTGAGAACTTCCAAAGAAGTTAGAATATTTTTCCAAGTTTTTAAAGTATGCATATATGCATGTTCTTATAGGTGACACACTATTTTGGCAACAAAGCTGAGTTTTTCAATGTTTTAATAATTATCATGGTTTCCCATTATCATTAGCTGATGTCCAAAAGGACAATACACACTCAGAACCTTGCAGGCTAGGCCTGAATCAGGCCACTTCAATAGTTCAGGATTGATTTCTCAGTTCTTTTGATCTGAGAAAAAGGAAATCTACTTAGCTCCAGAAAGGGAAGGATATTCAGCAAGCGGGGAGGGAGAAGAGATACAGAAATAGAGACAGAGGCAGAGAGGCAGTCAGAAAACAAGAAAGAGAACACATATTTACTCTATTAGATTGGAAGCTCACTGAGAGCAGGGACTATCTTTTGCTTCTTTTTTGTATCCTTAGCACTTTGCGCAGTGCCTGGCACATAGTAGGTACTTAATAAATGTTGATTGGTTGATGGGCACTTGTGCTAAGAACTTTGACAAATATCTCACTGGATCTTCACAACAACCCTAGGAGGCAAGAACAATTATTAGAGTCATTTTATAGTTGGGGAAACTGAGGCAGAGGTTAACTGACTTGAGCAAGGTCACATGACTAGCAACGGATGCTAGATTGGAGCAAAGGTCTTCCTAACTCCAGGTCCAGCCTTCTGCATCACCTAGCTGGCACTGATTCAGTTGGATATACCTCACTTTCCTCTGTATTGGCCATGCTGGTCCAAAGCTTGAAGGAGAAGCTCCTGATTCTTTGTGTACTGGCTTTTACATTTAGGCCACCACAAAAGTAAGTCAATGTTTTGAGTCTTAGTCCATGGGTCAGTAAAGTCTTGAGTATAATTTCAATACCTTTTAATGAAAAATTAGCCTCTTGTAAATGGAGCGGAGCCATATAAAAAGCTAGCCTCACCAATGTGGCAGAACTTTAGGGGCTAATGAAGGCTCCTATCACATAGGGAAGGTTCATCATTAATTATAGGAGACGTAAATCCATATTTCAAATAATTTGGAAATATTTTTGCCCAATGTATCACATCTGAATAGCTCATCATAGTTTTTAACTTGAAACATGGCAGAGTTTTATACTAGGAGTTGGAGGTATTGGCTCTGCCATTTCCTTTTTGTTTATTGTTTCTCACAGTATTAGTGTTATCTTCAATCTGAGGATTTTTTTTTTTGGCAGGAATCCTCTGAAGCCACTTGTTCATTTTGTGAATTTTAGTTCAATTAAGACTACATAATATTATCTAGAAACCCACTTACCCAGGAATATATAAATCATAACACAATAATATGTTGAAGGTAACACTGTGACTGTCCCTAGAATCTGGTATTCTAATTCTTCCTTCAGAAAACCATACTGACAGATAATTATCCAACATACAGACTGAAGGCACCAGAGTCTATCCAAAAGTAAAATATTAGGAAAGTTTAACTTGTTAATTGATTAGAGATAGAAATGCTAGTATTTTCTTCACCTTGGAGATGACTATCCTAGGGGATATTTTAGCGGCTGGGTTGTCTCCAAGATAAATGAGTTGGTTTTTAAGTCTTAGGAGGGAGGAAAGATTTTGTAGGGAGGAGATGCCCTTCTGTGAGAGCCAAAAAGGAAATCAACAAACCTGCTTGGCACTCTGCCTTTTCCCTTCCATTTTTTTCCTACTGAAATTCTGAGTGAAATGGAAGTAGTGCTGCAAGTGTGAAAGGATGAATATTGCCTGATTAGGAACCCTGAAGTGTGTATTCCCTCTTGAGGGGAGTTCAAAGTACAATTTAGCGCTGCTAGTCTTAGAGAGAATTGTGTGGAGTCAAGGAATTCCACAGAATGTTAAGGGTAGCAACCAGAAGTTCAGTTGCCTTCCAAGAGGAATGAAAACCACAGCCCAGATGTGCTGCATCAGAAGGACTTCAGGATCTTGATTGAAAAGTAGAACTCAGCAGTGAGAGAAGAAAGCTGTTGATTGCTTGTTGGCAATTTTGAGCTCCTTTATGCATTCTCTACATTTGTTTATAGTCTCCTAAGTCTTTTGGGTTTCTGCATTGTCCATAGAATGAAGTAACAGCTGTCCTGAACCTTGTGTGAACTGTAACACTGAATGCTTGCACAGGAGCTATGGACCCCTGCTATGCCCATCTGTGGAATCCTAAACACAAGCTTGATTGCAGCTATGTTCAGATTCACTATAGTAAAAAAACTGAGGCTTTTGGGGAGAAATTCCTTGGTACAGGCTCTCCCCAAAGTGATTTCATACACCTACTCAGGCATATTTGGCTTCTTTCCACTGTCTCTTGTACCCTTCTTCTGAAATCCTGAGAATTCTCTGGGGTAGTGGCAGTTATTGGGAAGAAGTTATTCCCCCTGCCCCAGGATCATTAGTGGTTACTGTGTAGTAGAAGCAGCTGGGATCAGAGTGGGGAGTTCATGGAGAATGCTCCTACACCCCGGCATCTTGCAGAGAGGTGGAAAGATCTGGGGTGACTCAAGCTCTGGATTCTTACAAATTGTTTTTGATCTCAGGAGTCAACATAAAAGCTCAGTCTCAGTTTATAAATCATTAGACTAGAGCCCAGGGTTCACTCTGGGAAATCTCTGGAAATGGTTTGCATCACATGCCTCAGTTTGTATTAAAGCACTCAAAATAACAAAGTACTGAGTATAGGACAGCATTTATTTCAACCAACAGACTTGCAGAAAATGCAGAAGATGCAAGTAATGCACAGCAGCTCATAAGCGAATGTAGAAAGCACCTGAGGGAACTCATGTGGCAAAATAGTTTGCACAGGACTATATGCAATAGCAAAAACAGGGCAGGAACTAGGTACAATAATTAGGAAATGACTGAACAAACAGGGTTATAAGAATGTTGTGATACATATGTATTCAGAAAGACACAGAAAGACTTGTGTTAAGAGTGCAGAAAGCAGTTAAAAGAATAGCATGTAGCATAACTTCAATGATGTAAATGAAACCATACTAATAGGTAGCAAGACTTAGATTGAATACAACAGGCAAGCATGCCAGGAGGCTCTGAAAGCCACCCAAAGCCCGGGTACCTGGATGGCACAAGCAAGGAAGAGAAAAGAATACGTTTACTTAGAATAAGGATAGTTACTGACTAGAGAAGGATACATGTTGGCAGTCCTGCTGATAGTTCTGATTTATGCTGACTCAAGTCTCATTCAGTTGAGGGCAGGGTTCTCTGTCTCCCTTTCCCTCATGGACATGATGCTCACAAAATGGCTACTTTGGATGCCTCAGACATGCTGGTCTGAGACAGTATGAGGCACCCTTGTGCAGGAGGTTTAATATGTCCATTGGGGATGGGGTGCTATCAGATATACTACCTGTGCAAAATCCTTCAGTTGAGCATGAAACAAAGAAGTATTTATGCTCTGGCTACCTCTGTGGAAGAGGAGCTACTGTCTACCAGCACCCTCTAGCTACCAGTGGTTTGTAATCTTAACTGCGCTATAGGATAGGGAAGTCCCCATGAAAGCCTAACCCTACTGCAACGCTTGGGTGCTATCCTCAGGAAATTCTAGCTGCTCCCTCAAACCGACATCCTTCCTCATAAATGTATCACAGGCCTGGACACAGTAAGGATAGTTCCAAATTACTACAATAAAAGGACAGCCTTCCTTTCTATGAACAAACAGTAAACTACAAACATGAGATATTATTTACTATTACTGTATAGTGGGTTGAGGGCTGGCCTTTGGGCCAGAAAGACTTGGGTATAAATCATGGTACATTCTAGCTTTATAAGGACTAGCCATTTGAGCTTTCCCTAAGACTATAAATTGAGTTGCTGATCTGCACCAGTGGATGGCAGGTTTATACATGCAGAACTGGAAGTGACCTTAGAGTTAATCTAGTCCAATACCCTAATTTTAATGTAGAAGATACTGAGGCCCAGAAAAGTTGTTACCTAGCAAGTGAAAATCAGATTTGGGATTTGAACCTAGAACCATCTAATTCTAAATCCTGTGCCCTTTCAGGGCAATGTATCATGCTGAGGGAGGTTACCCACTGCATAATATATTTGAACCATGAAACCACAAACAGCCCCCAAAAATCCTGCTCAGAACTTAAAACAAAAATTCTGATGCCCCATTTGCATGTCACCATTAGATGCTCTTGTTTAACTGCTGGAGTAAGCCACTATGGGGTAGGTGGGTTTTTTAATGTGTCAGAACAAATCTTCAGTGGCTCCTAAAGTCCTCTCACTTATGACAAATACCTCAGCCTAGCATTTAAAGCCTTCTACACACAGGCACCCACTTTTACTCTCCAGTGTTATTTCCTATTGCTCCCCTTTATGTACTCTACATTCTGACCTATTAGCTGTTTCCTGAATTTTTAAAACGTTTCTTAACTTTTCCTCAATGTTAAGGTATTTCGGGGTACTGAACTATGTCTTGATTCAATTGGTTGTGCCGAGTAATAAAAATGCACAGTTCCATACTGCCATCAAATAAGGAAGAGACAGTCCTCATCTATCCAACAGGATTCTGCAAATTTTACGGCACAACCCAAAGAACTTCAGAGACTGGAGAGTTGCCATTTTTCAGCAGCACATGCAAAATGGGAATAGAATTGAAGGTTTTTGTTTTTTTTTTTTAAAACCTGGATGATTTCATTGTGATTAGAATCTAAGAGACTTATGGTATCAGGTTAGTCATTGTTAGTCATGGTGTCTAGTTGTGAATGTGGAAGTGCCAGTTCTACAGAACTTCAACATGGAGTATGAACCCTAAAATGAGAGAATAACTCACCACCTGGCGACATGTGATCTTCTCGTGCAGACCTCTGTACTACAGTCACCTTTTCTATACAACTATGTACAACTGTGATCTCCAAATCAGACTTTTAACTAGTTCTCCATCTGTCTACACTACTTCTGCTGAAAGGGTTTACTAAATCTGTAATGACCTTCCCATTGCTATTTCCATCCACTGAAACTCTCCCTACACTTTATGGCGTAGCACATGAAATGTCTATGAATCTTTATCTGATTCCCTCACTATGTAAGGGACAGCTAGGTGAGGAAGTTGCTAGAGCCCTGGACTTGGAGTTCCAATCTGACCTCAGACATTTCCTTGTCGTGTGACCCTGAACAAGTCACTTAGCTTTGCCTCAGTATCTTCATGTGTAAAATAGGGGTAATAACAGCCCCTACCTCCTGGGTTGTTGTGAAGATAAAATGAAATAATATTATAAAGTGCTTAGCACAATGCCTAGCCCATATGAGGCGCTTAATAAATGCTTGCTAAAAAATGAAAAACAAACCCAATAATTTGGACACACAAACTCTATATTTATCATGTGTCATTAGTTATTTGTATTATGTGTCATGTTCCTCCACTCTTACCCCCAGACCCTCCCTGACTGTAAGCTACATGCAATCTGGGACATGTTTTACTCACTCTCCCATAGCACCTAGAACAGCGTTAGCTGGGTATTACCAGAAAGAAGGACATAATGCTTGTGCATTTTTTTCCCTAAAAGCAACATACAATTATAGCCAGTGGCAAAATCTGACACCCTGAATCTCCAGTGTTGAATTATGATTCAATTTTATGTCAATGGTTCAATAGAACCATAGGAGATCTCCAGGGAATGTCCCAGGGATTAGTGCTGAGACATGTGCCATTTAACATTACTATTAATGGCTTGAATCAAGTCATAGAGGGAATTCCTGTTAAATCAAATTTTCAGATGACAAAATCTGGGAGGGAGAACTCACACAAGGGAACACAGAATCAGAATCCATCTTAGCTGTGAGATCACTGAGACAAAATAAATAAGATGAAATATAAGGGGATAAAGATGAAGTCTTATACTTGGGTTCAAAATATTAGATGAACAAGTATAAAGTAGAGGTGGCAAAGTTATACAGCCATCCATCTGAAAAAAAAAAAATCCCAAGACTAGCTCAAAATGAGTCAACAGTGCTAAAGAGAAGCCCAAAATGCTCACTTGGCCTTGAGCTGCATTAAGAGAGGCATAGGACACAGAGTGACAGAGGTGAGTCTTGCCACATTTATCACTTCTGGGCATTCCATTTCAGGCATAACATGGATGACAACCAGCATGACAGAGGGAAGCTAGATCATATTGTATGAGGATGAGTTGAAGGAAATGGGTAAGTAACCTAGAGAGGACAAAAGTTCACTTCAAGCATTTTATAGGCCTTCAAAGGAAAATGGGATGATGCTTGTTCATCTTGGCTATAGTTGGTAAAACGAGGAGAAATGGGGTGGAAATTAAAGAGGCAAATAAATATAAGGCTGACAAGGAAGCACAAATTTCCTAATGATTAGCATTATCCAAAGACAGAGCGGGCTGCTTCAGAAGACAGTCGTTTCTCCTTCAACAGAGGTCTTAAAAGAGAGGCTGAAGAGTGGCTTTGTTGACTGTGGACATAGGATTCTTTTCTAGATAAAGGCTGTACTGGGTGATCTCTGCGGCCTCTTCCTACTGAAATTCTGGGACTGCAAAATTTTCTGAAACTTTTCCTATATGATTATATACGCACAGGTTAATATCCAGTATGAAATCTCTCATGAGCTTTTAACTGTATTCATGAAGATTCTCATAAGTACTAATTATCTGAAAGGTGTTCCCACATACATTATATACTTTAAAGTTCTATACAATAATAATTCCCTTATATGTAGCAAAAAATTGACCCAGCCTGAATATTTCCATACATTCATCACATTAAAAATCTTTCTCCTAGTATTGTTTCTTATGGTCCTCAAGGTCTCTGCTCTGAATGCCTTACCTCATTCATTACCCTGAATGTAATCAGGATGAAAGCTCTAATGGACAGCAAATGTAAAACTTTTCTCACATTCCTTACATTCAATAGGCTTCTAAGCTCCTATTGTCTATGTCTAGGCAGGAGGACTATGTTTCCACATCATGTGAAAGCTTTTAGACACGCATTACACTAAAAAGGTTTTTCCCTAATATTAGTATTAGTTTTAGTATTAGTTTTCTTAAGGTTTCCTTTCTGATTAAAGGTTTTCCCACATTCACTAGATTCAAAGGGGGGGTGGGGGTGAGGAATGTCACCTGTATGAATTCTCAAGTGTATTAAAGTTTCCCTTCTGGCTGAAATTTATCCCACATTCATTATTATTATAAGGTTTGTCTCCAATATGACTACTCTTATGTTTCATTAGACTTGAGCTGAATCTGAAGCCTTCCCCACATTCATTACATTCAAAGGGTCTCTCTCCAGTATGAATTCTTTGATGTCTTGTTAGGTTTTGACTATTATTGAAGGCTTTCCCACATTCATTACATTTGTAAGGTTTCTCTCCAGTATGAATTCTATGATGCTGCATAAGAGATGAGCTTTGCCTGAAGCTTTTCCCACATTCATTACACTTGTAGGGTCTTTCTCCAGTATGGATTCTTTGATGTCGTGTTAGGCTTTCATTATTGCTAAAGGCTTTTCCACATTCATTACATAAATATGGTTTTTCCCCAGTATGAATTCTCTTATGTGTATTAAGGTTTCCTTTCCAGCTGAAAGCTTTCCCACATTCATTACATTCATAGGGCTTCTCTCCAGTATGACTTCTCAGATGTTTCATAAAGGCAGACCTGAACCTGAAGCCTTTCCCACATTCGTTACATTCAAAGAGTCTTTCTCCAGGGTGAATTACCTTATGTACATCAAGACGAGAAGTTGTACAGAAGGCTTTCCCACATTCATTACATTTATAGGGCTTCTCTCCACTATGTATTCTTTGATGTCGTGATAGGTTTCGATTATTGATGAAGACCTTCCCACATTCATTACATTTATAGGGCTTCTCTCCAGTATGGGTTCTTTGATGTTGTGATAGGTTTTGATTATCAATGAAGGCTTTCCCACATTCATTACATTTATAGGGCTTTTCTTCAGTATGGATTCTTTGATGCTGAATAAGATAGTTATTACTGCTAAAGATTTTCCCACATTGATTACATGTATAGGGTTTCCCTTCAGTATAAATTGTTTGATGTTGCATAAGGGATGAGCTCTGCATGAAAATTTTCTCACACTCATTATAATTATGAAACTTTTCTTCAATATGGATTCTTTGATGGGGAGATAGCTTTTGATTGTTGTTGAAGACTTTTCCATACCCATTATATTTATAGGGTTTTTCTCCTCTCTTATGTGAAAAGACATTTCCCTTTGGGCTGAAGGCTTTGTCACATTCATTATATTCGAATGGTTTCAATGGAGAATGAATTCTCTGATGTAGCAGAAGGCATGAATTGATGCTGAAGGTTTCACCAAATTCATCACATTTAGGGTGTTTTTCTTGATTAAATATTCCATTGTAATGAATGCCATGTGAATGGTAAAGAAAGGGCTTCTTGCATTTATTATAAGTACAGAGATTTTCCCCTATTGAAATTCTATTATGTTCAATGAGATCTGAAAAATGTTTGAAGCTCTTTCCCAGTGTATCATAGTTATGGAGATATTTTCCTATAGGTATTCTCTGCCATGGGATGAGGATTGTTCCCAGACCATATTTTCGTCCAAACATATTATAGTCATGAAGAAAATCTGGGGGAAAAAAAGGTGTCAAAATTCAATGCTATGAAAGAAAATTACTGTATACTAAGTTCCTGATTGTGGCCTTCATCAAAGAAAATGAAGAACAATCAGATATACATAGAACAAACATTCCTAAGAAGAAACTAAGGTAGAGAAAGAGAAAGTGGAAGAACACCTAATTATCAAGGATTTAATGAATGGCTAAATTATCAGGAAAATGTAACAGAATAATTCTGGAAAACATAGATTGCTAAACTTGAAGCCAGTCTCTGGCAAAATTCCATTTTCTATTTTTGAGAATTTAGAAAATAAAAATATTGATCCCTAAGACTCAGAATCACTAATAAGTTTTGTGAACAAGTGCAAAAGCAAATTAGGTAAGTGGTATCTAATTTTAAGTACTTCATCTGACAAAAATTTTTCAAGTATCTTTATGGACATGGTTAAGATATATGCACATTGGCAAATAACAGAGTCTAATGAGTTGGTAGCTAATTAATGGATTTTACCAAACTGGATTATATTCTTGAGTTCAATGCCTTAGTGAATTCCCAATTGATATAACCAAAAATTTTAATGACATCTTGGAATAAATCATAGAAGTACTCATCTATTTAATGATGACAAAAAGGATACAAGATACCTAAAAGACTGAATGAGGGAATTAAGAATTTTTCATAATCTAAACAGGCTAGATGAATGGGCTTAGACAATTTGAAATTTAACAAGAATAAATATAAAGTGCTGCACACTGTTTAAAATATCAATTGATCAAATAGAACATAGTGGATATTTGGTTAAACAGAAGATCATGTTCAAAAGTCTTGGGGATTAAAGTTGACTATAAATGACCACAACAATATAATAAGACTGGCCAGAGAATAAAGACTTATGATCTTATTCTGATTAAGAAAAAAAAAAAAGCAAGTCTTTCTTCCCTTCCAAGCTATCCTCCTCTCAGCTGCTTTGTAAAATGGAAGTTCTAGGAAAAAACTCCCCAAACAAAGGAGGTATAGGACTGGAAGCATCTCAAGCACGAGAAAAGAATCTGATTTGTAAGGGAGTCAAGAAGTCTTCTAGTACAATCCATATTTGTTTGAGAATCTTCACTCCACCTTCCCTTAAAAAATACCTGACAAATAGTCATCAAGGCTTGATTCAGGGAACTGTGGAGAGAGGGAACCCACCAGTCCCAGAGACAGACCATCACATTTTTCTCACACCAACAATGAACTTTGCATATGAACAATACCCCCCTCTATAGTACTGTTGACAAATGCTATCCAACTTCTGCCTGAAGACTTCCACTAAGGGAGAAACTATTCTCTCTTGAGTTAGTCTTTTCTTCTATGGAGAGAACCAACTGAAAGGAAATTTTTACTTATATCAAGTCTAAACCGGCCTCTACAATTTCTACTCACTGTTACTAGTTCTTCCCTGTGGGACCAAGAAGAATGGGTTGAGTTCATTTTTCTAAATGATAGCTCCTCAAATGCAATGAGAAAGCTATCTTGTACAACTGGAGGAAGATTATTTGCTCATGGTTGGGCTGTACCAATAGAATAAAAATGACAATCCTGACTAAATTAATGTACTGTTTCAGTGTAATATTATCAAAA
Organism: Potorous gilbertii; assembly: GCA_028658325.1. NCBI lineage: Eukaryota > Metazoa > Chordata > Mammalia > Diprotodontia > Potoroidae > Potorous > Potorous gilbertii. The sequence goes on from CM053769.1 coordinate 118,190,759, forward strand.
TATTTATGGGCCACTTTATAAAACTAGACCAAGTAATAATAAAATTCATTTGGAGGAAGAGAAATTCAATAATCTAAAGGGAAATAATGAGAAAAGTGGGAAGGAAGGAAATTTTTCTGTACCAGATTTCAAACAAAGCAGTAATGTGATACCAGTTTAAAAATATAGAAGTTGTTCAATGGAATAGAACTTGAACACAAGGCCCAGAAGCAATCAATATGATAACGTTGTGTTTGAAAAAACCTAAGGATATCCAACTACTTGAGTAATGACTATTTTAAAAAAAACTATCAGAAAAACTAGAAAGAGCACGGCAGAATTTACTTTAGACCAACATGTCACACTAAAAACCACAATAAACTCCAAATCACACAACTTAGACATAAAAGGTCCTATCATAAATTAGATAAGCAGGGGAGGAGATACATATCACAATTATGGGGAGAGTAAAAGGAAGTTTGAAGGGGACACAAGAGGGCAGTGTTAATACTAAGATGTATATGACAGGACTTGTCAAGAAAATGACATTAGGAGTACTTCATGTACTCAAAAATGTACATGACAGGAGTTTAAATAAAACCTTTGTTTTCTATTCTTTATCTAGGAAAATTTTAATTTGTAAGAAAAGCAGAAAATCTATAATATAAACAATACAATAGAAACTTAAGAGATAACTATCACCTCTGTTTTCTTCTTTAGGACAAATATACCCAGTTCCTCCAACCTAGTTCCTCCAACCAGTCCCATAAGGACATGGTCTCCAATTTTCTCACCACTCTGGTCATCTTCCTGCTAATGTTCCAACTTGTCTAATTCCTCCCTAAACCATGAAACTCAAAGCTGCCCATGGCTGACCAGATGTGGTCTACCAGGGTAGAGTACAGGAGGCTTTCATAAGACTTCAAATTTGGAAAGGAAACCATAGTACATCTAGTCCAATTTGTTCCCAACAAAGAAATGTCATAAACAGTAAAATTATGAACTGCTGTAAAGAGATGAAAGTGATGAAGATTTGAAAAATACATTTCAATTTAGTTAAAGGAAAGAGAATCAGCATGGTAGAGAAGGATAAGAGAGACTTAGAGACTGAGGAGATTGAATTAAGTCTCTGACACTACTAGCCAAACGACCACAGACAAGCCAAAACCTCACTGAGTCTCTCCATGGTCCTGTTCAATAAAATGGGGATATTATTTTCACTTCCCACTTTCCATGACAGAAAACCACTTTATAAATCATAAAGTGCTATAGTATAGTAAATAGTATATAGTATAGTTCTAAAGTGCTATGTAAACCCCTGATAGTGTCCCATAAGTCTACGGCAAATTTAAATGTTATTTTTCATGGAGAAATGGGAAGAGAAGGCAGAATGGGACAGCAAGAGACAAAGGACAAAATTCATGTTTGTGGGGTTTGGCAATAACTGGAGCAAGAGGAATGAGAAGGGAGATAAAACTGGCAACAGGAATGAGCAAAGGCTGAATTCTCTTAAACCAAGGTCAGACTTGGCTAGTCCTGCAGAAAGAATCTTTGAAGAAGGATGGATTGAGGACACAAGAAGACAAGAAAATAATCATGTGAAGGAGCATGAAAGAATAGGATCCAGAGTACAGATAGAGGGATCTTTATATCACTGTTGTAGAGTTGGAAGATACATCTGAGAACATCAAGTGTCAACTTCTTGTTTTACAGATGTGAAAACTGAAGCTCAGAGCACTTAAGTGACTTGCTTCAGGTTAAGTCTAAGGCCAAATTCAGACCCAGTTCTTACTGAATACAACTCTGGTATTCTATCCACTACACCATGAAGCTTTTCCTTAGCATCAAGAAAAAAGAAAGAAAGGATTCTTTCTCTGATAATGTAGGGAAATATGAAGAAAAAGAGATCAGGAGACTCATTTGCTGAACTGAAAGATGAAGGTATAGGAAGCAGCTCAAGAGGAACAGCCGCAATCCTTCCTGAGAGACTTGAAGGACTTTAAGGAAAGGTCCTCGCCCAACATATCAAAGGTAATGTCCCCTCTACTGATCCACAATCACATCACTGGCCTGGTTTTTTTCACTTACCTACGTAAGTGCCTCTTGGGACTTCTCCCTCTGGCAGCCTGAATATTTCCCTTCTCTCCAAGTGAGAGGTTACATCTGGTTTGGAAACTGGAAGCCCTGAACATGAGGTAATAATGTGAAAAATGCTATAAATAGACTGACATCTCAGAATTTCATCTTAACCTCTTTAGCTTCAGGGAGTGGGGCATGCTATGAAGGGCCTCGGCAGGATGTCCTGTTTTGTATTTTGATTAAAACACGGGAATAAGTGATGGGGTTCAGAGAAAATGAGTTCATCTTAATGCACTCTGTGCTAAGAGTGCAGAAATGTTTTTGTTTTCAGGTATCTGCACTGAAACTTTGACTAGGAGGAGTAGATGGCAGAGAAGTTGTAGCTTCAGGAAGAGAGCCCAATAAAGCCGATGATTTCTAACTGTGCAGAACAAAGACCTTCTATCTGGAAAAATGGAACAGAAACACTGTGACTGTTACCCCAAAGGATTTAGAAATCTTTCCACAACACATGCATTTACAATTACATCCTGCACACAAGTCAAAACTCGGCTAAGCACTTCTGGTTTCTAACAACCTTTAGGAAGTGAGAATACAAAGTCACCTCTCTGGACAGATAAATCATGAGAAAAAAGCTGTCCTTACCAAGGGAGACAAAATTCTCATAGTTTTCCAGCATCACTTCCCTGAATAGGTCCTTCTGAGCTGGCTCCAATAGCCCCCATTCCTCCTGGGTGAACTCCACAGCCACATCCTGGAATGTCAGTGATTTCTGAAATATCCAAACATATTCATGCTTACTGGAGAGTATTAAGGGAGAAGTGAGGTTGGTACACCACACAGGGAATGGTTTGTACAGTATTCAGTTTGGAATATGTCATGTTAAGAGTTTCTCATACATCCATCTACATGCTTTGCATCTTACTTTATGCCAAGTAATTTTACATTCAAACTTAAGATGAACTTTATGAATAGTTCTCCCACTGAATTCCAAGTGCTCAGTGAGTGTGCTTTATTCTTTAAAAATTGCACCACTTTCTAATTGGATACAATATATAAATCATTTTCTAGACCTAGTAACCGTGTTTTGGGCAGCATGACTTAGAAGTCAGGCCACAAATGGATGAGAAAATACAAATACTTTGTTCTCTAAATAAGATGACCCTGCTATTCTCCAAAAACTATTACTTATTTTACTTCCAGAAATCCTCAGATCCCATTAGCACCTGGGGATGTGGAGGGGCATGAGGTGGCAGGCCAGGGGCAGGTGGTAATGATCATTACACACGGGGAAAAAATTAGAATCAGGGAATCCTATCATTTTCAACCCAGCAATCAGCTCCTCCCTATTAGACAAAAAGTATAATTTCCCCTTGAGGAAATTTAATACTTTACCTGATAAAGAATTAAAGTATGACTAAGACAAGAAACTGACTACTACTTTTAGCAGAGAAAGAAAGAGCTTGAATACATGAAGAGATCATTAAAGTGTCCCATCTTCATGTTAAGATGACTCCATTCCAGGAGAATCCCACTGCTGGTACAGACAGTCTTTAAAATATTTCAGTGGTAACACTATTCCAGTGTCTACTTCTTTTTACCTTGGACCAATGTTCTCTGCCATGTTACCCTCTATGTTCAGGACTAAAGGTGACTCAGACCAATACTCTTAATAGTCTTGGTTTGATATTGGAGCACAATTCAAGAGGCAATAACAGAAGGGGAAATGCCATTCCAAACAACTACGAAATGCATAAAATATCTGATTATCAACCTACCAAAGCACACAAAAGACTAGCATAGATAAAGTACTACCTAAAGAAACAAAATTAGCCACTTGTAGGTTATTAAGCATTTAACAAAAAAAAATGCTTAGCCATAGCAGAAGGAGGATATTCAACATGAATAGGCACAGAGGATATCTGGAACTAGTTATGCTAAAGGAAGCTTGAGTTGCCACTGTGATTCACCAACCAAACATCAAAGCTACCCCAAAGTTCATCCTGCTTTTCTGTACTCAAGTGACAAGGAATTTCAATAGCCTAAGCTTTTAGTTCCCTGAGCTAATCAAGATTCGAGAATGATCTCACTGCCTTTCAAGGAAATATGAAAGTAACTTGCAGAGGAAGAAAGGTTGGGATACTACTCCTAACAAACCCCTCTGGCTCCTGGATTTCTTCATCTGATGATGTCTTCTTAACATACTATGCTGCGACCTTACCCCACCCCTTTCCCTCATATCTTTTGAATAGGTTTCTCTTTCCCAGTCCTGGGTCTCATCACACAAAAGTTTCATGATACCCTGAAGATGAAATTGGCCTCCATTAAGACTGGTGTTTTATCCTGCTTATTCCTAGATGACTTGTCATGGATTCAATACAGTTAATATATGTCACAGGTGAGATTCAAAAACCAGGTACTTGAAAAAAATTTTTCTAATTAAATTTTATTTTCAGGTCCACATTCTCTTCTTCCTTCCCTCTCCTTCCCCTGCTAAGAAAGCAAAAAAAAAAAAGCTAACAAAACTCCTGTTACAAACATGTATCATCAAAGAAAACAAATTCCAATACTAGCCCTATCCAAATGTGGGAAGGAGGTGGGAAGCATGTTTCATCATCAGTCCTCTGGAACTGTCGTTAGGCTTTGTATTAAGAGAGTTTTTACGTCTTTCAAAGTTGTCTGTCTTTATAATATTGTTAACGTATACATGTTCTCCTGAAAACCAAGTATTTCATAAATCCAAGTCCAGTGCGGTCTATTCTATGCTGCCTCTAGAGGGGAAGAACCTTAAAGCACAGCGTGTTATGGCTGTAAAGTAATGTTTTGGTGCTCGTCACGGTGGGTGGGAAACAAAACATATCAGGGTCCGTTCCGTGTTACTCCTATTATAATCCACAGAAAGCCATCAGAGGCTTTGGATGGGATGTACCAGTCTTTCATGGAGTACACTCAAGCCTATCACCCTTTCCTTAGTATAAGTGAATTTTCCTGAATGTAGAAAGTTACCCATGGATGGTTTTTCTTTAGCCTGCATCACTACTATGTAAATAAAAAACATCACAAATACAAGTCTGGGCTAGCTGGTTTTATTGTCCATTTCTGCCTACAGCACACTGGGGGCTACTGGGTTAGAATCTACAGTTTGGTGGCACCACTGCCACCGCTACTGAAGATGGTATTTTCTAGGAACAATGAAAATCGGTTCCCTTTTTCTTGAGTTTGTTGTCTTTCTAGTTTGATTGGTCAATACTCTTGGGATGGTCAGATTTAATTAGGTCTCACAACAAGCTTTCCAGACCCCTGTGGTCCTCCTTCCATCACTCTTAGTTGTTTTGTGATGCAGTATTATTTTTAGTGGATACTCTCAAATATTACTGTCCTTAACATCCTTGTCTTTCTGCTTGGCAAGGAAATAAAAATCAAGTGAGTGCTGATTATGGATGGAGGGAATCATCAGCAACGTCCTCTGATGTGAGCAGTGTCACCTTATAAGTCAAGGAGACGAGGAGTAAAATCATTTCAGAGAAAGTACGATGAGATTTAAAATCTGGGGGCTTTTTAATCATGAAACCGGAAGGATGAAAAACAGAAAAGAGCACACTTTTCTGCAACAGTGATCCTACCTGGACTCCAACATCAGGGCCGTCCTTTTACTGTGAAGCTGTGAACTGGTCCAAGCATTCTGAAAAACGATTTCTAGAAAGCAGCTGTACAGGCTGGGGAACCTGCAGCCCCTTACAATTTGTTCTGTGAAGTTTGGATTCTGTCACAGGACTGCATCTGAGGGTCAAGAGGGCCACACGCTGCCTGGAGGCTGCAGGTTCCCCAACCCCTAAATCATTTAATTGTGCACATTTTGGATTGGCAATGTCACAGCTAGTCATATACCCTAGAGAAACCAAAGGCAGAGGAAAAGATGTACAAAACGTACATTATGTACAAAAATTTTTATATCAGTACATTTTGTGGTAGCAAAGAACTCGACACAAAGTGGGAGTCCATTTGGAGAATGGCTCAACAAACTATGATATGAACATAATGGATATGCAATATTATTGCATTATAAGGAATGATGAAAAAGATAGATTTAGAGAAACCTGGGAAGACTTGTATGAATGGCTGCAGAATGAACAGACCTAGGAAAACAAATTATATAATTACTATAATAATAAAAAGGAAAACAACTTTGACAGATCTAAAAGCTATGGCCAATGAAATAACAAATTAAAAAGCATTTAAGAAGTGCTTTCTATCTGCCAAGTCCTGTGCAAGGCAGTAGGGACAGAAAAAGTGAGACAATCCCTGCCTCAAGGAGCTCACACTCTAAATGGGGAAGATAACACATACACAATGGTTCAGCTGCCAGATATATGGAAAGACTCAGTTGTTCTAAGGGTACAACAGTGAGCAGGGTGGCAAAGCCCAAATATCCTTAGGGAGACATGGCAGGTCAGCTGAGATTTCTTGGACATCTGAAGGGCATAACAGCAGGGTCCAGAAGACTTGAAGTTATAGGAAAACGGCAGAAAGTAAGACCTAGTGGTCCTCTTACCAGGATTACAGCTGGTGATTCTTTGTTCATTTAAGCTGTGTTAGCAGCCATGTCCACTCAATAGGGTAAAGAGTCTGAAGGGGACTAGTTCAGTACCATTGGGAAGCTGAGAAGGAGCTTAAGGGTCCAAGTGGAATGGGGTTCTGGGTTCCTTCCTGAACAGGAGGGTAAGGGGGTTGAGGGTAGTGGGGAATAGTGTCCAACCAGAAGCAGAAGAGAGGAAGGTGACAGTGATAGAAAGGATGGGAGAGAATCTATTTTTCCCAGGTGAGCCCATGGGGTCTGGCAAGAAGGGAGCAGAAGGAGGAAAGGAGGGAACCCTTTTCACTTTGGACTCTGTATCTCTTTTTATGATGAGCATTCATCTTGTTTTATGTGTTGCCTAAGGGTCAAGATCAGAGGGCTGTTAAACCTAGTTTTTCTTTTTAGGCTGTGAAGAAGTATTTTGTTCTAGAGAATCAAATGTTTTTTATAATCAACAAGCAACAAGTACTGTGGAAATGTATATTCTCTATGTGTTTTAGTTAACAGTAAAATGGTAAAGATGTGTACAGGTTGTACATATACTCTCCCACTGGAATGTGAGTCCTCTGAGAGGAAATCTTTCACTTTTGTCTGTGAATTTCTAGCACTTTGCAGATGGCAAGCGCTTACTAAATATCTGTTGAATGACTGACATGGTCTATTCTTGAATATTACTGAGAAAGCCTACTTATTCTCAAAGACTACCTGCATTGAATAGGCCCTCAATTTGAATTATTCTATATACGCAGAACATGAGATATAGAGGTCAGCAGTTATAAATGTTTTCTCAGCTGCCTTTTTGGGGGATTAACAACGTAAGCAATTTTTCTACATATAACTGGTATCCTCTCCTTCAGGTAACTTATCTATTGAATCCCCAATGTATTTACAATTTTGTCATTCCTGCAGGAATCTAATTCCTCTGGATGCATGAGGTCAAATCTTTTCTGGCTGCTTTTCCCATCTTTGTTAAGTACTGTTTCTGACTTCCCCAAGAGCACAGCTGGGATTCTGATGTTAGGGTCCAAATATGGGGGTCCTTGATGGAGTAAACTCATGAGGATGTTTGTAAATATTTTCCATTATTGTTCTACTTGTTTTCATCTTTAAATGCCTTTGGGATGACTGCTTAGCTTGCTGTCTTGCCAAGTACTCCTTAACTGATTTTACCCCATCACCCTGTCTCTCTGTTTTATGAAATATTACTGCTCGGAAATGTCCACTGTCCTTTTTTAACTTTACAAATGAGTTTATGATCTAAAATGAGACTTTTCATGACCTCTAGTAAGGTCTGATGTTTGAAAACTAAGATGTTCCCCAGGATCCCTGTGTCTTCTCATTATGACAACATTTCTGTTGTCAATTTATCTTGTTCGCTGTTTAAATAATTCAGGAATAAGCTGTTTCAGTCCTAAGTCATGTCTTGTCCTTTATAGCAACCTCTCTTCTTTCTTTTTACTAATTCTGATCTTAACTTGACAAGTCCATGTTCTGATTGTACATACAAACAGGGAAATCAGGGATAACTCTCACATCAAAAACAGACCTTTTCACAGGATCCTGAATCTAAAGCCAGAGGGGATTTCACAGCCCACTTAATCTACCCCCTTCACTTTGTTGATGAGTAAACTGAGGCCAAGGTATGTAGGTCATCCTTGAAGTGCGATTTGAATCCAGGTCCTCTGGCTCTGGAGCCACTACCTCTTCCATTGCACCGAGGCTGCTTTGTGTCTGATAAAGAATAACCTACTTCTTTTTCTTCAGTTATTTGGTACTTGCTACATCCAGGACCTAGCAATCATTTTTCACAAAAGAATGGCTCACAATGAAAAGACGTGTGTTTTTTCTTAAATCTCTCTCCTTCCTCTTTCCCACATATTTCTCCCTATCCTCACCTTGGCCCACCTTGGCACAGTGTCATCATGGAACTGAACAGATGCTGTTTTAATTTGAGGCATCTGATCAAGTTTTCATTGAATTCTGCTACCTCTTCATTACTCCCTGGCCATCTTCTCACGAGTTGTCTTGTCACCCTGACCAGAAGTCAAGTCATGAAGGACTTAAACTACTGTACCGCTGGAACTGTCACAGTGGGTCCCCAGTGTCCTGACTGATGGGCCCCGGCAAGGCCTCACTTCATTTCACTCCATGGCCAGCTGCCACCTGCCACCATTCATGTGTGCCCTTCCCCCTTTCCTAGCTCTGGATGCATAATTATCAACTCTATCATTACTCCTAGAAAGTCTGTCCTCCACTCATCATCCAAGTAACTATGCAAATTAACATACTCTCTCCTGCTAGCACTACCTTACTTAGGTTGTATCCTCCCATTACACTACAAACTCCTGAAGGGCAGCAATTATCTTCTTTTTTTTTCACCTTTCCACTCCTTAATTTCTTCTGATTTCATTTAGAGCAAGAATGTCAATTCTATAGCAAGACATGGCCCCAGTTACTCCACAGACCTCATATTTAGAATATTAACATTCAAATGAAAGCTGATGGCTGGTTTAAAAGCAGTGGTTCTTGGAATTTTCTTCCCTTTTATGCTCCCATTCTCCCATCAGCACATGAGCAGAATGGAGGGTGAAGAGAATTGTGTCATTTTGTACTACTGGCCTCCTGGGGGTTGGCCTCCCTGTGCTTAGCTAAGATGGACCTCAGAGGAAAGCTTCAGTCTTTCTGGGTTTATACATGACATCTTTCTAGCACAGCAGAAGCTGAAAGAGCTTGTGGTGTAGCCTTGGAGCACACCAACACTTTGATGGGGTATTGGACTATAGCATTTTGAAATTGTATATATTTCCCATTTACACTTACATATGTACATGCTGACTCTCCCAAAAGAATGTCGACTCCTTGAGGCGAGGGACTCTGGTTTTTAAATTTGTATTTTCAAACCCCAGCAGAGGGTCTGCTGACACTCAGTGCTTGTGGGACTGCATGATATGAATACCAGAAATCCTATATCATCCACAAAGATGGCCAGAGACATTTAGGAAAGAACAACCTATGTTTAGGACCCTGGAGTCATTCTGGCAGAGGAGAGGAGCTAGAGACAAAGGGTAAGAAAGGTGCCCCTACTTTTAGGAATGAGATGGCATTCCAGGCAAAAGAGGAATGATGACTTACCTGAGACCAGGCTGTCAGGAACCCAGACGTCATCTTCTCCTTCACCTCAGTTCTTCCTTTTTGGAGTATGCCAGAATGCTGGGAAGTCAGAACGGACAAAGGAGCAAAACACTATGAAGAGTCCCAGTCTTCCCTGCCCTTCCAGCTTCTACAGTCACCAGGATGGAATTACCCAACAGGACCTATGAAGCCCAATCTAGGCATAAGTTTAAACAGGGTTTTTCCAGAGGGAGAAATTAACCCCATCCAGAATCCATCTTTTCCTAGAACCAGGAGAAAGGGCTATGGATATTAGTGCTAGACACTCCAAGGTGATGAAGATGACAGGCGATGACTTCACAGGACTTGCTCCTAAGAACTGCATGACAATAAGTATGCAAAGCAAGTTCTCTATGGTTCAGTAACTTCTTCACTGAATTAAGAAAAATATTTTCCATCTTCTCCATGCCCGACAGGAAATGTGCAGAATCAATTTGACGAAGCCTTTAGGGAAAGACTTGACAGGGGGGAATAGTGGCTAATAAGGAGTTCAAAGCCTACAGAAATATGAAAATGATACCTACTTACCTTTGTTCAGTTTAAATCACAAGGTCCAGAGTAACTACCTCCCAGAGTCTAGAAGAATTTGCAGTTGTAATAGCTGAGCTTCTGCCCATGGTCTTTGAAAGACTGTGGAAAATCACAATAAATGTCTTATTTCTAAAATATTCAGAGACCTGAAACAAATACATAATACTGACAGTCATTCTCAAAAGATAAAGTAAAAGGAGACCAAAGGATTGTAAAGTATTAATGGTCCAAATCACTAATAGCAAAAGAAAAAGAAAAATCAAAATAACTCTGAGGTTTCAGATCATACCACACTAACTGGTGTGATGACAAAAGATGGGAGTAGTCAGTGCCGGAGGGGCTATGGGAAATGGTCTAACCATTTTGGATTTAAATTTGAAATTATGAAAGTAACTAAACTGTCTTTATCCTCTAACTCAACTATCCTACTACCAGACATACATCCCAATACACGACCCAGGAGATCAAAGACAGAAAAGTCCAATATGTGGGAAAATATTCACAGCAACACCCTCTGTGTTGTTGGCAGCAAAGAACTAGAAATGATGGAGTTAGGGGAATACCTAAATTATTTTTTTAACAATGGTAAATAAAAGTATCAGAGTATTATTTTGCAGTATAGAATGACAAACATGAGAAATTCAAAGAAACATGAAGATTCATATGAATTGATGGAGAAGGAAAACAGAACCAGGAAAATAGATAGAACAATTTTAACAATGTGAATGAAAATAACAGTAAAAGATATTTTAAGTATAGATTAAATGTGATGACCAATCTAAGTCCCACTGGGAGAGAGTGATGAAGAAATGTCTTCTCATCTTCTATAAAGAGGAGAGACTGTAGGTCAGAAGGTTACATAGCTGTCAAAAATCTCCTTTTCTCATCCCACTATGACCAGGGAAGGATTTTGCCAACTCTGAAAGAACTAAAAGGTGTCAGCTATTCAGTTAGTTTTAACTGTTTTTCTTTTTTATGAAAAGGTTTAATATTGGTGGGACGGGGGTGGAGTACAGTTTCATCTAGAAATAACTGACAGAAAAAGAAAAGCCTTCAAGTTTTTAAAGGTCTTATTTGACAAAGCTCATTTCTTTTTGGTAGGAATGGCAAGTCAAAGAAATGAAGCAGATACAGCTTGTCTAATGTCATCCTTATGGACAAAGGGAAAAGGGTTTGGCTATTTAAGAGTATGTACAGATACCTGAACTGGAAAAAGCCTGAACGGCTGAGCTCCAAAAGAATTCATTATTGACCAAGTGGAAGGCTGTCACTGGAGAGTTTCCAGGGATCTGTCCCTGGACACATTCAACCTGGACTTAGATAAAGGCATCCATTGCCAGCGTGTTTACCAGATGACCCCAAGCTGGGAGGGACTATTAACACATTGGAAAACTGTCAAGATTACACTGATTAATAAATGATTAAATTTAACAAGAGGGTAAATGTTAAATTTAACACCTGGATTCAAATAACTGCAGAAGTACAAGGACAGAAGGTACAGCAAGCCTGCAGCTCAACCGAAGAGTGCATTATGGCAGCCAAAAAAACCTAGTTCAATCTTACGCTGCACAGAATGAGGGAGGAGAGAAAATGTGCTGGCCTTGGTCAGAAAACTCCTGGATAATGCTGTGTTCAGTTCTGGACTCCCCACTTTAGGGAGAACTTAAATCAAGTAGAGACAATCCAAAGGAATATGGCTGGAGACCTCTAAAGAATGTCATTATTATATAGTGAAGCTTTGGTTCACTATATAATAGTTTGGTTAAAAAATGACAGTATTTATTCTAATTAAAGAAGACTTAAGGCAGCCATGATAGCTGCAATTCAAAGACTGATATATGGAACATTCCAGTGCTAATGAGAATAGACACTGCAATGAGCTGAGAGAGCCCAGGCCCAGGGGCTCAAAGGTTCCTCAGACTCTCTCCCCACTGACTAGATCTCCTTTTCTCATCCCCACTATGACCAGGGAAGGATTTTGCCATCTCTGAAAGAATTAAAAGGTGTCGAATTCCCCATCTTGCCACAGGTGTCCCCAGATCATTTCATGGCTGTGTCTGTATCCTCAGCAGCCAAAAGACAGACTGGACTCATGACTCTACAAAGAGCCTACATCATCTTGTTTCCCTTCCCTGGGGTTCATTTTTAGGAGACTCAGCTAGAACGCCATACTCGCTCTTCATATCTGAACATGACTCTTGTATGACTGTTTTAGTTTGAAGACCTTTTTGAAGTCTAAGGGCTTTTGATTGACTGGCTGAGATATTCTTACATTGTTAAGGTATCAGAGTTAAAGGGGTTGATTTCAACTCTACACATACACACACACTTATGTGTATCTATATGTGTGTGTGTGTATGTGTCATTATAGACACATCACGTGGATAAATGATGTTGCTAAGCTTCCCCTCAAAGACCTAAAAAAGAGATATATCATCAGAGACACTGAGCCTAAAGAGGTTAAATCTACCTAGGGTCACATAGTCCCCATCTGAGGCTGGGTGTGAACACCACTCTTCTGGACACTGGCACTCCTTCTACTACATGGGAAAGAGAGCCAAAGAGAAAGAGATCAAGAGGATGGAGCTGGAGAGAAGGCTAGAAATCATCTCATCCAGTGCTTCCTTTAGACATAAGGAAATGTGGGTCACAGAGTTATTCAAACATTAAAAGCATCAGAACCATGATTCAGACCCAAATCTTTTGATTCCAAACATGATCCTCTCTGCATGGCACCGTGCTAAGGATGCGGATCTGTAAAACAGTATTGAGGACAGAAGGGTCTGAAGTAGAGAAAGTGGTCAGAGGCACAGTTGACTCACATACGGGGTTTGACAGTTTACACAGCACTTAGTACACATTATCTCCTGTAAATCTCACATATACCTGGGGAGGTAGGTCATGCTAGTGTTATTATTCTTTTCATTTTAATTCTCAATTTAATAACGAGGAAAATACAGATGCAGTTCAAGGTCTCGTAAATCAAAGTCAGGATCATACAAGACCTAACAGCCTCTACTAAAAACCAGAACATTCCAAAAAGCAAAAGAGCCTGAAGACTTTTAACCAAGAATAACTTACTTTGCAAAACTGAATAGAATCCTAAAGTGGAAAAATGGATCTCTAATGGCATAGAAGACTTTCAAATGCTTGTGGTGAAAGCACTAAACAGACTTGAGTAGGCACTTTGAAATACAAACCCATGAGATCAGAGAAACCTAAAAAGATAAATTTATTTGAGGAATTGAGAGCAGTTATATGATAGTATAATGCTAACATTCTAATGGGGCAGCTGAGAAACCAAGTTCAGAACTCTGTCTTCAAAGGGCCTTGAGGGAGTTAAATAAGAAAAGCAGGGATGGGGATGGGGTAGCCTGGTTTTGTTCTGAGGGTTTTAAGAAGGGAAAGAGAAAAGGCTAATAGGAATATACTAGTATAGAAAGCAAGAAAGGGGTGGAATTTACTATTTCTTATAAGTGAAGTACAGCAGAGGAAAAGTATGGGAGAAGTCCAGGAAGAGACAGGGTAACGAGAGGGAGTATCAGATGAACTTTGATCTTATCTGAAGTAGATTAAAGGAGAGTTGAAAACAAGCAGAATTTGGTGTAGAAAAACATCAAACTCAACAGGGAAACAGATGGGGGTGAGGGGGTAAATAGAAGAATAATAACATGGGGAGAGAAATTCAAAAGTAACACACCTTTAAATGTTTTCCAAGGGAGGATGGGAAGGGCAGGATGGGAGTGCAAAAGAAAAGAAAGGAGGAGAGGAGAGAAGGGGAGGTGTGGGGAGGGAAAAGCTATAAACCAAGGGGTACATCAGTTAATCAATGACTGTAGTGGTAGATACGTTGTAATAGTATATGACAGCATCTTAAGAAATGACAAAAGAGACAATTTTAGAAATTTTGTAAAGTAGGAAATGTTGAATCAACAGAATTGGGAGCACAATTTATATAATGAAAACAGTATGATAAAGAAAAACAACTTTGAAACACTTAAAAATTCTTATGTAATAGCCAACTACATTTTCAAAGGGCTTATTGATGAAGCATATCATCCATCTCTAGACAGAGAAGCAATGGACTTAGGATGTAGAAGATGATACATCTTTGGACAGTCATTGCATGCACTTGTTTTGATTGATTATACTTATGTGTTACAAGGGTTTTGGTTGGTTTTGCAATGGTGTTAAGTGGAGTGATAATGACGCTAAAAAAAGAAAAGAGAGAGGGCCAATGAAACAAGGGTAACAAGATCAGAAGTGAACTTTAGGAAAATCAATCTGCAGTTTATAGAGAATGGATTGGAAAGGGCTGAGATGCTGAAATACTCAGGAAGGGGCTATTGCTGTACTCCAAGGGAGAGCTGCTAAGGGTGTCAGTGCAGAGGAAGAAAGATACATTGTGGAGATGTAAATGCCAAGATGTAGCAACTGACTGGACACGTGCGTAAATGAGAGTGAGGGACTGAGTACGACACCGAGTGCAAACTTGGGTGTCTGCAAGGACTAGGATGCCCTTGACAGTCGATAAAAGGGAAGTTTGGAAGAGGGGTGTTTGGGGGAAAGGGTAGTGAGTTCTGATTTGACCATGCTCTTTCAGATGTCCTCAGGACATCCAGGCTGACGTGTAAAACAGGCACTGATGGGCTCATAAGAGAGATTAGGGCTGTGGATATTTGTAAGTCTGCACAAGGATAATTGAACCTGGTGGAAAGGCACCAAGGCAGAGGGTGTGCAGAGAGAGGAGGGTCCAGGTCACCCACGGTCAGTGACCACGATGTGGATAATGCATCAGCAGAGGTGCACAAGAAGCTGAGGGGCAGGAGGGAGGGAACCAGAGGAGTAGTATCCCAAAAACTCAGAGAGGAAAGGGGACAACCGCAGCAGTCAAAGAGGGGCAGTTCTAAGAAGAGGCCAATGTTCTACTCCCCCTCCTCCACCTCACTATTCTAGACCTTCCCAGTTCTCACTCTAGAGCACCATCTCCATCCCCAGACTTTGCCTTCCTCTTCCCCCTGGAGAACCTGGGGTTCCAGGACCCCTCCTCTCTGAGTGTCCTCTCCCTGAAAGAGACTTAAAGGGGAGGGGTGGTGCCGACTTTCGAACTCTTGAGCCTCCCTCATCCCCAGACCCTGCCCCATGAGGGTGGGGGGGATGTATGCTCTCCCTCCCTTTTGCCCCCAATCCTCAGACTCTGCCCCAAGGGGGGGGCGGGGGAATGTTACAGCTCTTGCACCCAGAGCCCCTTTCCCAACCCCCGTCCCCCTTGGTCGGCTCCTCTCGGACCCCAAAGGTCCCGCTCCGCCCCAGCAGGCCCCGCCCCCGTCCGGTGCCCTTCCTCGGGGGCGGGGAGGGGGGGTGCCGTGGCCTTGGAGGCCCCCGGGCCTTGTTTGACCGAGGAGGAAACTGAGGCCTAGAGGGACCACGGCCCGGCTCTTCCTCCGCCCGGGGGCTCGGCCGGACACGTGGGCAGCGGGTCTTTGTCCTCTGGGATGAAGGCCTGAGGGGGTGGGGGGAGGTCAGAACCGAGGGCGGGGAGGGGGTGGGGCGGAGGCACGCCCCCTCTGCTCACACTCAAGTTCACACTCGCGCTCCCGCTCACACTCGCTCACACTCACCTTCTGCCCCGGAGTCACTGCACAAAAAAAGAAAAGAAACAAGAAAAAGATGGGCTGAACGCCCCAAGCGTCTGGTACTGCGCCGGCGCAGGGGGAGCCCCGAACTACGACTCCCAGAATCCAGCGGAAATCGCGCGGCCCGAAGGACTCTGGGAAATGGCGTCCCGCGGTTCCTGCGCCGGCTCTGCCTCGTACGCCCCGCCCCGTCCCGCCCCCAGTTCTGGGCCGGACTCCCACAGGCCTCCCCTCCCCGCTGCCCCCCTGAGGCGTGACTGGGGACTGGGGCGCGGGACGCGGGGGGAGGGGCGTAACCTTTGGTCCTCCCCGAGCAGCGTCCGCGGCGCCCCGACGTCCTAGGGGCCCGGCCCACCCCGGTACCTCTGCCCTTTGACCCCTGAACCCAGGACCGTCAGGCCCAGTCGGTTCTCCGCCTCTTGGCCTTCTCGGGGGCTCCTAAAACCTCCCCACCCCTGACCGGACCCCACTTCCGCTCACCCCGGCCTCCTCCTCGCCTGCCCTCCCCCAGCCATTTCCAGGAACAGGTGGCCACGCCATTGTGTGCACGGGCCCTTCCTTCAGCGCTGTTATCGCCGTCGTCCCCACGCGCTCCCCGTTCTTCTGCCCCCAACCCCCGCCCCAGAATCCTCGCTTTAGGGTCATCGTCCTGGCTCTGCCCCCGCCCTCGTGCCGAGCAGCTCCCGGACCCTCCCGCCCTTTGCACTCACCCTCCCCGGCTCCATCTCTGGCTGCCTCCTTCCCTCTTGTAGGGAACCCGGGTGACTCCTCATCACCTGGGTCAGACGCAAGACTCGGGGGGGCCAAACATTCGTAATTCCAAACCTTTCCTCACCTGCCCCCTCCTACCTTTCTGGGCTAGTTGGGATTCGCTCCCTGCCCCCCATGTACTCCACGATCCAGTAACCCTGGCTTGGCCCTGGCTCCGGGCGTTCCAGCCGGCTGTGCCCCCTGCTGCGAGGGCGTTTGTAGCATTTATGTGTTTGTCTATGTGTTACTGATGAGGTGATCAGGACCCCAAAGTAGGGACAGTCCGGGTGGTGCTCCAATGAATTCGACTCAAGCCTTCTTAAAGCCAAAGAAAACAAAGTTTATTAAGGATTCGCCTAATTGGGATGCCTTTTACAGAGCCTAAGCATTTGTGACGCTTGTATTCCCAAGCAGGCCAGATAGAATCCCAGCTAGACAGAGTCTGAGCTGGATTGGATCTGAGCGCCTTCATGGAGGCAAGGTGGGACTTAAATACAGAAAAGAGTATAGGAGGGATCGGGGTGGGGGTGGGGGTGGTCCGGTAATCTAGTGATGGGGAAAGAAGTTCAGGAAGGGCCTCCAAGGAGGATGCAAACAACTGGAGGTAATCAACAAACATCTGACTAGGGGGCGCCTAGGTAGTAAACAGGTAGGGCAATCGAGATAACAGACCATGGTCAGGTTCTGTGGAGAGATACAAGGGGAGCTCAATTTGAGTATGAAAGGTCAGATTCTGTGAGGAGATACTGGGAGAGCTCAGTTTGAGTAAGGAGATTCCAGGGGAGCTCAAAGAAGTTCCCAGAGTCTGAACCCCATCATTACTATGCATCAGGCAGATATCTCATGGGAAATGTTCGTCTTTCACTTTTTGACTAGGACTCCTGACATCATGTGGGTGATGTCTTGGTGTTTTTTTGCTTCTGTACTCAAATACTTTACTCAAAGGCAGAAGCAGGATTTTCAGAAAAAACGTAATTAATATATTATCTGCAGCAATATTGAAGTCGGTAATAACTAACAATAATAATAGACAGCAGTTGACTTATCAGAAACTGGATGGCTCACTTGCAGTGTAAATGGGAGCAGAGAGTACTATGTTGATACAACTTTAAAAAACAGAGATGACAGCATCTGTATGATGCCCTAAGGGTTTTTAAAAATATTATTTTCAGCTTTCAACATTCACTTCCACAAGATTTTGAATTCCAAATTTTCTCCCGTCTCTCCCCTCCCCCCAACCCAGGACAACATGCACCCCAACCACCCCTTTCCCCAATCTGCCCTCTCTTCTATCACCCCCTCCTCCTGTCTCCCCTCTATTTTCCTGTAAAGCAAGATAGATTTCTGTACCCCATGGCCTGTACAACTTACATGCAAAAAACAATTTTTAACAATTGTTTTTAAAGCTTTGAGTACCATATTCTCTTCCTGCCTCCTTCCCCATTCACCCTCATTGAGAAAACAAGCAATTTGATATTGGTCATACATGAGTAGCCCCCACAATAGTGTTTGCTTCTGATTAGCCCTACTGTCCCTTCTTCTATTATCCTCCCTCTCCTGCCCTCTTCCCCCCTGCCTTCCTTCCAGGTAAGTAGATTTCCATACCCAATTGAATGTGTTATTCCTTCCTTAAGCCAAATTAAGGCTCATTTATTCCCTCTCACCTCCCCTCTCTTCCCTTCCATTGTAAAAGCTCTTTCTTCACTTTTTTATATGAGATGAATTACTACATTCTACCTCTTCCTTTCTCTTTCTCCCAGTACATCCCTCTTGTAACACCAATTACAGCAGCACACCTGAAGACTGCTGCTGTGAATAATGTTTGGGGTTTAATCACATAGTATAATGAACTCTCCATTCAATAAAGTAAAACATAACATAACAACATCCTTAAACAGAACATATATATGTATATATACATATATAGCACTCATTATTCATATGGCAAACAGCATATATCATTGCATTCAATAGCATTCCCCAAAATACTTGTTTACACAATCAGTGGGTCCCAGGCTAGGGTCTTCCCTAGTATGACAAATCCTTATGGGGTAGCAGAAAATACCACACCATCCACCCCTAGATCACAGTAAGAATAATCTCCTTAATCAAAACCAGGTGTCCAAGTAAAGTCTTCCTTTTTAACTTGACTTCCAAGTTCTGTGGTTCTTCCTCTGTGGTCTGACCACTCCCAACTCTCGCCCGGATTCACACATAGGCAGCTCTCTGTTCCTATTCCATGTCTTAGCTCCTGGACGCTGCTCCAGTCCAAACTCTCCCAGCTCCTGCTCGCAGCTTCTGCCTCTGAGAAAACAAAGCTCAATAGGGCAACAACAATACTAACACACACCACCAGCTTTGTCATCTCAATTCACCTCCAAAGTCCAGAGGCTCTGTGATAACAGCTTAGTTCACTTTAACAGCTCTTAAAAGGGGCAAGCTAAGCCTCCTTCCTATGGACAGATTTCTGCCCTACAGCTCTATTTGCTTTCAAGTTCAGAGGCTCCTTAGTCTCCATGGGGCCAGACAATGTTCCTCTCTCACCTAGGTGAGAGGGCTTCCCCACTGACCTTTAAAGCTGTCTTTGATGTTTGTGGGCTGAGAAGTCTGGAAATTGCTACAAAATGTAGAAACTTGAATGTCATCTGGTCTAAGCTTTTTACATAAAGAATCTCACTGTAACATACCTGAAAAATGGCTATCCAACTGCTTTAATAGCTCCATACAATGGGAAGATTCTTTAATAATTCTGAATTTAAGCACCAAATGAAATTGGCAAATTGGTTTCCACAATAGCTATACTAGTTCACAGCTTCACCAACATTACACTGTTGTATTTGTTTTCCTATAGCCCCTCCAACAACATTTCCATTTTTATCTTCTTTGCCAATCTAAAGGGGAAGGGGAGGTGGAACCTCAGTTACTTTAATTAGCATTTCTCTATTAGTGATTTGGAATATTTTTTTAACTTGGTTGCTGATAGCTTGCCTTTCTTCTTTTGAAAACTATTCATGTCTTTTGATTATCTTTGGGAACTATAACTTGTTATAAATTTGAATCAGTACATTATACATATTGGATTTGAGACCTTTATTAGAATAACTTGTTGCAAATTCTTTTCCCCCCAGTTACCTGTTTCCCTTCTAACTTTTGCCAGTTTGACTATTTGTGCAAAAATTTTAAATTTTATCTTATCAAAATTGTCCTTTTTATGACAAATGTCAGAGGGGATATGGGGAAAATGGGATACAAATGCACTGTTGCTGGTGTTGTGAACTGATCCAACTATTCTAGAGAGCAATATAGAGCTATGCCCCAAAACCTATAAAACAGTGTATACCCTTTGACCCAGTAATACCACTATTAGTTCTGTATCCCAAAAAGATTTTTTTAAAAAAAGGAATAGGACTATACATACTACAATATTTATAGTAACTTTTTGTGGTGGCATAGAACTGGAGATTTAGGAGATGCCCACCAATTGGAGAATGACTGAACAAGTTGTGGAAATAATTGTGATGGAATACTATTGTGCTATAAAAATGACAAGTAGGATGCTCTCAAAAAAACCAGAAAAGACTTACATGAACTGATGCAAAATGAAATGAGCAGAACCAGAACACCGTATACAGTAATAATATTGTACAATGATCAACTGTGAATGACTTATTCTCAGCAATACAAAGGTCTCAAACAATTCTGAAGGACTCCTAATGAAAAATGCTATACACCTGAAGAGAAAGATCTGATAGAATCTGAATGTAGATCAAAACATCCTAATTTTTACTTTATTTTTTCATGGGTTTTTTTGGTCTATATTTTCTTCTGCAACATGACTAATATAGAAATGTTTTTCATGACTGTATATGTATAACCTATATCAAACTGCTTGCCTTTTCATTGAAGGGAGAGGGGAGGGAAGAAGAGAGGGAGAAATTTAGGACTCCAATTTTTAAAAAATGAATGTTAAAAATTCTCTTTACATGTAATTGAAAGGAACAAAATATTAATTGAACTGGGGAAAATTTGTCCATTTTATCTTCTGTAATATTTTCTAAACATAATTTTATGGTCATGAAATTTTTATCAATAGTTGGGTTAAGCTAATTTCCTCTTGATATCACCTTTCCTAAGTCAGATACTCATTTCTAGTTCTTCTTGGTGTAAGATGCTAGACTATGCTTAATTTCTGCCAGCCTGCTTTCCAGTGTTCCCTGTAGATTTTGTGAGAATTCTTACTCTAGTTGTTCTTTTTTCTGACATCAGACTTAAATTGCCTTCTTTGCAGAATCCTTATGTATCTTAGAAATGAAATCTTTATCAGAGAAACTTGCTGCAAAGATTGCCCCCCCCCACTGTTTCCTGCTTTTTCTTTTCATTTTAGATACATTGGTTTTGTTAGTGCAAACTTTTAAAATTTCTTTAATCAAAATGTTTCCTTTTGCCTTCTATGAATCCCTATACATATTCATTTTGAGTCTGTATTGGTATGCACTGTCAGATATAGGTCTATACATAGTACTTGCCAAACTGTTTTCCAGTTTTCCCAAGTTTTTATTGAATAATAAGTTCTTGCCCCTATAGTTGGGATCTTTGGGTTTATCAAAAACTAGGTTACTATTCTCCTTTGCTTCTGTATATTGGATAACTAATTTGTTCCATTGATTAACCTATTTCTTATTCAGTACAAAATTGTTTTGATGACAACAACTTTGTAGTTTGAAATCTGGTAATTAAACCCCTTCCTTACCATTCTTTCTTCAATGATTCCCTTGATATTCTTGATCTTTGGTTTCTCTAAATGAATTTCATAATCATTTTTTCTAGTTCTATAAAATAGTCCTTTGGTAGTTTGGTTGGCATATGACCAAATAAGTCAATTAGTTTTGTTAGTATGATGATTTTTATTATATTAAATAAGTCTAGCCATGAGCAATTAATATTTTTCCAGTTACTTGGATCTGTCTGTATTTATGTGTTTTGTGATTATGTTTCTATAGTTGCTGTGAATATATCCATAGTCAGATTTCCAATTATTTTCTACTATCTATAGTGATTTTAAATACAGTTTCTCCATCTCTTCCTATTGGGTTTTGTTTGCAATATACGGAAATACTGATGATTTATGTGGATTTAGTTTATATCTTCTAGGGATCTCTAAGTAGATCATATCATCAGTAAAACTGGTAGTTTTTGTTTCCTTTCTCACCAATATTTATTCCTTCAATTTCTTTTTCTTGTCTTATTGCTATAGCTAGCATTTCTAGTACAATAATTGTGATGACAGACAATATTGCTTT
Organism: Potorous gilbertii; assembly: GCA_028658325.1. Classification (NCBI taxonomy): domain Eukaryota; kingdom Metazoa; phylum Chordata; class Mammalia; order Diprotodontia; family Potoroidae; genus Potorous; species Potorous gilbertii. Next base: position 118,212,781 of record CM053769.1, read on the forward strand.
ATCTCTGATCTTTTTAGAAAGGCTTTCTTTCCTGTTATAGATAATGGTAGTTCTTGGTCTTGGATAGCTACTGCTTATCATTTGAGGTAAATCTCCCTTTATTCCTATGCTTTCTAGTTAAAAAGGAATGACTTTTGTATTTTATCAAAAGTCTTTTCTGCATTTGTTAGAATAATTATATATTTGTTGATTTTGTTATTAATATAGTCAATTGTTTATAGTTTTCCTAATATTGAACTACTCCTATTCTCCTGTTATAAATCCATTGTGGTCACATTGTATGATCCTTGTGCTATTTGTATAGTCTCCTTGCTAATATATTTTTTTTTTACAGTTTTTGCAGAAATTTCATTAGTTTTTGTTTTAACTTTCGCTGGTTTAGGGTCAAGATTATATTTGCATCAAAGAAGAAAATCGGTAAGATCTCTTCTTTACCTATTTTTAAAATGTAGTAGAATTTACTTATAAACCTCACCATGGGGTTTTCTCTTGGGAGTTCATCTATGATTTATTCAATTTATTTTTCTAACATAAGATTATTTGCATATTCCATTTCCTCTCGTGTTAATATGAGCATTTTTCAAAACATTCATCTTATTTAGATTGTCAGTTTTATTGGCATACAGTTGGGTTTAAATAGATCCTAATAACTGCTTTTATTTTTCATTGATGATGAATTCACCTTTCATTTTTGGTGCTGGCAATGTGGTTTTTTAAAAATTCAAATTGGCTAATGGCATAACTATTTTATAGTTGTTGTTTTAGAGAAGCAGGTCCTAGTTTTAATTATTAATTCAGAGGTTATTTTACTTTCAATTTTGTCCATCTCTCCTTTGATTTTGAGAATTTCTTTATTTTGGTGGGTTTAATTGAAGTGTGTTAATTTGTTGTTTTTCTAATTTATTTAGTTTTTTTTAGTTGAATGCTCAATTCATTCATCTGCTCTTTTTTCTCTTTTATTGATGAAAGTTTAGAGACATAAATTTTCCTGTAAGAGCTGCTTTGGCTGCATTCTCACACATTTTGTTATGCTGTTTCATTGCTGTCATCATCTTTATTGAAATTATTGCTTGGTGCTACAGTTTGTTCTTTGACATACCTATTCTTTAGGATTATTTAATTGCCCATTAAAGCTTAATCTTCATTTCAAAGGCCCTTTATTGAATGTAATTTTTATTGCATTATGGTCAGTAAAAGATGCATTTCATGTTTCTGCTTCTCTGCATTTATGAGATTTTTATGACTTAACACATAGTTAATTTCTGTGCCGTGCACAGATGAAAATAGGTATACTGCTTTCTACTCTCATTTAATAGTGTCTAGAATTCTAGCATATCTAACTTTTGTAAAATTTTATCTATCTTCTTAAGCTCTTTCTAGTTTATTTTATGGTTATATTCATCTATATCTGAGAGGAATAAATTGAGGTTTCCCTACTATAATAGTTTCATTGTCTATTTCCTCCTATAATTCACTCAACTTTTCAGAATTTAGATGTTATACCATGCAGTACATGTATTTAGTGCTGTTACTTCATTTTACCTTTTAGCAAAACAGTTTCCCTGTTTATCCCTTTTAGGGATAAACATATGTGCAATTGTGTGCACGTATGAATAGCCTTCCTTTCTTTAACTGGCTTAGATGAGAATAAGGTTCAACTTTGGTTCACTCTCCAATGCCCCATCTCTTCTTTGTTGTATAAACATCTTTTTGTGCACTCCAATTTCCCCATTCTTCCTCTCCCTTCCATCTCTTTTCCATTCTCTTTCCTCACTCATATCATTTTTTCTGTTGATATCATCCAAATACAATAGAATCATACCAAAGCCCACAAATTAGTCTCCCTCTATGACTCTTAGTGATGATAAAGTTCTGGGGGGCTACATGTATCATGTTCCAGTATAAGAATGTAAACAGTTTAACTTTGTTTAGGCCCTTCTGATTTTACAGTCGTTGACCTTTCTAAACTTCTCTTGACAACTATTTTTGTATGTCAAATTTTCTACTTAGCTCTGGTCTTTTAATCAGGAATGTTTAAAAGTCCTCTACTTCATTAAAGATTCATTTTTTTCTGTTGTAGGATTATATTCAGTTTTGTTGGGTTGTAAGCCTAGATCCTTTGCCTTCTGGAATATCACATCCCAAGGTCTCTGCTTTTTTTCATAATGGTGGTTGCTAAGTCTTGGGTGATCCTGACTATGACTTGTTGGGACTTGAATTCTTTCTGGTCACTTGCAGAATTTTTTCCTTGAGTTGGAACTCTGGATTTTGGCTAAAATATTCTCGGGAGATTTCATGTTAGTTTATTTCAGGTTACTTGTAGATTCTTTCAATTTCTACTTTGCCCTCTGATCTGAGATATCTGGACAGTTTTATGTTTTCTTGAAAGATAATGTGTAGGCTTTTTTTTTTGTTCATGGCTTTCAGGCCAGGGATTCTTCAGTTATGTCCCTTCTGTTTTGTTCTGTTGATAGTTTTTCATGTGTGATAGTTAATATTTTCTTGGTTTTTCCCCGCCTAGTCTTTTGATTAATGGGAGTCATTCACTTTGTCAAGCTATTTGCAGAAACTCTGTTTCCCAGAGCTAAGACCCATTGAGCAGGTTGTGTCCTGAGCTTGACATAACAACAATCCTTTGCATTCTGGATGATCTTACTTTCTGGTGAAGTATATTGCTTTATTCAGCAACAGGTGTTCACCAAGAGATTTATGTCCCCTATTTCCCAGGGACCTGAAAGCCAGTGTGCTGTAGCCTAAAGCCATCCATCACATCTCTTAACATGCTCACAATCCCTGTTTCTTATAACAGCTAAGTGAACCAAACCAGGTACTACACTCCGGCTCCTGCCACACTAACTCTGGTTCTGTGTTCCACTGAATAATCACAAGTCTCAAAGACCCTTTAGACTTAAGACAATCAACTTAAGAACTGTTCCCGCTGAACCCATGAACACCTGCATTGTCCGCACATGAGCCTGACATGGAACTGCTAAGAATGACTGTGTTGTTGTCCAGTTCACTTGTGGTTTTTATGTATCCATGACCTGCCTTTGCCCCAGAATGTTAAACCCTCCTCTGGGGGGGGGGGGTGGAGTGAGGAGGAGAGCACCTTCCACTTGTGAGCTTTTTCCTCCCTCTGAAATTAAACTTCTGTTAATCCCTGACACACCTGCCTCTTGCATGCTTTGTTTGGTTCTGGCCATTCCCAGGTTAGAGGTCAGTTCCACTCTGGGTGATGAACTTTTATTTGGCCAGTTCTAATTTTAAAGGATTTATTTTCTTCAGTAAGATTTTGTACTTTTTTTTCCCAAGCTGTTAATTCTCTTTTCCTATCTTTCTTCTCTAGGTCTTGCCTCTTTTTCCATTATTTACCACTCTCATTTGGTTAAAAACAATTTTTTTTAACCTCCTTTAACTCTTCAAGGAATTTCTGTTGAAATTGTGTCCAAACTACATTTTTTCCTTTGAGGCTTTGTTTGCAAAATATACATATACATATAGTATATGTATATATAGTCATTTTTTTCCTGTTCATCTTGAGTTTCCCTCACAATAAGTCTTTATGGTCAGATTTTTTTTGTTTGCTCATTCTTCTGGCCTACTTGACTCTTGACCTTGTTAGTACTGGGCTCTCCTCTCATTTCTGGGGGTAACGTCTGGCCTTGGCTTATGCCTTCATAGCCTTTTATTGTTTTCACAGCTTAGCCTGGGGGCTCCACAAGTTTTTAGTATCTCTGAAGTGGGTTATTCTGGGGCAAGGGCTCTTAACTCCCATGCTGGCCCGAGTTCTACAAATTTCTGACCAGATTTGGGTCTGTTGGCTTGTTTTTGATTGTTTCAGTAGACTGCTGCTTGATTATACCACTTGGAGGCCCTACAGTCTCAGAGTAAGTGAACTGCCTATGGTGTGGGATGCTATACTTTACTCCTGGGATCAGAGCTACACAGTCATGTGCTTCCTTGGACTGGTTAAGTCCCATGAATCAAGACTGCTCCTCTCTTCCATGGATCTGTGACTTGAAACTGGATGGCACCCATTAATGTGCCCAGTGCTTACTCAGGATCACTTTCTACCCTGGTACTTCCTATCCTGGTTCTCTTTCTCAGTCCTCTCTGTCCATGGGTGCTGGAATGCTTCTTACTGGTACGTGTTCCTGGCTCAGAACCCTTCCCCAGTGTCTATAGACCTCTCTCCCCATCTCCCTAAGCTACCCTACACTAGAAAAAATGACTCACTGTAAACTTTCCTTGATCAGAATTTAGTCTGGTGCATTTTCTAGACCTTTGTCAAAAGGCAGAGGGGCAAGCTAGATTCTAGTATTTGGTCTCACTCTGCCATCTTGGCTCTTCTCCCGTGTAGAATTTTAGTCCATTATATCCTACCATTTCTCAATCTTTTGAAATCAGTTTCCCCAAAACTTAGAGTGTACACATCAGATTCCCTGGATTTCCTCTCTTCTATCACAAAATCTAAGATAGAGTGCTGGTTTCTGCTCAGGGTTCCCACCATAACTAGTTCCTCTCTGTTAGAATCAGACAAGAAAAAAAATTGCCCTTATTATTAGATGAGTAAACGGTCAGAGCAGTAAGACAAACATTAAGTGCTGTGTTTTTGGCAGAGCTGCTCAGATGCCTGGATCAACGAAATCATTACTGCCCCACTTGCTTCTTCTTACATTCATCTTTACCCAAACACTGTCACGCTTTGTCTTTTTTATTCTTGGATTTCCTCACAAGAATACCTTAAAATGTGCTATTTTGCCATCCCATCACTTTTACCCATTTATTTTGAATAAGATGGTATCAAGGAATTGTCCACTCATGGATTTTATTCCACAAAGTCTTGGTGATACATAGGGCAAACTTGCCTTCTTGTGTTAGGACCTCTAGTTACCTTTGTTTGTTGTTTAAATCCTGGACAGTACAGCATAGACATTTAATCCAATGGGTTCTCCTATGGACTTTTTTTACCTAGTTTCTAGCTTTTTGTGTAAGAATTCATAATCATTGGCAATATTTTTTATGTTCTTTATGGCAGTATTCCTACATGAATCACTACAAGCATGTATGTGTTATCAATTTCAAAACACCCTGGGAGGTTCTCTTATGTCTTTGATATATGCTCTGGAAAGAAAACTGTCCTCCATTGTTAATAAGCAAACAAATAGCTGTATTAGTACCTCCTGAACACAAAATCAATTACTATTTCTCTCCTGATTTTTACTGAATGATCTTTCATCTGCTTTCTTGTGTAGCTCCATGTATCATTCTTAGGAGGACAAGCTTCTGCCTCTGCAGATGATCAAACTCCCTTCATCTTCTTTTTCTTAGTCTTATGAATTCTGGGGTATCACACCAATCTCCCCTTCAACCTTTTACCAACTTCATGTGTTTCAAAAGTCTGTCCCACCCACCAACACCCTCTATGTTGGTAACTTCCAATTACTCAGTTTATCTTTTTAAAAATTTTACTTTGCCTTATCTATCTTTCCAAATATTTTTCCCCTCGTTTCTCTCTTTTGATTCTACTTCTTAAACTTCTTTAATCCTTTTATAGCCTCCTTAATTGTCCCTGACCCATTCATTTTTAAATTTTGAAGTAGAACCTGTGCGAGAATCTACCTGGCAATTTTTCTTCAAATTTCTCCTCAATTTCTCCAAACTTGTCTTAAAATTTGACTCCCAACTTCCTTCATAATTCTCCAAGCCACCTGTCTTCATTTCTGCTTTCTTATTTGATCCCAAATTCTTTTCCCTATCCTTCCACAGAAAGGAGAAGTTAAGGTAACTTTTATCATAGAATCACAGACACAACTGGAAGGAAAGCACTGCATTGGCAACACCATCCAATTCATACTTGCCAGGTGGGATGGTCAAAGTATTTGTAACCAAAACTCAAGATCACTTGAAACTGGAGTTACCCATGAGGCTACAGTCAAATTTGGTGCTGCCCCAGAAATCTCCCTTCACTGCTAGAAAACTAGATTATAGGATTATGCTCTTTAGGGAATTAAAACAAAACAATACACCATCTTCTACACCATGGGTTCTTAACCTGGAGTTTGTGAATTTTAATTTTTTTAAATAACTATTTCAGTGTAATTGGTTTCTTATGAATTTAAGGTCATTCTGAGAAGGTTTCCATAATCTTTACCAGAATGCCAAAGGGATTCATGAGGCAGAAAAGGTTGAATTCTACATAGAAGGTTGGAGGTTCAGGAAGCAGTTATATGAATTCTTGTTTTAGACTATATACAGGCTTATCTCATATGCCAGTTTATATTATAGTTACTTTAAAATGTATCATACCTTTCAGGATACATTGTCATGGACCATATTTTACATAATCTCCCTAATACCTAGAAAAATATCATTAAATAGCAGCTTTATATGATCAAAAAGAGAGACATAAGAACTTTAGTCACATTTTCCTCTCAAAACAACTACTTGCAGCTGGAGAAAAAAATCTAATACTTTGATTCTGCAGTACTGAAGAAATTACAATTTAATTTCATGTCAATGGCTCAATATGAACCTAGAAGGAAAAAAAAAGTTTTAGGGATCTATGCTGACTCCAGTGCTGTTTACCATACCAAGGTCAACATATCTAGAGATTTTAGTGGATGACACACTTAAAAGGAGTGAAAGGACAGTAAAAAGGTTAATTCAATCTGAAAATATATTAAAAGAGGCATACTATCCATTGTAATGGAGATGATAGTATAGGTCTAATGACACAATTAGGAATACTGTCATCAATTGTAGAAAGACCATTGCTAAACTGAAGCGTGCGGAAAGGAAGGTGAACAGAAAGCTAAAGGGCTTCTATTCATGTCACATGAGGATGAGTTAACAGAACTGGGGACATGTCATTTGAAGAAAAAAAGATGTATCAGGGGCATATGAGATGAGCAAATATTTGAAGAGCTATTAAAATAAAGAGGGATTAGTCATTTCTGTTTGGACAGACTATGACCGAGAATGGATATAAATTGCAAAAAGGTTAATTTAGATTTGATGTAAGAAAAAATTTCCTAATAACTAAAATTATCCAAAAGAGAAGTCAAATGTTCAACTATAAGTGTGAATTGTTACAACAAAAGTTGCTTGACAACTTGTTCTGTTTTGCACAAAGGATTTTTTTTGTCAAATAAAAGTGGGACTAGATCATCTCTGGGTCTTCTACTTCTGAAATTCCATAATTCTATGAGATTTTCTGGACCTCTCCTTCCATTATTACATCTGAACAGTTTATTTCCAATATGAAGTCTCTCATGAACTTTGAACTACATTCATTAGTTTCATTTTGTGTATTAAGGAAAGAATTGGTGGAGAGGGTGCCTCAAATTCAAAGAGTTTCTCTCCAGTATGGACTCTTTGATGTCGTAATAAATTTCGATTACTAATGAATGTTTTCCTACATTTATCACATTTGTAGGGCTTCTCTCCAGTATGGATTCTTTGATGTTGAATTAGGCATAATTTAGTGCTGAGGCCTTTTCCACATTTTTGACATATAAAGGGCTTCTCTTTAGTATGGATTCTTTGATGTTGTAATACCTTTCGATTAGTGATGAAAGCTTTCCCACATTCACTACATTTAAAGGGCTTCTCTCCAGTATGGATTCTTTGATGTTCAGTTATGTAGCTATTACTAATGAAGGCTTTCCCACATTCATTGCATTTATAGGGCTTCTCTCCAGTATGGATTTTTTTATGTTGAAGTAGGTAGCTATAACTGCTGAAGGATTTCCCACATTCATAACATTTATTGGGCTCCTGTAAATTATGGATTTTTTGATGTTGAATAAGGTAGCTATTACTTCTGAAAGCTTTCCCACATTCATTACATTTATAGGGCTTCTCTCTAGTATGGATTATTAGATGTCGTGATAGGTCTTGATTACTGATGAAAGCTTTTCCACATTCATTACATTTTTTTAGGCTTCTCATCAGCATGAATTCTTTGATGTTGAATTAGGTAACTATTACTAATGAAGGCTTTCCCACATTCATTACATTTATATATCTTCTTTCCAGTATGTATAATTTGATGTCGTGATAAGTTTCGATTACTGATGAAAGTTTTCCCACATTCATTACATTCATAGGAATTCTCTCCACTGTGAATTCTATTATGTTCACAGAGTCGCCCCTTTCGGCTGAAGGCTTTTCCACATTCCTTACATTCAAAAGGCTTCTCTCCAGTGTGAATTCTTTGATGTTCAATTAAGTAGTTATTACTGCTGAAGGCTTTCCCACAGTCAGAACATTTACAGGGTTTCTCTCCAGAATGAATTTTTTGATGTTTTTCTAAGTAAGGTTTTTTACTAAAGACTTTCCCACATACATTACATTCATAGGGCTTTTTTCCAGAATGAAGGACTTTATCTATTTCAAGATGTCGCCTATATTTGAAAGTTTTTCCACATTCATTACATACATAAGGCTTCCCAGCACTGTGAATCTTCTTATGTTTACAAAGAGTCCCTTTTTGGCTAAAGACTTTGCCACATTCATCACATATATAGGGCTTCTCCCTACTTTGAATGATCTGATGTTTATAAGGGTTCCCCTTTCTGTTTAAGGCTTTCTTATATTCTTTACATTCAAAAGACTTCTCTCTACTATGAATCTTTTGATATTGAGATAGGCTTTGAATTCTGTTGAAGATTTTTCTAAATTCATTACATTTAAATAGATTCTCTCCAGAATCATCTGAATAATGAATAGTTGGATTTTGTTTACTGCTAAAGGTTTTTCTAGATATGTCATATTTAGGGTATCTTCCTTGAGTATCTGTTTCAAGATGAGAAATACATTTTGGATGGTAAATTAAGGGTTTGTTGCATTTGTTACATTCATAAAGTTTTTCAGCTACTGAGATTCTATCATGGTCAATTACATCCAAATATTGTTTTACATTCACTTCAAAAACTCTCTGTTGGGCATCAAGGATTGACTCCTGACTGCATTTTTGTCCAACTGTATTACATTCATGAAGAAAATCTGAGGAGAAAAAAAGGTGTAAATATTCAGTGTCTTCTGTCAGGAAAGAAAACTGCTTTATGTTAAGTTCTAAATTCTATCTTCTTCATTAAGAATGATCACTCTAGAATAGACAGAACAAATTTTCCAAAGAGCTGAAGCTTAAAGTAAATGGCAAGCTAATGATTCAGAACTTCACAAATGGATGGATTATCATTATGGGTAAACAAGTAATTCTGGAAAATACAGACTGCTAAACTTGAAGTCAATATGTAGCAAAAATTTGTTCACCTATTACAAATAGATGGTCTGTGAATATTTAGAAGGGAATGTGTAACCTCCTAAGACTTAGCATTGATTTAATAGAAGAAAATCATATAAAACAAAGCTCATTTCCCCCATGAATAAGACTTATGGACAGGTGAGTAAGGGAGGTAAATAGCAGATACTTAACTTTCAGCAGTGCATTTGATGGAATTTTTCAAGATAGCTTTCTGGATATGATAAATGTGAATTGAACTATAATATGGCCAATGGCATCTGTATGAAGTTTGAAATCTTTACTGAAAAAGATACTTAAGAGTCTTGTCCATCTGGATTATGTTTTCTAGTTTTACACATACACACATATGTATATGTATATATGTGTGTGTGTGTGTGTGTGTGTGTGTAGATATACACACCCCACATATATACATATGCATGTATGCATACATGTGCCTGTGTATATATGTGCATTGTGTGATATATACATACATGTCACACGCATGTATGTATGGAGAGAGATTCTACTTGTACATTCAACAATTTTAGTAATACCCTAGATGGAATCATAGCAGATACTCATCTGTTTTGATGGCATAAATTTATAAAAGACACCTGAGAGAACACAAGACTGAATAAAGGAAGTTTTGTATATCACAACAGTCTAGAATAATGGGCCAAGACAAACAATATGAAATTTAACAAGGATCCATGTGAAGTTCTGTTATCAATTATCAGAGTTTAGAAAGTCTGGTTTAACAGCAGATCACATTAAAAATCCAAGAGACTGAAGTAGACCACAATTTCAATATTAATTAGTGGTATTTTGTAGCCACTAAAAAAGTTAATTTCATTTTAAGATATGTTAAAAAATGTATAAAGTCTACTTATTATACTCTGTCCTAATCAGATCACATTTGGTAGACTTTCTGCTCAGTTCTGTATACAATTTAAAGGAAATACTAACAAAGAAGAGCATTGGGCAATGGTCAATGGCAGGACACTGTTATTTGGCTTTCAAAGGTAAAGGATTATTTAGCTTCAATTCATGTGGCAAGTTAAAATTAGTATATGATACATGAAATATAAACTTATAATACAAATAAAGTTTCATTCATCAAGGCAAGAAGACTGACTTAGATAAAAGCAATGAGTAGAGAAATAGTCAATAGGGAAGCTGCCACAGCATTTTGATATAGAAATTGGCCATGAGAATCTCAGTAAGATTGATGGGGAAGATGAGACTTAGAATTTTACTCCAGTAAAGGAAGAAAGCAATACAAATATTGCAATGATCTGCAGACACCATACTATGTTTATCTTTCTGCCATAGTCAGTTAACTGCCATTTATGTTCAAAGTGAAAAAAAGTAAAAAGACTCAAGAAACACCTTTCCACTTGACATGGCAACAGAGAAAATGAAATACTTCAAAAAAAAAAGAGGAAAATCTTTAAAAACAAAAAAGAAAAGAAGCAAAAAAATGGAGAGTCAAATTCTGTCCAATGTCAAGAAACATTTATGAAAAAATATCAGCATAACGGAGAAAGAGAAGGAGTCCTAAACATTTGGGTATTAATAACAGAGATAAGGCTACTTTAACATCACGAGGAGTTGCAATTTATGAAGAAAGAACTCTTTATATGCCAAGAAACCATGATTTGGATTCAAAGGTACTGAAGCTTTTAGGTAAAGATCAACAAGAGAAACAAAGATGATATGGTTCTAGGAGGACACTATAGACTACCTGGTCAGAGAAAAAAGAAATAAATGATAATTTCAGGAAAGATATCACATGCCTTGTACAGAGGAATTATATAATAAGGATGAGGTATTTCAGTTACCTCACTAATCACCCACAGGTTTGAAAAAATCACTTTGTAAATCATCAAGTTCTATAGATATATGTGCTCCTATTAGTCTGTGTCTTTGTGTGTATGTATGTGTATGTATGTGTGTGTGTGTGTGTGTGTGTGTGTGTGTGTGTGTGTGTGTATCATGGGAGGCTCAACAATCGGACTAGAAGGCAGAATGCTGAATTTCAAGGAAGAACAAAGGTCACAAGAAATGAAAAGAAAGGGCACAGAACAGGTATCTGTGAGGTTTAGAAGTGAATGAAAATTAAGTAAAAGATGGGTAAAACAGTCAAAAGGAACAAGCAAGGCTTTGTTCTTTTAAGTAAGATCTGACATCTGTGGGGAACCTTAATACAAAGGGGAACTGAAGCTGCAAGAAGACTAAAAAATAATAATCACAGGAAAGGAGGAAGAATTAACATCAGAAAAAAAAAAACCAAACCATGCACCTCTTCCTCTAAGACTAGAGGGAAATGTGAGGTCAAGGGGTTTAGGGCAGTGTATTTCAGAGGAAAGGTGACAGTTCCAGAGGGACAGCAATCAGCAATGTCCTCCCATGGTTTGTGGCCTTTAAGAAGAAGGGCCATTCTCACGTTTCAGGGTAATGCACCCTAACTGACCAGTTGAGTTGCTGCTTGTGATCCTACCTGTCTGCCTGGTGTCTGTTACTCACCGAGGTAAAGGCATCTTGGAACTTCTTTAGCTGGCAATTCTGGTGCTTCTCTTTTTTCCAATTGGGAGATGATATCTGCTTTGAAAACTGGAAACCCTGTTTATGGGGTAACAATAGGAAATTGCTGAGAATGGAAAGACATCTCAGAATTCAATCTCAGATATTCAATCAAGAAACATTTACTGGGTGCCTACTATGTGCCAGGCACTGTACTAAAGTGCTGGGGATACAAAAAGGGGCAAAAGACAGTCCTTGTCCTTCAGGAGCTTATTTTTTCTCTAAGGAATACTAGAAAAGACCTTTGAAGCATGCTATGTATTGAGTTTGTGTTGCCACCAAGGAGTAGAACTGAAAACAGGATCTGAATTAGGCTGAAAATTACTCCATTGAAACACATTCTCCTAAGAAGATGGAATTTTCATATCTGCCAGTGGCTACACTGGGACTTTAGTGGAGAAACATACAGTAGGAAAACTCTTCTCAGGAGAATCACAATGATGCTTCTGAATACCTCTTATACAAAGCAAAGACCTTTCATCTAGATTCTAAGACGGCAGAAACACTGTGCTTCTTTATACCAAGAGTTAGGAATCTTTCCACATTACATATAATCCTAAGAATATCCTCATACACAAAATTCAAACTCAGTGAAGCACTTTTTCAGAAATTCCATAACCTATAGGAAGAAAGAGTGCCAGGAAATCTCAGTGGTCAGATGATTCATGAGAAAGAAGCCATCCATACCAAGAGAGACAAAATTCTCATAGTTTTCCAGCATCACATTCCTGAACAGGTCCTTCTGAGCTGGTTCCAACAGCCCCCATTCATCCCAAGTGAAATCGACAACCACATCTTGGAATGTCAGTAATTTCTGCAATATCAAAAAACATTTCTTTTCACACAGTCTGTCCCTTACATGGAATAAGAATGAATGAAGAAGCAATTATTAAGGCTTACTTATTATTGAGGCCAAGAATTATGGGAAATTCTGGGTGAAAAAACAAAAGCAGTCTCTCCTCTTAAGAAGCTTACCTTCTCAAAGAGAAAGACAACACATGCAGGGGAATGGTGGTCATAGAGAATTATTTTGGTTTGGAGAGTTACAGGAACAGTGACTGTAGGGGAGTATATTGATATATCCTTTCCAAGAATGGTAACAGATAGATGTGAACATGTATGGTTCAAGAACTAGATAGCAGGAGCTGGACTCATGTAGGCAGACAAGGCTCCCAGTGAGCAGATGACCAGAGTGAAAGTGGGCAGCTGAGCTGAGATGGAGTGGGACGCTGAAGTGACCACTGACCAGGACATCTGGGTCCTGGGGTTTAGTATAAGCAGTGAAGTGAAAGGACTGAATACTCACGGAATAGTTTCTGGTTTAGGTGGCAAGGTTGCTCACAAGAAGATAGTTAGGAAAGAAGACATGAAGTTGGCACACAAAGATGGAATGATTCTCAAGGGTTTAGAGCATTCTGTCAAGGGTTCTTGAGGCTCTACTTACATTTTCCTCCCTTTATAACAGACTTTATATTGTAAATAATTTTACCATATGACTCAAGGTCAATTTTACAAATTCCCTGCCTCAAGTCTCTTCATGCTCCACTCCATCTTCATCAAACTCTAATAGAAATAGATCCCTTTGGGTGCATATTGATTTAGAAAACTACAGATTAATGTCTGTCTGCAGCAGTGGGCTATGAGTTTGACACATCTGTTCTACATAACCACTAAAGTAATTTTCCTAAAGCACAAATCTGACTATGTCACTCCCCTACTCAAACTCCAATGGCACCTTATTAACTCTGGAATCAAAATTAAGTTCCTCTCTTTGACATTTAAAATCCATCAAAACTTGCCCAACCTACGCTTCTAGGCTTATATATTATCCTTTGTAATTTATAGTCTATCAGTAGAGACAGTATGTACACCTACATTACACAAGATGACTTCGGAAGAGGCATAAGCAGCTGGAGGGATGTCATCATTTAGCTTTTCTAAAGTGCTTTAGGATGTGCAAAGTGCTCCCCAAATATTTTCTAATGCTAGGAGGTGTTATTTACTATCCTCACTTTATGGATAAGAAAACTGAAGGACACGGAGGTCAAGTGACTTCCTTCAGGTCACACTGTATCAAGTATCTGAGACTTGACTTGAGCTTAGGCTCCATGACTCCAGGTCCAGAATTCTATCTACCATGTGACCTAGTTGTGACTTATGTAGGAAGTAGCTTTTGAGCAGGCTTCAAAGGAAATTAAGAATTCTAAGATGTGTGGGGGATAAGACTGTACATTCTAGGCATGGGAGACAGGCCTGTGCAAAAGCACCAAGATGGAAGATGGCGTCATTAAAAGTGCCAATTTTCAATATGTAATTAATCACAATTTCATTCCTATTCAGTTTTAGACCCAGTTCTCTGTCCATTTAAAGTACCTGTCCTAGGTATACGTATAGATGCACTAAACACCCTCTGACAGACATTTCCCAAAAGATATGTGGTCAAAGGATATAACCAAGCAGTTTAAAAAAAAAAGTATTCACAACCTCATTTTAAAAAAGTTCCAAAACACTAATAACAAGAGAAATTCAAATCAAAACAACCCAGAGGTTTCACCTCTGAAAACTGGCAAAGAGGAAGAAAAGTAGCAATACTTAATTCTGGAGGGGTTGAAAGATGACAGGAACACAATATATAAATTGTTGGTGGAGCTATGAAATGGAACAACCATTTTTGAAAGTAATTTGGAATTATGCAAATAAAGCGACTAAGATGTCCATACCCTCTGAACCACAGACTCCATTACTGGGCTTATCCTCAAGGAAAGCCACTGATAGTGGCTTCCAAAATATTGATAGCAGCACTTTCTGTTATAGCAAAGAACTGGAAACAAAATAGACACCTATCAACTGGAAAATGACTAAGCAAATTATGAGACATGAATATAATGGAATATTAATTTCCTGTGAAGAGTGACATATGTGATAAATAAGAAGCATAGAAATGTTTATGTGAACTGATGAAGAGTGAAATCAACAGAGCCAAAAATACAATATACTTGACTCCAGGAATATAAATGCAAAGAACCACACACACACATATCAAAACCACCAAGATCCAGTAAGACTTGAACAAAGAGATATGAAAGGATGTTCTCAATACACCCCCTTCACGGAGGTGGGAAGTCCACAAGTATTATATATTGCTTATATTTAAGGACTTTTTCAATGTACTAATCAGTGGTGCTCACTTTTC
The DNA here is from genome assembly GCA_028658325.1 of Potorous gilbertii. Taxonomy (NCBI): domain Eukaryota; kingdom Metazoa; phylum Chordata; class Mammalia; order Diprotodontia; family Potoroidae; genus Potorous; species Potorous gilbertii. The sequence goes on from CM053769.1 coordinate 118,227,810, forward strand.
CTCTTTTTTCTTTAAAAACTCAGTAATAGGTAGTCTTCCTCCATTTGATTTTCCATATGTGGTTCATTGAGCCTTCTCTTCTAAATGGTTATGTAGTTCATTGAAAAGAATATATGGTATTATGGGCTCTGATGCATTCAACCCAGTATCAGTTATACAAATTTGGAAGACTTACCATTTATTTATACAGAATTCTTCTGTCATTTGGACCCTGAACAGTTCACCTCTCAGGAACATGGTGAAGATCTTTGGCATACAAGGGGCTCCCTGTTTTCTGGAAGCTTGATGCTGATAATTAGAGGACTAATAAAATTTTCTTTTTCATCATGTCTCTTTTAGCTCACATATAAATGATCCTGTGCTTCTGGTTTTGTAGGCCGAGGCCTGACTTTCCTTTTTAGAGCTCACTGTTACCTTAGTATAAACTAAGAAAAAGCTATTCACAATTTATTTTGCCAGGATCATTCCTATGTCCATAGAAATAACTTTAAATACCCAATTAGTTTGACTGATCTCTTTGCTTTCATTGTTAATGCCATTTTCCTTTCTTCCTGTAGCACAGCAGGGATTGATTTGCTGCTGTTCATGAGGGTGGTTCCACTGTCATCAAGACTGAAAAGTGTTTCTATAGGAAAACTGACAGTCTTAGTATTCACTGTCCTCCTTTCAGTTTGTTCAGTATTATTTGGATAACCAGGCTTCATTGGCTTTTACAGCTTTCTGCAGACTCATATCCCTTCCGTCATTCTGAAATGTCAACTATGGATTTTTACTGCTTTTAAAATCTAAAACAGAAGCTGTGTGTGGTCAGAGGATCCCTGGGGGGGATCCTTGTCAAAGGGATATTATTTTCATAATAATACCAAGACATTATTTGCCTATTAATATACTCCTTTCCTTCCCTACATATGTGTGAAGCTAGATTTTTTCATATACTACAACTAAAACAATATCACAACAGACTGAATACTAGAGCAGATATGAGAATTTAGCTTCTTCTATTGTTAGACGTTAGAGATTTGCAAAAATATGTACAATGCCATTCTCACTAAATTTTGTTTTTGAAACTAGTTTTCATAAAGATATATAAATGTCAACATGTAATGGGTTTAATATTATTTTAAATAAATATTTTAATGTATCCTTTTCAATTTATAAAATGGTATATATGTAACCAGTGGTGTGCTGGTAATGTTTAACAACCAACTTGGGGAAAGGGGAAGGAGAAATAGGGAGATGTACACCAAGACATAACTTCTAAGTGTAACCTACATTAATATTTTCTCCCGTCACTTTCTTAAGCTCAGACAATTTAAATTAAGGTATGATTTGTAACCCTTTGCTGATTTCCATGGCTTAAATGCTTACACTGAGAATTTAACTACTGGCTGAGTCAGTACAAGTCCCCATGGGCTCCAGCACACCTCTGGATATAATCAACATAAACAAAAAACTCTCCTGAGCCCTCAATAATTTTTAAGAGGATAAAGGAGTCCTGAAAACAAGGAGCCTGAGAATTTCTAGTCTAAAAATGTTACTGTTTCTGGCAGCTTTGCTAGTCTGCTTGACAAGTAAACTTAAGTGACTGCTAGCTAAGGTGGTTCTGAGCTGTTTTTACCTTTTCTCTGTAGCAAGACTGACTGATGCTATTTACAGAAATTGGTTAGGGTTCATGTAGATGTCTTTTCTTTTACTCACTGCCCATTTTTTAGCATCAACATCTTCATACAAATCAGAATCAAAATTGCATACAATATCTTCCTAATATTACTGGATAATGTCATAGATGACACTGACATGTGTGTGTATATGTATTAAGACAACATAACCAGAAAATCAAACTTTCTCAACAAAAAATTAAAAACATATGTTAGCAAGGTAGGAAGAAATTAGATAAAGCTACAAAAATCATTTGCTTTCTTATATACTCAATATAGCTTTTACTAATCACCAGGCATTGGACTTAGTACACAATTCCTCCACATCCTTAAATAAGAAATTTAACTTGCTAAAAAAAATTAAGAATATTAAAAGGTACTTGTACTTCTAGACTTTGAAAAATATTACAAAGAAATTTTAATCAAAAGTAACTGATACTGGGCAAAAGAAAAAACAGATAAAGAGACATGACATGAAACTATATATAAAAGAGTTAGTAAAACACCTATGGAAAATTAAAAAAGGGACAAAGCATTTTTTATTTAAAATTTACATCCAAGTCTCACAATATATATCATATTAAATTCAGGATGAAGAATAGACAAAAACCATAATAATACAGAATAAAAGAATAATAAATTTCTCTAAAATGTACAGTGGAGATACATTTAGTTACTAAACAAATAGAAGTAATTATAGGTAGATATACTAGTTTGCTTAAAAATGAAAAACCTCTACACAGGAAAACAATAAAATAGAAATAAAAATAAATTGGGGAAAATATGGCAAATATACAAGTAAAAGAGTATCTAAGAATTTTTTTAAAAGAAGTTTTATTTATCCTTTGTGTTTTTATATAGCAGTCATTTCTGGATATTCCTCTGCTCTGCTTCCTTCAACCTGAGATTTAAACCTTCTTCTTGAAACAAATAAAGGAAGTTAAGAAACATAGGACAACATAAGTTACAGTGTCTAGCAATGTCTACAAACTTCTAAATCCATGGTCAGCTCCCTCTCTGATGCTTTATTATCTTTTCTGAGACCAAGATTTGTTTACACAACTACTTAGAATTCAGCTGTCTTTTAGTATTCTATTTACATTGTTGGGTTCAATCTGTTCTCCTGCATTATTGTTGTGATCAATCTGTACCTTGTTCTCTTGGTACTTTTCCTTCTGCAGGAGTTCATATAGATCTTTCTATGATTCTCTGAATACATCTGTCATTTCTCATTGCACAGTAACATTCCATTATGTTAATAAACCAGAGTTTGCTCAGCCAGTCCCTACTGATGGGTACCAATTTTGTTTCCAGTCCTTTGCTATCACTAAAAGTGCTGTTATTAACATTTTTTGCATATATGAAGCCTTTCTTCTGTCTTTGACTTCCACTGGTATATATGTTCAGCAGAAAAGATTGCTGTAATAAAGGGAATACACAGTTTAGTCACTTTTTTCAAACAATAGGGATACCAATTCACAGCTTCCCCAAAAGAATACTGTTGTGACTATCTTCCAGAAGCCCCTCAAAAAATGACTATTTTGCCAGTTTGAGGAGACTGAAGAGAAACCTCAATTGTTTTACATATTTCCTTTTATTAAGTGATTTGGAATATGATTTCAATGGTAATTGGTAGTTTGTAATTCTTCCTTTGAAAATTCTGACTGTATCCCTGAATACTTATTAACTGAAAAAAGGTTATTTTTTATGTATTTTTGTGAATTCACTAAAAATAACTATGAGCTAGCATTTATATAGTATTTAACATATTACCTCATTTGGTCAAATGAGACAACATATATAAAACATTTTGCAAATCTTAAAGCACTATATAAATGATATTTAATACTAACATTATTATTTGGTCCCCACCTGAAATAGGTGCTATTTTTATTCCTTTTAACATAGGAGGAAACTGAAGCTTGCAAAGGTTAACTGATTTGTCCAGGGTCACACTGCTAGTAAATTAGAAGCAAGAGTCAAACTTAGATCTTCCGAATCCCAATTCCAACCCTTTATTCACTGTACTTCTTAGCTACTTTAATGGCCTATGTAAATCTTGGATATTTTATTATTTACTATTATCAATGGTAATGATGTTTTAGTTTTCATACAAGCTTCTCTTTTTACTTGATCTGCATTAATTTCATTTCCACAAAAATTTTATGTAACTGATATTGTCAATTTTGCCCTTTCTACCGCCTCTATCTCTATCCCTTTTTGGTTAAGAATTTTTCCATTCTCATGATGAAAAACGCTATCCGCCATGAGAGAAAGAACTGAGTCTGAATACAGATTGAAGCATATACTATTTTTCACTTTCTGTATTTTTTAAATATTAGGTCTGTGTCTTCTTTCACATGACTAATGTGGTAATATGTTTTACATGATTTAATATGTACAACCTATATCAAATTGCTTACCCTCTCAGACAGGGGTGAGGTAAAGGAAGGAGGGAGAAAATTTGGAACTCAAAATTTTTTTAAAAATGAATGTTAAAAATTATCTTTACATGCAGTTGGGGAAAATATATTTTAAAAATCTTCCTTTCATAGTTCCATGGTTAATTCATTCCATTTTCTTCTAGCTCTTTTACATGATCTTTTATGATTATGTTGATCATGCATTTGGAACTTACTGTAAAATATAGTGTAAGATATTGATTTAAGCCTAATTCTATCAAATTGCCTTTTAGATTTCCCAACAGTTCTTGTCAAAAGGAGACTCATATCCCCCACTAATTTATATCTGGTTTTACCAAAACTGGACTTTCATTTGCTACTTATTCCTTTTTTAAAAATCAAGTCTGTTCCATTGATTGACTGTTCCATGTTATAATGGATACCAAATTGTTTTATTATGTCTTCCCTATAAGAGAGTTTTAAGTCTGGTCATGTCATGACACCTTCATTCCTCCTTTCCCCCCCTTAAAATTTTAGATATTTTGCTTCTCCAAATGCCTTAAAGCTATTTTGTCTAGTTCTATTTTGAATAATCTTAGTAGCTTTATTAGCATAGCATTAAATCTAAAAATTAATTTATGCAGTATCATTTTTATGTTTGCATGGTGCAAACATGAACATTGAACATTTCTCATTATTAGTCTTCCTCTAGTTCAGTAAAGGCTGTTTTGTAGCAGTATTTAAATAAGTTCTCCATGTGTCTTTGAAGATTAACCTTTAGATACTTTATTTATTTTATAGTTGACTTGAATAGAATTTCTGTTATCATCATTTCCTCTTGATTCTCTTGGACAGTATAGAAATGTTAAGGATTTTTGTGGACCCTTTGGCATCCTATTATTTTACTAAATCTATAAGTCATCTCTTTTTCTTCATTGTTTCTTTGGGGTTTTATAAGTAAAGCATTATGTCACTTACAAATATGGATCATTTTATCTCCTTGCCAATTTGTACACTTTTCATTTCTTTCTTGTCTGATGGCTAAATCTAGCTTTTAAAAATTCTTATCAAATAATAATAGAGAGAACAAACATTCCTGTTTAGTCCTGTTTGTAATAGGAAAGCCTCCAGTTTTTCTCTACTGCACATAATACTAGCTCTTATATTTGCACATATACTTTTAAAAATATATTGTATTGACATCATTTGCTTTCATATCACCCAAATTTTCCCCATAAAAAAGGTAAGAAAATCAGACAATATACACAATGTTTCATATCCCATCTAGTTCTGCAATGTAAGGAAAGGCATCTCTTCTGGGGAAATAAGATTTCAAAGTATAAAAATACTGAAGGGCAAAACCCAATTGTAATAAAGGAGTAAACACTGTAAATTATTGCCTCACCAAGAATGCTCAAACTTGCTAGCACAAAGAGAAACTTTAGGGCCCATTTAACACAAATAAAAATGGCAAAAATAGCTTAAAATGATAAAAATTCAATGGTAGCAGGGGCATGGAAGAATATACAAACTACAGAATAAATTTGAGAGTGGTAGAATACAGTCCCATTATTAGCAATAGACTAAGATATTACAGGGAAAAAAAACTGTGTATTCAACTAGTAGTTACTGGAGCAGAACAAAAAAAGGCACTTGAAATGTCCAACACTTAGAGAATGACAGAATAATCAGGAGCAAGTCATGTTGCGGGATACAAGGTGTTGTCTATTCTTCATTCCTGAAGAGAACCATGACATCAGGAAGGTGACCTCATGATCTGCATGCGAAATTGGTCTTAAGTTAGGGAGGACTGTGCAGTCACCAGCCTCACTCTCTCTCTGGAGCCATCTAGGTCCGGTGGAAAGATCTAGATCAGGTTGACTGGAGATGGCCCCCTCTAAATCACTGGGGATATAAAGAAAGGCAAAAACAAAGGAGAGCTAGGTGATGCAGTGCATAGGGTGCTGGGCCTGGAGTCAGGAAGACCTGAGTTCAAATCCAGCCGCAGACACTTACTAGCTGTGTCACTTAAAACTCTGTTTGCCTCAGTTTCCTCATCTATCAACTGAGTTGGAGAAGGAAATGGCAAACCACTTCAGTATCTTTGCCAAGAAAACCCCAAATTGGGGGGGTCACAAAATGTCAGACATGACTGAAGTGACTGAACAACAATAGAAACAGAGAACTTGTCCTCAAAAAGTATACTTATTAATGAGGGAGACAAAAGATTAAGTTCATATAAGGTATATCACACACACACATATGGAGACAGAGAGTACAGGGAAGGTGGTTTTTGTTGTTGGTCCTGTGTTCTCAAATAGGACCGTGACATCAGAAAGGTGATGCCATGACTTGCAAGTGGATTGGATTGAAGTGAGAAAGGGCTCTACAAAGTCACCAGCCTCCCTTTCACCTCAGGAGTCATCTGGGTTCAGTGGCAAGATATAGTTTGGGACAACTGGAGATGGCCTCGCTATGCAATACACAGTTAAAAGCAAAGGGATTAGGAATAGAAATAAACTTGAAAAGATCTGAAAAATATAAGGCAAGGAATGCAAAGTCAGAAAACGACAGTTGACCATGAAGACAATTACACAAATGCCAAAGTGTCTACATAAATATGTAAGAATGAATGGGGGAAAGGTGAAAGGAGATATGGACAAAATAAATGATTTGTTGTAACACTTTTACATAATGAAATTCTTATATTCAAATGCAAATAATTGTAAGTTGTATTTTTGTGTTTTTGTTAAAGTTACAATTATCTTCACAAGGAATTAAAAATAAGATATACTGGAACCTTGATGAAACAATTCAATAAGGTTTATAGTTATATTCGTAAGGAATTATTAAAAATAAGATTATAACAAACTTGATTAGTTATAGTCATAAGAAATTGTCTAAAAATTATAAACTCAATGAAACTGAAATGTTTCTTAAATGTTGCTTAATGTTGCTTAATCAACATTGCTACAACAAAAGCTTAGATACATACTTCATTTCATACAAAACAGCAAACTCAAGACCAATTAACTTTATATGCGTACATACACACACATATCTATGTAACAAGAAGATAACTGCAACTTCTGGACCAGCATCTGTCTCTGCAGAACTGAGATATTTTATGAAGAGTTCAATATTAAATCATACATACTTAAGTACACAGTAACTTCTGCTCAGAAATGGCCGTAAGGATGATAATAGCTAATATTCATAAACACTATGTACCTGGTACTGTCCACTTCGTAACTTGATCTCATTTGATTTTCACACAACTCTAGGAGGCAGGCGCTCTTATCATCCCCGTTTTATAAAGAAAGTGAAGCCAACAGAGGGAAGTGACTTGTCCAGGGTCACAAGGACAGAATACGTTTTAGTGTCTGTGGCCAAATTTTAAACTGGGTTTTCTTGGTTCTAAACCAAGTACTCTGTGCACTAAACCGTCTTGGCTGGTAAGAAATGTTGGAAAATGATGGTTCAGACGCAGTAATGATAAATCACCATAATATCGAGCATTGCGGAGCCTTTCAGAGGCTGGAGGACAGGCTCTGCCTAAGCTCCTTCCTGCCCGGGTGGGTCGGACAAACAACACCTTGGCCGGGGGGAGGGGGATGCAGATGGCCATGCCCTTTGGGGAGGGGTCGGGGTAAAAGCGGCACTCACATGGCCCCAGCCCCAGGTCTGGGGGTGGGGCACAGGGCGTGGGTGGCCACACCCCCTCGGGAGGGGACAAATCGTCACTCACGTGCCTCCCGCCCCAAGAAGGGCATGATGAGTCACTCACGGGGACCCTCCCCCTCAGGCCTCCAGGTCCAGGGGTGGGGGGAGAGGAGGAGGATACGGGGGTGGCCCCGCCCTGGGGGAGAGGGGGAGGGGACCATGCGTCACTCACGTGGGGAGGGCCCAGGGTCCAGTCGCCGCCGCTCACGCCCTCCGGCCCCTCGGTTCTCCGCGCTGGGGCGAGGCCGGAGTCCCGACCAGCCAGACCTGGGAGAGACACATGGGTTACGGGGGAGGCCGGGGAGGCCCGCGGGCCCGGACACCGGCCCGAACCCCAGCCCCGTGCCCACCTTGTCCCCCAGACGGAGGAGGGTCCCCCTGGAGACGCTGACCCTGCACCAGCTGCAGCTCCAGCTCCAGACCCGCCCCGGGCCCGGCTCCCTCCATCGGGGGGTCATCGAGGTGGGCCGGGAAGGGGCCGCGGACGCCATCGGGCGCCCCTTCTCATCGTACAGGGGAGGCAGCTGAGGCCCAGAGAGGGTATTGGCCGACTCGGGGTCACACAGCATCGGGGCCGGGGTCAAGCCGCCGCCTCCGCCCCTGGGCGGCCCTGGCCCCTCCCCAGCGCGTGACGCTGCCGCTCTTCTGTCCTGGGGACGGATGCCTCCGTAGCCGCCAGCCGGGCTGGGGGGCTGCGGTAACGTCCGAAGGCTGGAAGGCCCGCCCCCATGCGCAGGCGCTCTGCGCAGGCTCCTCCCCCGCCCAAACGGAGGCTGGGGGGGGCGCGAAAGCTCGTGAGGGATTCTGGGAAATGAAGTCGCCAGCCTGCCTCTAAGCTCCTCCACATTTATTAAGTACCTGTTAAGCACCAGGAGGGCGGAGGGCGGAGGGCAACAACCTGGTCCCTGCAGTGGAGCCGTGCTCTAGTGGGAGACGGTACTCTAATGGTCTTAGTTTCCTCTTCAGTAAAATGAGGAACATCATAACCGCACCCACTTCCCGGGACTGACCAAAGAGAAATGTAACGTGCTTCTGGAAACTTGAAGCTGTGTAAATGTGCGCTGCTGCTGCTGCTACTACCACCACTATCACTACTGTTCAGTCCTGCGGGGCTCCTCCTGAACACATTTGAGATTTTCTTGGCAAAGATATTGCAGTGGTTCACCATTTCCTTCTGCAGCTCATTTTACAGATAAGGAAGCCGAGGCAGGCAGAGTTAAGTGACTTGCCCAAGGCCGTACAGGTAGTAAGTGTCTGAGACTGGATTTGAACTCAGAAAGATGAGTATTCCTGACTTCAGGCTAGGGGCTCTGTGCACAATGGCATCCTCTAGCTGCCCTCAATTTTAGAGTCTTTCACTTCCTGCAGGATCAAATACAATCTCCTTGTGTGTTCCAAACCCTTCCTAACCAGCTCCCCCTACCACCTTTTCAGTCTGCTCGCATGTTACACCGCACTACATTCTTTGTGATCCAGTCCTCAAACATTTCATCCTATGTCCTACCTCTGAAGATTTTTGCTGGCACTGCTGCATGGACCGAATGCTCTCTCTCCTTATCTCAACTCCAGGCTTTCCTGCTAAAATCAGGTCCCTGCTAAAGTTTGGCTTTCTACACAAGGAGCCTTTCCTCTTAATGCTACTGCCTTCCCTGTTGATTATTTCCAGTTTATCAAGGATGTGGTTTGTTTGTACACAGTTATTTGTATTTTATCTCCTTCATTAAACTGTGAGCTCTTCCAGGATGAGGATGGTCTTTTACCCTTCTTGGTATCCCTACCATTTAAGACATAGTGGGTGCGTAATTATCATTAATCATCAACTATTTTAACTTATTAACAGTTTTATTTATTTACACAGTGATATAGCAGGAAGGAGGTTCCTTTGTTTACTCCAGGAGAACTCTTGAAAAGGGTGGTCTAGGAAGGATCTGAGTATTGTAGACTGTTTTGAAATGTTCACCCCGCCCTCAAACCACATTTTATTATATTATGATATTTTGCGTATTCAAGATTCCTACAAAGGTCACTTCAGTTGTCTTGAGATAGAGATACATGTTGGATGACATGGGGGAACTATACCAAGTTTGAACATATTTCTCTTCAGGCTAGAAATACTTAGATATTAGAATAAAGTTAAATAAAATAGTTTCTGGCAAACTTGTACCCAAAATGAAGAATACAGTATTAATTTTTTTCCTGAAGGCACGAAAATTCAGATGTAACTTAGAGTGTTTACTGATGGTGACTGATCTAAATCAGGGGCCATATGTGGCCTTGTAGGTCCTCAAGAACCCAAGTATAGTCAAAGGGGCATGCTTGAGGACCTAGGGAGTGTTAACCATCACTGAGTTCATTGTAAGAAAGACAAAATTAGGCTGCACATGTAGGTTTCTTTCTCAGGGCTTGTGGAACATGCGTCTAGAGATATGCATGGGAAATTATTGTAGAAAATGAGCCCAAGAAAGGATAGACAAAAGAAATTTTGTCTCACCACTCCAGCCCTTCCTTGCTTAGGATGCCTGTTTATTTTGTCATTAATGTGACATGCTATAATGTAACATGTGTCTATAGAATACCAAGAATATCAAGAGAAGAAAAGCCCCATTATTCAAGATAGTTTCAAGGCATCCTTTCCTTGGCAAAAGAATACCCATGGTTGGCTTCATTTGACCTTGAAGTTGCTGATACAGGAGGGAGCATTTTGAGTTCACTCAGAGAGCAAAGCAAAGCATGTCTGTTATGCCAGAGTGCACAAAGCATTATGGTAGATTAAGCTCAGAGTGGGTCAAAAATGTCTTTCCTCAGATTGGCCAATCCATGTTTTAGGCCTTTCTGAGGTGATGGCAGTTCAAAATAGTTTGGGTCACATATGGCCTCAACACCGCTGGTTCTCCACCCCTGATCCAAACCTTGTGGGATAAGATTAAGGGTCTAAGACATTGCAGTAGTCTAGCTACATAGATTCAGAATTAGTTGAGTGATCTAACTCCCAGAGTGGTAACTAGTTGATGTCAACTTTGAGTGAGGGACATCTAGTGGAATACCAGGTGCTGTCTCTGGTCATTTTCTGTTCAATAATTTTATCCGTGTCTTAGATGTATATAGAAATGACGTGTAATAGGTCAGACCCAGGTGGGCACTGCACTTGGAAAATTAAGAGATGAAGTATTGATAAAGCATTTTAATTAAGAACTGAGCCTTGATTCATTCAACCTAGTGTAGTCTTCCCATGCTGGTATGTAGTCAGAAACTTAAGGGATGTTCTCCAACCTCTTCTATCCTGTCATATGTTTTTGTACTCAGACAACCAGGAAGCATGGTCAAGGTCCAAGATTTAATTTCTTCAGCCAGTGAAATATCAAGGACAGTTTTCACTGCTTCTGAGAAAAAATGAGCGTAATGTCTGTCCAAGGACTAGAGTGATTTAAAAATGAGGAGAGGTTCAGTTGATTACTCTTAGGGAGAAGGGAATATGCATTTTTAAGCACCTACTATGTGCTTAGCTCTTTAAAAATTTCCCATTTGATCTCATTATACTCTTCCCCCTCTAAATATTTGCTGTCCACAACAAATTAATT